>OZ038490.1:14842335-15333576 GCA_964036315.1 Acanthosepion esculentum | reverse complement strand
CAAAGGAAACAATAAAAAATAGATAGCTACTTAAACAAATCTTGTAATATAACAGGGAATTTACACTATTTACATTGTTCATACTTTTGTCCTAATCTCCGTCGCCATATTCATGGCGTTTAGGCCGGTGTATGCTCCGGATTTCTTCATGTGATTGGAATTTCGAATCGAACCCTTAATTTCGTCCACCGGGGAAGATTATTCTAGTTCTAGGTGTCACACCTCTGTTGGTTATCTCAGTATCAGTTATCTCCTTTTAACTCAACTCTTTTGTTTTTGTTCACCTTGGTTGTAGCCAGGTATTGAACTCACAACTCCTTGGGTCAGGTCACTGGAGTCAACGAACGCTTTTATCCAGTGGGCCATAAATGTGGCCACGGACAATTACAATTCCTCATCCCAGAAATATTGACATGTACTGGTTGATTCATTCCTTTGAACCAAGGACATCAGGAGGTTTTGGGGGTGAGAGCTTGACATATAGGGAGTTCAAGATCTTCTAATATAACAGTAAATGTTGGACAACTTCCTCGCAGATGGAAAAGAAACATGAATCAATGGGTGTGGCTCTGTTAACGAATGATAAGTATATCATGGACATAATATGGGAATAGGATCAAGGAAACGTATACTAACAATCAGAATGAAACTAATGAAATTTCTGAAACCCCTAATAAGGAAAGAATGTCTAGATAATTTAACACTCACAAGTTATACAGACGGCAGGAGATGCAGGGTAAAAACAAATAACGAGTAACCTACTTAATGAGTTTGGGGTGGGGGAATGGATGGCAGAACAAATATTACGAGATGGTGAAGAGTCAAAATACAGCAAAATGCAGAAAATTGTGGAGAACCATGATTGCCGACGCAGTTACATGGCATATATAAAACAGGTCAGTGCATTTACAAGAAGCGATCACTTTGTTATGAAGTTACGTTGGGTAATGGTTAACGAGCTAATCTGTTTGACCATAACTACTATATAGTACCTTCCTTGTGGGCTTGTGCCAAAACGGAGCTAGTCTTAGCAGTGAAAAATGCGTTAGAAATGGGTGCGGCTGACACATAACAGGAAAGATATCTGTTGAAATTCTAGATTTGGATCAGGTTAGGGGAAAGGGTGTAATGAGGCGTCTCCCCTTTTCACACAAATGGACTCATCCGAGGTATACATATACTACTACCAGTGAATAACAGGACAGTCTATAATAGAGGAGGGTAGCACAAGAGTCACAGTTAGCGAGCACGTAGACTCAGTAAGGAGTCATACCGCGATACTTAAGTACCAAGACTGTATATATATTATTGCTACTAACTCGCATTCCTGGATCTACTAACCCGTATTACCAGTTTGTCTCATTACGTTAATACATTTATTTTCCTTATCCATTCCTAGCATTTGTTATTCATTGATATCGGATTCATTCCGGAATCCACAACATGGTGTTTATTCAAAAAGAAAGAAAGAAAGAAAGAAAGAAAGAAAGAAAGAAAGAAAAAGGAAGGATTGAAAGAAAGAAAGAAACAAACAAACAAACAAAGATTGAAAGAAAGAAAGCAAGATTGAAAGAAACAAAGAAACAAAGAAAGATTGAAAGAAAGAAACAAACAAAGATTGAAAGAAAGAAATAAAGAAAGAAATATTGAAAGAAAGAAATAAAGATTGAAAGAAAGAAAGAAAGAATGAAAGATTAAAAGAAAGAAAGAAAGAAAGAAAAAGAGAGATAGAAAAATAAATAAAGAATGAAAGAAAAGTCGGAAAGAAAGAAAATAAAAAAAGAAAGACAGAAAGGAGGTAAAAATACAAAGAAGAGACAGAATAAAAAGAAGAAAGAAAGAGAGAAAAAGAAAAAGGATTGAAAGAAAGAAAGAAAGAAAGAATGATTGAAACAAACAAAGATTGAAAGAAAGAAAGAAAGAAAGAAAGAAAAAAAGAAAGATTGCAAGAAGGAAATGAAAAAAGAAAGATTGAAAGAAGAAAAGAAAGATTGAAAGAAAGAAAGAAATATTGAAAAAAGAAAGAAAGAAAGAAAGAAAGAAAGGAAAGTAATGAAAGAAAAAGAGAGATAGAAAAATAAAGAAAGAATGAAAGAAAAATAAAGTCGGAAAGAAAGAAAATAAAAAAAAGAAAGACAGAAAGGAGGTAAAAATACAAAGAAGAGACAGAATAAAAAGAAGAAAGAAAGAGAGAAAAAGAAAAAAGATTGAAAGAAAGAAAGAAAAAGAAAAATCTGAAAGATAAATACTGAACGAAAAATAGAAGTAGAAAAATAAAGAACGAAAGAAAAATAATGACAGAAAGAAAGAAAAAGAAAATAGAAAAAAGCAAGACAGAAAGATAGGATGTAAAAGAGAAAAAGAAGAGAATGAAGAAAATACGAAGACAGAAAGAAAGAAAAGAAATGAACGAAAAAGAAAGAAAGAAAAAGAAAAGTAATGAAAGAAAAAAGAATAGAACAATAAATAAAGTGACGAAAGAAAATTAAAGAAAAGAAAAAGAAAGAAAAGAAAGAAAAAGAAAAGAAAGAAAAAAGAAAGAAAAAGAAAAGAAAGAAAAATAAATAAAGAAAACAAAAAAATTCAACTATAATTTCATATCTTTTAATATTTTACTTAGAAGTCATTTCGCTATTCAAATGAACGTTCTCATTTCTATGTCAGCTGCTGTCATGTTATTACATAAACTTAGAGAGATCAAATTCTGTTCCTTCACGATTTTGATGTCCCCAATACACAGCTAATACTTTGGGTTGTCTCTTTTGCTGGCAACCAAGCACTCTTACAAGTTAAGTCTTCTTACAGTTAATAATAAAAGTAATCTACAACGGCCACTCTTCTAGAGCTTTTTACATGAACGCAAATGTCTCCCAGTGTCCTATGTTAGCATTATATATGTGTCTTTCTTTTTTTACCCTAACATTAACTCTAACCCTACACTAACCCTAACTCCGACCATAACTTTTGTATTCCTAACCCTAATTCTAACCCTACCCCAGGACTCGAATCTTAGTAGATCAACAATACTTAGATTTAGGGAAAAATAATTCTTATTTCTCCAGCTATGGAAATTATTGACAGTAATAAGCGTGGTTCAAACACTTGCTACAGTGGGTTCATGTATATCAAAACATGTCACCAAATTTGTGACTTTTTTCTGTGTGATTTTTTTTTTCCTAGCGAAAATTGTGAATTTTTCTGTGACTTTATTACCGGTCATGAAATTTTGACACTCACAGAATATATTGAAAACAAGAGGAACAGGGGAAAACAGCGTAAAACCTACATAATGAGCTTGTGTGTACAGACAAACCTCTTATCTACGGACCCCCCATCAACGGACTGTAGATGCAATGGAGAAAATCTACAGGCAAAGTAAAAAAAATTTTTTTAAAAACTACAGGAAAAAAAATCTTTCAAATCGTCAGCGATATATTTCAAAATTTGCGGGCTTAGCTGAACAAGTCATATTAGTTCTCAAAGTGACCGCTTGGCGGCGGTGACGGCCCTTTCAATTGTAAACAAAGATAGGTGTACAGTATATAAAGTACGATAGATTAGCGCCTGCGTGAGAAAGTAGCTGTGAGAAATATATTATTTATACAGTACATATACAGTATACATTTATTTATGCCATACCTACTGGTAGTTACTATAATGGTTTTATGACTAAAAAATAATCCCTTCCCACCTACGGACAATCGGCTTTAACGGACCACCCTCCCTCCTAGTAGTCCGTTGATGAGAAGTTTGTCTGTATATAGCAGAACAGGATTTAGAAGAGATAACAAGACAAAATTTATTAAGAGTTACAAATGACAGGAAATTGTGGAGAGCCATGATCTCCTACGTCCTGAAGAGAAGTAGAAGCAGAGCTACAATTTTAAAAGCTGAAAATTTGCCTTCATCTCTAAGATACAACGAATTTCTTTTTCTGCATACCGAATTCAGAGATAATGTGATCTTTAGAATGAAGATGTGTTACATTAATACGTATTTTAAAAGATAAATCCCCTCACCCGTTATATCAAATGTTGCGTAAACAACTTATTATAGTTTCAAATAAATTAATTTTAAATTCAGAAAAAAAGCAATAATTGAGAACGCCTATTTACAAAGCAAAAATCTAATTTTTTCGTTTTGTCTAAAAAGGACCACGTACATTGGCTTTTGATATTTATAATTATAATGCAATTTAAAAATTATTGTCGTTCTATCCACGGCTGGTAATAAAGTCACAGGGGAAAAGTCAGAGGGGAAAACGTCGCAATTTTGACCAAGAAAATGTTACATTAATTTATGAAAATAGATAATTTATAATAACGTCATCTATTTATTTATTGTGAGCGGGAATAAAATCAGGTAGTTCTGTCAAGTACTTACACAAATTTATAGGTCCCCTCTGTTTGCAACAGAAATTCATAGTAAATCGATCCAACCCATAAAAAAACGTTTTCTAACAATGCTACGGTCACATATTCGATATATTTCATAGTTAGGGCAACCTAATATCCCATAAGACCCAATTTTATATCAAGGAAGTCTTAAGAAGGGTGTTTTTGTTTTTAAGTTTGCACCAAAACATAAACAAATTACGGAGATCGTATACAAATTTTATTATTATATTTTCAAATAAATTAATTTTAAATTCAGAAAAAAATCAATACTTAAGAATGCCTATTTACAAAGTAGAATTAAATCTAATTTCTCCGTTTTAAGGACCTTCTACATTGGCTTTTGATATTTATAAGTACAATGCAATTTAAAAATTACTGTCGTTCCATCCATGGCTGGTAATAAAGTCACAATTTTGACTAAGAAAAAAAAAGTCACATTAATTTATGGAAATAGATAATTTATAATAACGTCATCGATTACTGTCGGGTACTTCACGAGTTTATGGATCCGCTCTGTTTACAACAAAAATTGATAGTAAATCGATCCTATCTCTAAAAAAAAAGATCGTTTTCTAACAATGCTACGGTCAGACATTTCATATCATATTTAGAGAGTCCGAGTATCCCATAAAACACGACTTTATGTGATGAAAGTCTCAATTTGACATTAAAATTTACTTGAATTTTCAATTTATTTAGGAGACTAAAGTGTTGCCCTCTTTTGTGGAAAAGAGTCTGGGATTTTGCTCGCTGGATATTAACTTCTTTCTTTTTTTTCCTGTGACTTTTTATTTCTTTTTACCTTGACTATTTTTCTATGACTTTTCACTTGGATTCAATCAGTTACCAGTAAATCAACCAGATAACACGAATAAGAAAATAATGGACATTGCTTAAATAGGTTTGTTTAGTAAAGCCCAATAAATTAAGAAAAAGGTATCAAAAATAAAATTAAAAGCGAATTGGTTTCGTTAAGTTGGTTTATTTAAAGACGTATTAAATCTTTTGGGATTATTAAATGTCGAGTATAAGTATTATTAGGACGGAAATAATAATTATTATGACGGTAATAATAATTAGTAACGGAAATATTAATTACTAGCATGGAAATAATAATTATTACGACGGAAATAATAGTCATTAAGACGGAAATATTAATTACTAGCATGGAAATAATAATTATTAGGACGTAAATATTAATTATTAGCACGGAAATAACTATTACTGTACGGAAATAATAATTATTAACAGGGAAATAATAATTATCGGAACGGAAATAATACTTATTAACAAGGAAATAATAATTATTAGCTGGAAAATAATTATTGTTAGGACGTAAATAATAATTATTCGGAAGGAAATAATAATTACAAGGACGGAAATAATAATTACAAGGACGGAAATAATAATTATTAGCACGGAAATAAAAACTGAATAATTCAGTTTGCAACAGAGTTAAAACGAAATGTACATAGATCAGGTTTACACTAAAATAAAAAAGGTATTACATAGGTCCTATTTACAATGTAATTAGAAAGGTAAATTTAGGTCTAGTTTATACGAGTCAAAAAGCTTCATGGATGTCACGTACCAGAAGGTGCATTTAGGTCTAGTTTATATGAGGCAAAAAGCTTCATAAATGGCAGGTTCCCACAATGTATACTCAGGTCTAGTTTATACGAGTCAAAAAGCTTCAAAGATGTCTGGTTTCCACAAGGTACATTTAAGTCTAATTTATAAGAGTCAATAAGTTTCATAGATGTCCGGTTCAGAGAATGTACATTTAGGTCTATTTTATACGAGTCAAAAAGCTTCATGCATGTCAGTTTCCGACAAGGTACATTTATGTCTAATTCATATGAGTCAAAAAGCTTCATAGATGTCAGGTTCCCACAAGTACATTTAGGTGTAATTTATACGAGCTGAAAGGTTTCATAGATGGCAGGTTCCCACTAGATTCATTTAGATCTATTTTAAACGAGTCAAAAAACTTCATAGATGTCAGGTTCACACAACGTAGATTTAGGTCTGGTTTTTCGTTTCAAAAAGCTTAATGGATGTCAGGTTCACACAAGGTACTTTTAGGCCTAGTTCATACGAATCAGAAAGCATCATAGATGTCAGGTTACCAAAAGGTACGTTCAGGTCATGTTTAAACGAGTCAAAAACGTTCATTGATGTCTGGTTCACACAACGTACATTTAGGTCTAGTTTATCCGAATCAAAAAGTTTCACAGATATTTGTTTAACACAAGATACATTTAGATCTAGTTTATACGAGTCAAAAAGGTTCATAGATGTCAGGTTCACACAAGGTACATTTAGGTCTACTTTATACGAGTCAAAAAGGTTCATAGATGTCTGGTTCCCACAAGGTACATTTAGGTCTGGTTTATACGAGTCAAAAACGTTCATTGATGTCTGGTTCACACAACGTACATTTAGGTCTAGTTTATCCGAATCAAAAAGTTTCACAGATATTTGTTTAACACAAGATACATTTAGATCTAGTTTATACGAGTCAAAAAGGTTCATAGATGTCAGGTTCACACAAGGTACATTTAGGTCTAGTTTATACGAGTCAAAAAGGTTCATAGATGTCTGGTTCCCACAAGGTACATTTAGGTCTAGTTTATACGAGTCAAAAAGGTTCATAGATGTCTGGTTCCCACAAGGTACATTTAGGACTAGTTTATACGAGTCAAAAAGGTTCATAGATGTCTGGTTCCCACAAGGTACATTTAGGTCTAGTTTATACGAGTCAAAAAGGTTCATAGATGTCTGGTTCCCACAAGGTACATTTAGGTCTAGTTTATACGAGTCAAAAAGGTTCATAGATGTCTGGTTCCCACAAGGTACATTTAGGTCTGGTTTATACGAGTCAAAAAGGTTCATAGATGTCTGGTTCCCACAAGGTACATTTAGGTCTAGTTTATACGAGTCAAAAAGGTTCATAGATGTCTGGTTCCCACAAGGTACATTTAGGTCTACTTTATACGAGTCAAAAAGGTTCATAGATGTCAGGTTCCCACAAGGTACATTTAGGTCTAGTTTATGCGAGTCAAAAAGGTTCATAGATGTCTGGTTCCCACAAGGTACATTTAGGTCTAGTTTATACGAGTCAAAAAGGTTCATAGATGTCTGGTTCCCACAAGGTACATTTAGGTCTAGTTGATACGAGAAAAAAGGTTCATAGATGTCTGGTTCCCACAAGGTACATTTTGGTCTAGTTTATACGAGTCGAAAAGGTTCATAGATGTCTGGTTCCCACAAGGTACATTTAGTTCTACTTTATACGAGTCAAAAAGGTTCATAGATGTCTGGTTCCCACAAGATACATTTAGGTCTAGTTCATACGAGTCAAAAAGGTTCATAAATGTCAGGTTCCCACAAGGTACATTTAGGTCAAGTTTGTACGAGTCAAAAATGTTCATAGATGTCAGGTTCACACAAGGTACATTTAGGTCTACTTTATACGAGTCAAAAAGGTTCATAGATGTCTGGTTCCCACAAGGTACATTTAGGTCTGGTTTATACGAGTCAAAAACGTTCATTGATGTCTGGTTCACACAACGTACATTTAGGTCTAGTTTATCCGAATCAAAAAGTTTCACAGATATTTGTTTAACACAAGATACATTTAGATCTAGTTTATACGAGTCAAAAAGGTTCATAGATGTCAGGTTCACACAAGGTACATTTAGGTCTAGTTTATACGAGTCAAAAAGGTTCATAGATGTCTGGTTCCCACAAGGTACATTTAGGTCTAGTTTATACGAGTCAAAAAGGTTCATAGATGTCTGGTTCCCACAAGGTACATTTAGGACTAGTTTATACGAGTCAAAAAGGTTCATAGATGTCTGGTTCCCACAAGGTACATTTAGGTCTAGTTTATACGAGTCAAAAAGGTTCATAGATGTCTGGTTCCCACAAGGTACATTTAGGTCTAGTTTATACGAGTCAAAAAGGTTCATAGATGTCTGGTTCCCACAAGGTACATTTAGGTCTGGTTTATACGAGTCAAAAAGGTTCATAGATGTCTGGTTCCCACAAGGTACATTTAGGTCTAGTTTATACGAGTCAAAAAGGTTCATAGATGTCTGGTTCCCACAAGGTACATTTAGGTCTACTTTATACGAGTCAAAAAGGTTCATAGATGTCAGGTTCCCACAAGGTACATTTAGGTCTAGTTTATGCGAGTCAAAAAGGTTCATAGATGTCTGGTTCCCACAAGGTACATTTAGGTCTAGTTTATACGAGTCAAAAAGGTTCATAGATGTCTGGTTCCCACAAGGTACATTTAGGTCTAGTTGATACGAGAAAAAAGGTTCATAGATGTCTGGTTCCCACAAGGTACATTTTGGTCTAGTTTATACGAGTCGAAAAGGTTCATAGATGTCTGGTTCCCACAAGGTACATTTAGTTCTACTTTATACGAGTCAAAAAGGTTCATAGATGTCTGGTTCCCACAAGATACATTTAGGTCTAGTTCATACGAGTCAAAAAGGTTCATAAATGTCAGGTTCCCACAAGGTACATTTAGGTCAAGTTTGTACGAGTCAAAAATGTTCATAGATATCTGGTTCCCACAAGGTACATTTAGGTCTAGTTTATACGAGTCAAAAAGGTTCATAGATGTCAGGTTCCCACAAGGTACATTTAGGTCTAGTTTATACGAGTCAAAAACGTTCATAGATGTCTGGTTCCCACAAGGTACATTTAAATCTAGTTTATACGAGTCAAAAAGGTTCATAGATGTCTGGTTCCCACAAGGTACATTTAGGGCTAGTTTATACGAGTCAAAAAGGTTCATAGATGTCTGGTTCACACAAGGTACATTTAGGTCTAGTTTATATGAGTCAAAAAGGTTCATCGATGTCTGGTTCCCACAAGGTACATTTAGGTCTAGTTTATACGAGTCAAAAAGATTCATAGATGTCTGGTTCCCACAATGTACATTTAGGTCTAGTTTATACGAGTCAAAAAGATTTATAGATGTCTGGTTCCCACAAGGTACATTTAGGTCTAGTTTATACGAGTCAAAAAGGTTCATAGATGTCAGGTTCCCACAATTTACATTTAGGTCTAGTTTATACGAGTCAAAAAGGTTCATAGATGTCTGGTTCCCACAAGGTACATTTAGGTCTAGTTTATACGAGTCAAAAAGGTTCATAGATGTCAGGTTCCCACAAGGTACATTTAGGTCTACTTTATACAAGTCAAAAAGGTTCATAGATGTCAGGTTCCCACAATTTACATTTAGGTCTAGTTTATACGAGTCAAAAAGGTTCATAGATGTCAGGTTCCCACAAGGTACATTTAGGTCTAGTTTATACGAGTCAAAAACCTTCATAGATGTCTGGTCCCCACAAGGTACATTTAGGTCGAGTTTATACGAGTCAAAAAGGTTCATAGATGTCTGGTTCCCACAAGGTACATTTAGGTCTAGTTTATACGAGTCAAAAAGGTTCATAGATGTGTGGTTCCCACAAGGTACATTTAGGTCTAGTTTATACGAGTAAAAAACCTTCAAAGATGTCTGGTTCCCACAAGGTACATTTAGGTCTAGTTTATACGAGTCAAAAAGGTTCATAGATGTCTGATTCCCACAAGGTACATTTAGGTCTATTTTATACTAGTCAAAAAGGTTCATAGATGTCAGGTTCCCACAAGGTACATTTAGGTCTAGTTTATACGAGTCAAAAAGGTTCATAGATGTCTGGTTCCCACAAGTTACATTTAGGTCTGGTTTATACGAGTCAAAAAGATTCATAGATGTCTGGTTCCCACAATGTACATTTAGGTCTACTTTATACGAGTCAAAAAGGTTCATAGATGTCAGGTTCCCACAATTTACATTTCGGTTTAGTTTATACGAGTCAAAAAGGTTCATAGATGTCAGGTACCCACAAGGTACATTTAGGTCTAGTTTATGCGAGTCAAAAAGGTTCATAGATGTCTGGTTCCCACAAGGTACATTTAGGTCTAGTTTATACGAGTCAAAAAGGTTCATTGATGTCTGGTTCCCACAAGGTACATTTAGGTCTAGTTTATACGAGTCAAAAAGGTTCATAGATGTCTGGTTCCCACAAGGTACATTTAGGTCTAGTTGATACGAGACAAAAAGGTCCATAGATGTCTGGTTCCCACAAGGTACATTTAGGTCTAGTTTATACGAGTCAAAAATGTTCATAGATGTCTGGTTCCCACAAGGTACATTTAGGTCTAGTTTATACGAGTCAAAAAGGTTCATAGATGTCAGGTTCCCACAAGGTACATTTAGGTCTAGTTTATACGAGTCAAAAACGTTCATAGATGTCTGGTTCCCACAAGGTACATTTAGGTCTAGTTTATACGAGTCAAAAAGGGTCATAGATGTGTGGTTCCCACAAGGTACATTTAGGTCTAGTTTATACGAGTCAAAAAGTTCATAGATGTCTGGTTCACACAAGGTACATTTAGGTCTAGTTTATATGAGTCAAAAAGGTTTATAGATGTCTGGTTCCCACAAGGTACATTTAGGTCTAGTTTATACGAGTCAAAAAGATTCATAGATGTCTGGTTCCCACAATGTACATTTAGGTCTAGTTTATACGAGTCAAAAAGGTTCATAGATGTCAGGTTCCCACAAGGTACATTTAGGTCTACTTTATACGAGTCAAAAAGGTTCATAGATGTCAGGTTCCCACAATTTACATTTAGGTCTAGTTTATACGAGTCAAAAAGGTTCATAGATGTCAGGTTCCCACAAGGTACATTTAGGTCTAGTTTATACGAGTCAAAAACCTTCATAGATGACTGGTCCCCACAAGGTACATTTAGGTCGAGTTTATACGAGTCAAAAAGGTTCATAGATGTCTGGGTCCCACAAGGTACATTTAGGTCTAGTTTATACGAGTCAAAAAGGTTCATAGATGTGTGGTTCCCACAAGGTACATTTAGGTCTAGTTTATACGAGTCAAAAAGGTTCATAGATGTCTGGTTCCCACCAGGTACATTTAGGTCTAGTTTATAAGAGTCAAAAAGGTTCATAGATGTCTGATTCCCACAAGGTACATTTAGGTCTATTTTATACTAGACAAAAAGGTTCATAGATGTCTGGTTCCCACAAGGTACATTTAGGTCTAGTTTATACGAGTCGAAAAGTTTCATAGATGTCAGGTTCACACAAGGTACATTCAGGTCTAGTTTATACGTGTCAAAAAGGTTCGTAGATGTCAGGTTGCCACAAGGTACATTTAGGTCTAGTTTATACGAGTCAAAAAGGTCCATAGATGTCTGGTTCCCACAAGGTACATTTAGGTCTAGTTAATACGACTCAAAAACCTTCATAGATGTCTGGTTCCCACAAGGTACATTTAGGTCTAGTTTATACGAGTCAAAGAGGTTCATAGATGTCTGGTTCCCACAAGGTACATTTAGGTATAGTTTATACGAGTCAAAAAGGTTCATAGATCTCAGGTTCCCACAAGTTACATTTAGGTCTAGTTTATACGAGTCAAAAAGGTTCATAGATGTCTGGTTCCCACAAGGTACATTTAGATCTAGTTTATACGAGTCAAAAACCTTCATAGATGTCTGGTTCACACAAGGTACACTTAGGTCTAGTTTATACGAGTCAAAAAGTTTCATAGATGTTTGGTTCCCACAAGGTACATTTAGATCTAGTTTATACGAGTCAAAAAGGTTCATAGATGTCAGGTTGCCACAAGGTACATTTAGGTCTAGTTTATACGAGTCAAAAAGGTTCATAGATGTCTGGTTCCCACAAGATACATTTAGGTCTAGATTATACGAGTCAAAAAGATTCATAGATGTCTGGTTCCCACAAGGTACATTTAGGTCTAGTTTATACGAGTCAAAAAGGTTCATAGATGTATGGTTCCCACAAGGTACATTTAGTTTTAGTTAAACGAGTCAAAAAGGTTCATAGATGTCTGGTTCCCACAAGGTACATTTAGGTCTAGTTTATACGAGTCAAAAACCTTCATAGATGTCTGGTTCCCACAAGGTACATTTAGGTCTAGTTTATACGAGTCGAAAACCTTCATAGATGTCTGGTTCCCACAAGGTACATTTAGGTCTAGTTTATACGAGTCAAAAAGGTTCATAGATGTCTGGTTCCCACAAGGTACATTTAGGTCTAGTTTATACGAGTCAAAAAGATTCATAGATGTCTTGTTCCGACAAGGTACATTAGGTCTAGTTTATACGAGACAAAAAGGTTCATAGATGTCTGGTTCCCACAAGGTACATTTAGTTCTAGTTTATACGAGTCAAAAAGGTTCATAGATGTGTGGTTCCCACAAGGTACATTTAGGTCTAGTTTATACGAGTCAAAAAACCTTCAAAGATGTCTGGTTCCCACAAGGTACATTTAGGTCTAGTTTATACGAGTCAAAAAGGTTCATAGATGTCTGGTTCCCACAAGGTACATCTAGGTCTAGTTTATAAGAGTCAAAAAGGTTCATAGATGTCTGATTCCCACAAGGTACATTTAGGTCTAGTTTATGCGAGTCAAAAAGGTTCATAGATGTCTGGTTCCCACAAGGTACATTTAGGTCTAGTTTATACGAGTCGAAAAGTTTCATAGATGTCAGGTTCACACAAGGTACATTTAGGTCTAGTTTATACGAGTCAAAAAGGTTCATAGATGTCAGGTTGCCACAAGGTACATTTAGGTCTAGTTTATACGAGTCAAAAAGGTTCATAGATGTCTGGTTCCCACAAGGTACATTTAGGTCTAGTTTATACGAGTCAAAAATCTTCATAGATGTCTGGTTCCCACAAGGTACATTTAGGTCTAGTTTATACGAGTCAAAAAGGTTCATAGATGAATGGTTCCAACAAGTTACATTTAGGTCTAGTTTATACGAGTCAAAAAGGTTCATAGATGTCTGGTTCCAACAAGGTACTTTTAGGTCTAATTTATACGAGTCAAAAATGTTCATAGATGTCTGGTTCCAACAAGGTACATTTAGGTCTAGTTTATACGAGTCAAAAAGGTTCATAGATGTCTGGTTCCCACAATGTACATTTAGTTCTAGTTTATACGAGTCAAAAAGGTTCATAGATGTTTGGTTCCCACAAGGTACATTTAGGTCTAGTTTATACGAGTCAAAAAACTTCATAGATGTCTGGTTCCCACAAGGTACATTTAGGTCTAGTTTATACGAGTCGAAAACCTTCATAGATGTCTGGTTCCCACAAGGTACATTTAGGTCTAGTTTATACGAGTCAAAAAGGTTCATAGATGTCTGGTTCCCACAAGGTACATTTAGTTCTAGTTTATACGAGTCAAAAAGGTTCATAGATGTCTGGTTCCAACAAGGTACATTTAGGTCTAGTTTATACTAGTCAAAAAGCTTCATAGATGTCTGGTTCCCACAAGGTACATTTAGGTCTAGTTTATACGAGTCAAAAAGGTTCATAGATGTCTGGTTCCCACAAGGTACATTTAGGACTAGTTTATACGAGTCAAAAAGGTTCATAGATGTCTGGTTCCCACAAGGTACATTTAGGTCTAGTTTATACTAGTCAAAAAGCTTCATAGATGTCTGGTTCCCACAAGGTACATTAGGTCTAGTTTATACGAGTCAAAAAGGTTCATAGATGTCTGGTTCCCACAAGGTACATTTAGGTCTAGTTTATAAGAGTCAAAAAGGTTCATAGATGTCTGGTTCCCACAAGTACATTTAGCTCAAGTTTATACGAGTCAAAAAGGTTCATAGATGTCAGGTTCCAACAAGGTACATTTAGGTCTAGTTTATACGAGTCAAAAAGGTTCATAGATGTTTGGTTCCTACAAGGTACATTTAGGTCTAGTTTATACCAGTCAAAAAGGTTCATAGATGTCTGGTTCCCACAAAGTACATTTAGGTCTAGATTATACGAGTCAAAAAGATTCATAGATGTCTGGTTCCCACAAGGTACATTTAGGTCTAGTTTATACGAGTCAAAAAAGTTAATAGATGTCTGATTCCCACAAGGTATATTTAGGTCTATTTTATACTAGTCAAAAAGGTTCACAGATGTCTGGTTCCCACAAGCTACATTTAGGTCTAGTTTATACGAGTCGAAAAGTTTCATAGATGTCAGGTTCACACAAGGTACATTTAGGTCTAATTTATACGAGTCAAAAAGGTTCATAGATGTCAGGTTGCCACAAGGTACATTTAGGTCTAGTTTATACGAGTCAAAAAGGTTCATAGATGTCTGGTTCCCACAAGGTACATTTAGGTCTAGTTTATACGAGTCAAAAACCTTCATAGATGTCTGGTTCCCACAAGGTACATTTAGGTCTAGTTTATACGAGTCAAAAAGGTTCATAGATGTCTGGTTCCCACAAGGTACATTTAGGTCTAGTTTATACGAGTCAAAAAGGTTCATAGATGTTTGGTTCATACAAGGTACATTTAGGTCTAGTTTATACGAGTCAAAAAGGTTCATAGATATCAGGTTCCCACAAGGTACTTTTAGGTCTAGTTTATACGAGTCAAAAAGGTTCATAGATGTCTGGTTCCCACAAGGTACATTTAGGTCTAGATTATACGAGTCAAAAAGATTCATAGATGTCTGGTTCCCACAAGGTACATTTAGGTCTAGTTTATACGAGTCAAAAAGGTTCATAGATGTCTGGTTCCCAGAAGGTACGTTTAGTTCTAGTTTATACGAGTCAAAAAGGTTCATAGATGTCTGGTTCCCACAAGGTACATTTAAGTCTAGTTTATACGAGTCAAAAACCTTCATAGATGTCTGGTTCCCACAAGGTACATTTAGGTCTAGTTTATACAAGTCAAAAAGGTTCATACATGTCTGGTTCCCACAAGGTACATTTAGGTCTAGTTTATAAGAGTCAAAAAGTTTCATAGATGTCAGGTTCCCACAAGGTACATTTAGTTCTGGTTTATACGAGTCAAAAAGGTTCATAGATGTCTGGTTCCCACAAGGTACATTTAGGTCTAGTTTATACGAGTCAAAAAGGTTCATAGATGTCTGGTTCCCACAAAGTACATTTAGGTCTAGTTTATACGAGTCAAAAAACTTCATTGATATCTGGTTCCCACAAGGTACATTTAGTTCTAGTTTATACGAGTCAAAAAGGTTCATAGATGTCTGGTTCCCACAAGGTACATTTAGGTCTAGTTTATACGAGTCAAAAAGGTTCATAGATGTCTGGTTCCCACAAGGTACATTTAGGTCTAGTTTATAAGAATCAAAAAGGTTCATAGATGTTTGATTCCCACAAGGTACATTTAGGTCTATTTTATACTAGTCAAAAAGGTTCATAGATGTCTGGTTCCCACAAGGTACATTTAGTTCTAGTTTATACGAGTCGAAAAGTTTCATAGATGTCAGGTTCACACAAGGTACATTTAGGTCTAGTTTATACGAGTCAAAAAACTTCATAGATGTCTGGTTCCCACAAGGTACATTTAGGTCTAGTTTATACGAGTCGAAAACCTTCATAGATGTCTGGTTCCCACAAGGTACATTTAGGTCTAGTTTATACGAGTCAAAAAGGTTCATAGATGTCTGGTTCCCACAAGGTACATTTAGTTCTAGTTTATACGAGTCAAAAAGGTTCATAGATGTCTGGTTCCCACAAGGTACATTTAGGTCTAGTTTATACTAGTCAAAAAGCTTCATAGATGTCTGGTTCCCACAAGGTACATTAGGTCTAGTTTATACGAGTCAAAAAGGTTCATAGATGTCTGGTTCCCACAAGGTACATTTAGGTCTAGTTTATAAGAGTCAAAAAGGTTCATAGATGTCTGGTTCCCACAAGTACATTTAGCTCAAGTTTATACGAGTCAAAAAGGTTCATAGATGTCAGGTTCCAACAAGGTACATTTAGGTCTAGTTTATACGAGTCAAAAAGGTTCATAGATGTTTGGTTCCTACAAGGTACATTTAGGTCTAGTTTATACGAGTCAAAAAGGTTCATAGATGTCAGGTTCACACAAGGTACATTTAGGTCTAGTTTATACGAGTCAAAAAGGGTCATAGATGTCTGGTTCCCACAAAGTACATTTAGGTCTAGATTATACGAGTCAAAAAGATTCATAGATGTCTGGTTCCCACAAGGTACATTTAGGTCTAGTTTATACGAGTCAAAAAAGTTAATAGATGTCTGATTCCCACAAGGTACATTTAGGTCTATTTTATACTAGTCAAAAAGGTTCACAGATGTCTGGTTCCCACAAGGTACATTTAGGTCTAGTTTATACGAGTCGAAAAGTTTCATAGATGTCAGGTTCACACAAGGTACATTTAGGTCTAGTTTATACGAGTCAAAAAGGTTCATAGATGTCAGGTTGCCACAAGGTACATTTAGGTCTAGTTTATACGAGTCAAAAAGGTTCATAGATGTCTGGTTCCCACAAGGTACATTTAGGTCTAGTTTATACGAGTCAAAAACCTTCATAGATGTCTGGTTCCCACAAGGTACATTTAGGTCTAGTTTATACGAGTCAAAAAGGTTCATAGATGTCTGGTTCCCACAAGGTACGTTTAGTTCTAGTTTATACGAGTCAAAAAGGTTCATAGATGTCTGGTTCCCACAAGGTACATTTAAGTCTAGTTTATACGAGTCAAAAAGGTTCATAGATGTCTGGTTCCCACAAGGTACATTTAGGTCTAGTTTATACGAGTCAAAAAGGTTCATAGATGTATGGTTCCCACAAAGTACATTTAGGTCTAGTTTATACGAGTCAAAAAAATTCATTGATGTCTGGTTCCCACAAGGTACATTTAGTTCTAGTTTATACGAGTCAAAAAGGTTCATAGATGTCTGGTTCCCACAAGGTACAGTTAGGTCTAGTTTATACGAGTCAAAAAGGTTCATAGATGTCTGGTTCCCACAAGGTACATTTAGGTCTAGTTTATAAGAGTCAAAAAGGTTCATGGATGTTTGATTCCCACAAGGTACATTTAGTTCTATTTTATACTAGTCAAAAAGGTTCATAGATGTCTGGTTCCCACAAGGTACATTTAGTTCTAGTTTATACGAGTCGAAAAGTTTCATAGATGTCAGGTTCACACAAGGTACATTTAGGTCTAGTTTATACGAGTCAAAAAGGTTCGTAGATGTCAGGTTGCCACAAGGTACATTTAGGTCTAGTTTATACGAGTCAAAAAGGTTCATAGATGTCTGGTTCCCACAAGGTACATTTAGGTCTAGTTAATAGGACTCAAAAACCTTCATAGATGTCTGGTTCCCACAAGGTACATTTAGTTCTAGTTTATACGAGTCAAAAAGGTTCATAGATGTCTGGTTCCCACAAGGTACATTTAGGTCTAGTTTATACGCGTCAAAAAGGTTCATAGATGTCTGGTTCCCACAAGGTACATTTAGGTCTAGTTTATAAGAGTCAAAAAGGTTCATAGATGTTTGATTCCCACAAGGTACATTTAGGTCTATTTTATACTAGTCAAAAAGGTTCATAGATGTCTGGTTCCCACAAGGTACATTTAGTTCTAGTTTATACGAGTCGAAAAGTTTCATAGATGTCAGGTTCACACAAGGTACATTTAGGTCTAGTTTATACGAGTCAAAAAGGTTCGTAGATGTCAGGTTGCCACAAGGTACATTAGGTCTAGTTTATACGAATCAAAAAGGTTCATAGATGTCTGGTTCCCACAAGGTACATTTAGGTCTAGTTTATACGAGTCAAAAACCTTCATAGATGTCTGGTTCACACAAGGTACATTTAGGTCTAGTTTATACGAGTCAAAAAGGTTCATAGATGTTTGGTTCCCACAAGGTACATTTAGATCTAGTTTATACGAGTCAAAAAGGTTCATAGATGTCAGGTTCACACAAGGTACATTTAGGTCTAATTTATACGAGTCAAAAAGGTTCATAGATGTCAGGTTGCCACAAGGTACATTTAGGTCTAGTTTATACGAGTCAAAAAGGTTCATAGATGTCTGGTTCCCACAAGGTACATTTAGGTCTAGTTTATACGAGTCAAAAACCTTCATAGATGTCTGGTTCCCACAAGGTACATTTAGGTCTAGTTTATACGAGTCAAAAAGGTTCATAGATGTCTGGTTCCCACAAGGTACATTTAGGTCTAGTTTATACGAGTCAAAAAGGTTCATAGATGTTTGGTTCATACAAGGTACATTTAGGTCTAGTTTATACGAGTCAAAAAGGTTCATAGATATCAGGTTCCCACAAGGTACTTTTAGGTCTAGTTTATACGAGTCAAAAAGGTTCATAGATGTCTGGTTCCCACAAGGTACATTTAGGTCTAGATTATACGAGTCAAAAAGATTCATAGATGTCTGGTTCCCACAAGGTACATTTAGGTCTAGTTTATACGAGTCAAAAAGGTTCATAGATGTCTGGTTCCCACAAGGTACGTTTAGTTCTAGTTTATACGAGTCAAAAAGGTTCATAGATGTCTGGTTCCCACAAGGTACATTTAAGTCTAGTTTATACGAGTCAAAAACCTTCATAGATGTCTGGTTCCCACAAGGTACATTTAGGTCTAGTTTATACAAGTCAAAAAGGTTCATACATGTCTGGTTCCCACAAGGTACATTTAGGTCTAGTTTATAAGAGTCAAAAAGTTTCATAGATGTCAGGTTCCCACAAGGTACATTTAGTTCTGGTTTATACGAGTCAAAAAGGTTCATAGATGTCTGGTTCCCACAAGGTACATTTAGGTCTAGTTTATACGAGTCAAAAAGGTTCATAGATGTATGGTTCCCACAAAGTACATTTAGGTCTAGTTTATACGAGTCAAAAAACTTCATTGATATCTGGTTCCCACAAGGTACATTTAGTTCTAGTTTATACGAGTCAAAAAGGTTCATAGATGTCTGGTTCCCACAAGGTACATTTAGGTCTAGTTTATACGAGTCAAAAAGGTTCATAGATGTCTGGTTCCCACAAGGTACATTTAGGTCTAGTTTATAAGAATCAAAAAGGTTCATAGATGTTTGATTCCCACAAGGTACATTTAGGTCTATTTTATACTAGTCAAAAAGGTTCATAGATGTCTGGTTCCCACAAGGTACATTTAGTTCTAGTTTATACGAGTCGAAAAGTTTCATAGATGTCAGGTTCACACAAGGTACATTTAGGTCTAGTTTATACGAGTCAAAAAACTTCATAGATGTCTGGTTCCCACAAGGTACATTTAGGTCTAGTTTATACGAGTCGAAAACCTTCATAGATGTCTGGTTCCCACAAGGTACATTTAGGTCTAGTTTATACGAGTCAAAAAGGTTCATAGATGTCTGGTTCCCACAAGGTACATTTAGTTCTAGTTTATACGAGTCAAAAAGGTTCATAGATGTCTGGTTCCCACAAGGTACATTTAGGTCTAGTTTATACTAGTCAAAAAGCTTCATAGATGTCTGGTTCCCACAAGGTACATTAGGTCTAGTTTATACGAGTCAAAAAGGTTCATAGATGTCTGGTTCCCACAAGGTACATTTAGGTCTAGTTTATAAGAGTCAAAAAGGTTCATAGATGTCTGGTTCCCACAAGTACATTTAGCTCAAGTTTATACGAGTCAAAAAGGTTCATAGATGTCAGGTTCCAACAAGGTACATTTAGGTCTAGTTTATACGAGTCAAAAAGGTTCATAGATGTTTGGTTCCTACAAGGTACATTTAGGTCTAGTTTATACGAGTCAAAAAGGTTCATAGATGTCAGGTTCACACAAGGTACATTTAGGTCTAGTTTATACGAGTCAAAAAGGGTCATAGATGTCTGGTTCCCACAAAGTACATTTAGGTCTAGATTATACGAGTCAAAAAGATTCATAGATGTCTGGTTCCCACAAGGTACATTTAGGTCTAGTTTATACGAGTCAAAAAAGTTAATAGATGTCTGATTCCCACAAGGTACATTTAGGTCTATTTTATACTAGTCAAAAAGGTTCACAGATGTCTGGTTCCCACAAGGTACATTTAGGTCTAGTTTATACGAGTCGAAAAGTTTCATAGATGTCAGGTTCACACAAGGTACATTTAGGTCTAGTTTATACGAGTCAAAAAGGTTCATAGATGTCAGGTTGCCACAAGGTACATTTAGGTCTAGTTTATACGAGTCAAAAAGGTTCATAGATGTCTGGTTCCCACAAGGTACATTTAGGTCTAGTTTATACGAGTCAAAAACCTTCATAGATGTCTGGTTCCCACAAGGTACATTTAGGTCTAGTTTATACGAGTCAAAAAGGTTCATAGATGTCTGGTTCCCACAAGGTACGTTTAGTTCTAGTTTATACGAGTCAAAAAGGTTCATAGATGTCTGGTTCCCACAAGGTACATTTAAGTCTAGTTTATACGAGTCAAAAAGGTTCATAGATGTCTGGTTCCCACAAGGTACATTTAGGTCTAGTTTATACGAGTCAAAAAGGTTCATAGATGTATGGTTCCCACAAAGTACATTTAGGTCTAGTTTATACGAGTCAAAAAAATTCATTGATGTCTGGTTCCCACAAGGTACATTTAGTTCTAGTTTATACGAGTCAAAAAGGTTCATAGATGTCTGGTTCCCACAAGGTACAGTTAGGTCTAGTTTATACGAGTCAAAAAGGTTCATAGATGTCTGGTTCCCACAAGGTACATTTAGGTCTAGTTTATAAGAGTCAAAAAGGTTCATGGATGTTTGATTCCCACAAGGTACATTTAGTTCTATTTTATACTAGTCAAAAAGGTTCATAGATGTCTGGTTCCCACAAGGTACATTTAGTTCTAGTTTATACGAGTCGAAAAGTTTCATAGATGTCAGGTTCACACAAGGTACATTTAGGTCTAGTTTATACGAGTCAAAAAGGTTCGTAGATGTCAGGTTGCCACAAGGTACATTTAGGTCTAGTTTATACGAGTCAAAAAGGTTCATAGATGTCTGGTTCCCACAAGGTACATTTAGGTCTAGTTAATAGGACTCAAAAACCTTCATAGATGTCTGGTTCCCACAAGGTACATTTAGTTCTAGTTTATACGAGTCAAAAAGGTTCATAGATGTCTGGTTCCCACAAGGTACATTTAGGTCTAGTTTATACGCGTCAAAAAGGTTCATAGATGTCTGGTTCCCACAAGGTACATTTAGGTCTAGTTTATAAGAGTCAAAAAGGTTCATAGATGTTTGATTCCCACAAGGTACATTTAGGTCTATTTTATACTAGTCAAAAAGGTTCATAGATGTCTGGTTCCCACAAGGTACATTTAGTTCTAGTTTATACGAGTCGAAAAGTTTCATAGATGTCAGGTTCACACAAGGTACATTTAGGTCTAGTTTATACGAGTCAAAAAGGTTCGTAGATGTCAGGTTGCCACAAGGTACATTAGGTCTAGTTTATACGAGTCAAAAAGGTTCATAGATGTCTGGTTCCCACAAGGTACATTTAGGTCTAGTTAATACGACTCAAAAACCTTCATAGATGTCTGGTTCCCACAAGGTACATTTAGGTCTATTTTATCCGGGTCAAAAAGGTTCATAGATGTCTGGTTCCCACAAGGTACATTTAGGTATAGTTTATACGAGTCAAAAAGGTTCATAGATCTCAGGTTCCCACAAGTTACATTTAGGTCTAGTTTATACGAATCAAAAAGGTTCATAGATGTCTGGTTCCCACAAGGTACATTTAGGTCTAGTTTATACGAGTCAAAAACCTTCATAGATGTCTGGTTCACACAAGGTACATTTAGGTCTAGTTTATACGAGTCAAAAAGGTTCATAGATGTTTGGTTCCCACAAGGTACATTTAGATCTAGTTTATACGAGTCAAAAAGGTTCATAGATGTCAGGTTCCCACAAGGTACATTTAGGTCTAGTTTATACGAGTCAAAAAGGTTCATAGATGTCTGGTTCCCACAAGGTACATTTAGGTCTAGATTATACGAATCAAAAAGATTCATAGATGTCTGCTTCCCACGAGGTACATTTAGGTCTAGTTTATACGAGTCAAAAAGGTTCATAGATGTATGGTTCCCACAAGGTACATTTAGTTCTAGTTTAAACGAGTCAAAAAGGTTCATAGATGTCTGGTTCCCACAAGGTACATTTAGGTCTAGTTTATACGAGTCAAAAACCTTCATAGATGTCTGGTTCCCACAAGGTACATTTAGGTCTAGTTTATACGAGTCGAAAACCTTCATAGATGTCTGGTTCCCACAAGGTACATTTAGGTCTAGTTTATACGAGTCAACAAGGTTCATAGATGTCTGGTTCCCACAAGGTACATTTAGGTCTAGTTTATACGAGTCAAAAAGGTTCATAGATGTCTGGTTCCCACAAGGTACATTTAGGTCTAGTTTATACGAGTCAAAAAGATTCATAGATGTCTTGTTCCGACAAGGTACATTTAGGTCTAGTTTATACGAGTCAAAAAGGTTAATAGATGTCTGGTTCCCACAAGGTACATTTAGTTCTAGTTTATACGAGTCAAAAAGGTTCATAGATGTGTGGTTCCCACAAGGTACATTTAGGTCTAGTTTATACGAGTCAAAAACCTTCAAAGATGTCTGGTTACCACAAGGTACATTTAGGTCTAGTTTATACGAGTCAAAAAGGTTCATAGATGTCTGGTTCCCACAAGGTACATCTAGGTCTAGTTTATAAGAGTCAAAAAGGTTCATAGATGTCTGATTCCCACAAGGTACATTTAGGTCTATTTTATACTAGTCAAAAAGGTTCATTGATGTCTGGATCCCACAAGGTACATTTAGGTCTAGTTTATACGAGTCGAAAAGTTTCATAGATGTCAGGTTCACACAAGGTACATTTAGGTCTAGTTTATACGAGTCAAAAAGGTTCATAGATGTCAGGTTGCCACAAGGTACATTTAGGTCTAGTTTATACGAGTCAAAAAGGTTCATATATGTCTGGTTCCCACAAGGTACATTTAGGTCTAGTTTATACGAGTCAAAAATCTTCATAGATGTCTGGTTCCCACAAGGTACATTTAGGTCTAGTTTATACGAGTCAAAAAGGTTCATAGATGTCTGGTTAACACAAGGTACATTTAGGTCTAGTTTATACGAGTCAAAAAGCTTCATAGATCTCAGCTTCCCACAAGGTACATTTAGGTCTAGTTTATACGAGTCAAAAAGGTTCACAGATGTCTGGTTCCAACAAGGTACTTTTAGGTCTAATTTATACGAGTCAAAAATGTTCATAGATTTCTGGTTCCCACAAGGTACATTTAGGTCAAGTTTATACGAGTCAAAAATGTTCATAGATGTCTGGTTCCCAAAAGGTACATTTAGTTCTAGTTTATACGAGTCAAAAAGGTTCATAGATGTCTGGTTCCCACAAGGTACATTTAGGTCTAGTTTATACGAGTCAAAAAACTTCATAGATGTCTGGTTCCCACAAGGTACATTTAGGTCTAGTTTATACGAGTCGAAAACTTTCATAGATGTCTGGTTCCCACAAGGTACATTTAGGTCAAGTTTATACGAGTCAAAAAGGTTCATAGATGTCTGGTTCCCACAAGGTACATTTAGTTCTAGTTTATACGAGTCAAAAAGGTTCATAGATGTCTGGTTCCCACAAGGTACATTTAGGTCTAGTTTATACTAGTCAAAAAGGTTCATAGATGTCTGGTTCCCACAAGGTACATTTAGGTCTAGTTTATACGAGTCAAAAACCTTCATAGATGTCTGGTTCACACAAGGTACATTTAGGTCTAGTTTATACGAGTCAAAAAGGTTCATAGATGTTTGGTTCCCACAAGGTACATTTAGATCTAGTTTATACGAGTCAAAAAGGTTCATAGATGTCAGGTTCCCACAAGGTACATTTAGGTCTAGTTTATACGAGTCAAAAAGGTTCATAGATGTCTGGTTCCCACAAGGTACATTTAGGTCTAGATTATACGAGTCAAAAAGATTCATAGATGTCTGGTTCCCACAAGGTACATTTAGGTCTAGTTTATACGAGTCAAAAAGGTTCATAGATGTATGGTTCCCACAAGGTACATTTAGGTCTAGTTTATACGAGTCAGAAACCTTCATAGATGTCTGGTTCCCACAAGGTACATTTAGGTCTAGTTTATACGAGTCGAAAACCTTCATAGATGTCTGGTTCCCACAAGGTACATTTAGGTCTAGTTTATACGAGTCAACAAGGTTCATAGATGTCTGGTTCCCACAAGGTACATTTAGGTCTAGTTTATACGAGTCAAAAAGGTTCATAGATGTCTGGTTCCCACAAGGTACATTTAGGTCTAGTTTATACGAGTCAAAAAGATTCATAGATGTCTTGTTCCGACAAGGTACATTTAGGTCTAGTTTATACGAGTCAAAAAGGTTAATAGATGTCTGGTTCCCACAAGGTACATTTAGTTCTAGTTTATACGAGTCAAAAAGGTTCATAGATGTGTGGTTCCCACAAGGTACATTTAGGTCTAGTTTATACGAGTCAAAAACATTCAAAGATGTCTGGTTACCACAAGGTACATTTAGGTCTAGTTTATACGAGTCAAAAAGGTTCATAGATGTCTGGTTCCCACAAGGTACATCTAGGTCTAGTTTATAAGAGTCAAAAAGGTTCATAGATGTCTGATTCCCACAAGGTACATTTAGGTCTATTTTATACTAGTCAAAAAGCTTCATTGATGTCTGGTTCCCACAAGGTACATTTAGGTCTAGTTTATACGAGTCGAAAAGTTTCATAGATGTCAGGTTCACACAAGGTACATTTAGGTCTAGTTTATACGAGTCAAAAAGGTTCATAGATGTCAGGTTGCCACAAGGTACATTTAGGTCTAGTTTATACGAGTCAAAAAGGTTCATATATGTCTGGTTCCCACAAGGTACATTTAGGTCTAGTTTATACGAGTCAAAAATCTTCATAGATGTCTGGTTCCCACAAGGTACATTTAGGTCTAGTTTATACGAGTCAAAAAGGTTCATAGATGTCTGGTTACCACAAGGTACATTTAGGTCTAGTTTATACGAGTCAAAAAGGTTCATAGATCTCAGGTTCCCACAAGGTACATTTAGGTCTAGTTTATACGAGTCAAAAAGGTTCACAGATGTCTGGTTCCAACAAGGTACTTTTAGGTCTAATTTATACGAGTCGAAAACTTTCATAGATGTCTGGTTCCCACAAGGTACATTTAGGTCAAGTTTATACGAGTCAAAAAGGTTCATAGATGTCTGGTTCCCACAAGGTACATTTAGTTCTAGTTTATACGAGTCAAAAAGGTTCATAGATGTCTGGTTCCCACAAGGTACATTTAGGTCTTGTTTATACTAGTCAAAAAGCTTCATAGATGTCTGGTTCCCACAAGGTACATTAGGTCTAGTTTATACGAGTCAAAAACCTTCATAGATGTCTGGTTCACACAAGGTACATTTAGGTCTAGTTTATACGAGTCAAAAAGGTTCATAGATGTTTGGTTCCCACAAGGTACATTTAGATCTAGTTTATACGAGTCAAAAAGGTTCATAGATGTCAGGTTCCCACAAGGTACATTTAGGTCTAGTTTATACGAGTCAAAAAGGTTCATAGATGTCTGGTTCCCACAAGGTACATTTAGGTCTAGATTATACGAGTCAAAAAGATTCATAGATGTCTGGTTCCCACAAGGTACATTTAGGTCTAGTTTATACGAGTCAAAAAGGTTCATAGATGTATGGTTCCCACAAGGTACATTTAGTTCTAGTTTAAACGAGTCAAAAAGGTTCATAGATGTCTGGTTCCCACAAGATACATTTAGGTCTAGTTTATACGAGTCAGAAACCTTCATAGATGTCTGGTTCCCACAAGGTACATTTAGGTCTAGTTTATACGAGTCGAAAACCTTCATAGATGTCTGGTTCCCACAAGGTACATTTAGGTCTAGTTTATACGAGTCAACAAGGTTCATAGATGTCTGGTTCCCACAAGGTACATTTAGGTCTAGTTTATACGAGTCAAAAAGGTTCATAGATGTCTGGTTCCCACAAGGTACATTTAGGTCTAGTTTATACGAGTCAAAAAGATTCATAGATGTCTTGTTCCGACAAGGTACATTTAGGTCTAGTTTATACGAGTCAAAAAGGTTAATAGATGTCTGGTTCCCACAAGGTACATTTAGTTCTAGTTTATACGAGTCAAAAAGGTTCATAGATGTGTGGTTCCCACAAGGTACATTTAGGTCTAGTTTATACGAGTCAAAAACCTTCAAAGATGTCTGGTTACCACAAGGTACATTTAGGTCTAGTTTATACGAGTCAAAAAGGTTCATAGATGTCTGGTTCCCACAAGGTACATCTAGGTCTAGTTTATAAGAGTCAAAAAGGTTCATAGATGTCTGATTCCCACAAGGTACATTTAGGTCTATTTTATACTAGTCAAAAAGGTTCATTGATGTCTGGTTCCCACAAGGTACATTTAGGTCTAGTTTATACGAGTCGAAAAGTTTCATAGATGTCAGGTTCACACAAGGTACATTTAGGTCTAGTTTATACGAGTCAAAAAGGTTCATAGATGTCAGGTTGCCACAAGGTACATTTAGGTCTAGTTTATACGAGTCAAAAAGGTTCATATATGTCTGGTTCCCACAAGGTACATTTAGGTCTAGTTTATACGAGTCAAAAATCTTCATAGATGTCTGGTTCCCACAAGGTACATTTAGGTCTAGTTTATACGAGTCAAAAAGGTTCATAGATGTCTGGTTAACACAAGGTACATTTAGGTCTAGTTTATACGAGTCAAAAAGCTTCATAGATCTCAGCTTCCCACAAGGTACATTTAGGTCTAGTTTATACGAGTCAAAAAGGTTCACAGATGTCTGGTTCCAACAAGGTACTTTTAGGTCTAATTTATACGAGTCAAAAATGTTCATAGATTTCTGGTTCCCACAAGGTACATTTAGGTCAAGTTTATACGAGTCAAAAATGTTCATAGATGTCTGGTTCCCACAAGGTACATTTAGTTCTAGTTTATACGAGTCAAAAAGGTTCATAGATGTCTGGTTCCCACAAGGTACATTTAGGTCTAGTTTATACGAGTCAAAAAACTTCATAGATGTCTGGTTCCCACAAGGTACATTTAGGTCTAGTTTATACGAGTCGAAAACTTTCATAGATGTCTGGTTCCCACAAGGTACATTTAGGTCAAGTTTATACGAGTCAAAAAGGTTCATAGATGTCTGGTTCCCACAAGGTACATTTAGTTCTAGTTTATACGAGTCAAAAAGGTTCATAGATGTCTGGTTCCCACAAGGTACATTTAGGTCTAGTTTATACTAGTCAAAAAGGTTCATAGATGTCTGGTTCCCACAAGGTACATTTAGGTCTAGTTTATACGAGTCAAAAACCTTCATAGATGTCTGGTTCACACAAGGTACATTTAGGTCTAGTTTATACGAGTCAAAAAGGTTCATAGATGTTTGGTTCCCACAAGGTACATTTAGATCTAGTTTATACGAGTCAAAAAGGTTCATAGATGTCAGGTTCCCACAAGGTACATTTAGGTCTAGTTTATACGAGTCAAAAAGGTTCATAGATGTCTGGTTCCCACAAGGTACATTTAGGTCTAGATTATACGAGTCAAAAAGATTCATAGATGTCTGGTTCCCACAAGGTACATTTAGGTCTAGTTTATACGAGTCAAAAAGGTTCATAGATGTATGGTTCCCACAAGGTACATTTAGTTCTAGTTTAAACGAGTCAAAAAGGTTCATAGATGTCTGGTTCCCACAAGGTACATTTAGGTCTAGTTTATACGAGTCAGAAACCTTCATAGATGTCTGGTTCCCACAAGGTACATTTAGGTCTAGTTTATACGAGTCGAAAACCTTCATAGATGTCTGGTTCCCACAAGGTACATTTAGGTCTAGTTTATACGAGTCAACAAGGTTCATAGATGTCTGGTTCCCACAAGGTACATTTAGGTCTAGTTTATACGAGTCAAAAAGGTTCATAGATGTCTGGTTCCCACAAGGTACATTTAGGTCTAGTTTATACGAGTCAAAAAGATTCATAGATGTCTTGTTCCGACAAGGTACATTTAGGTCTAGTTTATACGAGTCAAAAAGGTTAATAGATGTCTGGTTCCCACAAGGTACATTTAGTTCTAGTTTATACGAGTCAAAAAGGTTCATAGATGTGTGGTTCCCACAAGGTACATTTAGGTCTAGTTTATACGAGTCAAAAACATTCAAAGATGTCTGGTTACCACAAGGTACATTTAGGTCTAGTTTATACGAGTCAAAAAGGTTCATAGATGTCTGGTTCCCACAAGGTACATCTAGGTCTAGTTTATAAGAGTCAAAAAGGTTCATAGATGTCTGATTCCCACAAGGTACATTTAGGTCTATTTTATACTAGTCAAAAAGCTTCATTGATGTCTGGTTCCCACAAGGTACATTTAGGTCTAGTTTATACGAGTCGAAAAGTTTCATAGATGTCAGGTTCACACAAGGTACATTTAGGTCTAGTTTATACGAGTCAAAAAGGTTCATAGATGTCAGGTTGCCACAAGGTACATTTAGGTCTAGTTTATACGAGTCAAAAAGGTTCATATATGTCTGGTTCCCACAAGGTACATTTAGGTCTAGTTTATACGAGTCAAAAATCTTCATAGATGTCTGGTTCCCACAAGGTACATTTAGGTCTAGTTTATACGAGTCAAAAAGGTTCATAGATGTCTGGTTACCACAAGGTACATTTAGGTCTAGTTTATACGAGTCAAAAAGGTTCATAGATCTCAGGTTCCCACAAGGTACATTTAGGTCTAGTTTATACGAGTCAAAAAGGTTCACAGATGTCTGGTTCCAACAAGGTACTTTTAGGTCTAATTTATACGAGTCGAAAACTTTCATAGATGTCTGGTTCCCACAAGGTACATTTAGGTCAAGTTTATACGAGTCAAAAAGGTTCATAGATGTCTGGTTCCCACAAGGTACATTTAGTTCTAGTTTATACGAGTCAAAAAGGTTCATAGATGTCTGGTTCCCACAAAGTACATTTAGGTCTTGTTTATACTAGTCAAAAAGCTTCATAGATGTCTGGTTCCCACAAGGTACATTAGGTCTAGTTTATACGAGTCAAAAACCTTCATAGATGTCTGGTTCACACAAGGTAATTTAGGTCTAGTTTATACGAGTCAAAAAGGTTCATAGATGTTTGGTTCCCACAAGGTACATTTAGATCTAGTTTATACGAGTCAAAAAGGTTCATAGATGTCAGGTTCCCACAAGGTACATTTAGGTCTAGTTTATACGAGTCAAAAAGGTTCATAGATGTCTGGTTCCCACAAGGTACATTTAGGTCTAGATTATACGAGTCAAAAAGATTCATAGATGTCTGGTTCCCACAAGGTACATTTAGGTCTAGTTTATACGAGTCAAAAAGGTTCATAGATGTATGGTTCCCACAAGGTACATTTAGTTCTAGTTTAAACGAGTCAAAAAGGTTCATAGATGTCTGGTTCCCACAAGATACATTTAGGTCTAGTTTATACGAGTCAGAAACCTTCATAGATGTCTGGTTCCCACAAGGTACATTTAGGTCTAGTTTATACGAGTCGAAAACCTTCATAGATGTCTGGTTCCCACAAGGTACATTTAGGTCTAGTTTATACGAGTCAACAAGGTTCATAGATGTCTGGTTCCCACAAGGTACATTTAGGTCTAGTTTATACGAGTCAAAAAGGTTCATAGATGTCTGGTTCCCACAAGGTACATTTAGGTCTAGTTTATACGAGTCAAAAAGATTCATAGATGTCTTGTTCCGACAAGGTACATTTAGGTCTAGTTTATACGAGTCAAAAAGGTTAATAGATGTCTGGTTCCCACAAGGTACATTTAGTTCTAGTTTATACGAGTCAAAAAGGTTCATAGATGTGTGGTTCCCACAAGGTACATTTAGGTCTAGTTTATACGAGTCAAAAACCTTCAAAGATGTCTGGTTACCACAAGGTACATTTAGGTCTAGTTTATACGAGTCAAAAAGGTTCATAGATGTCTGGTTCCCACAAGGTACATTTAGTTCTAGTTTATACGAGTCAAAAAGGTTCATAGATGTCTGGTTCCCACAAGGTACATTTAGGTCTAGTTTATACAAGTCAAAAAGCTTCATAGATGTCTGGTTCCCACAAGGTACATTAGGTCTAGTTTATACGAGTCAAAAAGGTTCATAGATGTCTGGTTCCCACAAGGAACATTTAGGTCTAGTTTATAAGAGTCAAAAAGGTTCATAGATGTCTGGTTCCCACAAGTACATTTAGCTCAAGTTTATACGAGTCAAAAAGGTTCATAGATGTCAGGTTCCAACAAGGTACATTTAGGTCTAGTTTATACGAGTCAAAAAGTTTCATAGATGTTTGGTTCCTACAAGGTACATTTAGGTCTAGTTTATACGAGTCAAAAAGGTTCATAGATGTCAGGTTCACACAAGGTACATTTAGGTCTAGTTTATACGAGTCAAAAAGGTTCATAGATGTCTGGTTCCCACAAGGTACATTTAGGTCTAGATTATACGAGTCAAAAAGATTCATAGATGTCTGGTTCCCACAAGGTACATTTAGGTCTAGTTTATACGAGTCAAAAAGGTTCATAGATGTCTGGTTCCCACAAGGTACATTTAGGTCTAGTTTATAAGAGTCAAAAAGGTTAATAGATGTCTGATTCCCACAAGGTACATTTAGGTCTATTTTATACTAATCAAAAAGGTTCATAGATGTCTGGTTCCCACAAGGTACATTTAGGTATAGTTTATACGAGTCGAAAAGTTTCATAGATGTCAGGTTCACACAAGGTACATTTAGGTCTAGTTTATACGAGTCAAAAAGGTTCATAGATGTCAGGTTGCCACAAGGTACATTTAGGTCTAGTTTATACGAGTCAAAAAGGTTCATATATGTCTGGTTCCCACAAGGTACATTTAGGTCTAGTTTATACGAGTCAAAAATCTTCATAGATGTCTGGTTCCCACAAGGTACATTTAGGTCTAGTTTATACGAGTCAAAAAGGTTCATAGATGTCTGGTTACCACAAGGTACATTTAGGTCTAGTTTATACGAGTCAAAAAGGTTCATAGATCTCAGGTTCCCACAAGGTACATTTAGGTCTAGATTATACGAGTCAAAAAGATTCATAGATGTCTGGTTCCCACAAGGTACATTTAGGTCTAATTTATACGAGTCAAAAAGGTTCATAGATGTCTGGTTCCCACAAGGTACATTTAGGTCTAGTTTATAAGAGTCAAAAAGGTTAATAGATGTCTGATTCCCACAAGGTACATTTAGGTCTATTTTATACTAGTCAAAAAGGTTCATAGATGTCTGGTTCCCACAAGGTACATTTACGTATAGTTTATACGAGTCAAAAAGGTTCATAGATCTCAGGTTCCCACAAGGTACATTTAGGTCTAGTTTATACGAGTCAAAAAGATTCATAGATGTCTTGTTCCGACAAGGTACATTTAGGTCTAGTTTATACGAGTCAAAAAGGTTAATAGATGTCTGGTTCCCACAAGGTACATTTAGTTCTAGTTTATACGAGTCAAAAAGGTTCATAGATGTGTGGTTCCCACAAGGTACATTTAGGTCTAGTTTATACAAGTCAAAAACCTTCAAAGATGTCTGGTTACCACAAGGTACATTTAGGTCTAGTTTATACGAGTCAAAAAGGTTCATAGATGTCAGGTTGCCACAAGGTACATTTAGGTCTAGTTTATACGAGTCAAAAAGGTTCATATATGTCTGGTTCCCACAAGGTACATTTAGGTCTAGTTTATACGAGTCAAAAATCTTCATAGATGTCTGGTTCCCACAAGGTACATTTAGGTCTAGTTTATACGAGTCAAAAAGGTTCATAGATGTCTGGTTACCACAAGGTACATTTAGGTCTAGTTTATACGAGTCAAAAAGGTTCATAGATCTCAGGTTCCCACAAGGTACATTTAGGTCTAGTTTATACGAGTCAAAAAGGTTCACAGATGTCTGGTTCCAACAAGGTACTTTTAGGTCTAATTTATACGAGTCAAAAATGTTCATAGATTTCTGGTTCCCACAAGGTACATTTAGGTCAAGTTTATACGAGTCAAAAAGGTTCATAGATGTCTGGTTCCCACAAGGTACATTTAGTTCTAGTTTATACGAGTCAAAAAGGTTCATAGATGTCTGGTTCCCACAAGGTACATTTAGGTCTAGTTTATACGAGTCAAAAAACTTCATAGATGTCTGGTTCCCACAAGGTACATTTAGGTCTAGTTTATACGAGTCGAAAAGTTTCATAGATGTCTGGTTCCCACAAGGTACATTTAGGTCAAGTTTATACGAGTCAAAAAGGTTCATAGATGTCTGGTTCCCACAAGGTACATTTAGTTCTAGTTTATACGAGTCAAAAAGGTTCATAGATGTCTGGTTCCCACAAGGTACATTTAGGTCTAGTTTATACTAGTCAAAAAGCTTCATAGATGTCTGGTTCCCACAAGGTACATTAGGTCTAGTTTATACGAGTCAAAAAGGTTCATAGATGTCTGGTTCCCACAAGGAACATTTAGGTCTAGTTTATAAGAGTCAAAAAGGTTCATAGATGTCTGGTTCCCACAAGTACATTTAGCTCAAGTTTATACGAGTCAAAAAGGTTCATAGATGTCAGGTTCCAACAAGGTACATTTAGGTCTAGTTTATACGAGTCAAAAAGTTTCATAGATGTTTGGTTCCTACAAGGTACATTTAGGTCTAGTTTATACGAGTCAAAAAGGTTCATAGATGTCAGGTTCACACAAGGTACATTTAGGTCTAGTTTATACGAGTCAAAAAGGTTCATAGATGTCTGGTTCCCACAAGGTACATTTAGGTCTAGATTATACGAGTCAAAAAGATTCATAGATGTCTGGTTCCCACAAGGTACATTTAGGTCTAGTTTATACGAGTCAAAAAGGTTCATAGATGTCTGGTTCCCACAAGGTACATTTAGGTCTAGTTTATAAGAGTCAAAAAGGTTAATAGATGTCTGATTCCCACAAGGTACATTTAGGTCTATTTTATACTAGTCAAAAAGGTTCATAGATGTCTGGTTCCCACAAGGTACATTTAGGTATAGTTTATACGAGTCGAAAAGTTTCATAGATGTCAGGTTCACACAAGGTACATTTAGGTCTAGTTTATACGAGTCAAAAAGGTTCATAGATGTCAGGTTGCCACAAGGTACATTTAGGTCTAGTTTATACGAGTCAAAAAGGTTCATATATGTCTGGTTCCCACAAGGTACATTTAGGTCTAGTTTATACGAGTCAAAAATCTTCATAGATGTCTGGTTCCCACAAGGTACATTTAGGTCTAGTTTATACGAGTCAAAAAGGTTCATAGATGTCTGGTTACCACAAGGTACATTTAGGTCTAGTTTATACGAGTCAAAAAGGTTCATAGATCTCAGGTTCCCACAAGGTACATTTAGGTCTAGTTTATACGAGTCAAAAAGGTTCACAGATGTCTGGTTCCAACAAGGTACTTTTAGGTCTAATTTATACGAGTCGAAAACTTTCATAGATGTCTGGTTCCCACAAGGTACATTTAGGTCAAGTTTATACGAGTCAAAAAGGTTCATAGATGTCTGGTTCCCACAAGGTACATTTAGTTGTAGTTTATACGAGTCAAAAAGGTTCATAGATGTCTGGTTCCCACAAGGTACATTTAGGTCTAGTTTGTACTAGTCAAAAAGCTTCATAGATGTCTGGTTCCCACAAGGTACATTAGGTCTAGTTTATACGAGTCAAAAACCTTCATAGATGTCTGGTTCACACAAGGTACATTTAGGTCTAGTTTATACGAGTCAAAAAGGTTCATAGATGTTTGGTTCCCACAAGGTACATTTAGATCTAGTTTATACGAGTCAAAAAGGTTCATAGATGTCAGGTTCCCACAAGGTACATTTAGGTCTAGTTTATACGAGTCAAAAAGGATCATAGATGTCTGGTTCCCACAAGGTACATTTAGGTCTAGATTATACGAGTCAAAAAGATTCATATATGTCTGGTTCCCACAAGGTACATTTAGGTCTAGTTTATACGAGTCAAAAAGGTTCATAGATGTATGTTTCCCACAAGGTACATTTAGTTCTAGTTTAAACGAGTCAAAAAGGTTCATAGATGTCTGGTTCACACAAGGTACATTTAGGTCTAGTTTATACGAGTCAGAAACCTTCATAGATGTCTGGTTCCCACAAGGTACATTTAGGTCTAGTTTATACGAGTCGAAAACCTTCATAGATGTCTGGTTCCCACAAGGTACATTTAGGTCTAGTTTATACGAGTCAACAAGGTTCATAGATGTCTGGTTCCCACAAGGTACATTGAGGTCTAGTTTATACGAGTCAAAAAGGTTCATAGATGTCTGGTTCCCACAAGGTACATTTAGGTCTAGTTTATACGAGTCAAAAAGATTCATAGATGTCTTGTTCCGACAAGGTACATTTAGGTCTAGTTTATACGAGTCAAAAAGGTTAATAGATGTCTGGTTCCCACAAGGTACATTTAGTTCTAGTTTATACGAGTCAAAAAGGTTCATAGATGTGTGGTTCCCACAAGGTACATTTAGGTCTAGTTTATACGAGTCAAAAACCTTCAAAGATGTCTGGTTACCACAAGGTACATTTAGGTCTAGTTTATACGAGTCAAAAAGGTTCATAGATGTCTGATTCCCACAAGGTACATTTAGGTCTATTTTATACTAGTCAAAAAGGTTCATTGATGTCTGGTTCCCACAAGGTACATTTAGGTCTAGTTTATACGAGTCGAAAAGTTTCATAGATGTCAGGTTCACACAAGGTACATTTAGGTCTAGTTTATACGAGTCAAAAAGGTTCATAGATGTCAGGTTGCCACAAGGTACATTTAGGTCTAGTTTATACGAGTCAAAAAGGTTCATATATGTCTGGTTCCCACAAGGTACATTTAGGTCTAGTTTATACGAGTCAAAAATCTTCATAGATGTCTGGTTCCCACAAGGTACATTTAGGTCTAGTTTATACGAGTCAAAAAGGTTCATAGATGTCTGGTTACCACAAGGTACATTTAGGTCTAGTTTATACGAGTCAAAAAGGTTCATAGATCTCAGGTTCCCACAAGGTACATTTAGGTCTAGTTTATACGAGTCAAAAAGGTTCACAGATGTCTGGTTCCAACAAGGTACTTTTAGGTCTAATTTATACGAGTCAAAAATGTTCATAGATTTCTGGTTCCCACAAGGTACATTTAGGTCAAGTTTATACGAGTCAAAAAGGTTCATAGATGTCTGGTTCCCACAAGGTACATTTAGTTCTAGTTTATACGAGTCAAAAAGGTTCATAGATGTCTGGTTCCCACAAGGTACATTTAGGTCTAGTTTATACTAGTCAAAAAGCTTCATAGATGTCTGGTTCCCACAAGGTACATTACGTCTAGTTTATACGAGTCAAAAAGGTTCATAGATGTCTGGTTCCCACAAGGAACATTTAGGTCTAGTTTATAAGAGTCAAAAAGGTTCATAGATGTCTGGTTCCCACAAGTACATTTAGCTCAAGTTTATACGAGTCAAAAAGTTTCATAGATGTCAGGTTCCAACAAGGTACATTTAGGTCTAGTTTATACGAGTCAAAAAGTTTCATAGATGTTTGGTTCCTACAAGGTACATTTAGGTCTAGTTTATACGAGTCAAAAAGGTTCATAGATGTCAGGTTCACACAAGGTACATTTAGGTCTAGTTTATACGAGTCAAAAAGGTTCATAGATGTCTGGTTCCCACAAGGTACATTTAGGTCTAGATTATACGAGTCAAAAAGATTCATAGATGTCTGGTTCCCACAAGGTACATTTAGGTCTAGTTTATACGAGTCAAAAAGGTTCATAGATGTCTGGTTCCCACAAGGTACATTTAGGTCTAGTTTATAAGAGTCAAAAAGGTTAATAGATGTCTGATTCCCACAAGGTACATTTAGGTCTATTTTATACTAGTCAAAAAGGTTCATAGATGTCTGGTTCCCACAAGGTACATTTAGGTCTAGTTTATACGAGTCGAAAAGTTTCATAGATGTCAGGTTCACACAAGGTACATTTAGGTCTAGTTTATACGAGTCAAAAAGGTTCATAGATGTCAGGTTGCCACAACGTACATTTAGGTCTAGTTTATACGAGTCAAAAAGGTTCATAGATGTCTGGTTCCCACAAGGTACATTTATGTCTAGTTTATACGAGTCAAAAACCTTCATAGATGTCTGGCTCCCACAAGGTAAATTTAGTTCTAGTTTATACGTGTCAAAAAGGTTCATAGATGTCTGGTTCCCACAAGGTACATTTATGTCTAGTTTATACAAGTCAAAAAGGTTCATAGATGTTTGGTTCCCACAAGGTACGTTTAGTTCTAGTTTATACGAGTCAAAAAGGTTCATAGATGTCTGGTTCCCACAAGGTACATTTAAGTCTAGTTTATACGAGTCAAAAACCTTCATAGATGTCTGGTTCCCACAAGGTACATTTAGGTCTAGTTTATACAAGTCAAAAAGGTTCATACATGTCTGGTTCCCACAAGGTACATTTAGGTCTAGTTTATACGAGTCAAAAAGATTCATAGATGTCAGGTTCCCACAAGGTACATTTAGTTCTGGTTTATACGAGTCAAAAAGGTTCATAGATGTCTGCTTCCCACAAGGAACATTTAGGTCTAGTTTATACGAGTCGAAAAGTTTCATAGATGTCAGGTTCACACAAGGTACATTTAGGTCTAGTTTATACGAGTCAAAAAGGTTCATAGATGTATGGTTCCCACAAGGTACATTTAGTTCTAGTTTAAACGAGTCAAAAAGGTTCATAGATGTCTGGTTCCCACAAGGTACATTTAGTTCTAGTTTATACGAGTCAAAAACCTTCATAGATGTCTGGTTCCCACAAGGTACATTTAGGTCTAGTTTATACGAGTCGAAAACCTTCATAGATGTCTGGTTCCCACAAGGTACATTTAGGTCTAGTTTATACGAGTCAACAAGGTTCATAGATGTCTGGTTCCCACAAGGTACATTTAGGTCTAGTTTATACGAGTCAAAAAGGTTCATAGATGTCTGGTTCCCACAAGGTACATTTAGGTCTAGTTTATACGAGTCAAAAAGATTCATAGATGTCTTGTTCCGACAAGTTACATTTAGGTCTAGTTTATACGAGTCAAAAAGGTTAATAGATGTCTGGTTCCCACAAGGTACATTTAGTTCTAGTTTATACGAGTCAAAAAGGTTCATAGATGTGTGGTTCCCACAAGGTACATTTAGGTCTAGTTTATACGAGTCAAAAACCTTCAAAGATGTCTGGTTACCACAAGGTACATTTAGGTCTAGTTTATACGAGTCAAAAAGGTTCATAGATGTCTGGTTCCCACAAGGTACATCTAGGTCTAGTTTATAAGAATCAAAAAGGTTCATAGATGTCTGATTCCCACAAGGTACATTTAGGTCTATTTTATACTAGTCAAAAAGGTTCATTGATGTCTGGTTCCCACAAGGTACATTTAGGTCTAGTTTATACGAGTCGAAAAGTTTCATAGATGACAGGTTCACACAAGGTACATTTAGGTCTAGTTTATACGAGTCAAAAAGGTTCATAGATGTCAGGTTGCCACAAGGTACATTTAGGTCTAGTTTATACGAGTCAAAAAGGTTCATAGATGTCTGGTTCCCACAAGGTACATTTAGGTCTAGTTTATACGAGTCAAAAAGGTTCATAGATGTCAGGTTCACACAAGGTACATTTAGGTCTAGTTTATACGAGTCAAAAAGGTTCATAGATGTCTGGTTCCCACAAGGTACATTTAGGTCTAGATTATACGAGTCAAAAAGATTCATAGATGTCTGGTTCCCACAAGGTACATTTAGGTCTAGTTTATACGAGTCAAAAAGGTTCATAGATGTCTGGTTCCCACAAGGTACATTTAGGTCTAGTTTATAAGAGTCAAAAAGGTTAATAGATGTCTGATTCCCACAAGGTACATTTAGGTCTATTTTATACTAGTCAAAAAGGTTCATAGATGTCTGGTTCCCACAAGGTACATTAGGTCTAGTTTATACGAGTCAAAAAGGTTCATAGATGTCTGGTTCCGACAAGGTACATTTATGTCTAGTTTATACGAGTCAAAAAGGTTCATAGATGTTTGGTTCCCACAAGGTACGTTTAGTTCTAGTTTATACGAGTCAAAAAGGTTCATAGATGTCTGGTTCCCACAAGGTACATTTAAGTCTAGTTTATACGAGTCAAAAACCTTCATAGATGTCTGGTTCCCACAAGGTACATTTAGGTCTAGTTTATACAAGTCAAAAAGGTTCATACATGTCTGGTTCCCACAAGGTACATTTAGGTCTAGTTTATACGAGTCAAAAAGTTTCATAGATGTCAGGTTCCCACAAGGTACATTTAGTTCTGGTTTATACGAGTCAAAAAGGTTCATAGATGTCTGCTTCCCACAAGGAACATTTAGGTCTAGTTTATACGAGTCAAAAAGGTTCATAGATGTCTGGTTCCCACAAAGTACATTTAGGTCTAGTTTATGCGAGTCAAAAAACTTCATTGATGTCTGGTTCCCACAAGGTACATTTAGTTCTAGTTTATACGAGTCAAAAAGGTTCATAGATGTCTGGTTCCCACAAGGTACATTTAGGTCTAGTTTATACGAGTCAAAAAGGTTCATAGATGTCTTGTTCCCACAAGGTACATTTAGGTCTAGTTTATACGAGTCAAAAAGATTTATAGATGTCTGGTTCTGACAAGGTACATTTAGGTCTAGTTTATACGAGTCAAAAAGGTTCATAGATGTCTGGTTCCCACAAGTTAAATTTAGTTCTAGTTTATACGATTCAAAAAGGTTCATAGATGTGTGGTTCCCACAAGGTACATTGAGGTCTAGTTTATACGAGTCAAAAAGGTTCATAGATGTCAGGTTCCCACAAGGTACATTTAGGTCTAGTTTATACGAGTCAAAAAGGTTCATAGATGTCTGGTTCCCACAAGGTACATTTATGTCTAGTTTATACGAGTCAAAAACCTTCATAGATGTCTGGTTCCCACAAGGTACATTTAGGTCTAGTTTATACGAGTCAAAAAGGTTCATAGATGTCTGGTTCCCACAAGATACATTTAGGTCTAGTTTATACGAGTCAAAAAGGTTCATAGATGTCAGGTTCCCACAAGGTACATTTAGGTCTAGTTTATACGACTCAAAAAGGTTCATAGATGTCTGGTTCCCACAAGGTACATTTAGGTCTAGATTATACGAGTCAAAAAGATTCAAAATGTCTGGTTCCCACAAGGTACATTTAGGTCTAGTTTATACGAGTCGAAAAGGTTCATAGATGTCTGGTTTCGACAAGGTACATTTAGGTCTGGTTTATACGAGTCAAAAAGGTTCATAGATGTCTGGTTCCCACAAGGTACGTTTAGGTCTAGTTTATACGATTCAAAAACCTTCATAGATGTCTGGTTCCCACAAGGTATATTTAGGTCTAGTTTATACGAGTCAAAAACCTTCATAGATGTCTGGTTCCCACAAGGTACATTTAGGTCTAGTTTATACGAGTCAAAAGGGTTCATACATGTCTGGTTCCCACAAGGTACATTTAGGTCAAGTTTATACGAGTCAAAAAGGTTCATAGATGTCTGATTCCCACAAGGTACATTTAGGTCTATTTTATACTAGTCAAAAAGGTTCATAGATGTCTGGTTCCCACAAGGTACATTTAGGTCTAGTTTATACGAGTCGAAAAGTTTGATAGATGTCAGGTTCACACAAGGTACATTTAGGTCTAGTTTATACGAGTCAAAAAGGTTCATAGATGTCAGGTTCCCACAAGGTACATTTAGGTCTAGTTTATACGAGTCAAAAAGGTTCATAGATGTCTTGTTCCCACAAGGTACATTTAGGTCCAGTTTATACGAGTCAAAAACCTTCATAGATGTCTGGTTCCCACAAGGTACATTTAGGTCTAGTTTATAGGAGTCAAAAAGGTTCATAGATGTCTGGTTTCCACAAGGTACTTTTAGGTCTAGTTTATACGAGTCAAAAAGGTTCATAGATGTCAGGTTCCCACAAGGTACATTTAGGTCTAGTTTATACGAGTCAAAAAGTTTCATAGATGTCAGGTTCCCACAAGGTACATTTAGTTCTGGTTTATACGAGTCAAAAAGGTTCATAGATGTCTGGTTCCCACAAGGTACATTTAGGTCTAGTTTATACGAGTCAAAAAGGTTCATAGATGTCTGGTTCCCACAAGGTACATTTAGGTCTAGTTTATACGAGTCAAAAATCTTCATAGATGTCTGGTTCCCACAAGGTACATTTAAGTCTAGTTTATACGAGTCAAAAAGGTTCATAGATGTCTGGTTACCACAAGGTACATTTAGGTCTAGTTTATACGAGTCAAAAAGGTTCATAGATCTCAGGTTCCCACAAGGTACATTTAGGTCTAGTTTATACGAGTCAAAAAGGTTCACAGATGTCTGGTTCCAACAAGGTACTTTTAGGTCTAATTTATACGAGTCAAAAATGTTCATAGATTTCTGGTTCCCACAAGGTACATTTAGGTCAAGTTTATACGAATCAAAAAGGTTCATAGATGTCTGGTTCCCACAAGGTACATTTAGTTCTAGTTTATACGAGTCAAAAAGGTTCATAGATGTCTGGTTCCCACAAGTACATTTAGCTCAAGTTTATACGAGTCAAAAAGGTTCATAGATGTCAGGTTCCAACAAGGTACATTTAGGTCTAGTTTATACGAGTCAAAAAGTTTCATAGATGTTTGGTTCCTACAAGGTACATTTAGGTCTAGTTTATACGAGTCAAAAAGGTTCATAGATGTCAGGTTCACACAAGGTACATTTAGGTCTAGTTTATACGAGTCAAAAAGGTTCATAGATGTCTGGTTCCCACAAGGTACATTTAGGTCTAGATTATACGAGTCAAAAAGATTCATAGATGTCTGGTTCCCACAAGGTACATTTAGGTCTATTTCATACGAGTCAAAAAGGTTCATAGATGTCTGGTTCCCACAAGGTACATTTAGCTCTAGTTTATAAGAGTCAAAAAGTTTAATAGATGTCTGATTCCCACAAGGTACATTTAGGTCTAGTTTATACGAGTCGAAAAGTTTCATAGATGTCAGGTTCACACAAGGTACATTTAGGTCTAGTTTATACGAGTCAAAAAGGTTCAAAGATGTCAGGTTGCAACAAGGTACATTTAGGTCTAGTTTATACGAGTCAAAAAGGTTCATAGATGTCTGGTTCCCACAAGTTACATTTATGTCTAGTTTATACGAGTCAAAAACCTTCATAGATGTCTGGCTCCCACAAGGTAAATTTAGGTCTAGTTTATATGAGTCAAAAAGGTTCATAGATGTCTGGTTCCCACAAGGTACATTTATGTCTAGTTTATACGAGTCAAAAAGGTTCATAGATGTTTGGTTCCTACAAGGTACATTTAGATCTAGTTTATACGAGTCAAAAAGGTTCATAGATATCAGGTTCCCACAAGGTACATTTAGGTCTAGTTTATACGAGTGAAAAAGGTTCATAGATGTCTGGTTCCCACAACGTACATTTAGGTCTAGATTATACGAGTCAAAAAGATTCATAGATGTCTGGTTCCCACAAGGTACATTTAGGTCTAGTTTATACGATTCAAAAAGGTTCATAGATGTCTGGTTCCCACAAGGTACGTTTAGTTTTAGTTTATACGAGTCAAAAAGGTTCATAGATGTCTGGTTCCCACAAGGTACATTTAAGTCTAGTTTATACGAGTCAAAAACCTTCATAGATGTCTGGTTCCCACAAGGTACATTTAGGTCTAGTTTATACAAGTCAAAAAGGTTCATACATGTCTGGTTCCCACAAGGTACATTTAGGTCTAGTTTATACGAGTCAAAAAGTTTCATAGAAGTCAGGTTCCCACAAGGTACATTTAGTTCTGGTTTATACGAGTCAAAAAGGTTCATAGATGTCTGGTTCCCACAAGGAACATTTAGGTCTAGTTTATACGAGTCAAAAAGTTTCATAGATGTCTTGTTCCCACAAGGTACATTTAGGTCCAGTTTATACGAGTCAAAAACCTTCATAGATGACTGGTTCCCACAAGGTACATTTAGGTCTAGTTTATAGGAGTCAAAAAGGTTCATAGATGTCTGGTTTCCACAAGGTACATTTAGGTCTAGTTTATACGAGTCAAAAAGGTTCATAGATGTCAGGTTCCCACAAGGTACATTTAGGTCTAGTTTATACGAGTCAAAAAGGTTCATAGATGTCTGGTTCACACAAGGTACATTTAGGTCTAGTTTATACTAGTGAAAAAGGTTCATAGATGTCTGGTTCCCACAAGGTACATTTAGGTCTAGTTTATACGAGTCAAAAAGGTTCATAGATGTCTGGTTCCCACAAGGTACATTTAGGTCTAGTTTATACGAGTCAAAAATCTTCATAGATGTCTGGTTCCCACAAGGTACATTTAGGTCTAGTTTATACGAGTCAAAAAGGTTCATAGATGTCTGGTTACCACAAGGTACATTTAGGTCTAGTTTATACGAGTCAAAAAGGTTCATAGATCTCAGGTTCCCACAAGGTACATTTAGGTCTAGTTTATACGAGTCAAAAAGGTTCACAGATGTCTGGTTCCAACAAGGTACTTTTAGGTCTAATTTATACGAGTCAAAAATGTTCATAGATTTCTGGTTCCCACAAGGTACATTTAGGTCAAGTTTATACGAGTCAAAAAGGTTCATAGATGTCTGGTTCCCACAAGGTACATTTAGTTCTAGTTTATACGAGTCAAAAAGGTTCATAGATGTCTGGTTCCCACAAGTACATTTAGCTCAAGTTTATACGAGTCAAAAAGGTTCATAGATGTCAGGTTCCAACAAGGTACATTTAGGTCTAGTTTATACGAGTCAAAAAGTTTCATAGATGTTTGGTTCCTACAAGGTACATTTAGGTCTAGTTTATACGAGTCAAAAAGGTTCATAGATGTCAGGTTCACACAAGGTACATTTAGGTCTAGTTTATACGAGTCAAAAAGGTTCATAGATGTCTGGTTCCCACAAGGTACATTTAGGTCTAGATTATACGAGTCAAAAAGATTCATAGATGTCTGGTTGCCACAAGGTACATTTAGGTCTATTTTATACGAGTCAAAAAGGTTCATAGATGTCTGGTTCCCACAAGGTACATTTAGGTCTAGTTTATAAGAGTCAAAAAGGTTAATAGATGTCTGATTCCCACAAGGTACATTTAGGTCTATTTTATACTAGTCAAAAAGGTTCATAGATGTCTGGTTCCCACAAGGTACATTTAGGTCTAGTTTATACGAGTCGAAAAGTTTCATAGATGTCAGGTTCACACAAGGTACATTTAGGTCTAGTTTATACGAGTCAAAAAGGTTCATAGATGTCAGGTTGCCACAAGGTACATTTAGGTCTAGTTTATACGAGTCAAAAAGGTTCATAGATGTCTGGTTCCCACAAGGTACATTCATGTCTAGTTTATACGAGTCAAAAACCTTCATAGATGTCTGGCTCCCACAAGGTAAATTTAGGTCTAGTTTATACGAGTCAAAAAGGTTCATAGATGTCTGGTTCCCACAAGGTACATTAGGTCTAGTTTATACGAGTCAAAAAGGTTCATAGATGTCTGGTTCCGACAAGGTACATTTATGTCTAGTTTATACGAGTCAAAAAGGTTCATAGATGTTTGGTTCCCACAAGGTACGTTTAGTTCTAGTTTATACGAGTCAAAAAGGTTCATAGATGTCTGGTTCCCACAAGGTACATTTAAGTCTAGTTTATACGAGTCAAAAACCTTCATAGATGTCTGGTTCCCACAAGGTACATTTAGGTCTAGTTTATACAAGTCAAAAAGGTTCATACATGTCTGGTTCCCACAAGGTACATTTAGGTCTAGTTTATACGAGTCAAAAAGTTTCATAGATGTCAGGTTCCCACAAGGTACATTTAGTTCTGGTTTATACGAGTCAAAAAGGTTCATAGATGTCTGCTTCCCACAAGGAACATTTAGGTCTAGTTTATACGAGTCAAAAAGGTTCATAGATGTCTGGTTCCCACAAAGTACATTTAGGTCTAGTTTATGCGAGTCAAAAAACTTCATTGATGTCTGGTTCCCACAAGGTACATTTAGTTCTAGTTTATACGAGTCAAAAAGGTTCATAGATGTCTGGTTCCCACAAGGTACATTTAGGTCTAGTTTATACGAGTCAAAAAGGTTCATAGATGTCTTGTTCCCACAAGGTACATTTAGGTCTAGTTTATACGAGTCAAAAAGATTTATAGATGTCTGGTTCTGACAAGGTACATTTAGGTCTAGTTTATACGAGTCAAAAAGGTTCATAGATGTCTGGTTCCCACAAGTTAAATTTAGTTCTAGTTTATACGATTCAAAAAGGTTCATAGATGTGTGGTTCCCACAAGGTACATTGAGGTCTAGTTTATACGAGTCAAAAAGGTTCATAGATGTCAGGTTCCCACAAGGTACATTTAGGTCTAGTTTATACGAGTCAAAAAGGTTCATAGATGTCTGGTTCCCACAAGGTACATTTATGTCTAGTTTATACGAGTCAAAAACCTTCATAGATTCTGGTTCCCACAAGGTACATTTAGGTCTAGTTTATACGAGTCAAAAAGGTTCATAGATGTCTGGTTCCCACAAGATACATTTAGGTCTAGTTTATACGAGTCAAAAAGGTTCATAGATGTCAGGTTCCCACAAGGTACATTTAGGTCTAGTTTATACGACTCAAAAAGGTTCATAGATGTCTGGTTCCCACAAGGTACATTTAGGTCTAGATTATACGAGTCAAAAAGATTCAAAATGTCTGGTTCCCACAAGGTACATTTAGGTCTAGTTTATACGAGTCGAAAAGGTTCATAGATGTCTGGTTTCGACAAGGTACATTTAGGTCTGGTTTATACGAGTCAAAAAGGTTCATAGATGTCTGGTTCCCACAAGGTACGTTTAGGTCTAGTTTATACGATTCAAAAACCTTCATAGATGTCTGGTTCCCACAAGGTATATTTAGGTCTAGTTTATACGAGTCAAAAACCTTCATAGATGTCTGGTTCCCACAAGGTACATTTAGGTCTAGTTTATACGAGTCAAAAAGGTTCATACATGTCTGGTTCCCACAAGGTACATTTAGGTCAAGTTTATACGAGTCAAAAAGGTTCATAGATGTCTGATTCCCACAAGGTACATTTAGGTCTATTTTATACTAGTCAAAAAGGTTCATAGATGTCTGGTTCCCACAAGGTACATTTAGGTCTAGTTTATACGAGTCGAAAAGTTTCATAGATGTCAGGTTCACACAAGGTACATTTAGGTCTAGTTTATACGAGTCAAAAAGGTTCATAGATGTCAGGTTCCCACAAGGTACATTTAGGTCTAGTTTATACGAGTCAAAAAGGTTCATAGATGTCTTGTTCCCACAAGGTACATTTAGGTCCAGTTTATACGAGTCAAAAACCTTCATAGATGTCTGGTTCCCACAAGGTACATTTAGGTCTAGTTTATAGGAGTCAAAAAGGTTCATAGATGTCTGGTTTCCACAAGGTACTTTTAGGTCTAGTTTATACGAGTCAAAAAGGTTCATAGATGTCAGGTTCCCACAAGGTACATTTAGGTCTAGTTTATACGAGTCAAAAAGTTTCATAGATGTCAGGTTCCCACAAGGTACATTTAGTTCTGGTTTATACGAGTCAAAAAGGTTCATAGATGTCTGGTTCCCACAAGGTACATTTAGGTCTAGTTTATACGAGTCAAAAAGGTTCATAGATGTCTGGTTCCCACAAGGTACATTTAGGTCTAGTTTATACGAGTCAAAAATCTTCATAGATGTCTGGTTCCCACAAGGTACATTTAAGTCTAGTTTATACGAGTCAAAAAGGTTCATAGATGTCTGGTTACCACAAGGTACATTTAGGTCTAGTTTATACGAGTCAAAAAGGTTCATAGATCTCAGGTTCCCACAAGGTACATTTAGGTCTAGTTTATACGAGTCAAAAAGGTTCACAGATGTCTGGTTCCAACAAGGTACTTTTAGGTCTAATTTATACGAGTCAAAAATGTTCATAGATTTCTGGTTCCCACAAGGTACATTTAGGTCAAGTTTATACGAATCAAAAAGGTTCATAGATGTCTGGTTCCCACAAGGTACATGTAGTTCTAGTTTATACGAGTCAAAAAGGTTCATAGATGTCTGGTTCCCACAAGTACATTTAGCTCAAGTTTATACGAGTCAAAAAGGTTCATAGATGTCAGGTTCCAACAAGGTACATTTAGGTCTAGTTTATACGAGTCAAAAAGTTTCATAGATGTTTGGTTCCTACAAGGTACATTTAGGTCTAGTTTATACGAGTCAAAAAGGTTCATAGATGTCAGGTTCACACAAGGTACATTTAGGTCTAGTTTATACGAGTCAAAAAGGTTCATAGATGTCTGGTTCCCACAAGGTACATTTAGGTCTAGATTATACGAGTCAAAAAGATTCATAGATGTCTGGTTCCCACAAGGTACATTTAGGTCTATTTTATACGAGTCAAAAAGGTTCATAGATGTCTGGTTCCCACAAGGTACATTTAGCTCTAGTTTATAAGAGTCAAAAAGGTTAATAGATGTCTGATTCCCACAAGGTACATTTAGGTCTATTTTATACTAGTCAAAAAGGTTCATAGATGTCTGGTTCCCACAAGGTACATTTAGGTCTAGTTTATACGAGTCGAAAAGTTTCATAGATGTCAGGTTCACACAAGGTACATTTAGGTCTAGTTTATACGAGTCAAAAAGGTTCAAAGATGTCAGGTTGCAACAAGGTACATTTAGGTCTAGTTTATACGAGTCAAAAAGGTTCATAGATGTCTGGTTCCCACAAGTTACATTTATGTCTAGTTTATACGAGTCAAAAACCTTCATAGATGTCTGGCTCCCACAAGGTAAATTTAGGTCTAGTTTATACGAGTCAAAAAGGTTCATAGATGTCTGGTTCCCACAAGGTACATTTATGTCTAGTTTATACGAGTCAAAAAGGTTCATAGATGTTTGGTTCCTACAAGGTACATTTAGGTCTAGTTTATACGAGTCAAAAAGGTTCATAGATATCAGGTTCCCACAAGGTACATTTAGGTCTAGTTTATACGAGTGAAAAAGGTTCATAGATGTCTGGTTCCCACAACGTACATTTAGGTCTAGATTATACGAGTCAAAAAGATTCATAGATGTCTGGTTCCCACAAGGTACATTTAGGTCTAGTTTATACGATTCAAAAAGGTTCATAGATGTCTGGTTCCCACAAGGTACGTTTAGTTTTAGTTTATACGAGTCAAAAAGGTTCATAGATGTCTGGTTCCCACAAGGTACATTTAAGTCTAGTTTATACGAGTCAAAAACCTTCATAGATGTCTGGTTCCCACAAGGTACATTTAGGTCTAGTTTATACAAGTCAAAAAGGTTCATACATGTCTGGTTCCCACAAGGTACATTTAGGTCTAGTTTATACGAGTCAAAAAGTTTCATAGATGTCAGGTTCCCAAAAGGTACATTTAGTTCTGGTTTATACGAGTCAAAAAGGTTCATAGATGTCTGGTTCCCACAAGGAACATTTAGGTCTAGTTTATACGAGTCAAAAAGTTTCATAGATGTCTTGTTCCCACAAGGTACATTTAGGTCCAGTTTATACGAGTCAAAAACCTTCATAGATGTCTGGTTCCCACAAGGTACATTTAGGTCTAGTTTATAGGAGTCAAAAAGGTTCATAGATGTCTGGTTTCCACAAGGTACATTTAGGTCTAGTTTATACGAGTCAAAAAGGTTCATAGATGTCAGGTTCCCACAAGGTACATTTAGGTCTAGTTTATACGAGTCAAAAAGGTTCATAGATGTCTGGTTCACACAAGGTACATTTAGGTCTAGTTTATACTAGTGAAAAAGGTTCATAGATGTCTGGTTCCCACAAGGTACATTTAGGTCTAGTTTATACGAGTCAAAAAGGTTCATAGATGTCTGGTTCCCACAAGGTACATTTAGGTCTAGTTTATACGAGTCAAAAATCTTCATAGATGTCTGGTTCCCACAAGGTACATTTAGGTCTAGTTTATACGAGTCAAAAAGGTTCATAGATGTCTGGTTACCACAAGGTACATTTAGGTCTAGTTTATACGAGTCAAAAAGGTTCATAGATCTCAGGTTCCCACAAGGTACATTTAGGTCTAGTTTATACGAGTCAAAAAGGTTCACAGATGTCTGGTTCCAACAAGGTACTTTTAGGTCTAATTTATACGAGTCAAAAATGTTCATAGATTTCTGGTTCCCACAAGGTACATTTAGGTCAAGTTTATACGAGTCAAAAAGGTTCATAGATGTCTGGTTCCCACAAGGTACATTTAGTTCTAGTTTATACGAGTCAAAAAGGTTCATAGATGTCTGGTTCCCACAAGTACATTTAGCTCAAGTTTATACGAGTCCAAAAGTTTCATAGATGTCAGGTTCCAACAAGGTACATTTAGGTCTAGTTTATACGAGTCAAAAAGTTTCATAGATGTTTGGTTCCTACAAGGTACATTTAGGTCTAGTTTATACGAGTCAAAAAGGTTCATAGATGTCAGGTTCACACAAGGTACATTTAGGTCTAGTTTATACGAGTCAAAAAGGTTCATAGATGTCTGGTTCCCACAAGGTACATTTAGGTCTAGATTATACGAGTCAAAAAGATTCATAGATGTCTGGTTGCCACAAGGTACATTTAGGTCTATTTTATACGAGTCAAAAAGGTTCATAGATGTCTGGTTCCCACAAGGTACATTTAGGTCTAGTTTATAAGAGTCAAAAAGGTTAATAGATGTCTGATTCCCACAAGGTACATTTAGGTCTATTTTATACTAGTCAAAAAGGTTCATAGATGTCTGGTTCCCACAAGGTACATTTAGGTCTAGTTTATACGAGTCGAAAAGTTTCATAGATGTCAGGTTCACACAAGGTACATTTAGGTCTAGTTTATACGAGTCAAAAAGGTTCATAGATGTCAGGTTGCCACAAGGTACATTTAGGTCTAGTTTATACGAGTCAAAAAGGTTCATAGATGTCTGGTTCCCACAAGGTACATTTATGTCTAGTTTATACGAGTCAAAAACCTTCATAGATGTCTGGCTCCCACAAGGTAAATTTAGGTCTAGTTTATACGAGTCAAAAAGGTTCATAGATGTCTGGTTCCCACAAGGTACATTTATGTCTAGTTTATACGAGTCAAAAAGGTTCATAGATGTTTGGTTCCTACAAGGTACATTTAGGTCTAGTTTATACGAATCAAAAAGGTTCATAGATATCAGGTTCCCACAAGGTACATTTAGGTCTAGTTTATACGAGTCAAAAAGGTTCATAGATGTCTGGTTCCCACAAGGTACATTTAGGTCTAGATTATACGAGTCAAAAAGATTCATAGGTGTCTGGTTCCCACAAGGTACATTTAGGTCTAGTTTATACGAGTCAAAAAGGTTCATAGATGTCTGGTTCCCACAAGGTACGTTTAGTTCTTGTTTATACGAGTCAAAAAGGTTCATAGATGTCTGGTTCCCACAAGGTACATTTAAGTCTAGTTTATACGAGTCAAAAACCTTCATAGATGTCTGGTTCCCACAAGGTATATTTAGGTCTAGTTTATACAAGTCAAAAAGGTTCATACATGTCTGGTTCCCACAAGGTACATTTAGGTCTAGTTTATACGAGTCAAAAAGTTTCATAGATGTCAGGTTCCCACAAGGTACATTTAGTTCTGGTTTATACGAGTCAAAAAGGTTCATAGATGTCTGGTTCCCACAAGGAACATTTAGGTCTAGTTTATACGAGTAAAAAAGGTTCATAGATGTCTGGTTCCCACAAAGTACATTTAGGTCTAGTTTATACGAGTCAAAAAACTTCATTGATGTCTTGTTCCCACAAGGTACATTTAGTTCTAGTTTATACGAGTCAAAAAGGTTCATAGATGTCTGGTTCCCACAAGGTACATTTAGGTCTAGTTTATACGAGTCAAAAAGGTTCATAGATGTCTGGTTCCCACAAGGTACATTTAGGTCTAGTTTATACGAGTCAAAAAGATTTATAGATGTCTGGTTCCGACAAGGTACATTTAGGTCTAGTTTATACGAGTCAAAAAGGTTCATAGATGTCTGGTTCCCACAAGGTACATTTAGTTCTAGTTTATACGAGTCAAAAAGGTTCATAGATGTGTGGTTCCCACAAGGTACATTGAGGTCTAGTTTATACGAGTCAAAAAGGTTCATAGATGTCAGGTTTCCACAAGGTACATTAAGGTCTAGTTTATACGAGTCAAAAAGGTTCATAGATGTCTGGTTCCCACAAGGTACATTTATGTCTAGTTTATACGAGTCAAAACCTTCATAGATTTCTGGTTCCCACAAGGTACATTTATGTCTAGTTTATACGAGTCAAAAAGGTTCATAGATGTCTGGTTCCCACAAGATACATTTAGGTCTAGTTTATACGAGTCAAAAAGGTTCATAGATGTCAGGTTCCCACAAGGTACATTTAGGTCTAGTTTATACGACTCAAAAAGGTTCATAGATGTCTGGTTCCCACAAGGTACATTTAGGTCTAGATTATACGAGTCAAAAAGATTCAAAATGTCTGGTTCCCACAAGGTACATTTAGGTATAGTTTATACGAGTCGAAAATGTTCATAGATGTCTGGTTTCGACAAGGTACATTTAGGTCTGGTTTATACGAGTCAAAAAGGTTCATAGATGTCTGGTTCCCACAAGGTACGTTTAGGTCTAGTTTATACGATTCAAAAACCTTCATAGATGTCTGGTTCCCACAAGGTATATTTAGGTCTAGTTTATACGAGTCAAAAACCTTCATAGATGTCTGGTTCCCACAAGGTACATTTAGGTCTAGTTTATACAAGTCAAAAAGGTTCATACATGTCTGGTTCCCACAAGGTACATTTAGGTCTAGTTTATACGAGTCAAAAAGGTTCATAGATGAATGATTCCCACAAGGTACATTTAGGTCTATTTTATACTAGTCAAAAAGGTTCATAGATGTCTGGTTCCCACAAGGTACATTTAGGTCTAGTTTATACGAGTCGAAAAGTTTCATAGATGTCAGGTTCACACAAGGTACATTTAGGTCTAGTTTATACGAGTCAAAAAGGTTCATAGATGTCAGGTTGCCACAAGGTACATTTAGGTCTAGTTTATACCAGTCAAAAAGGTTCATAGACGTCTGGTTCCCACAAGGTACATTTAGGTCCAGTTTATACGAGTCAAAAACCTTCATAGATGTCTGGTTCCCACAAGGTACATTTAGGTCTAGTTTATAGGAGTCAAAAAGGTTCATAGATGTCTGGTTTCCACAAGGTACATTTAGGTCTAGTTTATACGAGTCAAAAAGGTTCATAGATGTCAGGTTCCCACAAGGTACATTTAGGTCTAGTTTATACGAGTCAAAAAGGTTCATAGATGTCTGGTTCACACAAGGTACATTTAGGTCTAGTTTATACTAGTGAAAAAGGTTCATAGATGCCTGGTTCCCACAAGGTACATTTAGGTCTAGTTTATACGAGTCAAAAAACTTCATAGATCTCTGGTTCCCACAAGGTACATTAAGGTCTAGTTTATACGAGTCAAAAACCTTCATAGATGTCTGGTTACCACAAGGTACATTTACGTCTAGTTTATAGTAGTCAAAAAGGTTCATAGATGTCTGGTTTCCACAAGGTACATTTAGGTCTAGTTTATACGAGTCAAAAAGGTTCATAGATGTCTGGTTTCCACAAGGTACATTTAGGTCTAGTTTATACGAGTCAAAAAGTTTCATAGATGTCAGGTTCCCACAAGGTACATTTAGGTCTAGTTTATACGAGTCAAAAAGGTTCATAGATGTCTGGTTCCCACAAGGTACATTTAGTTATAGTTTATACGAGTCAAAAAACTTCATAGATGTCTGGTTCACACAAGGTACATTTAGGTCTAGTTTATACGAGTCAAAAACCTTCATAGATGTCTGGTTCACACAAGGTACATATAGGTCTAGTTTATACGAGTCAAAAAGGTTGAAAGATGTCAGGTTGCCACAAGGTACATTTAGGTCTAGTTTATACGAGTCAAAAAGGTTCATAGATGTCTGGTTCCCACAAGTCACATTTATGTCTAGTTTATACGAGTCAAAAACCTTCATAGATGTCTGGCTCCCACAAGGTAAATTTAGGTCTAGTTTATACGAGTCAAAAAGGTTCATAGATGTCTGGTTCCCACAAGGTACATTTATGTCTAGATTATACGAGTCAAAAAGGTTCATAGATGTTTGGTTCCTACAAGGTACATTTAGGTCTAGTTTATACGAGTCAAAAAGGTTCATAGATATCAGGTTCCCACAAGGTACATTTAGGTCTAGTTTATACGAGTCAAAAAGGTTCATAGATGTCTGGTTCCCACAAGGTACATTTAGGTCTAGATTATACGAGTCAAAAAGATTCATAGATGTCTGGTTCCCACAAGGTACATTTAGGTCTAGTTTATACGAGTCAAAAAGGTTCATAGATGTCTGGTTCCCACAAGGTACGTTTAGTTTTAGTTTATACGAGTCAAAAAGGTTCATAGATGTCTGGTTCCCACAAGGTACATTTAAGTCTAGTTTATACGAGTCAAAAACCTTCATAGATGTCTGGTTCCCACAAGGTACATTTAGGTCTAGTTTATACAAGTCAAAAAGGTTCATACATGTCTGGTTCCCACAAGGTACATTTAGGTCTAGTTTATACGAGTCAAAAAGTTTCATAGATGTCAGGTTCCCACAAGGTACATTTAGTTCTGGTTTATACGAGTCAAAAAGGTTCATAGATGTCTGGTTCCCACAAGGAACATTTAGGTCTAGTTTATACGAGTCAAAAAGTTTCATAGATGTCTTGTTCCCACAAGGTACATTTAGGTCCAGTTTATACGAGTCAAAAACCTTCATAGATGTCTGGTTCCCACAAGGTACATTTAGGTCTAGTTTATAGGAGTCAAAAAGGTTCATAGATGTCTGGTTTCCACAAGGTACATTTAGGTCTAGTTTATACGAGTCAAAAAGGTTCATAGATGTCAGGTTCCCACAAGGTACATTTAGGTCTAGTTTATACGAGTCAAAAAGGTTCATAGATGTCTGGTTCACACAAGGTACATTTAGGTCTAGTTTATACTAGTGAAAAAGGTTCATAGATGTCTGGTTCCCACAAGGTACATTTAGGTCTAGTTTATACGAGTCAAAAAGGTTCATAGATGTCTGGTTCCCACAAGGTACATTTAGGTCTAGTTTATACGAGTCAAAAATCTTCATAGATGTCTGGTTCCCACAAGGTACATTTAGGTCTAGTTTATACGAGTCAAAAAGGTTCATAGATCTCAGGTTCCCACAAGGTACATTTAGGTCTAGTTTATACGAGTCAAAAAGGTTCACAGATGTCTGGTTCCAACAAGGTACTTTTAGGTCAAGTTTATACGAGTCAAAAAGGTTCATAGATGTCTGGTTCCCACAAGGTACATTTAGTTCTAGTTTATACGAGTCAAAAAGGTTCATAGATGTCTGGTTCCCACAAGTACATTTAGCTCAAGTTTATACGAGTCAAAAAGGTTCATAGATGTCAGGTTCCAACAAGGTACATTTAGGTCTAGTTTATACGAGTCAAAAAGTTTCATAGATGTTTGGTTCCTACAAGGTACATTTAGGTCTAGTTTATACGAGTCAAAAAGGTTCATAGATGTCAGGTTCACACAAGGTACATTTAGGTCTAGTTTATACGAGTCAAAAAGGTTCATAGATGTCTGGTTCCCACAAGGTACATTTAGGTCTAGATTATACGAGTCAAAAAGATTCATAGATGTCTGGTTCCCACAAGGTACATTTAGGTCTATTTTATACGAGTCAAAAAGGTTCATAGATGTCTGGTTCCCACAAGGTACATTTAGGTCTAGTTTATAAGAGTCAAAAAGGTTAATAGATGTCTGATTCCCACAAGGTACATTTAGGTCTATTTTATACTAGTCAAAAAGGTTCATAGATGTCTGTTTCCCACAAGGTACATTTAGGTCTAGTTTATACGAGTCGAAAAGTTTCATAGATGTCAGGTTCACACAAGGTACATTTATGTCTAGTTTATACGAGTCAAAAAGGTTCATAGATGTTTGGTTCCTACAAGGTACATTTAGGTCTAGTTTATACGAGTCAAAAAGGTTCATAGTTATCAGGTTCCCACAAGGTACATTTAGGTCTAGTTTATACGAGTCAAAAAGGTTCATAGATGTCTGGTTCCCACAAGGTACATTTAGGTCTAGATTATACGAGTCAAAAAGATTCATAGATGTCTGGTTCCCACAAGGTACATTTAGGTCTAGTTTATACGAGTCAAAAAGGTTCATAGATGTCTGGTTCCCACAAGGTACGTTTAGTTCTAGTTTATACGAGTCAAAAAGGTTCATAGATGTCTTGTTCCCACAAGGTACATTTAAGTCTAGTTTATACGAGTCAAAAACCTTCATAGATGTCTGGTTCCCACAAGGTATATTTAGGTCTAGTTTATACAAGTCAAAAAGGTTCATACATGTCTGGTTCCCACAAGGTACATTTAGGTCTAGTTTATACGAGTCAAAAAGTTTCATAGATGTCAGGTTCCCACAAGGTACATTTAGTTCTGGTTTATACGAGTCAAAAAGGTTCATAGATGTCTGGTTCCCACAAAGTACATTTAGGTCTAGTTTATACGAGTCAAAAAACTTCATTGATGTCTGGTTCCCACAAGGTACATTTAGTTCTAGTTTATACGAGTCAAAAAGGTTCATAGATGTCTGGTTCCCACAAGGTACATTTAGGTCTAGTTTATACGAGTCAAAAAGGTTCATAGATGTCTGGTTCCCACAAGGTACATTTAGGTCTAGTTTATACGAGTCAAAAAGATTTATAGATGTCTGGTTCCGACAAGGTACATTTAGGTCTAGTTTATACGAGTCAAAAAGGTTCATAGATGTCTGGTTCCCACAAGGTACATTTAGTTCTAGTTTATACGAGTCAAAAAGGTTCATAGATGTGTGGTTCCCACAAGGTACATTGAGGTCTAGTTTATACGAGTCAAAAAGGTTCATAGATGTCAGGTTCCCACAAGGTACATTAAGGTCTAGTTTATACGAGTCAAAAAGGTTCATAGATGTCTGGTTCCCACAAGGTACATTTATGTCTAGTTTATACGAGTCAAAAACTTCATAGATTTCTGGTTCCCACAAGGTACATTTATGTCTAGTTTATACGAGTCAAAAAGGTTCATAGATGTCTGGTTCCCACAAGATACATTTAGGTCTAGTTTATACGACTCAAAAAGGTTCATAGATGTCTGGTTCCCACAAGGTACATTTAGGTCTAGATTATACGAGTCAAAAAGATTCAAAATGTCTGGTTCCCACAAGGTACATTTAGGTATAGTTTATACGAGTCGAAAATGTTCATAGATGTCTGGTTTCGACAAGGTACATTTAGGTCTGGTTTATACGAGTCAAAAAGGTTCATAGATGTCTGGTTCCCACAAGGTACGTTTAGGTCTAGTTTATACGATTCAAAAACCTTCATAGATGTCTGGTTCCCACAAGGTATATTTAGGTCTAGTTTATACGAGTCAAAAACCTTCATAGATGTCTGGTTCCCACAAGGTACATTTAGGTCTAGTTTATACAAGTCAAAAAGGTTCATACATGTCTGGTTCCCACAAGGTACATTTAGGTCTAGTTTATACGAGTCAAAAAGGTTCATAGATGTCTGATTCCCACAAGGTACATTTAGGTCTATTTTATACTAGTCAAAAAGGTTCATAGATGTCTGGTTCCCACAAGGTACATTTAGGTCTAGTTTATACGAGTCAAAAAGGTTCATAGATGTCTGGTTTCCACAAGGTACATTTAGGTCTAGTTTATACGAGTCAAAAAGTTTCATAGATGTCAGGTTCCCACAAGGTACATTTAGGTCTAGTTTATACGTGTCAAAAAGGTTCATAGATGTCTGGTTCCCACAAGGTACATTTAGTTATAGTTTATACGAGTCAAAAAACTTCATAGATGTCTGATTCACACAAGGTACATTTAGGTCTAGTTTATACGAGTCAAAAACCTTCATAGATGTCTGGTTCACACAAGGTACATATAGGTCTAGTTTATACGAGTCAAAAAGGTTCATAGATGTCTGGTTCCCACAAGGTACATTTAGGTCTAGTTTATACGAGTCAAAAAAGTTCATAGATGTCTGGTTCCCACAAGGTACATTTAGGTCTAGTTTATACGAGTCAAAAAGGTTCATAGATGTCTGGTTCCCACAAGTTACATTTAGGTCTAGTTTATACGAGGCAAAAAGGTTCATAGATGTCTGGTTCCCACAAGGTACATTTATGTGTTGTTTATACGAGTCAAAAAGTTTCATAGATGTCTGGTTCCCACAAGGTACATTAGGTCTAGTTTATAGGAGTGAAAAAGGTTCATAGATGTCAGGTTCCCACAAGGTACATTTAGGTCTAGTTTATACGGGTCAAAAAGGTTCATAGATGTCTGGTTCCCACAAGGTACATTTAGGTCTAGTTTATACGAGTCAAAAAGGTTCATAGATGTCTGGTTCCCACAAGGTACATTTAGGTCTAGTTTATAGGAGTCAAAAACCTTCATAGATGTCTGGTTCCCACAAGGTACATTTAGGTCTAGTTTATACGAGTCAAAAAGGTTCATAGATGTCAGGTTCACACAACGTACATTTAGGTCTAGTTTATACGAGTCAAAAAGGTTCATAGATGTCTGGTTCCCACAAGGTACATTTAGGTCTAGTTTATACGAGTCAAAAAGGTTCATAGATGTCTGGTTCTTACAAGGTACATTTAGGTCTAGTTTATACGAGTCAAAAAGGTTCATGGATGTCTTCTTCCCACAAGTACATTTAGGTCTAGTTTATACGAGTCAAAAAGGTTCATAGATGTCAGGTTCCCACAAGGTACATTTAGGTCTAGTTTATACGAGTCAAAAAGGTTCATAGATGTCTGGTTCCCACAAGGTACATTTAGGTCTAGTTTATAAGAATCAAAAACCTTCATAGATGTCTGGTTCCCACAAGGTACATTTAGGTCTAGTTTATACGAGTCAAAAAGGTTCATAGATGTCTGGTTCCCACAAGGTATATTTGGTCTAGTTTATACGAGTCAAAAAGGTTCATAGATGTCTGGTTCCCACAAGGTACATTTAGGTCTAGTTTATACGAGTCAAAAAGGTTCATAGATGTCTGGTTCCCACAAGGAAAATTTAGGTCTAGTTTATACGAGTCAAAAACCTTCATAGATGTCTGGTTCCCACAAGGTACATTTAGGTCTAGTTTATACGAGTCAAAAAGGTTCATAGATGTATGGTTTCCACAAGGTACATTTAGGTCTAGTTTATACGAGTCAAAAAGTTTCATAGATGTCTGGTTCCCACAAGGTACATTTAGGTCTAGTTTATACGAGTCAAAAACCTTCATAGATGTCTGGTTCCCACAAGGTACATTTAGGTCTAGTTTATACTAGTCAAAAAGGTTCATAGATGTCTGGTTCCCACAAGTTACATTTGGGTCTAGTTTATACGAGGCAAAAAGGTTCATGGATGTCTGGTTCCCACAAGGTACATTTAGGTCTAGTTTATACGAGTCAAAAATGTTCATAGATGTCTGGTTCCCACAAGTTACATTTAGGTGTTGTTTATACGAGTCAAAAAGGTTCATAGATGTCTGGTTCCCACAAGGTACATTTAGGTCTAGTTTATAGGAGTGAAAAAGGTTCATAGATGTCAGGTTCCCACAAGATACATTTAGGTCTAGTATATACGAGTCAAAAAGGTTCGTAGATGTCTGGTTCCCACAAGGTACATTTAGGTCTAGTTTATAGGAGTCAAAAACCTTCATAGATGTCTGGTTCCCACAAGGTACATTTAGGTCTAGTTTATACGAGTCAAAAAGGTTCATAGATGTCAGGATCACACAACGTACATTGAGGTCTAGTTTATACGATTCAAAAAGGTTCATAGATGTCTGGTTCACACAAGGTACATATAGGTCTAGTTTATACGAGTCAAAAAGGTTCATAGATGACTGGATCCCACAAGGTACATTTAGGTCTAGTTTATACGAGTCAAAAAGATTCATAGAAGTCTGGTTCCCACAAGGTACATTTAGGTCTAGTTTATACGAGTCAAAAAGGTTCATAGAAGTCTGGTTCCCACAAGGTACATTTAGGTCGAGTTTATACGAGTCAAAAACCCTCATAGATGTCTGGTTCCCACAAGGTACATTTAGGTCTAGTTTATACGAGTCAAAAACCTTCATAGATGTCTGGTTCCCACAAGGTACATTTAGGTCTAGTTTATACGAGTCAAAAACGTTCATAGATGTTAGGTTCCCACAAGGTACATTTAGGTCTAGTTTATACGAGTCAAAAAGGTTCATAGATGTCTGGTTCCCACAATGTACATTTAGGGCTAGTTTATACGAGTCAAAAACCTTCATAGATTTCTGGTTCCCACAAGGTACATTTAGGTCTAGTTTATACGAGTCAAAAAGGTTCATAGATGTCTGGTTCCCACAAGGTACATTTAGGTCGAGTTTATACGAGTCAAAAAGGTTCATAGATGTCTGGTTCCCACAAGGAACATTTAGGTCTAGTTTATACGAGTCAAAAACCTTCATAGATGTCTGGTTCCCACAAGGTACATTTAGGTCTAGTTTATACGCGTCAAAAACTTTCATAGATGTCTGGTTTCCACAAGGTACATTTAGGTCTAGTTTATACGAGTCAAAAAGGTTCATAGATGTCTGGTTCCCACAAGGTACATTTAGGTCTAGTTTATACGAGTCAAAAACCTTCATAGATGTCTGGTTCCCACAAGGTACATTTAGGTCTACTTTATACTAGTCTAAAGGTTCATAGATGTCTGGTTCCCACAAGTTACATTTAGGTCTAGTTTATACGAGGCAAAAAGGTTCATAGATGTCTGGTTCCCACAAGTACATTTAGGTCTAGTTTATACGAGTCAAAAATGTTCATAGATGTCTGGTTCCCACAAGTTACATTTAGGTGTTGTTTATACGAGTCAAAAAGGTTCATAGATGTCTGGTTCCCACAAGGTACATTTAGGTCTAGTTTATAGGAGTGAAAAAGGTTCATAGATGTCAGGTTCCCACAAGATACATTTAGGTCTAGTTTATACGAGTCAAAAAGGTTCGTAGATGTCTGGTTCCCACAAGGTACATTTAGGTCTAGTTTATAGGAGTCAAAAACCTTCATAGATGTCTGGTTCCCACAAGGTACATTTAGGTCTAGTTTATGCGAGTCAAAAAGGTTCATAGATGTCAGGTTCACACAACGTACATTTAGGTCTAGTTTATACGAGTCAAAAAGGTTCATAGATGTCTGGTTCACACAAGGTACATTTAGGTCTAGTTTACACGAGTCAAAAAGGTTCATAGATATCTGGTTCCCACAAGATACATTTTCGTCTAGTTTATACGAGTCAAAAAGGTTCATAGATGTCTGGTTCCCACAAGGTACATTTAGGTCTAGTTTATACGAGTCAAAAAGGTTCATAGATGTCTGGTTCCCACAAGGAACATTTAGGTCTAGTTTATACGAGTCAAAAACCTTCATAGATGTCTGGTTCCCACAAGGTACATTTAGGTCTAGTTTATACGAGTCAAAAACCTTCATAGATGTCTGGTTTCCACAAGGTACATTTAGGTCTAGTTTATACGAGTCAAAAAGGTTCATAGATGTCTGGTTCCCACAAGGTACATTTAGTCTAGTTTATACAAGTCAAAAACCTTCATAGATTTCTGGTTCCCACAAGGTACATTTAGGTCTAGTTTATACTAGTCAAAAAGGTTCATAGATGTCTGGTTCTCACAAGTTACATTTGGGTCTAGTTTATACGAGGCAAAAAGGTTCATAGATGTCTGGTTCCCACAAGGTACATTTAGGTCTAGTTTATAGGAGTGAAAAAGGTTCATAGATGTCAGGTTCCCACAAGATACATTTAGGTCTAGTTTATACGAGTCAAAAAGTTTCATAGATGTCAGGTTCCCACAAGTTACATTTAGGTCTAGTTTATACGAGTCAAAAAGGTTCATAGATGTCTGGTTCCCACAAGGTACATTTAGTTATAGTTTATACGAGTCAAAAAACTTCATAGATGTCTGGTTCACACATGGTACATTTAGGTCTAGTTTATACGAGTCAAAAACCTTCATAGATGTCTAGTTCACACAAGGTACATATAGGTCTAGTTTATACGAGTCAAAAAGGTTCATAGATGTCTGGTTCCCACAAGGTACATTTAGGTCTAGTTTATACGAGTCAAAAAGATTCATAGATGTCTGGTTCCCACAAGGTACATTTAGGTCTAGTTTATACGAGTCAAAAAGGTTCATAGATGTCTGGTTCCCACAAGGTACATTTAGGTCTAGTTTATACGAGTCAAAAAGGTTCATAGATGTCTGGTTCCCACAACGTACATTTTGGTCTAGTTTGTACGAATCAAAAAGGTTCATAGATGTCTGGTTCCCACAAGGTACATTTAGGTCTAGTTTATACGAGTCAAAAAGGTTCATAGATGTCTGGTTCCCACAAGGTACATTTAGGTCTAGTTTATACGAGTCAAAAAGCTTCATAGATGTCTGGTTCCCACAAGGTACATTTAGGTCTAGTTTATACGAGTCAAAAACCTTCATAGATGTCTGGTTCCCACAAGGTACATTTAGGTCTAGTTTATACGAGTCAAAAAGGTTCATAGATGTCTGGTTCCCACAAGTTACATTTAGATCTAGTTTATACGAGGCAAAAAGGTTCATAGATGTCTGGTTCCCACAAGGTACATTTAGGTCTAGTTTATACCAGTCAAAAAGGTTCATGGATGTCTGCTTCCCACAAGGTACATTTAGGTCTAGTTTATACGAGTCAAAAAGGTTCATAGATGTCTGGTTCCCACAAGTTACATTTAGGTCTAGTTTATACGAGTCAAAAAGGTTCATAGATGTCAGGTTCCCACAAGGTACATTTAGGTCTAGTTTATACGAGTCAAAAAGGTTCATAGATGTCTGGTTCCCACAAGTTACATTTAGGTCTAGTTTATACGATTCAAAAAGGTTCATAGATGTCTGGTTCCCACAAGGTACATTTATGTGTTGTTTATACGAGTCAAAAAGTTTCATAGATGTCTGGTTCCCACAAGGTACATTAGGTCTAGTTTATAGGAGTGAAAAAGGTTCATAGATGTCAGGTTCCCACAAGGTACATTTAGGTCTAGTTTATACGAGTAAAAAAGGTTCATAGATGTCAGGTTCCCACAACGTACATTTAGGTCTATTTTATACGAGTCAAAAAGGTTCATAGATGTCTGGTTCCCACAAGGTACATTTAGGTCTAGTTTATACGAGTCAAAAAGGTTCATAGATGTCTGGTTCCCACAAGGAACATTTAGGTCTAGTTTATACGAGTCAAAAACCTTCATAGATGTCTGGTTCCCACAAGGTACATTTAGGTCTAGTTTATACGAGTCAAAAACCTTCATAGATGTCTGGTTTCCACAAGGTACATTTAGGTCTAGTTTATACGAGTCAAAAAGGTTCATAGATGTCTGGTTCCCACAAGGTACATTTAGGTCTAGTTTATACAAGTCAAAAACCTATATAGATGTCTGGTTCCCACAAGGTACATTTAGGTCTAGTTTATACTAGTCAAAAAGGTTCATAGATGTCTGGTTCTCACAAGTTACATTTGGGTCTAGTTTATACGAGGCAAAAAGGTTCATAGATGTCTGGTTCCCACAAGGTACATTTAGGTCTAGTTTATAGGAGTGAAAAAGGTTCATAGATGTCAGGTTTCCACAAGATACATTTAGGTCTAGTTTATACGAGTCAAAAAGTTTCATAGATGTCAGGTTCCCACAAGTTACATTTAGGTCTAGTTTATACGAGTCAAAAAGGTTCATAGATGTCTGGTTCCCACAAGGTACATTTAGTTATAGTTTATACGAATCAAAAAACTTCATAGATGTCTGGTTCACACATGGTACATTTAGGTCTAGTTTATACGAGTCAAAAACCTTCATAGATGTCTGGTTCACACAAGGTACATATAGGTCTAGTTTATACGAGTCAAAAAGGTTCATAGATGTCTGGTTCCCACAAGGTACATTTAGGTCTAGTTTATACGAGTCAAAAAGATTCATAGATGTCTGGTTCCCACAAGGTACATTTAGGTCTAGTTTATACGAGTCAAAAAGGTTCATAGATGTCTGGTTCCCACAAGGTACATTTAGGTCTAGTTTATACGAGTCAAAAAGGTTCATAGATGTCTTGTTCCCACAACGTACATTTTGGTCTAGTTTGTACGAATCAAAAAGGTTCATAGATGTCTGGTTCCCACAAGGTACATTTAGGTCTAGTTTATACGAGTCAAAAAGGTTCATAGATGTCTGGTTCCCACAAGGTACATTTAGGTCTAGTTTATACGAGTCAAAAAGCTTCATAGATGTCTGGTTCCCACAAGGTACATTTAGGTCTAGTTTATACGAGTCAAAAACCTTCATAGATGTCTGGTTCCCACAAGGTACATTTAGGTCTAGTTTATACGAGTCAAAAAGGTTCATAGATGTCTGGTTCCCACAAGTTACATTTAGATCTAGTTTATACGAGGCAAAAAGGTTCATAGATGTCTGGTTCCCACAAGGTACATTTAGGTCTAGTTTATACCAGTCAAAAAGGTTCATGGATGTCTGCTTCCCACAAGGTACATTTAGGTCTAGTTTATACGAGTCAAAAAGGTTCATAGATGTCTGGTTCCCACAAGTTACATTTAGGTCTAGTTTATACGAGTCAAAAAGGTTCATAGATGTCAGGTTCCCACAAGGTACATTTAGGTCTAGTTTATACGAGTCAAAAAGGTTCATAGATGTCTGGTTCCCACAAGGTACATTTATGTGTTGTTTATACGAGTCAAAAAGTTTCATAGATGTCTGGTTCCCACAAGGTACATTAGGTCTAGTTTATAGGAGTGAAAAAGGTTCATAGATGTCAGGTTCCCACAAGGTACATTTAGGTCTAGTTTATACGAGTCAAAAAGGTTCATAGATGTCAGGTTCCCACAACGTACATTTAGGTCTATTTTATACGAGTCAAAAAGGTTCATAGATGTCGGGTTCCCACAAGGTACATTTAGGTCTAGTTTATACGAGTCAAAAAGGTTCATAGATGTCTGGTTCTTACAAGGTACATTTAGGTCTAGTTTATACGAGTCAAAAAGTTTCATGGATGTCTTCTTCCCACAAGTACATTTAGGTCTAGTTTATACGAGTCAAAAAGGTTCATAGATGTCAGGTTCCCACAAGGTACATTTAGGTCTAGTTTATACGAGTCAAAAAGGTTCATAGATGTCTGGTTCCCACAAGGTACATTTAGGTCTAGTTTATAAGAATCAAAAACCTTCATAGATGTCTGGTTCCCACAAGGTACATTTAGGTCTAGTTTATACGAGTCAAAAAGGTTCATAGATGTCTGGTTCCCACAAGGTACATTTGGTCTAGTTTGTACGAGTCAAAAAGGTTCATAGATGTCTGGTTCCCACAAGGTACATTTAGGTCTAGTTTATACGAGTCAAAAAGGTTCATAGATGTCTGGTTCCCACAAGGAAAATTTAGGTCTAGTTTATACGAGTCAAAAACCTTCATAGATGTCTGGTTCCCACAAGGTACATTTAGGTCTAGTTTATACGAGTCAAAAAGGTTCATAGATGTCTGGTTTCCACAAGGTACATTTAGGTCTAGTTTATACGAGTCAAAAAGTTTCATAGATGTCTGGTTCCCACAAGGTACATTTAGGTCTAGTTTATACGAGTCAAAAACCTTCATAGATGTCTGGTTCCCACAAGGTACATTTAGGTCTAGTTTATACTAGTCAAAAAGGTTCATAGATGTCTGGTTCCCACAAGTTACATTTGGGTCTAGTTTATACGAGGCAAAAAGGTTCATAGATGTCTGGTTCCCACAAGGTACATTTAGGTCTAGTTTATACGAGTCAAAAATGTTCATAGATGTCTGGTTCCCACAAGTTACATTTAGGTGTTGTTTATACGAGTCAAAAAGGTTCATAGATGTCTGGTTCACACAAGGTACATTTAGGTCTAGTTTATAGGAGTGAAAAAGGTTCATAGATGTCAGGTTCCCACAAGATACATTTAGGTCTAGTATATACGAGTCAAAAAGGTTCGTAGATGTCTGGTTCCCACAAGGTACATTTAGGTCTAGTTTTTAGGAGTCAAAAACCTTCATAGATGTCTGGTTCCCACAAGGTACATTTAGGTCTAGTTTATACGAGTCAAAAAGGTTCATAGATGTCAGGTTCACACAACGTACATTTAGGTCTAGTTTATACGATTCAAAAAGGTTCATAGATGTCTGGTTCACACAAGGTACATATAGGTCTAGTTTATACGAGTCAAAAAGTTTCATAGATGTCTGGTTCCCACAAGGTACATTTAGGTCTAGTTTATACGAGTCAAAAAGATTCATAGAAGTCTGGTTCCCACAAGGTACATTTAGGTCTAGTTTATACGAGTCAAAAAGGTTCATAGATGTCTTGTTCCCACAACGTACATTTAGGTCTAGTTTATACGAGTCAAAAACCCTCATAGATGTCTGGTTCCCACAAGGTACATTTAGGTCTAGTTTATACGAGTTAAAAACCTTCATAGATGTCTGGTTCCCACAAGGTACATTTAGGTCTAGTTTATACGAGTCAAAAACGTTCATAGATGTCTGGTTCCCACAAGGTAAATTTAGGTCTAGTTTATACGAGTCAAAAAGGTTCATAGATGTCTGGTTCCCACAAGGTACATTTAGGTCTAGTTTATACGAGTCAAAAACCTTCATAGATGTCTGGTTCCCACAATGTACATTTAGGGCTAGTTTATACGAGTCAAAAACCTTCATAGATTTCTGGTTCCCACAAGGTACATTTAGGTCTAGTTTATACGAGTCAAAAAGGTTCATAGATGTCTGGTTCCCACAAGGTACATTTAGGTCGAGTTTATACGAGTCAAAAAGGTTCATAGATGTCTGGTTCCCACAAGGAACATTTAGGTCTAGTTTATACGAGTCAAAAACCTTCATAGATGTCTGGTTCCCACATGGTACATTTAGGTCTAGTTTATACTAGTCAAAAAGGTTCATAGATGTCTGGTTCCCACAAGTTACATTTAGGTCTAGTTTATACGAGGCAAAAAGGTCCATAGATGTCTGGTTCCCACAAGTACATTTAGGTCTAGTTTATACGAGTCAAAAATGTTCATAGATGTCTGGTTCCCACAAGTTACATTTAGGTGTTGTTTATACGAGTCAAAAAGGTTCATAGATGTCTGGTTCCTACAAGGTACATTTAGGTCTAGTTTATAGGAGCGAAAAAGATTCATAGATGTCAGGTTCCCACAAGATACATTTAGGTCTAGTTTATACGTGTCAAAAAGGTTCGTAGATGTCTGGTTCCCACAAGGTACATTTAGGTCTAGTTTATAGGAGTCAAAAACCTTCATAGATGTCTGGTTCCCACAAGGTACATTAAGGTCTAGTTTATACGAGTCAAAAAGGTTCATAGATGTCAGGTTCACACAACGTACATTTAGGTCTAGTTTATACGAGTCAAAAAGGTTCATAGATGTCTGGTTCACACAAGGTACATATAGGTCTAGTTTATACGAGTCAAAAAGGTTCATAGATGTCTGGTTCCCACAAGGTACATTTAGGTCTAGTTTATACGAGTCAAAAAGGTTCATAGATGTCTGGTTCCCACAAGGTACATTTAGGTCTAGTTTATACGAGTCAAAAACCTTCATAGATGTCTGGTTCCCACAAGGTACATTTAGGTCTAGTTTATGAGAATCAAAAACCTTCATAGATGTCTGGTTCCCACAAGGTACATTTAGGTCTAGTTTATACGAGTCAAAAAGGTTCATAGATGTCTGGTTCCCACAAGGTACATTTTGGTCTAGTTTATACGAGTCAAAAAGGTTCATAGATGTCTGGTTCCAACAAGGTACATTTAGGTCTAGTTTATACGAGTCAAAAAGGTTCATAGATGTCTGGTTCCCACAAGGAACATTTAGGTCTAGTTGATACGAGTCAAAAAACTTCATAGATGTCTGGTTCCCACAAGGTACATTTAGGTCTAGTTTATACGAGTCAAAAACCTTCATAGATGTCTGGTTTCCACAAGGTACATTTAGGTCTAGTTTATACGAGTCAAAAAGGTTCATAGATGTCTGGTTCCCACAAGGTACATTTAGGTCTAGTTTATACAAGTCAAATACCTTCATAGATGTCTGGTTCCCACAAGGTACATTTAGGTCTAGTTTATACGAGTCATAATGGTTCATAGATGTCAGGTTCCCACAACGTACATTGAGGTCTAGTTTATACGAGTCAAAAAGGTTCATAGATGTCTGGTTCCCACAAGGTACATTTAGGTCTAGTTTATACGAGTCAATAAGGTTCATAGATGTCTGGTTCACACAAGTTACTTTTAGGTCTAGTTTATACGATTCAAAAAGTTTCATAGATGTCAGGTTCCCACAAGGTACATTTAGATCTAGTTTATACGAGTCAAAAAGGTTCATCGATGTCTGGTTCACACAAGGTACATTTAGGTCTACTTTATACGAGTCAAAAAGTTCCATAGATGTCAGGTTCCCACAAGGTACATTTAGGTCTAGTTTATACGAATCAAAAAGGTTAATAGATGTCTGGTTCCCACAAGGTACATTTAGGTCTAGTTTATACGAGTCAAAAGGTTCATAGATGTCAGGTTCCCAAAAGGTACATTAAGGTCTAGTTTATACGAGTCAAAAACGTTACTAGATTTTTGGTTCACACAAGGTACATTTAGGTCTAGTTTATACGAGTCAATAAGGTTCATAGATGTCTGATTCCCACAAGGTACATTTAGGTCTAGTTTATACGAGTCAAAAAGTTTCATAGATGTCAGGTTCCCACAAGGTACATTTAGGTCTAGTTTATACGAGTCAAAAAGGTTCATAGATGTCTGGTTCCCACAAGGTACATTTAGGTCCAGTTTATACGAGTCAAAAAGGTTCATAGATGTCTGGTTCCCACAAGTTACATTTGGGTCTAGTTTATACGAGGCAAAAAGGTTCATAGATGTCTGGTTCCCACAAGGAACATTTAGGTCTAGTTTATACGCGTCAAAAATGTTCATAGATGTCTGGTTCCCACAAGTTACATTTAGGTGTTCTTTATACGAGTCAAAAAGGTTCATAGATGTCTGGTTCCCACAAGGTACATTTAGGTCTAGTTTATAGGAGTGAAAAAGGTTCATAGATGTCAGGTTCCCACAAGATACATTTAGGTCTAGTTTATACGAGTCAAAAAGTTTCGTAGATGTCTGGTTCCCACAAGGTACATTTAGGTCTAGTTTATAGGAGTCAAAAACCTTCATAGATGTCTGGTTCCCACAAGGAACATTTAGGTCTAGTTTATACGACTCAAAAACCTTCATAGATATCTGGTTCCCACAAGGTACTTTTAGGTCTAGCTTATAAGAGTCAAAAAGTTTCATAGATGTCTGGTTCCCACAAGGTACATTTAGGTCTAGTTTATACGAGTCAAAAACCTTCATAGATGTCTGGTTCCCACAAGGTACATTTAGGTCTAGTTTATACGAGTCAAAAAGGTTCATAGATATCTGGTTCCCACAAGGTACATTTAGGTCTAGTTTATACGAGTCAAAAAGGTTCATAGATGTCAGGTTCCCACAAGGTACATCTAGGTCTAGTTTATACGAGTCAAAAAGGTTCGCAGATGTCTGGTTCCCACAACGTACATTTAGGTGTAGTTTATACGAGTTAAAAAGTTTCATAGATGTCTGGTTCCCACAAGGTACATTTAGATCTTGTTTATACGAGTCAAAAAGGTTCATAGATGTCAGGTTCCCACAAGGTACATTTAGGTCTAGTTTATACGAGTCAAAAAGATTCATAGATGTCTGGTTCTTACAAGGTACATTTAGGTCTAGTTCATACGAGTCAAAAAGGTTCATAGATGTCTGGTTCCCACAAGGTACATTTAGGTCTAGTTTATACAAGTCAAAAAGCTTCATAGATGTCTGGTTCCCACAAGGTACATTTAGGTCTAGTTTATACGAGTCAAAAAGGTTCATAGATGTCAGGTTCCCACAAGGTACATTTAGGTCTAGTTTATACGAGTCAAAAATGTTCATAGATGTCTGGTTCCCACAAGGTACATTTAGGTCTAGTTTATACGAGTCAAAAAGGTTCATAGATGTCTGGTTCCCACAAAGTACATTTAGGTCTAGTTTATACAAATCAAAACCCTTCATAGATGTCTGGTTCCCACAAGGTACATTTAGGTCTAGTTTATACGAGTCAAAAAGGTTCATAGATGTCTGGTTCCCACAAGGTACATTTAGGTCTAGTTTATACGAGTCAAAAAGGTTCATAGATGTCAGGTTCCCACACGGTACATTTAGGTCTAGTTTATACGAGTCAAAAAGATTCATAGATGTCTGGTTCCCACAAGGTACATTATGTCTAGTTTATACGAGTCAAAAACGTTCATAGAGGTCTGGTTCCCACAAGGTACATTTAGGTCTAGTTTATACGAGTCAAAACCCTTCATAGATGTCTGGTTCCCACAAGGTACATTTAGGTCTAGTTTATACGAGTCATAATGGTTCATAGATGTCAGGTTCCCACAAGGTACATTGAGGTCTAGTTTATACGAGTCAAAAAGGTTCATAGATGTCTGGTTCCCACAAGGTACATTTAGGTCTAGTTTATACGAGTCAATAAGGTTCATAGATGTCTGGTTCACACAAGTTACTTTTAGGTCTAGTTTATACGAGTCAAAAAGTTTCATAGATGTCAGGTTCCCACAAGGTACATTTAGATCTAGTTTATACGAGTCAAAAAGGTTCATAGATGTCTGGTTCCCACAAGGTACATTTAGGTCTACTTTATACGAGTCAAAAAGTTCCATAGATGTCAGGTTCCCACAAGGTACATTTAGGTCTAGTTTATACGAATCAAAAAGGTTAATAGATGTCTGGTTCCCACAAGGTACATTTAGGTCTAGTTTATACGAGTCAAAAGGTTCATAGATGTCAGGTTCCCAAAAGGTACATTAAGGTCTAGTTTATACGAGTCAAAAACGTTACTAGATTTTTGGTTCCCACAAGGTACATTTAGGTCTAGTTTATACGAGTCAATAAGGTTCATAGATGTCTGATTCCCACAAGGTACATTTAGGTCTAGTTTATACGAGTCAAAAAGTTTCATAGATGTCAGGTTCCCACAAGGTACATTTAGGTCTAGTTTATACGAGTCAAAAAGGTTCATAGATGTCTGGTTCCCACAAGGTACATTTAGGTCTAGTTTATACGAGTCAAAAAGGTTCATAGATGTCAGGTTCCCCCAAGTTACATTTAGGTCTAGTTTATACGAGTCAAAAAGGTTCATAGATGTCTGGTTCCCACAAGGTACATTTAGGTCTAGTTTATACGAGTCAAAAAGGTTCATAGATGTCTGGTTCCCACAAAGTACATTTAGGTCTAGTTTATACGAATCAAAACCCTTCATAGATGTCTGGTTCCCACAAGGTACATTTAGGTCTAGTTTATACGAGTCAAAAAGGTTCATAGATGTCAGGTTCCCACAAGGTACATTTAGGTCTAGTTTATACGAGTCAAAAAGATTCATAGATGTCTGGTTCCCACAAGGTACATTTAGGTCTAGTTTATAGGAGTGAAATAGGTTCATAGATGTCAGGTTCCCACAAGGTACATTTAGGTCTAGTTTATACGAGTCAAAAAGGTTCATAGATGTCTGGTTCACACAAGGTACATTATGTCTAGTTTATACGAGTCAAAAACGTTCATAGAGGTCTGGTTCCCACAAGGTACATTTAGGTCTAGTTTATAGGAGTCAAAACCCTTCATAGATGTCTGGTTCCCACAAGGTACATTTAGGTCTAGTTTATACGAGTCATAATGGTTCATAGATGTCAGGTTCCCACAACGTACATTTAGGTCTAGTTTATACGAGTCAAAAAGGTTCATAGATGTCTGGTTCCCACAAGGTACATTTAGGTCTAGTTTATACGAGTCAAAAAGTTCCATAGATGTCAGGTTCCCACAAGGTACATTTAGGTCTAGTTTATACGAATCAAAAAGGTTAATAGATGTCTGGTTCCCACAAGGTACATTTAGGTCTAGTTTATACGAGTCAAAAGGTTCATAGATGTCAGGTTCCCAAAAGGTACATTAAGGTCTACTTTATACGAGTCAAATGGTTACTAGATTTTTGGTTCACACAAGGTACATTTAAGTCTAGTTTATAGGAGTCAATAAGGTTCATAGATGTCTGATTCCCACATGGTACATTTAGGTCTAGTTTATACGAGTCAAAAAGTTTCATAGATGTCAGGTTCCCACAAGGTACATTTAGGTCTAGTTTATACGAGTCAAAAAGGTTCATAGATGTCTGGTTCCCACAAGGTACATTTAGGTCAAGTTTATACGAGTCAAAAAGGTTCATAGATGTCTGGTGCCAACAAGTTACATTTAGGTCTAGTTTATAGGAATCAAAAAGGTTCATAGATGTCTGGTTCACACAAGGTACATTTAGGTCTAGTTTATAAGAGTCAAAAAGATTCATAGATGTCTGGTTCCCACAAGGTACATTTAGGTCTAGTTTATACGAGTCAAAAGTTTCATAGATGTCTGGTTGCCACAAGGTACATTTAGGTCTAGTTTATACGAGTCAAAAAGCTTCATAGATGTTTGGTTCCCACAAGGTACATTTAGGTCTTGTTTATACGAGTCAAAAAGGTTCATAGATGTCAGGTTCCCACAAGGTACATTTAGGTCTAGTTTATACGAGTCAAAAAGGTTCATAGATGTCTGGTTCTTACAAGGTACATTTAGGTCTAGTTTATACGAGTCAAAAAGGTTACTAGATTTTTGGTTCCCACAAGGTACATTTAGGTCTAGTTTATACGAATCAATAAGGTTCATAGATGTCTGATTCCCACAAGGTACATTTAGGTCTAGTTTATACGAGTCAAAAAGTTTCATAGATGTCAGGTTCCCACAAGGTACATTTAGGTCTAGTTTATACGAGTCAAAAAGGTTCATAGATGTCTGGTTCCCACAAGGTACATTTAGGTCTAGTTTATACGAGTCAAAAAGGTTCATAGATGTCAGGTTCCCACAAGGTACATTTAGGTCTAGTTTATACGAGTCAAAAAGGTTCATAGATGTCTGGTTCCCACAAGGTACATTTAGGTCAAGTTTATACGAGTCAAAAAGGTTCATAGATGTCTGGTTCACACAACTACATTTAGGTCTAGTTTATACGAGTCAAAAAGGTTCATAGATGTCAGGTTCCCACAAGTTACATTTAGGTCTAGTTTATACGAGTCAAAAAGCTTCATAGATGTCTGGTTCCCACAAGGTACATTTAGGTCTTGTTTATACGAGTCAAAAAGGTTCATAGATGTCAGGTTCCCACAAGGTACATTTAGGTCTAGTTTATACGAGTCAAAAAGGTTCATAGATGTCTGGTTCTTACAAGGTACATTTAGGTCTAGTTTATAAGAGTCAAAAAGGTTCATAGATGTCTGGTTCCCACAAGGTACATTTAGGTCTAGTTTATACGAGTCAAAAAGGTTCATAGATGTCAGGTTCCCACAAGGTACATTTAGATCTAGTTTATACGAGTCAAAAAGATTCATAGATGTCTGGTTCCCACAAGGTACATTTAGGTCTAGTTTATAGGAGTGAAATAGGTGCATATATGTCAGGTTCCCACAAGGTACATTTAGGTCTAGTTTATACGAGTCAAAAAGGTTCATAGATGTCTGGTTCACACAAGGTACATTATGTCTAGTTTATACGAGTCAAAAACGTTCATAGAGGTCTGGTTGCCACAAGGTACATTTAGGTCTAGTTTATAGGAGTCAAAACCCTTCATAGATGTCTGGTTCCCACAAGGTATATTTAGGTCTAGTTTATACGAGTCATAATGGTTCATAGATGTCAGGTTCCCACAACGTACATTTAGGTCTAGTTTATACGAGTCAAAAAGGTTCATAGATGTCTGGTTCCCAAAAGGTACATTTAGGTCTAGTTTATACGAGTCAATAAGGTTCATAGATGTCTGGTTCCCACAAGGTACATTTAGGTCTTGTTTATACGAGTCAAAAAGGTTCATAGATGTCAGGTTCCCACAAGGTACATTTAGGTCTAGTTTATACGAGTCAAAAAGGTTCATAGATGTCTGGTTCCCACAAGGTACATTTATGTCTAGTTTTTACGAGTCAAAAAGTTCCATAGATGTCAGGTTCCCACAAGGTACATTTAGGTCTAGTTTATACGAGTCAAAAAGGTTCATAGATGTCTGGTTCCCACAAGGTACATTTAGGTCTAGTTTATTCGAGTCAAAAAGGTTCATAGATGTCTGGTTCCCACAAATACCTTTAGGTCTAGTTTATACGAATCAAAAACGTTAATAGATGTCTGGTTCACACAAGGTACATTTAGATCTAGTTTATACGAGTCAAAAAGGTTCATAGATGTCTGGTTCCCACAAGGTACATTTAGGTCTAGTTTATACGAGTCAAAAAGCTTCATAGATGTCTGGTTCCCACAAGGTACATTTAGGTCTTGTTTATACGAGTCAAACAGGTTCATAGATGTCTGGTTCCCACAAGGTACATTTAGGTCTAGTTTATACGAGTCAAAAAGGTTCATAGATGTCAGGTTCCCACAAGGTACATTTAGGTCTAGTTTATACGAGTCAAAAATATTCATACATGTCTGGTTCTTACAAGGTACATTTAGTTCTAGTTTATACGAGTCGAAAAGGTTCATAGATGTCTGGTTCCCACAAGGTACATTTAGGTCTAGTTTATACAAGTCAAAAAGGTTCATAGATGTCTGGTTCCCACAAGGTACATTTAGGTCTAGTTTATACGAGTCAAAAAGGTTCATAGATGTCAGGTTCCCACAAGGTACATTTAGGTCTAGTTTATACGAGTCAAAAAGGTTCATAGATGTCTGGTTCCCACAAAGTACATTAGGTCTAGTTTATACGAATCAAAAACCTTCATAGATGTCTGGTTCCCACAAGGTACATTTAGGTCTAGTTTATACGAGTCAAAAAGGTTCATAGATGTCTGGTTCCCACAAGGTACATTTAGGTCTAGTTTATACGAGTCAAAAAGGTTCATATGTGTCTTGTTCCCACAAGATACATTAAGTCTAGTTTATACGAGTCAAAAAGATTCATAGATGTCTTGTTCACACAAAGTACATTTAGGTCTAGTTTATACGAGTCAAAAACCTTCATAGATGTCTGGTTCCCACAAGTTACTTTTAGGTCTAGTTTATACGAGTCAAAAACCTTCATAGATGTCTGGTTCCCACAAGGTACATTTAGATCTAGTTTATACGAGTCAAAAAGGTTAATAGAAGTCTGGTTCCCACAAGGTACATTTAGGTCTAGTTTATACGAGTCAAAAAGTTCCATAGATGTCAGGTTCCCACAAGGTACATTTAGGTCTAGTTTATACGAGTCAAAAAGGTTCATAGATGTCTGGTTCCCACAAGGTACATTTAGGTCTAGTTTATTCGAGTCAAAAAGGTTCATAGATGTCTGGTTCCCACAAATACCTTTAGTTCTAGTTTATACGAGTCAAAAAGGTTCATAGATGTCAGGTTCCCACAAGGTACATTAGGTCTTGTTTATACGAGTCAAAAAGGTTCATAGATGTCAGGTTCCCACAAGGTACATTTAGGTCTAGTTTATACGAGTCAAAAAGGTTCATAGATGTCTGGTTCCCACAAGGTAAAATTAGGTCTAGTTTATACAAGTCAAAAAGCTTCATAGATGTCTGGTTCCCACAAGGTACATTTAGGTCTAGTTTATACGAGTCAAAAACGTTAATAGATGTCTGGTTCACACAAGGTACATTTAGATCTAGTTTATACGAGTCAAAAAGGTTCATAGATGTCTGGTTCCCACAAGGTACATTTAGGTCTAGTTTATACGAGTCAAAAAGCTTCATAGATGTCTGTTTCCCACAAGGTACATTTAGGTCTTGTTTATACGAGTCAAAAAGTTTCATAGATGTCAGGTTCCCACAAGGTACATTTAGATCTAGTTTATACGAGTCAAAAAGGTTCATAGATGTCTGGTTCCCACAAGGTACATTTAGGTCTAGTTTATTCGAGTCAAAAAGGTTCATAGATGTCTGGTTCTTACAAGGTACATTTAGGTCTAGTTTATACGAGTCAAAAAGGTTCATAGATGTCTGGTTCCCACAAGGTACATTTAGGTCTAATTTATACGAGTCAAAAAGGTTCATAGATGTCAGGTTCCCACAAGTTTCATTTAGGTCTAGTTTATACGAGTCAAAAAGGTTCATAGATGTCTGGTTCCCACAAGGTACATTTAGGTCTAGTTTATAGGAGTCGAAAAGGTTCATAGATATCTGGTTCCCACAAAGTACATTTAGGTCTAGTTTATACGAATCAAAAACCTTCATAGATGTCTGGTTCCCACAAGGTACATTTAGATCTAGTATATACGAGTCAAAAAGGTTCATAGATGTCTGGTTCCCACAAGGTACATTTAGGTCTAGTTTATACGAGTCAAAAAGGTTCATAGATGTCTGGTTCCCACAAGGTACATTTAGGTTTTTTTTATACGAGTCAAAAAGGTTCATAGATGTCTGGTTCCCACAAGGTACATTTAGGTCTAGTTTATAGGAATGAAATAGGTTCATAGATGTCAGGTTCCCACAAGGTACATTTAGGTCTAGATTATACGAGTCAAAAAGGTTCATAGATGTCTGGTTCACACAAGGTACATTTAGGTCTAGTTTATACCAGTCAAAAACTTTCATAGATGTCTGGTTCCCACAATGTACATTTAGGTCTTCTTTATACGAGTCAAAAAGGGTCATAGATGTCTGGTTCCCACAAGGTACATTTAGGTCTAGTTTATACGAGTCAAAAAGGTTCATAGATGTCAGGCTCCCACAAGGTACATTTAGGTCTAGTTTATACGAGTCAAGAAGGTTCATAGATGTCTGGTTCCCACAAGATACATTTAGGTCTAGTTTATACGAGTCAAAAAGGTTCATACATGTCTGGTTCCCACAAGGTACATTTAAGTCTAGTTTATACGAGTCAAAAAGGTTCATAGATGTCTGGTTCCCACAAGGTACATTTAGGTCTAGTTTATACGAGTCAAAAAGGTTCATACATGTCTGGTTCACACAAAGTACATTTAGGTCTAGTTTATACGAGTCAAAAATGTTCATAGATGTCTGGTTCCCACAAGGTACATTTAGGTCTAGTTTATACAAGTCAAAAAGGTTCATAGATGTGTGGTTCCCACAAGGTACATTTAGGTCTAGTTTATACGAGTCATAATGGTTCATAGGTGTCAGGTTCCCACAACGTACATTTAGGTCTAGTTTATACGAGTCCAAAAGATTCATAGATATCTGGTTCCCACAAGGTACATTTAGGTCTAGTTTATACGAGTCAATAAGGTTCATAGATGTCTGGTTCCCACAAGTTACTTTTAGGTCTTGTTTATACGAGTCAAAAAGTTTCATAGATGTCAGGTTCCCACAAGGTACATTTAGATATAGTTTATACGAGTCAAAAAGGTTCATAGATGTCTGGTTCCCACAAGGTACATTTAGGTCTAGTTTATACGAGTCAAAAAGGTTCATAGATGTCTGGTTCCCACAAGGTACATTTAGGTCTAGTTTATACGATTAAAAACCTTCATAGATGTCTGGTTCCCACAAGGTACATTTAGGTCTAGTTTATAGGAGTGAAATAGGTTCATAGATGTCAGGTTCCCACAAGGTATATTTAGGTCTAGTTTATACGAGTCAAAAAGGTTCATAGATGTCTGGTTCACACAAGGTACATTATGTCTAGTTTATACGAGTCAAAAACCTTCATAGAGGTCTGGTTCCCACAAGGTACTTTTAGGTCTGGTTTATACGAGTCAAAAAACTTCATAGATGTCTGGTTCCCACAAGGTACATTTAGGTCTAGTTTATACGAGTCAAAAAGGTTCATAGATGTCAGCTTCCCACAAGGTACATTTAGGTCTAGTTTATACGAGTCAAAAAGGTTCATAGATGTCTGGTTCCCACAAGGTACATTTAGGTCTAGTTTATACGAGTCAATAAGGTTCATAGATGTCAGGTTCCCACAAGGTACACTTAGGTCTAGTTTATACGAGTCAAAAAGGTTCATAGATGTCAGGTTCCCACAAGGTACATTTAGTTCTAGTTTATACGAGTCAAAAACCTTCATAGATGTCTGTTTCCCACAAGGTACATTTAGGTCTAGTTTATACGAGTCAAAAACCTTCATAGATGTCTGGTTCCCACAAGGTACATTTAGGTCTAGGTTATACGAGTCAAAAACCTTCATAGATGTCTGGTTCCCACAAGGTACATTTAGGTCTAGGTTATACGAGTCAAAAAGGTTCATAGATGTCTGGTTCACACAAGGTACATTTAGGTCTAGTTTATACGAATCAAAAAGGTTCATAGATGTCTGGTTCCCACAAGGTACTTTTAGGTCTAGTTTATACGAGTCAAAAAGGTTCATAGATGTCTGGTTCCCACAAGGTACATTTAGGTCTAGTTTATACGAGTCAAAAAGGTACATAGATGTCTGGTTCCCACAAGGTACATTTAGGTCTAGTTTATACAAGTCAAAAAGGTTCATAGATGTCTGGTTCCCACAAGGTACTTTTAGGTCTGGTTTATACGAGTAAAAAAACTTCATAGATGTCTGGTTCCCACAAGGTACATTTAGTTCTAGTTTATACGAGTCAAAAAGGTTCATAGATGTCAGCTTCCCACAAGGTACATTTAGGTCTAGTTTATACGAGTCAAAAAGGTTCATAGATGTCTGGTTCCCACAAGGTACATTTAGGTCAATTTATACGAGTCAAAAAGGTCCATAGATGCCTGGTTCCCACAAGGTACATTTAGGTCTAGTTTATACGAGTCAAAAACCTTCATAGATGTCTGGTTCCCACAAGTTACATTTAGGTCCAGTTTATACGAGTCAAAAAGGTTCGTAGATGTCTGGTTCCAACAAGGTACATTTAGGCCTAGTTTTTACCAGTCAAAAAGTTTCATAGATGTCTGGTTCCCAAAAGGTACATTTAGGTCTAGTTTATACGAGTCAAAAAGGTTCATAGATGTCGGGTTCCCACAAGGTACATTTAGGTCTCCTTTATACGAGTCATAAAGGTTCATAGATGTCAGGTTCCCACAAGGTACATTTAGGTCTAGTTTATACGAGTCAAAAAACTTCATAGATGTCTGGTTCCCACAAGGTACATTTAGGTCTAGTTTATACGAGTCAAAAAGGTTCATATTTGTCAGCTTCCCACAAGGTACATTTAGGTCTAGTTTATACGAGTCAAAAACCTTCATAGATGTCTGTTTCCCACAAGGTACATTTAGGTCTATTTTATACGAGTCAAAAACCTTCATAGATGTCTGGTTCCCACAAGGTACATTTAGGTCTAGGTTATACCTGTCAAAAACCTTCATAGATATCTGGTTCCCACAAGGTACATTTAGGTCTAGGTTATACGATTCAAAAAGGTTCATAGATGTCTGGTTCACACAAGGTACTTTTAGGTCTAGTTTATACGAGTCACAAACCTTCATAGATGTCTGGTTCCCACAAGGTACATTTAGGTCTAGTTTATACGAGTCAAAAAGGTTCATAGATGTCTGGTTCCCACAAGGTACATTTAGGTCTAGTTTATACGAGTCAAAAACCTTCATAGATGTCTGGTTCACACAAGATACTTTTAGGTCTGGTTTATACGAGTCAAAAAACTTCATAGATGTCTGGTTCCCACAAGGTACATTTAGGTCTAGTTTATACGAGTCAAAAAGGTTCATAGATGTCAGCTTCCCACAAGGTACATTTAGGTCTAGTTTATACGAGTCAAAAAGGTTCATAGATGTCTGGTTCCCACAAGGTACATTTAGGTCTAGTTTATACGAGTCAAAAAGGTTCATAGATGTCTGGTTCCGATAAGGTACACTTAGGTCTAGCTTATAAGAGTCAAAAACCTTCATAGAAGTCTGGTTCCCACAAGGTACATTTAGGTCTAGTTTATACGAGTCAAAAAGGTTCATAGATGTCATGTTCCCACAAGGTACATTTAGGTCTAGTTTATACGAGTCAAAAAGGTTCATAGATGTCAGGTTCCCACAAGGTACATTTAGGTCTAGTTTTACGAGTCAAAAACATTCATAGATGTCTGGTTCCCACAAGGTACATTTAGGTCTAGTTTATACGAGTCAAAAACCTTCATGGATGTCTGGTTCTTACAAGGTACATTTAGGTCTAGTTTATACGAGTCAAAAACCTTCATAGATGTATGGTTCCCACATGGTACATTTAGGTCTAGTTTATACGAGTCAAATAGGTTCATAGATGTCTGGTTCCCACAAGTTACATTTAGTTCTAGTTTATACGAGTCAAAAAGTTTCATAGATGTCATGTTCCCACAAGGTACATTTAGGTCTAGTTTATACGAGTCAAAAAGGTTCATAGATGTCTGGTTCCCACAGGGTACATTTAGGTCTAGTTTATACGAGTCAAAAAGGTTCATAGATGTCAGTTTCCCACAAGGTACATTAGGTCTAGTTTAAACGAGTCAAAAAGGTTCATAGATGTCAGGTTCCCACAAGGTACATTTAGGTCTAGTTTATACGAATCAAAAAGGTTCGTAGATGTCAGGTTCCCACAAGGTACATTAGGTCTAGTTTATACGAGTCAAAAAGATTCATAGATGTCTGGTTCCCACAAGGTACATTTAGGTCTAGTTTATACGAGTCAAAAAACTTCATAGATGTCTGTTTCCCACAAGGTACATTTAGGTCTAGTTTATACGAGTCAAAACAGTTCATAGATGTCAGGTTCCCACAAGGTACACTTAGGTCTAGTTTATACGAGTCAAAAAACTTCATAGATGTCTGGTTCCCACAAGGTACATTTAGGTCTAGTTTATACGAGTCAAAAAGGTTCATAGATGTCTGGTTCCCACAAGGTACATTTAGGTCTAGTTTATACGAGTAAAAAACCTTCATAGATGTCAGGTTCCCACAAGGTACATTTAGGTCTAGTTTATACGAGTCAAAAAGGTTCATAGATGTCAGGTTCCCACAAGTTACATTTAGGTCTAGTTTATACGAGTAAAAAAACCTTCATAGATGTCAGCTTCCCACAAGGTACATTTAGGTCTAATTTATACGAGTCAAAAAGGTTCATAGAGGTCTGGTTCACACAAGGTACATTTAGGTCTAGTTTACACGAGTCAAAAAGGTTCATAGATGTCTGGTTCCCACAAGGTACATTTAGGTCTAGCTTATACGAGTCAAAAACCTTCATAGATGTCTGGTTCCCACAAGGTACATTTAGGTCTAGTTTATACGAGTCAAAAAGGTTCATAGATGTCTGGTTCGAACAAGGTACATTTAGGTCTAGTTTATACGAGTCAAAAGGGTTCATAGATGTCATGTTCCCACAAGGTACATTTAGGTCTAGTTTATACGAGTCAAAAAGGTTCATAGATGTCTGGTTCCCACAGGGTACATTTACGTCTAGTTTATACGAGTCAAAAAGGTTCATAGATGTCAGGATCCCACAAGGTACATTTAGCTATGCTTTATACGAGACAAAAAGGTTCATAGTTGTCAGGTTCCCACATGGTACATTTATGTCTACTTTATACGAGTCAAAAAGGTTCATAGATGGCTGGTTCCCACAAGGTACATTTAGGTCTACTTTGTACGAGTCAAAAAGGTTCATAGATGTCTGGTTCCCACAAGGTTTATTTTTATGTCTAGTTTATACGAGTCAAAAAGGTTCATAGATAGCTGGTTCCCACAAGGTACATTGAGGTCTAATTTATACGAGTCAAAAACCTTCATAGATGTCTGTTTCCCACAAGGTACATTAAGGTCTAGTTTATACGAGTCAAAAAGGTTCATAGATGTCTGGTTCCCACAAGGTACATTAAGGTCTAGTTTATACGAGTCAAAAAACTTCATAGATGTCTGGTTCCCACAGGGTACATTTAGGTCTAGTTTATACGAGTCAAAAACCTTCATAGATGTCTGGTTCCCACAAGGTACATTTAGGTCTAGTTTATGCGTGTCAAAAACCTTCATAGATGTCTGGTTCCCACAAGGTACATTTAGGTCTAGGTTATACGTGTCAAAAAGGTTCATAGATGTCTGGTTCACACAAGGTACATTTAGGTCTAGTTTATACGAATCAAAAAGGTTCATAGATGTCATGTTCCCACAAGGTACATTTAGGTCTAGTTTATACGAGTCAAAAAGGTTCATCGATGTCAGATTCACACAAGGTACATTTGGGTCTAGTTTATACGAGTCAAAAACCTTCATAGATGTCTGGTTCCCACAAGTTACATTTAGGTCTAGTTTATACGATTCAAAAAGGTTCATCGATATCAGGTTCCCACAAGGTACATTTAGGTCTAGTTTATACGAGTCAAAAACCTTCATAGATGTCAGGTTCGCACAAGGTACATTTAGGTCTAGTTTATACGAGTCAAAAAGGTTCATAGATGTCAGGTTCCCACAAGGTACATTTAGGTCTAGTTTATACGAGTCAAAAAGGTACATAGATGTCTGGTTCCCACAAGGTACTTTTAGGTCTAGTTTATACGAGTCAAAAAGGTTCATAGACGTCAGGTTCCAACAAGGTACATTTAGGTCTACTTTATACGAGTCAAAAAGGTTCATAGATGGCTGGTTCCCACAAGGTACATTTCGGTCTACTTTATACGAGACAAAAAGGTTCATAGATGTCAGGTTCCCACAAACTACATTTAGGTCTACATTATACGAGTCAAAAAGGTTCATAGATGGCTGGTTCCCACAAGGTACATTTAGGTCTACATTATACGAGCCAAACGGGTCATAGATGTCTGGTTCCCACAAGGTTTATTTTTATGTCTAGTTTATACGAGTCAAAAAGGTTCATAGATAGCTGGTTCCCACAAGGTACATTGAGGTCTAATTTATAAGAGTCAAAAACCTTCATAGATGTCTGGTTCACACAGGTTACATTTAGGTCTAGTTTATACGAGTCAAAAAGGTTCATAGATGTCTGGTTCCCACAAGGTACATTTAGGTCTAGTTTATACGAGTCAAAAAGGTTCATAGATGTCTGGTTCCCACAAGGTACATTTAGGTCTAGTTTATACGAATCAAAAAGCTTCGCAGATGTCTGGTTCCCACAAGGTACATTTAGGTCTAGTTTATACGAGTCAAAATGGTTCATAGATGTCAGGTTCCCACAAGGTACATTTAGGTCTAGTTTATACTGGAAAAAAAAGTTCATAGATGTCTGGTTCCCACAAGGTACATTTAGGTCTAGTTTAATAAGAGTCAAAAACCTTCATAGATCTCTGGTTCCCACAAGGTACATTTCGGTCTAGTTTGTACGAGTCAAAAAGGTTCATAGATGTCTGGTTCCCACAAGGTACATTAGGTCTAGTTTATACGAGTCAAAAAGGTTCATAGATGTCTGGTTCCCACAAGGTACATTTATGTCTAGTTTATACGAGTCAAAAAGGTTCATAGATGTCTGGTTCCCACAAGGTACATTTAGGTCTAGTTTATACGAGTCACAAACCTTCATAGATGTCTGGTTCCCACAAGGTACATTTAGGTCTAGTTTATACGAGTCAAAAAGGTTCATAGATGTCAGGTTCCCACAAGTTACATTTAGGTCTAGTTTATACGAGTCAAAAAGGTACATAGATGTCTGGTTCCCACAAGGTACATTTAGGTCTAGTTTATACGAGTCAAAAATGTTCATAGATGTCAGGTTCCCACAAGGTACATTTAGGTCTACTTTATACGTGTCAAAAATGTTCATAGATGGCTGGTTCCCACAAGGTACATTTCGGTCTACTTTATACGAGACAAAAAGGTTCATAGATGTCAGGTTCCCACATGGTATATTTAGGTCTACTTTATACGAGTCAAAAAGGTTCATAGATGGCTGGTTCCCACAAGGTACATTTAGGTCTACTTTGTACGAGTCAAAAAGGTTCATAGATGTCTGGTTCCCACAAGGTTTATTTTTATGTCTAGTTTATACGAGTCAAAAAGGTTCATAGATAGCTGGTTCCCACAGGGTACATTGAGGTCTAATTTATACGAGTCAAAAACCTTCATAGATGTCTGTTTCCCACAAGGTACATTAAGGTCTAGTTTATACGAGTCAAAAAGGTTCATAGATGTCTGGTTCCCACAAGGTACATTAAGGTCTAGTTTATACGAGTCAAAAAACTTCATAGATGTCTGGTTCCCACAGGATACATTTAGGTCTAGTTTATACGAGTCAAAAATCTTCATAGATGTCTGGTTCCCACAAGGTACATTTAGGTCTAGTTTATGCGTGTCAAAAACCTTCATAGATGTCTGGTTCCCACAAGGTACATTTAGGTCTAGGTTATACGTGTCAAAAAGGTTCATAGATGTCTGGTTCACACAAGGTACATTTAGGTCTACTTTATACGAATCAAAAAGGTTCATAGATGTCATGTTCCCACAAGGTACATTTAGGTCTAGTTTATACGAGTCAAAAAGGTTCATAGATGTCAGGTTCCCACAAGGTACATTTAGGTCTAGTTTTACGAGTCAAAAAGGTTCGTAGATGTCAGGTTCCCACAAGGTACATTAGGTCTAGTTTATACGAGTCAAAAAGGTTCATAGATGTCTGGTTCCCACAAGGTACATTTAGGTCTAGTTTATACGAGTCAAAACCTTCATAGATGTCTGGTTCCCACAAGATACATTTAGGTCTAGTTTATACGAGTCAAAAAGGTTCATAGATGTCAGGTTCCCACAAGGTACACTTAGGTCTAGTTTATACGAGTCAAAAAGGTTCATAGATGTCAGGTTCCCACAAGGTACATTTAGTTCTAGTTTATACGAGTCAAAAACCTTCATAGATATCTGGTTCCCACAAGGTACATTAGGTCTAGTTTATACGAGTCAAAAACCTTCATAGATGTCTGGTTCCCACAAGGTACATTTAGGTCTAGTTTATGCGTGTCAAAAACCTTCATAGATGTCTGGTTCCCACAAGGTACATTTAGGTCTAGGTTATACGAGTCAAAAAGGTTCATAGATGTCTGGTTCACACAAGGTACATTTAGGTCTAGTTTATACGAATCAAAAAGGTTCATAGATGTCTGGTTCCCAGAAGGTACTTTTAGGTCTAGTTTATACGAGTCAAAAAACTTCATAAATGTCTGGTTCCCACAAGGTACATTTAGGTCTAGTTTATACGAGTCAAAAAGGTTCATAGATGTCTGGTTCCCACAAGGTACATTTAGGTCTAGTTTATACGAGTCAAAAAGGTTCATAGATGTCATGTTCCCACAAGGTACATTTAGTTCTAATTTATACGAGTCAAAAAGGTTCATAGATGTCTGGTTCCCACAGGGTACATTTAGGTCTAGTTTATACGAGTCAAAAAGGTTCATAGATGTCTGGTTCCCACAAGGTACATTTAGGTCTAGTTTATACGAGTCAAAAAGGTTCATAGATGTCAGGTTCCCACAAGGTACACTTAGGTCTAGTTTATACGAGTCAAAAAGGTTCATAGATGTCAGGTTCCCACAAGGTACATTTAGTTCTAGTTTATACGAGTCAAAAATGTTCATAGATGTCTGGTTCCCACAAGGTACATTTAGGTCTATTTTATACGAATCAAAAACCTTCATAGATGTCTGGTTCCCACAAGGTACATTTAGGTCTAGTTTATACGAGTCAAAAAGGTTCATAGATGTCTGGTTCCCACAAGGTACATTTAGGTCTAGTTTATACGAGTCAAAAAGGTTCATAGGTGTCTGGTTCCCACAAGGTACATTTAGGTCTAGTTTATACCAGTCAAAAAGATTCATAGATGTCTGGTTCCCACAAGGTACTTTTAGGTCTAGTTTATACGAGTCAAAAAGGTTCATAGATGTCTGGTTCCCACAAGGTACATTTAGGTCTAGTTTATAGTAGTCAAAAAGGTTCATAGACGTCTGGTTCCCACAAGGTACATTTAGGTCTAGTTTATACGAGTCAAAAACTTTCATAGATGTCTGGTTCCCACAAGGTACATTTAGGTTTTGTTTATACGAGTCAAAAAGGGTCATAGATGTCTGGTTCCCACAAGGTACATTTAGTTCTAGTTTATACGAGTCAAAAAGTTTCATAGATGTCTGGTTCCCACAAGGTACATTTAGGTCTAGTTTACACGAGTCAAAAAGGTTCATACATGTCTGGTTCACACAAAATACATTTAGGTCTAGTTTATACGAGTCAAAAACCTTCATAGATGTCTGGTTCCCACAAGGTACATTTAGGTCTAGTTTATACGAGTCAAAAAGGTTCATAGATGTCTGGTTCCCACAAGGTACATTTAGGTCTAGTTTATACGAGTCAAAAAGGTTCATAGATGTCAGGTTCCCAAAAGGTACATTAAGGTCTAGTTTATATGAGTCAAAAAGGTTACTAGATTTTTGGTTCCCACAAGGTACATTTAGGTCTAGTTTATACGAGTCAATAAGGTTCATAGATGTCTGGTTCCCACAAGGTACATTTAGGTCTAGTTTATACGAGTCAAAAAGTTTCATAGATGTCAGGTTCGCACAAGGTACATTTAGGTCTAGTTTATACGAGTCAAAAAGGTTCATAGATGTCTGGTTCCCACAAGGTACATTTAGTTCTAGTTTATACGAGTCAAAAAGTTTCATAGATGTCTGGTTCCCACAAGGTACATTTAGGTCTAGTTTATACGAGTCAAAAAGGTTCATAGATGTCAGGTTCCCACAAGGTAAATTTAGGTCTAGTTTATACGAGTCAAAAACCTTCATAGATGTCTGGTTCCCACAAGGTACATTTAGTTCTAGTTTATACGAGTCAAAAAGATTCATAGATGTCTGGTTCCCACAAGGTACTTTTAGGTCTAGTTTATACGAGTCAAAAAGGTTCATAGATGTCTGGTTCCCACAAGGTACATTTAGGTCTAGTTTATACGAGTCAAAAACTTTCATAGATGTCTGGTTCCCACAAGGTACATTTAGGTTTTGTTTATACGAGTCAAAAAGGGTCATAGATGTCTGGTTCCCACAAGGTACATTTAGGTCTAGTTTATACGAGTCAAAAAGTTTCATAGATGTCAGGTTCCCACAAGGTACATTTAGGTCTAGTTTATACGAGTCAAAAAGGTTCAAAGATGTCTGGTTCCCACAAGGTACATTTAGGTCTAGTTTATACGAGTCAAAAAGGTTCATAGCTGTCTGGTTCCCACAAGGTACATTTAGGTCTAGTTTATACGAGTCAAAAACCTTCATAGATGTCTGGTTCCCACAAGGTACATTTAGGTCTAGTTTATACGAGTCAAAAAGGTTCATAGATGTCTGGTTCCATCAAAGTTACATTTAGGTCTAGTTTATACGAGTCAAAAAGGTTCATAGATGTCAGGTTCCCACAAGGTAAATTTAGGTCTAGTTTATACGAGTCAAAAAGGTTCACAGATGTCTGGTTCCCACAAGGTACATTTAGGTCTAAATTATACGAGTCAAAAATGTTCAAAGATGTCTGGTGCCCACAAGGTACATTTAGTTCTAGTTTATACGAGTCAAAAAGGTTCATAGATGTCAGGTTCCCACAAGGTACATTTAGTTCTTGTTTATAAGAATCACAAAGTTTCATAGATGTCAGGTTACCACAAATTACATTTAGGTCTAGTTCATACGAGTCAAAAAGGTTCATAGATGTCTGGTTCCCACAAGTTACATTTGCGTCTAGTTTATACGAGTCAAAATGGTTCATAGATGTCTGGTTCCCACAAGGTACATTTAGGTCAAGTTTATACGAATCAAAAAGGTTCATAGATGTCTGGTTCCCACAAGGTACATTTAGGTATAGTTTATACGAGTCAAAAAGTTTCATAGATGTCAGGTTCCCACAAGGTACATTTAGGTCTAGTTTATACGAGTCAAAAAGGCTCATAGATGTCTGGTTCCCACAAGTTACATTTAGGTCTAGTTTATACGAGTCAAAATCCTTCATAGATGTCTGGTTCCCACAAGGTACATTTAGGTCTAGTTTATACGAGTCAAAAAGGTTCATAGATGTCTGGTTCCCACAAGGTACATTTAGTTCTAGTTTATACGAGTCAAAAAGTTTCATAGATGTCTGGTTACCACAAGGTACATTTAGGTCTAGTTTATACGAGTCAAAAAGGTTCATAGATGTCAGGTTCCCACAAGGTACATTTAGTTCTAGTTTATACGAGTCAAAAAGGTTCATAGATGTCTGGTTCCCACAAGGTACATTTAGGTCTAGTTTATACGAGTCAAAAAGGTTCATAGATGTCTCGTTCCCACAAGATACATTTAGGTCTAGTTTATACGAGTCAAAAACCTTCATAGATGTCTGGTTCCCACAAGGTAGATTTAGGTCTAGTTTATACGAGTCAAAAAGGTTCATAGATGTCTGGTTCCATCAAAGTTACATTTAGGCCTAGTTTATACGAGTCAAAAAGTTTCATAGATGTCAGGTTCCCACAAGGTACATTTAGGTCTAGTTGATACGAGTCAAAAAGGTTCACAGATGTCTGGTTCCCACAAGGTACATTTAGGTCTAATTTATACGAGTCAAAAATGTTCAAAGATGTCTGGTTCCCACAAGGTACATTTAGGTCTAGTTTATACGAGTCAATAAGGTTCAGAGATGTCTGTTTCCCACAAGGTACATTTAGGTCTAGTTTATACGAGTCAAAAAGGGTCATAGATGTCTGGTTCCCACAAGGTACATTTAGGTCTAGTTTATACGAGTCAAAAAGGTTCATAGGTGTCTGGTTCCCACAAGGTACATTTAGGTCTAGTTTATACGAGTCAAAAAGGTTCATAGATGTCTGGTTCCCACAAGGTACATTTAGGTCAAGTTTATACGAGTCAAAAAGGTTCATAGATGTCTGGTTCCCACAACTACATTCAGGTCTAGTTTATACGAGTCAAAAAGGTTCATAGATGTCAGGTTCCCACAAGGTACATTTAGGTCTTGTTTATACGAGTCAAAAAGGTTCATAGATGTCAGGTTCACACAAGGTACATTTAGGTCTAGTTTATACGAGTCAAAAAGGTTCATAGATGTCTGGTTCCCACAAGGTACATTTAGGTCTTGTTTATACGAGTCAAAAAGTTTCATAGATGTCAGGTTCCCACAAGGTACATTTAGGTCTAGTTTATACGAGTCAAAAAGGTTCATAGATGTCTGCTTCCCACAAGGTACATTTACGTCTAGTTTATACGAGTCAAAAAGGTTCATAGATGTCTGGTTCTTACAAGGTACATTTAGGTCTAGTTTATACGAGTCAAAAAGATTCATAGATGTCCCGTTCCCACAAGGTACATTTAGGTTTAGTTTATACAAGTCAAAAAGGTTCATAGATGTCTGGTTCCCACAAGGTACATTTAGGTCTTGTTTATACGAGTCCAAAAGGTTCATAGATGTCAGGTTCCCACAAGGTACATTTAGGTCTAGTTTATACGAGTCAAAAAGTTTCATAGATGTCTGGTGCCCACAAGGTACATTTATGTCTAGTTTATACAAGTCAAAAAGGTTCATAGATGTCTGGTTCCCACAAGGTACATTTAGATCTAGTTTATACGTGTCAAAAAGGTTCACAGATGTCTGGTTCCCACAAGGTACATTTAGGTCTAGTTTATACGAGTCAAAAAGGTTCATAGATGTCTGGTTCGCACAAGGTACATTTAGGTCTAGTTTATACGAGTCAAAAAGGTTCATAGATGTCTGGTTCCCACAAGGTATATTTAGGTCTAGTTTATACGAGTCAAAAAGGTTCATAGATTTCTGGTTCCCACAAGGTACATTTAGGTCTAGTTTATACGAATCAAAAAGGTTCATAGATGTCTGGTTCCCACAAGGTACATTTAGGTCTACTTTATACGAGTAAAAGATTCATAGATGTCTGGTTCCCACAAGGTACATTTAGGTCTAGTTTATACGAGTCAAAAAGGTTAATAGATGTCTGGTTCCCACAAGGTACATTTAGGTCTAGTTTATACGAGTCAAACAGGTTCATAGATGTCAGGTTCCCAAAAGGTACATTAAGGTCTAGTTTATACGAGTCAAAAAGGTTACTAGATTTTTGGTTCCCACAAGGTACATTTAGGTCTAGTTTTACGAGTCAATAAGGTTCATAGATGTCTGGTTCCCACAAGGTACATTTAGGTCTAGTTTATACGAGTCAAAAAGTTTCATAGATGTCAGGTTCCCACAAGGTACATTTAGGTCTAGTTTATACGAGTCAAAAAGGTTCATAGATGTCTGGTTCCCACAAGGTACATTTAGGTCTAGTTTATACGAGTCAAAAAGGTTCATAGATGTCAGGTTCCCACAAGGTACATTTAGGTCTAGGTTATACGAGTCAGAAAGTTTCATAGATGTATGGTTCCCACAAGGTACATTTAGGTCTAGTTTATACGAGTCAAAAAGGTTCATAGATGTCAGGTTCGCACAAGTTACTTTTAGGTCTAGTTTATACGAGTCAAAAAGGTTCATAGATGTCTGGTTCCCACAAGGTACATTTAGGTCTAGTTTATACGAGTCAAAAACCTTCATCGATGTCTGGTTCCCACAAGGTACATTTAGGTCTAGTTTATACGAGTCAAAAAGGTTCATAGATGTCTGGTTCCCACAAGGTACATTTAGGTCTAGTTTATACGAGTCAAAAAGGTTCATAGATGTCTGGTTCCCATTAGGAACATTTAGGTCTTGTTTATACGAGTCAAAATGTTCATAGATGTCTGGTTCCCACAAGGTACATTTATATCTAGTTTATACGAGTCAAAAAGTTTCATCGATGTCAGGTTCACACAAGGTACATTTATGTCTAGTTTATACGAGTCAAAAAGGTTCATAGATGTCAGGTTCCCACAAGGTACATTTAGGTCTAGTTTATACGAGTCAAAAAGTTTCATAGATGTCTGGTTCCCACAAGGTACATTTAGGTCTAGTTTATACGAGTCAAAAAGGTTCATAGATGACAGGTTCACACAAGGTACATTTAGGTCTAGTTTATACGAGTCAAAAAGGTTCATAGATGTCTGGTTCCCACAAGGTACATTTAGTTCTAGTTTATACGAGTCAAACACCTTCATAGATCTCTGGTTCCCACAAGGTACATTTAGGTCTAGTTTATACGAGTCAAACACCTTCATAGATCTCTGGTTCTCACAAGGTACATTTAGGTCTAGTTTATACGAGTCAAAAAGATTCATAGATGTCTGGTCGCCACAAGGTAGATTAGGTCTAGTTTATACGAGTCAAAAAGGTTCATAGATGACAGGTTCACACAAGGTACATTTAGGTCTAGTTTATACGAGTCAAAAAGGTTCATAGATGTCTGGTTCCCACAAGGTACATTTAGTTCTAGTTTATACGAGTCAAAAACGTTCATAGATGTCTGGTTCCCACAAGGTACATTTAGGTCTAGTTTATACGAGTCAAAAACCTTCATAGATCTCTGGTTCCCACAAGGTACATTTAGGTCTAGTTTATACGACTCAAAAACCTTCATAGAGGTCTGGTCGCCACAAGGTACATTAGGTCTAGTTTATACGAGTCAAAAAGGTTCATAGATGTCTGGTTCCAACAAGGTACATTTAGGTCTAGTTTATACGAGTCAAAAAGGTTCATAGATGTCTGGTTCCCACAAGGTACATTTAGGTCTAGTTTATACGAGTCAAAAAGGTTCATAGAGGTCTGGTTCCCACAAGGTACATTTAGGACTAGTTTATACGAGTCAAAAAGGTTCATAGATGTCTGATTCCCACAAGGTACATTTAGGTCTAGTTTATTCGAGTCATAAAGGTTCATAGATGTCAGATTCCTACAAGGTACATTTAGGTCTAGTTTATACGAGTCAAAATTGTTCATAGATGTCAGGTTCCCACAAGGTACATTTAGGTCTAGTTTATACGAGTCAAAAGCCTTCATAGATCTCTGGTTCCCACATGGTACATTTAGGTCTAGTTTATACGAGTCAAAAACCTTCATAGAGGTCTGGTTCCCACAAGGTACATTTAGGTCTAGTTTATACGAGTCATAAAGGTTCATAGATGTCAGGTTCCCAAAAGGTACATTTAGGTCTAGTTTATACGAGTCAAAAAGTTTCATAGATGTCTGGTTACCACAAGGTACATTTAGGTCTAGTTTATACGAGTCAAAAAGGTTCATAGATGTCTGGTTCCCACAAGGTACATTTAGGTCTAGTTTATACGAGTCAAAAAGGTTCATAGATGTCTGGTTCCCACATGATTCATTTAGTTCTAGTTTATACGAGTCAAAAAGGTTCATAGATGTCAGGTTCCCACAAGGTACATTTAGGTCTAGTTTATACGAGTCAAAAAGGTTCATAGATGTCTGGTTCCCACAAGGTACTTTTTGGTCTAGTTTATACGAGTCAAAATTGTTCATAGATGTCAGGTTCCCACAAGGTACATTTAGGTCTAGTTTATACGAGTCAAAAAACTTCATAGATGTCTTGTTCCCACAAGGTACATTTAGGTCTAGTTTATACGAGTCAAAAACCTTCATAGATCTCTGGTTCCCACAAGGTACATTTAGGTCTAGTTTATACGAGTCAAAAACCTTCATAGAGGTCTGGTTCCCACAAGGTACATTTAGGTCTAGTTTATACGAGTCAAAAAGGTTCATAGATTTCTGGTTCCCACAAGGTACATTTAGGTCTAGTTTATACGAGTCAAAAAGTTTCATAGATGTCTGGTTCCCACAAGGTACATTAGGTCTATTTTATACGAGTCAAAAAGTTTCATAGATGTCTGTTTCCCACAAGGTACATTTAGGTCTACTTTATACGAGTCAAAAAGGTTCATAGATGTCAGGTACCCACAAGGTACATTTAGATCTAGTTTATACGAGTCAAAAAGTTTCATAGATGTCTGGTTCCCACAAGGTACATTTAGGTCTAGTTTATACGAGTCAAAAAGGTTCATAGATGGCTGGTTCCCACAAGGTACATTTAGGTCTAGTTTATACGATTCAAAAAGGTTCATAGATGTCTGGTTCCCACAAGGTACATTTAGGTCTAGTTTATACGAGTCAAAAAGGTTCATAGATGTCTGGTTCCCACAAGGTACATTTAGGACTAGTTTATACGAGTCAAAAAGGTTCATAGATGTCTGGTTCCCACAAGGTACATTTAGGTCTAGTTTATACGAGTCAAAAAGGTTCATAGATGTCTGGTTCCCACAATGTACATTAGGTCTAGTTTATACGAGTCAAAAGGTTCATAGATGTCAGGTTCCCACAAGGTACATTTAGGTCTAGGTTATACGAGTCAAAAAGTTTCATAGATGTCTGGTTCCCACAAGGTACACTTAGGTCTAGTTTATACGAGTCTAAAAGGTTCATAGATGTCAGGTTCGCACAAGGTACATTTAGGTCTAGTTTATACGAGTCAAAAAGGTTCATAGATGTCTGGTTCCCACAAGCTACATTTAGGTCTAGTTTATACGAGTCAAAAAGGTTCATAGATGTCTGGTTCCCACAAGGTACATTTAGGTCTAGTTTATACGAGTTAAAAAACTTCATAGATGTCTGGTTCCCACAAGGTACATTTAGGTCTTGTTTATACGAGTCAAAAAGATTCATAGATGTCTGGTTCCCACAAGGTACATTTAGGTCTAGTTTATACGAGTCAAAAAGGTTCATAGATGTCTGGTTCCCACTAGGAAAATTTAGGTCTAGTTTATACGAGTCAAAAAGGTTCATAGATGTCTGGTTCCCACAAGGTACATTTAGATCTAGTTTATACGAGTCAAAAAGGTTCATCGATGTCAGGTTCCCACAAGGTACATTTAGGTCTATTTTATACGAGTCAAAAAGGTTCATAGATGGCTGGTTCCCACAAGGTACATTTAGGTCTAATTTATACGATTCAAAAAGGTTCATAGATGTCTGGTTCCCACAAGGTACATTTAGGTCTAGTTTATACGAGTCAAAAAGGTTCATAGATGCCTGGTTCCCACAAGGTACACTTAGGACTAGTTTATACGAGTCAAAAAGGTTCCTAGATGTCTGGTTCCCACAAGGTACATTTAGGTCTAGTTTATACGAGTCAAAAAGTTTCATCCATGTCTGGTTCCCACAAGGTACATTTAGCTCTAATTTATACGAGTCAAAAAGGTTCATAGATGTCAGGTTCCCACAAGGTACATTTAGTTCTAGGTTATACGAGTCAAAAAGTTTCATAGATGTCTGGTTCCCACAAGGTACATTTAGGTCTAGTTTATACGAGTCAAAAAGGTTCATAGATGTCTGGTTCCCACAGGTACATTTAGGTCTAGTTTATACGAGTCAAAAAGGTTCATCGATGTCTGGTTCCCACAAGGTACATTTAGCTCTAGTTTATACGATTCAAAAAGGTTCATAGATGTCAGGTTCCCACAAGGTACATTTATATCTAGTTTATACGAGTCAAAAAGGTTCATCGATGTCAGGTTCACACAAGGTACATTTAGGTCTAGTTTATACGAGTCAAAAAGGTTCATAGATGTCTGGTTCCAACAAGGTACATTTAGGTCTAGTTTATACGAGTCAAAAAGGTTCATAGATTTCTGGTTCCCACAAGGTACATTTAGGTCTAGTTTATAAGAGTCAAAAAGTTTCATAGATGTCTGGTTCCCACAAGGTACATTAGGTCTAGTTTATACGAGTCAAAAAGGTTCATAGATCTCTGGTTCCCACAAGGTAAATTTAGGTCTAGTTTATACGAGTCAAAAACCTTCATATATGTCTGGTTCCCACAAGGTACATTTAGGTCTAGTTTATACGAGTCAAAAAGGTTCATAGATTTCTGGTTCCGACAAGGAACATTTAGGTCTAGTTTATACGAGTCAAAAAGTTTCATAGATGTCTGGTTCCCACAATGTACATTAGGTCTAGTTTATACGAGTCAAAAAGGTTCATAGATGTCTGGTTCCCACAAGGTACATTTAGTTTCTACTTTATACGAGTCCAAAAGGTTCATAGATGTCGGGTTCCCACAAGGTACATTTAGGTCTAGTTTATACGAGTCGAAAGGGTTCATAGATGTCTGGTTCCCACAAGGAACATTTAGGTCTAGTTTATACGAGTCAAAAACCTTCATAGATGTCTGGTTCCCACAAGGTACATTTAGGTCTAGTTTATACGAGTCGAAAAGGTTGATAGATGTCAGGTTCCCACAAGGTACATTTAGGTCTAGATTATACGAGTCAAAAACCTTCATAGATGTCTGGTTCCCACAAGGTACATTTAGGTCTAGTTTATACGAGTCAAAAAGGTTCATAGATGTCTGGTTCCCACAGAATACATTTAGGTCTAATTTATACGAGTCAAAAAGTTTCATAGATGTCATGTTCCCACAAGGTACATTTAGGTCTAGTTTATACGAGTCAAAAAGGTTCATAGATGTCAGGTTCCCACAAGGTGCATTTAGGTCTAGTTTATACGAGTCAAAAAGGTTCATAGATGTCATGTTCCCATAAGTTACATTTAGGTCTAGTTTATACGAGTCAAAAAGGTTCATAGATGTCTGGTTCCCACAGGGTACATTTAGGTCTAGTTTATACGAGTCAAAAAGCTTCATAGATGTCATGTTCCCACAAGGTACATTAAATCTAGTTTATACGACTCAAAAAGGTTCATAGATGTCAGGTTCCCTCAAGGTACATTTAGGTCTAGTTTATACGAGTCAAAAAGGTTCGTAGATGTCAGGTTCCCACAAGGTACATTAGGTCTGGTTTATACGAGTCAAAAAGGTTCATAGATGTCTCGTTCCCACAAGGTACATTTAGGTCTACTTTATACGAGTCAAAAAGGTTCATAGATAGCTGGTTCCCACAAGGTATATTGACGTCTAGTTTATACGAGTAAAAAGGTTCATAGATGTCTGGTTCCCACAAGGTACATTTAGGTCTAGTTTATACGAGTCAAAAAGGTTAATAGATGTCTGGTTCCCACTAGGTACATTTAGGTCTAGTTTATACGAGTCAAAAAGGTTCATAGATGTCTGGTTCCCACAAGGTACATTTAGGTCTAGTTTATACGAGTCAAAAAGGTTCATAGATGTCTCGTTCCCACAAGGTACATTTAGGTCTAGTTTATACGAGTCAAAAAGGTTCATAGATGCCTGGTTCCCACAAGGTACATTTAGGTCTAGTTTATACGAGTCAAAAAGGTTCATAGATGTCTGGTTCTAACAAGGTACATTTAGGTTTAATTTATACGAGTCAAAATGGTTCATAGATATCAGGTTCCCACAAGGTACATTTAGGTCTAGTTTATACGAGACAAAAACGTTCATAGATGTCTGGTTCCCACAAGGTACATTTAGGTCTAGTTTATACGAGTCAAAAAACTTCATAGATTTCTGGTTCCCACAAGGTACATTTAGGTCTAGTTTATACGAGTCAAAAACCATCATAGATGTCTGGTTCCCACAAGGTACATTTAGGTCTAGTTTATACGAGTCAAAAAGGTTCATTGATTTCTGGTTCCCACAAGGAACATTTAGGTCTAGTTTATACGAGTCAAAAAGGTTCATAGATGTCTGGTTCCCACAAGGTACATTAGGTCTAGTTTATACGAGTCAAAAAGGTTCATAGATGTCTGGTTCCCACAAGGTACATTTAGGTGTACTTTATACGAGTCAGAAACCTTCATAGATGTCAGGTTCCCACAAGGTACATTTAGGTCTAGTTTATACGAGTCAAAAACCTTCATAGATGTCTGGTTCCCACAAGGTACATTTAGGTCTAGTTTATACGAGTCAAAAAGGTTCATAGATGTCTGGTTCCCACAAGGTACATTTAGGTCTAGTTTATACGAGTCAAAAAAGGTTCATAGATGTCTGGTTCCCACAAGGTACATTTAGGTCTAGTTTATACGAGTCAAAAATGTTCATAGATGTCTGGTTCCCACAAGGTACATTTAGGTCTAGTTTATACGAGTCAAAAAGGTTCATAGATGTCTGGTTCCCACAAGGTACATTTAGGTCAAGTTTATACGAGTCAAAATCGTTCATAGATGTCAGGTTCCCACAAGGTACATTTAGGTCTAGTTTATACGAGACAAAAAAGTTCATAGATGTCTGGTTCCCACAAGGTACATTTAGGACTAGTTTAATACGAGTCAAAAACCTTCATAGATCTCTGGTTCCCACAAGGTACATTTAGGTCTAGTTTATACGAGTCAAAAAGGTTCATAGATGTCTGGTTCCCACAAGGTACATCTAGGTCTAGTTTATACGAGTCAAAAAGGTTCATAGATTTCTGGTTCCCACAAGGTACATTTTGGTCTAGTTTATACGAGTCAAAAAGGTTCATAGATGTCTGCTTCCCACAAGGTACATTTAGGTCTACGTTATACGAGTCAAAAAGGTTCATAGATGTCAGGTTCCCACAAGGTACATTAGGTCTAGTTTATACGAGTCAAAAAGGTTCATAGATGTCTGGTTCCCACAAGATACATTTAGGTCTAGTTTATACGAGTCAAAAAGGTTCATAGATGTCTGGTTCTCACAAGGTACATTTAGGTCTAGTTTGTACGAGTCAAAAAGGTTGATAGATGTCTGGTTCCCACAAGGTACATTTAGGTCTAGTTTATACGAGTCAAAAAGGTTCATAGATATAAGGTTCCCACAAGGTACATTTAGGTCTAGTTTATACGAGTCAAAAAGGTTCATAGATGTCTGGTTCCCACAAGGTACATTTAGGTCTATTTTATACGAGTCAAAAACCTTCATAGATGTCTGGTTCCCACAAGGTACATTTAGATCTAGTTTACACGAGTCAAAAAGGTTCATAGATGTCTGGTTCCCACAAGGTACATTTAGGTCTACTTTATACGAGTCAAAAAGGTTCATAGATGTCTGGTTCCCACAAGGTACATTTAGGTCTAGTTTATACGAGTCAAAAAGGTTCATAGATGTCTGGTTCCCACAAGGTACATTTAGGTCTAGTTTATACGAGTCAAAAGGGTTCATAGATGTCATGTTCCCACAAGGTACATTTAGGTCTAGTTTATACGAGTCAAAAAGGTTCATAGATGTCTGGTTCCCACAGGGTACATTTACGTCTAGTTTATACGAGTCAAAAAGGTTCATAGATGTCAGGATCCCACAAGGTACATTTAGGTCTAGTTTATACGAGTCAAAAAACTTCATGGATGTCTGGTTCCCACAAGGTACATTTAGGTCTAGTTTATACGAGTCAAAAACCTTCATAGATGTATGGTTCCCACATGGTACATTTAGGTCTAGTTTATACGAGTCAAATAGGTTCATAGATGTCTGGTTCCCACAAGTTACATTTAGTTCAATTTATAAGAGTCACAAGGTTCATAGATGTCATGTTCCCACAAGGTACATTTAGGTCTAGTTTATACGAGTCAAAAAGGTTCATAGATGTCTGGTTCCCACAGGGTACATTTAGTTCTAGTTTATATGAGTCAAAAAGGTTCATAGATGTCAGTTTCCCACAAGGTACATTAGGTCTAGTTTAAACGAGTCAAAAAGGTTCATAGATGTCAGGTTGCCACAAGGTACATTTAGGTCTAGTTTATACGAGTCAAAAAGGTTCGTAGATGTCAGGTTCCCACAAGGTACATTAGGTCTAGTTTATACGAGTCAAAAAGGTTCATAGATGTCTGGTTCACACAAGGTACATTTAGGTCAAGTTTATACGAGTCAAAAAACTTCATAGATGTCTGTTTCCCACAAGGTACTTTTAGGTCTAGTTTATACGAGTCAAAACGGTTCATAGATGTCAGGTTCCCACAAGGTACACTTAGGTCTAGTTTATACGAGTCAAAAAACTTCATAGATGTCTGGTTCCCACAAGGTACATTTAGGTCTAGTTTATACGAGTCAAAAAGGTTCATAGATGTCTGGTTCCCACAAGGTACATTTAGGTCTAGTTTATACGAGTAAAAAACCTTCATAGATGTCTGGTTCCCACAAGGTACTTTTAGGTCTGGTTTATAAGAGTCAAAAAACTTCATAGATGTCTGGTTCCAACAAGGTACATTTAGGTCTAGTTTATACGAGTCAAAAAGGTTCATAGATGTCAGCTTCCCACAAGGTACATTTAGGTCTAGTTTATACGAGTCAAAAAGGTTCATAGAGGTCTGGTTCCCACAAGGTACATTTAGGTCTAGTTTACACGAGTCAAAAAGGTTCATAGATGTCTGGTTCCCACAAGGTACATTTAGGTCTAGCTTATACGAGTCAAAAAACTTCATAGATGTCTGGTTCCCACAAGGTACATTTAGGTCTAGTTTATACGAGTCAAAAAGGTTCATAGATGTCTGGTTCCCACAAGGTACATTTAGGTCTAGTTTATACGAGTCAAAAGGGTTCATAGATGTCATGTTCCCACAAGGTACATTTAGGTCTAGTTTGTACGAGTCAAAAAGGTTCATAGATGTCTGGTTTCCACAGGGTACATTTACGTCTAGTTTATACGAGTCAAAAAGGTTCATAGATGTCAGGATCCCACAAGGTACATTTAGGTCTAGTTTATACGAGTCAAAAAGGTTCATAGATGTCAGGTTCCAACAAGGTCCATTTATGTCTAGTTTTACGAGTCAAAAACATTCATAGATGTCTGGTTCCCACAAGGTACATTTAGGTCTAGTTTATACGAGTCAAAAAGGTTCATAGATGTCTGGTTCCCACAAGGTACATTTAGGTCTAGTTTATACGAGTCAAAAATGTTGATAGATGTCTGGTGCCCACAAGGTACATTTAGGTCTAGTTTATACGAGTCAAAAAGGTTCATAGATGTCTGGTTCCCACAAGGTACATTTAGGTCTAGTTTATACGAGTCAAAAACCTTCATAGATGTCTGGTTCACACAAGGTACTTTTAGGTCTAGTTTATACGAGTCAAAATGGTTCATAGATGTCTGGTTTCCACAAGGTACATTTAGGTCTAGTTTATACGAGTCAAAAATGTTCATAGATGTCATGTTCCAACAAGGTACATTTAGGTCTAGTTTATACGAGTCAAAAAGGTTAATAGATGTCTGGTTCCCACAAGGTACATTTATGTCTAGTTTATACGACTCAAAAAACTTCATACATGTCTGGTTCCCACAAGTTACATTTAGGTCTAGTTTATACGTGTCAAAAACCTTCATAGATGTCTGGTTCCCACAAGGTACATTTAGGTCTAGGTTATACGAGTCAAAAAGGTTCATAGATGTCTGGTTCACACAAGGTACATTTAGGTCTAGTTTATACGAATCAAAAAGGTTCATAGATGTCATGTTCCCACAAGGTACATTTAGGTCTAGTTTATACGAGTCAAAAAGGTTCATAGATGTCTGGTTCCCACAGGGTACATTTAGTTCTAGTTTATATGAGTCAAAAAGGTTCATAGATGTCAGTTTCCCACAAGGTACATTAGGTCTAGTTTAAACGAGTCAAAAAGGTTCATAGATGTCAGGTTGCCACAAGGTACATTTAGGTCTAGTTTATACGAGTCAAAAAGGTTCGTAGATGTCAGGTTCCCACAAGGTACATTAGGTCTAGTTTATACGAGTCAAAAAGGTTCATAGATGTCTGGTTCACACAAGGTACATTTAGGTCAAGTTTATACGGGTCAAAAAACTTCATAGATGTCTGTTTCCCACAAGGTACTTTTAGGTCTAGTTTATACGAGTCAAAACGGTTCATAGATGTCAGGTTCCCACAAGGTACACTTAGGTCTAGTTTATACGAGTCAAAAAACTTCATAGATGTCTGGTTCCCACAAGGTACATTTAGGTCTAGTTTATACGAGTCAAAAAGGTTCATAGATGTCTGGTTCCCACAAGGTACATTTAGGTCTAGTTTATACGAGTAAAAAACCTTCATAGATGTCTGGTTCCCACAAGGTACTTTTAGGTCTGGTTTATAAGAGTCAAAAAACTTCATAGATGTCTGGTTCCAACAAGGTACATTTAGGTCTAGTTTATACGAGTCAAAAAGGTTCATAGATGTCAGCTTCCCACAAGGTACATTTAGGTCTAGTTTATACGAGTCAAAAAGGTTCATAGAGGTCTGGTTCCCACAAGGTACATTTAGGTCTAGTTTACACGAGTCAAAAAGGTTCATAGATGTCTGGTTCCCACAAGGTACATTTAGGTCTAGCTTATACGAGTCAAAAAACTTCATAGATGTCTGGTTCCCACAAGGTACATTTAGGTCTAGTTTATACGAGTCAAAAAGGTTCATAGATGTCTGGTTCCCACAAGGTACATTTAGGTCTAGTTTATACGAGTCAAAAGGGTTCATAGATGTCATGTTCCCACAAGGTACATTTAGGTCTAGTTTGTACGAGTCAAAAAGGTTCATAGATGTCTGGTTTCCACAGGGTACATTTACGTCTAGTTTATACGAGTCAAAAAGGTTCATAGATGTCAGGATCCCACAAGGTACATTTAGGTCTAGTTTATACGAGTCAAAAAGGTTCATAGATGTCAGGTTCCAACAAGGTCCATTTATGTCTAGTTTTACGAGTCAAAAACATTCATAGATGTCTGGTTCCCACAAGGTACATTTAGGTCTAGTTTAAACGAGTTAAAAACCTTCATGGATGTCTGGTTCCCACAAGGTACATTTAGGTCTAGTTTATACGAGTCAAAAACCTTCATAGATGTCTGGTTCCCACAAGGTACATTTAGGTCTAGTTTATACGAGTCAAAAAGGTTCATAGATGTCTGGTTCCCACAAGGTACATTTAGGTCTAGTTTATACGAGTCAAAAATGTTGATAGATGTCTGGTGCCCACAAGGTACATTTAGGTCTAGTTTATACGAGTCAAAAAGGTTCATAGATGTCTGGTTCCCACAAGGTACATTTAGGTCTAGTTTATACGAGTCAAAAACCTTCATAGATGTCTGGTTCACACAAGGTACTTTTAGGTCTAGTTTATACGAGTCAAAATGGTTCATAGATGTCTGGTTTCCACAAGGTACATTTAGGTCTAGTTTATACGAGTCAAAAATGTTCATAGATGTCATGTTCCAACAAGGTACATTTAGGTCTAGTTTATACGAGTCAAAAAGGTTAATAGATGTCTGGTTCCCACAAGGTACATTTATGTCTAGTTTATACGACTCAAAAAACTTCATACATGTCTGGTTCCCACAAGTTACATTTAGGTCTAGTTTATACGTGTCAAAAACCTTCATAGATGTCTGGTTCCCACAAGGTACATTTAGGTCTAGGTTATACGAGTCAAAAAGGTTCATAGATGTCTGGTTCACACAAGGTACATTTAGGTCTAGTTTATACGAATCAAAAAGTTTCATAGATGTCTGGTTCCCACAAGGTACATTTAGGTCTAATTTATACGAGTCAAAATGGTTCATAGATGTCTGCTTCCCACAAGGTACATTTAGGTCTAGTTTATACGAGTAAAAAACCTTCATAGATGTCTGGTTCCCACAAGGTACATTTAGTTCTAGTTTATACGAGTCAAAAAACTTCATAGATGTCTGGTTCCCACAAGGTACATTTAGTTCTAGTTTATACGAGTCAAAAAGGTTCATAGATGTCAGGTTCCCTCAAGGTACATTTAGGTCTAGTTTATACGAGTTAAAAAGGTTCATAGATGTCTGGTTCCCACAAGGTATATTTAGGTCTAGTTTATACGAGTCAAAAACCTTCATAGATGTCTGGTTCCCACCAGGTACATTTAGGTCTAGCTTATACGAGTCAAAAACCTTCATAGATGTCTGGTTCCCACAAGGTACATTTAGGTCTAGTTTATACGAGTCAAAAAGGTTCATAGATGTCATGATCCCACAAGGTCCATTTAGGTCTATTTTATACGAGTCAAAAAGGTTCATTGATGTCTGGTTCCCACAGGGTACATTTACGTCTAGTTTATACGAGTCAAAAATGTTCATAGATGTCATGTTCCCACAAGGTATATTTTCGTCTAGTTTATACGAGTCAAAAAGGTTCAAAGATGTCATGATCCCACAAGGTCCATTTAGGTCTAGTTTATACGAGTCAAAAACCTTCATAGATGTCTGGTTCCCACCAGGTACATTTAGGTCTAGCTTATACGAGTCAAAAACCTTCATAGATGTCTGGTTCCCACAAGGTACATTTAGGTCTAGTTTATACGAGTCAAAAAGGTTCATAGATGTCATGATCCCACAAGGTCCATTTAGGTCTATTTTATACGAGTCAAAAAGGTTCATTGATGTCTGGTTCCCACAGGGTACATTTACGTCTAGTTTATACGAGTCAAAAATGTTCATAGATGTCATGTTCCCACAAGGTATATTTTCGTCTAGTTTATACGAGTCAAAAAGGTTCAAAGATGTCAGGTTCCCACCAGGTACATTATGTCTAGTTTTACGAGTCAAAAACATTCATAGATGTCTGGTTCCCACAAGGTACATTTAGGTCTAGTTTATACGAGTCAAAAATCTTCATGGATGTCTGGTTCCCACAAGGTACATTTAGGTCTAATTTATACGAGTCAAAAACCTTCATAGATGTCTGGTTCCCACAAGGTACATTTAGTTCTAGGTTATACGAGTCAAAAAGGTTCATAGATGTCTGGTTCCCACAAGGTACTTTTAGGTCTAGTTTATACGAGTCAAAAAACTTCATAGATGTCTGGTTCCCACAAGGTACATTCAGGTCTAGTTTATACGAGTCAAAACGGTTCATAGATGTCTGGTTCCCACAAGGTACATTTAGGTCTAGTTTATACGAGTCAAAAACCTACATAGATGTCTGGATCCCACAAGGTACTTTTAGCTCTAGTTTATACGAATCAAAAAACTTCATTCATGTCTGGTTCCCACAAGGTACATTTAGGTTTAGTTTATACGAGTCAAAAAGGTTCATAGATGTCAGCTTCCCACAAGGTACATTTAGGTCTAGTTTATACGAGTCAAAAAGGTTCATAGATGTCTGGTTCCCAAAAGGTACATTTAGGTCTAGTTTATACGATTCAAAAAACTTCATAGATGTCTGGTTCCCACAAGGTACATTTAGGTCTAGCTTATACGAGTCAAAAAACTTCATAGATGTCTGGTTCTTACAAGGTACATTTAAGTCTAGTTTATACGAGTCAAAAAGGTTCATAGATGTCTGGTTCCCACAAGGTACATTTAGTTCTAGTTTATACGAGTCAAAAAGGTTCATAGATGTCATGTTCCCACAAGTTACATTTAGGTCTAGTTTATACAAGTCAAAAAGGTCCATAGATGTCTGGTTCCCACAGGGTACATTTAGGTCTAGTTTATACGAGTCAAAAACCTTCATGGATGTCTGGTTCCAACAAGGTACATTTAGGTCTAGGTTATACGAGTCAAAAACCTTCAAAGATGTCTGGTTCCCACAAGGTACATTTAGGTCTAGTTTATACGAGACAAAAAGGTTCATAGATGTCTGGTTCCCACAAGGTACATTTAGTTCTAGTTTATACGAGTCAAAAAGGTTCATAGATGTCAGGTTCCCACAAGGTACATTTAGGTCTAGTTTATACGAGTCAAAAAGGTTCATAGATGTCAGGTTCCAGAAGGTACATTTAGTTCTAATTTTACGAGTCAAAAACATTCATAGATCTCTGGTTCCCACAAGATACATTTAGGTCTAGTTTATACGAGTCAAAAACCTTCATAGATGTCTGGTTCCCACAAGGTACATTTCGGTCTAGTTTATACGAGTCAAAAAGGTTCATAGATTTCTGGTTCCCACAAGGTACATTTAGGTCTAGATTATACGAGTCAAAAAGATTCATAGATGTCTGGTTCCCACAAGGTACATTTAGGTCTAGTGTATACGAGACAAAAACCTTCATAGATGTCTAGTTCCCACAAGGTACATCTAGGTCTAGTTTATACGAGTCAAAAAGGTTCATAGATGTCAGGTTCACACAAGGTACACTTAGGTCTAGTTTATACGAGACAAAAAGATTCATAGATGTCAGGTTCCCACAAGGTACATTTAGTTCTAGTTTATACGAGTCAAAAACCTTCATAGATGTCTGGTTCACACAAGGTACATTTAGGTCTAGTTTATACGAGTCAAAAACCTTCATAGATGTCTGGTTCCCACAAGGTACATTTAGGTCTAGTTTATACGTGTCAAAAACCTTCATAGATGTCTGGTTCCCACAAGGTACATTTAGGTCTAGGTTATACGAGTCAAAAAGGTTCATAGATGTCTGGTTCACACAAGGTACATTTAGGTCTAGTTTATACGAATCAAAAAGGTTCATAGATGTCTTGTTCCCACAAGGTACATTTAGGTCTAGTTTATACGAATCAAAATGGTTCATAGATGTCTGGTTCCCACAAGGTACATTATGTCTAGTTTATACGAGTCAAAAACCTACATAGATGTCTGGTTCACACAAGGTACTTTTAGGTCTACTTTATACGAGTCAAAAAACTTCATAGATGTCTGGTTCCCACAAGGTACATTTAGGTCAAGTTTATACGAGTCAAAAACCTTCATAGATGTCTGGTTCCCACAAGGTACTTTTAGGTCTCGTTTATACTAGTCAAAAAACTTCATAGATGTCTGGTTCACACAAGGTACATTTAGGTCTAGTTTATACGAGTCAAAAAGGTTCATAGATGTCATGTTCCCACAAGGTACATTTAGGTCTAGTTTATACGAGTCAAAAAGTTTCATAGATGTCATGTTCCCACAAGGTACATTTAGGTCTAGTTTATACGAGTCAAAAAAGTTCATAGATGTCTGGTTCCCACAGGGTACATTTAGGTCTAATTTATACGAGTCAAAAAGGTTCATAGATGTCATGTTCCCACAAGGTACATTTAGGTCTAGTTTATATGAGTCAAAAAGGTTCATAGATGTCCGGTTCCCACAAAGTACATTATGTCTAGTTTTAAGTGTCAAAAACATTCATAGATGTCTGGTTCCCACAGGGTACATTTATGTCTAGTTTATACGAGTCAAAAACGTTCATGGATGTCTGGTTCCCACAAGGTACATTTAGGTCTAGTTTATACGAGTCAAAAAGGTTCATAGATGTCTGGTTCCCACAAGGTACATTTAGGTCTAGTTTATACGAGTCAAAATGTTTCATAGATGTCTGGTTCCCACAGGGTACATTTAGGTCTAGTTTATACGAGTCAAAAACCTTCATAGATGTCTGGTTCTCACAAGGTACATTTAGGTCTAGTTTATACGAGTCAAAAAGGTTCATAGATGTCTGGTTCCCACAAGGTACATTATGTCTAGTTTTACGTGTCAAAAACATTCATAGATGTCTGGTTCCCACAGGGTACATTTAGGTCTAGTTTATACGAGTCAAAAACATTCATGGATGTCTGGTTCCCACAAGGTACATTTACGTCTAGTTTATACGAGTCAAAAAGGTTCATAGATCTCATGTTCCCACAAGGTACATTTAGGTCTAGTTTATATGAGTCAAAAAGGTTCATAGATGTCCGGTTCCCACAAGGTACATTATGTCTAGTTTTACGTGTCAAAAACATTCATAGATGTCTGGTTCCCACAGGGTACATTTAGGTCTAGTTTATACGAGTCAAAAAACTTCATGGATGTCTGGTTCCCACAAGGTACATTTAGGTCTAGTTTATACGAGTCAAAAACCTTCATAGATGTCTGGTTCTCACAAGGTACATTTAGGTCTAGTTTATACGAGTCAAAAAGGTTCATAGATGTCTGGTTCCCACAAGGTACATTTAGGTCTAGTTTATACGAGTCAAAAAGGTTTATAGATGTCTGGTTCCCACAAGGTACATTTAGGTCTAATTTATACGAATCAAAAACCTTCATAGATGTCTGGTTCCCACAAGGTACATTTAGTTCTAGTTTATACGAGTCAACAAGGTTCATAGATGTCTGGTTCCCACAAGGTACATTTAAGTCTAGTTTATACGAGTCAAAAAGGTTCATAGATGTCTGGTTCCCACAGGGTACATTTAGGTCTAGTTTATACGAGTCAAAAAGGTTCATAGATGTCATGTTCCCACAAGGTACATTTAGGTCTAGTTTATATGAGTCAAAAAGGTTCATGGATGTCCGGTTCCCACAAGGTACATTATGTCTAGTTTTACGTGTCAAAAACATTCATAGATGTCTGGTTCCCACAGGGTACATTTAGGTCTAGTTTATACGAGTCAAAAACCTTCATGGATGTCTGGTTCCCACAAGGTACATTTAGGTCTAGTTTATACGAGTCAAAAACCTTCATAGATGTCTGGTTCTCACAAGGTACATTTAGGTCTAGTTTATACGAGTCAAAAAGGTTTATAGATGTCTGGTTCCCACAAGGTACATTTAGGTCTAGTTTATACGAATCAAAAAGTTTCATAGATGTCTGGTTCCCACAAGGTACATTTAGGTCTAGTTTATACGAGTCAAAAAGGTTCATGGATGTCTGGTTCCCACAAGGTACATTTAGGTCTAGTTTATACGAGTCAAAAACCTTCATAGATGTCTGGTTCTCACAAGGTACATTTAGGTCTAGTTTATACGAGTCAAAAAGATTTATAGATGTCTGGTTCCCACAAGGTACATTTAGGTCTAATTTATACGAATCAAAAACCTTCATAGATGTCTGGTTCCCACAAGGTACATTTAGGTCTAGTTTATACGAGTCAAAAAGGTTCATAGATGTCTGGTTCCCACAAGGAACATTTAGGTCTAGTTTATACGAGTCAAAAAGGTTCATAGATGTCATGTTCCCACAAGGTACATTTAGGTCTAGTTTATACGAGTCAAAATGTTTCATAGATGTCTGGTTCCCACAGGGTACATTTAGGTCTAGTTTATACGAGTCAAAAAGATTCATAGATGTCTGGTTCCCACAAGGTATATTTAGGTCTAGTTTATACGAGTCAAAAACCTTCATAGATGTCTGGATCCCACAAGGTACTTTTAGGTCTAGTTTATACGAGTCAAAAAGGTTCAGAGATGTCTGGTTCCCACAGGGTACATTTAGGTCTAGTTTATACGAGTCAAAAAGGTTAATAGATGTCTGGTTCCAACAAGGTACATTTAGGTCTAGTTTATACGAGTCAAAATGGTTCATAGATGTCTGGTTCCCACAAGGTACATTTAGGTCTAGTTTATACGAGTCAAAAAGGTTCATAGATGTCATGTTCCCACAAGTTACATTTAGGTCTAGTTTATACGAGTCAAAAAGGTTCATAGATGTCTGGTTCCCACAAGGTACATTTAGGTCTAGTTTATACGAGTCAAAAAGGTTCATAGATGTCTGATTCCCAGAAGGTACATTTAGGTCTAGTTTATACGAGTCAAAAAGGTTCATAGATGTCTGGTTCCGACAAGGTACATTTAGGTCTAGTTTATACGAGTCAAAAACCTTCATAGATGTCTGGTTCACACAAGGTACATTTAGGTCTAGTTTATACGAGTCAAAAAGGTTCATAGAAGTCATGTTCCCACAAGGTACATTTAGGTCTAGTTTATACGAGTCAAAATGTTTCATAGATGTCTGGTTCCCACAGGGTACATTTAGGTCTAGTTTATACGAGTCAAAAAAGTTCATAGTTGTCATGTTCACACAAGGTACATTTAGGTCTAGTTTATATAAGTCAAAAAGGTTCATGGATGTCCGGTTCCCACAAGGTACATTATGTCTAGTTTTACGTGTCAAAAACATTCATAGATGTCTGGTTCCCACAGGGTACATCTAGGTCTAGTTTATACGAGTCAAAAACCTTCATGGATGTCTGGTTCCCACAAGGTACATTTAGGTCTAGTTTATACGAGTCAAAAACCTTCATAGATGTCTGGTTCTCACAAGGTACATTTAGGTCTAGTTTATACGAGTCAAAAAGGTTTATAGATGTCTGGTTCCCACAAGGTACATTTAGGTCTAGTTTATACGAATCAAAAAGTTTCATAGATGTCTGGTTCCCACAAGGTACATTTAGGTCTAGTTTATACGAGTCAAAAAGCTTCATGGATGTCTGGTTCCCACAAGGTACATTTAGGTCTAGTTTATACGAGTCAAAAACCTTCATAGATGTCTGGTTCTCACAAGGTACATTTAGGTCTAGTTTATACGAGTCAAAAAGATTTATAGATGTCTGGTTCCCACAAGGTACATTTAGGTCTAATTTATACGAATCAAAAACCTTCATAGATGTCTGGTTCCCACAAGGTACATTTAGGTCTAGTTTATACGAGTCAAAAAGGTTCATAGATGTCTGGTTCCCACAAGGAACATTTAGGTCTAGTTTATACGAGTCAAAAAGGTTCATAGATGTCATGTTCCCACAAGGTACATTTAGGTCTAGTTTATACGAGTCAAAATGTTTCATAGATGTCTGGTTCCCACAGGGTACATTTAGGTCTAGTTTATACGAGTCAAAAAGATTCATAGATGTCTGGTTCCCACAAGGTATATTTAGGTCTAGTTTATACGAGTCAAAAACCTTCATAGATGTCTGGTTCCCACAAGGTACTTTTAGGTCTAGTTTATACGAGTCAAAAAGGTTCAGAGATGTCTGGTTCCCACAGGGTACATTTAGGTCTAGTTTATACGAGTCAAAAAGGTTAATAGATGTCTGGTTCCAACAAGGTACATTTAGGTCTAGTTTATACGAGTCAAAATGGTTCATAGATGTCTGGTTCCCACAAGGTACATTTAGGTCTAGTTTATACGAGTCAAAAAGGTTCATAGATGTCATGTTCCCACAAGTTACATTTAGGTCTATTTTATACGAGTCAAAAAGGTTCATAGATGTCTGGTTCCCACAAGGTACATTTAGGTCTAGTTTATACGAGTCAAAAAGGTTCATAGATGTCTGATTCCCAGAAGGTACATTTAGGTCTAGTTTATACGAGTCAAAAAGGTTCATAGATGTCTGGTTCCGACAAGATACATTTAGGTCTAGTTTATACGAGTCAAAAACCTTCATAGATGTCTGGTTCACACAAGGTACATTTAGGTCTAGTTTATACGAGTCAAAAACCTTCATAGATGTCTGGTTCCCACAAGGTACATTTAGTTCTAGTTTATACGAATCAAAAAGGTTCACAGATGTCTGTTTCCCACAGGTTACATTTAGGTCTAGTTTATAGGAGTCGAAAAGGTTCATAGATATCTGGTTCCCACAAAGTACATTTAGGTCTAGTTTATACGAATCAAAAACCTTCATAGATGTCTGGTTCCCACAAGGTACATTTAGATCTAGTTTATACGAGTCAAAAAGGTTCATAGATGTCTGGTTCCCACAAGGTACATTTAGGTCTAGTTTATACGAGTCAAAAAGGTTCATAGATGTCATGTTCCCACAAGTTACATTTAGGTCTATTTTATACGAGTCAAAAAGGTTCATAGATGTCTGGTTCCCACAAGGTACATTTAGGTCTAGTTTATACGAGTCAAAAAGGTTCATAGATGTCTGGTTCACACAAGGTACATTATGTCTTGTTTATACGAGTCAAAAACGTTCATAGAGGTCTGGTTCCCACAAGGTACATTTAGGTCTAGTTTATAGGAGTCAAAAACCTTCATAGATGTCTGGTTCCCACAAGGTACATTTAGGTCTAGTTTATACGAGTCATAATGGTTCATAGATGTCAGGTTCCCACAACGTACATTTAGGTCTAGTTTATACGAGTCAAAAAGGTTCATAGGTGTCTGGTTCCCACAAGTTACATTTAGGTCTAGTTTATACGAGTCAATAAGGTTCATAGATGTCAGGTTCCCACAAGGTACATTTAGGTCTAGTTTATACGAGTCAAAAAGGTTCAGAGATGTCTGGTTCCCACAAGGTACATTTAGGTCTAGTTTATACGAGACAAATAGGTTCATAGATGTCAGGTTCCCACAAAGTACATTTAGGTCTAGTTTATACGAGTCAAAAAGGTTCATAGATGTCTGGTTCCCACAAGGTACATTTAGGTCAAGTTTATACGAGTCAAAAAGGTTCATAGATGTCTGGTTCCCACAACTACATTTAGGTCTAGTTTATACGAGTCAAAAAGGTTCATAGATGTCAGGTTCCCACAAGGTACATTTAGGTCTTGTTTATACGAGTCAAAAAGGTTCATAGATGTCAGGTTCCCACAAGGTACATTTAGGTCTAGTTTATACGAGTCAAAAAGGTTCATAGATGTCTGGTGCCCACAAGGTACATTTAGGTCTAGTTTATACAAGTCAAAAAGGTTCATAGATGTCTGGTTCCCACAAGGTACATTTAGGTCTAGTTTATACGAGTCAAAAAGGTTCATAGATGTCTGGTTCCCACAAGGTACATTTAGGTCTAGTTTATACGAGTCAAAAAGGTTCATACATGTCTGGTTCCCACAAGTTACATTTAGGTCTAGTTTATACGAGTCAAAAACCTTCATAGATGTCTGGTTCCCACAAGTTACATTTAGGTCTATTTTATACGAGTCAAAAAGGTTCATAGATGTCTGGTTCCCACAAGTTACATTTAGGTCTAGTTTATACGATTCAAAAAGGTTCATAGATGTCTGGTTCTTACAAGGTACATTTAGGTCTAGTTTATACGAGTCAAAAAGGTTCATAGATGTCTGGTTCCCACAAGGTACATATAGGTCTAGTTTATACGAGTCAAAAAGGTTCATAGATGTCTGGTTCCCACAAGGCACATTTAGGTCTAGTTTATACGAGTCAAAAAGCTTCATAGATGTCTGGTTCCCACAAGGTACATTTAGGTCTTGTTTATACGAGTCAAAAAGGTTCATAGATGTCAGGTTCCCACAAGGTACATTTAGGTCTAGTTTATACGATTCAAAAAGGTTCGTAGATGTCTGGTTCTTACAAGGTACATTTAGGTCTAGTTTATAAGAGTGAAAAAGGTTCATAGATGTCTGGTTCCCACAAGGTACATTTAGGTTTAGTTTATACGAGTCAAAAAGGTTCATAGATGTCAGGTTCCCACAAGGTACATTTAGGTCTAGTTTATACGAGTCAAAAAGGTTCATAGATATCAGGTTCCCACAAGGTACATTTAGGTCTAGTTTATACGAGTCAAAAAGGTTCATAGATGTCTTGTTCCCACAAGGTACATTTAGGTCTAGTTCATACGAGTCAAAAAGGTTCATAGATGTCTGGTTCCCACAAGGTACATTTAGCTCTATTTTATACGAGTCAAAAACCTTCATAGATGTCTGGTTCCCATAAGGTACATTTAGGTCTAGTTTATACGAGTCAAAAAGGTTCATAGATATCTCGTTCCCACAAGGTACATTTAGGCCTAGTTTATACGAGTCAAAAAGGTTCATGGATGTCAGGTTCCCAAAAGGTACATTTAGGTCTAGTTTATACGAGTCAAAAAGGTTCATAGATGTCTGGTTCCCACAAGGTACATTTAGATCTAGTTTATACGAGTCATAAATGTTCATAGATGTCAGGTTCCTACAAGGTACATTTAGGTCTAGTTTATACGAGTCAAAAAGGTTCATAGATGTCAGGTTCCCACAAGGTACATTTAGGTCTAGTTTTACGAGTCAAAAACATTCATAGATGTCTGGTTCCCACAAGGTACATTATGTCTAGTTTTACGTGTCAAAAACATTCATAGATGTCTGGTTCCCACAGGGTACATTTAGGTCTAGTTTATACGAGTCAAAAACATTCATGGATGTCTGGTTCCCACAAGGTACATTTACGTCTAGTTTATACGAGTCAAAAAGGTTCATAGATGTCATGTTCCCACAAGGTACATTTAGGTCTAGTTTATATGAGTCAAAAAGGTTCATAGATGTCCGGTTCCCACAAGGTACATTATGTCTAGTTTTACGTGTCAAAAACATTCATAGATGTCTGGTTCCCACAGGGTACATTTAGGTCTAGTTTATACGAGTCAAAAAACTTCATGGATGTCTGGTTCCCACAAGGTACATTTAGGTCTAGTTTATACGAGTCAAAAACCTTCAAAGATGTCTGGTTCTCACAAGGTACATTTAGGTCTAGTTTATACGAGTCAAAAAGGTTCATAGATGTCTGGTTCCCACAAGGTACATTTAGGTCTAGTTTATACGAGTCAAAAAGGTTTATAGATGTCTGGTTCCCACAAGGTACATTTAGGTCTAATTTATACGAATCAAAAACCTTCATAGATGTCTGGTTCCCACAAGGTACATTTAGTTCTAGTTTATACGAGTCAACAAGGTTCATAGATGTCTGGTTCCCACAAGGTACATTTAAGTCTAGTTTATACGAGTCAAAAAGGTTCATAGATGTCTGGTTCCCACAGGGTACATTTAGGTCTAGTTTATACGAGTCAAAAAGGTTCATAGATGTCATGTTCCCACAAGGTACATTTAGGTCTAGTTTATATGAGTCAAAAAGGTTCATGGATGTCCGGTTCCCACAAGGTACATTATGTCTAGTTTTACGTGTCAAAAACATTCATAGATGTCTGGTTCCCACAGGGTACATTTAGGTCTAGTTTATACGAGTCAAAAACCTTCATGGATGTCTGGTTCCCACAAGGTACATTTAGGTCTAGTTTATACGAGTCAAAAACCTTCATAGATGTCTGGTTCTCACAAGGTACATTTAGGTCTAGTTTATACGAGTCAAAAAGGTTTATAGATGTCTGGTTCCCACAAGGTACATTTAGGTCTAGTTTATACGAATCAAAAAGTTTCATAGATGTCTGGTTCCCACAAGGTACATTTAGGTCTAGTTTATACGAGTCAAAAAGGTTCATGGATGTCTGGTTCCCACAAGGTACATTTAGGTCTAGTTTATACGAGTCAAAAAACTTCATAGATGTCTGGTTCTCACAAGGTACATTTAGGTCTAGTTTATACGAGTCAAAAAGATTTATAGATGTCTGGTTCCCACAAGGTACATTTAGGTCTAATTTATACGAATCAAAAACCTTCATAGATGTCTGGTTCCCACAAGGTACATTTAGGTCTAGTTTATACGAGTCAAAAAGGTTCATAGATGTCTGGTTCCCACAAGGAACATTTAGGTCTAGTTTATACGAGTCAAAATGTTCATAGATGTCATGTTCCCACAAGGTACATTTAGGTCTAGTTTATACGAGTCAAAATGTTTCATAGATGTCTGGTTCCCACAGGGTACATTTAGGTCTAGTTTATACGAGTCAAAAAGATTCATAGATGTCTGGTTCCCACAAGGTATATTTAGGTCTAGTTTATACGAGTCAAAAACCTTCATAGATGTCTGGTTCCCACAAGGTACTTTTAGGTCTAGTTTATACGAGTCAAAAAGGTTCAGAGATGTCTGGTTCCCACAGGGTACATTTAGGTCTAGTTTATACGAGTCAAAAAGGTTAATAGATGTCTGGTTCCAACAAGGTACATTTAGGTCTAGTTTATACGAGTCAAAATGGTTCATAGATGTCTGGTTCCCACAAGGTACATTTAGGTCTAGTTTATACGAGTCAAAAAGGTTCATAGATGTCATGTTCCCACAAGTTACATTTAGGTCTAGTTTATACGAGTCAAAAAGGTTCATAGATGTCTGGTTCCCACAAGGTACATTTAGGTCTAGTTTATACGAGTCAAAAAGGTTCATAGATGTCTGATTCCCAGAAGGTACATTTAGGTCTAGTTTATACGAGTCAAAAAGGTTCATAGATGTCTGGTTCCGACAAGGTACATTTAGGTCTAGTTTATACGAGTCAAAAACCTTCATAGATGTCTGGTTCACACAAGGTACATTTAGGTCTAGTTTATACGAGTCAAAAAGGTTCATAGATGTCATGTTCCCACAAGGTACATTTAGGTCTAGTTTATACGAGTCAAAATGTTTCATAGATGTCTGGTTCCCACAGGGTACATTTAGGTCTAGTTTATACGAGTCAAAAAGGTTCATAGTTGTCATGTTCCCACAAGGTACATTTAGGTCTAGTTTATATAAGTCAAAAAGGTTCATGGATGTCCGGTTCCCACAAGGTACATTATGTCTAGTTTTACGTGTCAAAAACATTCATAGATGTCTGGTTCCCACAGGGTACATCTAGGTCTAGTTTATACGAGTCAAAAACCTTCATGGATGTCTGGTTCCCACAAGGTACATTTAGGTCTAGTTTATACGAGTCAAAAACCTTCATAGATGTCTGGTTCTCACAAGGTACATTTAGGTCTAGTTTATCCGAGTCAAAAAGGTTTATAGATGTCTGGTTCCCACAAGGTACATTTAGGTCTAGTTTATACGAATCAAAAAGTTTCATAGATGTCTGGTTCCCACAAGGTACATTTAGGTCTAGTTTATACGAGTCAAAAAGCTTCATGGATGTCTGGTTCCCACAAGGTACATTTAGGTCTAGTTTATACGAGTCAAAAACCTTCATAGATGTCTGGTTCTCACAAGGTACATTTAGGTCTAGTTTATACGAGTCAAAAAGATTTATAGATGTCTGGTTCCCACAAGGTACATTTAGGTCTAATTTATACGAATCAAAAACCTTCATAGATGTCTGGTTCCCACAAGGTACATTTAGGTCTAGTTTATACGAGTCAAAAAGGTTCATAGATGTCTGGTTCCCACAAGGAACATTTAGGTCTAGTTTATACGAGTCAAAAAGGTTCATAGATGTCATGTTCCCACAAGGTACATTTAGGTCTAGTTTATACGAGTCAAAATGTTTCATAGATGTCTGGTTCCCACAGGGTACATTTAGGTCTAGTTTATACGAGTCAAAAAGATTCATAGATGTCTGGTTCCCACAAGGTATATTTAGGTCTAGTTTATACGAGTCAAAAACCTTCATAGATGTCTGGTTCCCACAAGGTACTTTTAGGTCTAGTTTATACGAGTCAAAAAGGTTCAGAGATGTCTGGTTCCCACAGGGTACATTTAGGTCTAGTTTATACGAGTCAAAAAGGTTAATAGATGTCTGGTTCCAACAAGGTACATTTAGGTCTAGTTTATACGAGTCAAAATGGTTCATAGATGTCTGGTTCCCACAAGGTACATTTAGGTCTAGTTTATACGAGTCAAAAAGGTTCATAGATGTCATGTTCCCACAAGTTACATTTAGGTCTAGTTTATACGAGTCAAAAAGGTTCATAGATGTCTGGTTCCCACAAGGTACATTTAGGTCTAGTTTATACGAGTCAAAAAGGTTCATAGATGTCTGATTCCCAGAAGGTACATTTAGGTCTAGTTTATACGAGTCAAAAAGGTTCATAGATGTCTGGTTCCGACAAGGTACATTTAGGTCTAGTTTATACGAGTCAAAAACCTTCATAGATGTCTGGTTCACACAAGGTACATTTAGGTCTAGTTTATACGAGTCAAAAACCTTCATAGATGTCTGGTTCCCACAAGGTACATTTAGTTCTAGTTTATACGAATCAAAAAGGTTCACAGATGTCTGTTTCCCACAGGTTACATTTAGGTCTAGTTTATAGGAGTCGAAAAGGTTCATAGATATCTGGTTCCCACAAAGTACATTTAGGTCTAGTTTATACGAATCAAAAACCTTCATAGATGTCTGGTTCCCACAAGGTACATTTAGATCTAGTTTATACGAGTCAAAAAGGTTCATAGATGTCTGGTTCCCACAAGGTACATTTAGGTCTAGTTTATACGAGTCAAAAAGGTTCATAGATGTCTGGTTCCCACAAGGTACATTTAGGTTTTTTTTATACGAGTCAAAAAGGTTCATAGATGTCTGGTTCCCACAAGGTACATTTAGGTCTAGTTTATAGGAATGAAATAGGTTCATAGATGTCAGGTTCCCACAAGGTACATTTAGGTCTAGATTATACGAGTCAAAAAGGTTCATAGATGTCTGGTTCACACAAGGTACATTATGTCTTGTTTATACGAGTCAAAAACGTTCATAGAGGTCTGGTTCCCACAAGGTACATTTAGGTCTAGTTTATAGGAGTCAAAAACCTTCATAGATGTCTGGTTCCCACAAGGTACATTTAGGTCTAGTTTATACGAGTCAAAAAGGTTCATAGGTGTCTGGTTCCCACAAGTTACATTTAGGTCTAGTTTATACGAGTCAATAAGGTTCATAGATGTCAGGTTCCCACAAGGTACATTTAGGTCTAGTTTATACGAGTCAAAAAGGTTCATAGATGTCTGGTTCCAACAAGGTACATTTAGGTCTAGTTTATACGAGACAAATAGGTTCATAGATGTCAGGTTCCCACAAAGTACATTTAGGTCTAGTTTATACGAGTCAAAAAGGTTCATAGATGTCTGGTTCCCACAAGGTACATTTAGGTCAAGTTTATACGAGTCAAAAAGGTTCATAGATGTCTGGTTCCCACAACTACATTTAGGTCTAGTTTATACGAGTCAAAAAGGTTCATAGATGTCAGGTTCCCACAAGGTACATTTAGGTCTTGTTTATACGAGTCAAAAAGGTTCATAGATGTCAGGTTCCCACAAGGTACATTTAGGTCTAGTTTATACGAGTCAAAAAGGTTCATAGATGTCTGGTGCCCACAAGGTACATTTTGGTCTAGTTTATACAAGTCAAAAAGGTTCATAGATGTCTGGTTCCCACAAGGTACATTTAGGTCTAGTTTATACGAGTCAAAAAGGTTCATAGATGTCTGGTTCCCACAAGGTACATTTAGGTCTAGTTTATACGAGTCAAAAAGGTTCATACATGTCTGGTTCCCACAAGTTACATTTAGGTCTAGTTTATACGAGTCAAAAACCTTCATAGATGTCTGGTTCCCACAAGTTACATTTAGGTCTATTTTATACGAGTCAAAAAGGTTCATAGATGTCTGGTTCCCACAAGTTACATTTAGGTCTAGTTTATACGATTCAAAAAGGTTCATAGATGTCTGGTTCTTACAAGGTACATTTAGGTCTAGTTTATACGAGTCAAAAAGGTTCATAGATGTCTGCTTCCCACAAGGTACATATAGGTCTAGTTTATACGAGTCAAAAAGGTTCATAGATGTCTGGTTCCCACAAGGTACATTTAGGTTTAGTTTATACGAGTCAAAAAGCTTCATAGATGTCTGGTTCCCACAAGGTACATTTAGGTCTTGTTTATACGAGTCAAAAAGGTTCATAGATGTCAGGTTCCCACAAGGTACATTTAGGTCTAGTTTATACGATTCAAAAAGGTTCATAGATGTCTGGTTCTTACAAGGTACATTTAGGTCTAGTTTATAAGAGTGAAAAAGGTTCATAGATGTCTGGTTCCCACAAGGTACATTTAGGTTTAGTTTATACGAGTCAAAAAGGTTCATAGATGTCAGGTTCCCACAAGGTACATTTAGGTCTAGTTTATACGAGTCAAAAAGGTTCATAGATATCAGGTTCCCACAAGGTACATTTAGGTCTAGTTTATACGAGTCAAAAAGGTTCATAGATGTCTTGTTCCCACAAGGTACATTTAGGTCTAGTTCATACGAGTCAAAAAGGTTCATAGATGTCTGGTTCCCACAAGGTACATTTAGCTCTATTTTATACGAGTCAAAAACCTTCATAGATGTCTGGTTCCCATAAGGTACATTTAGGTCTAGTTTATACGAGTCAAAAAGGTTCATAGATATCTCGTTCCCACAAGGTACATTTAGGCCTAGTTTATACGAGTCAAAAAGGTTCATGGATGTCAGGTTCCCAAAAGGTACATTTAGGTCTAGTTTATACGAGTCAAAAAGGTTCATAGATGTCTGGTTCCAACAAGGTACATTTAGGCCTAGTTTATACGAGTCAAAAATGTTCATAGATGTCAGGTTCCCAAAAGGTACATTTAGGTCTAGTTTATACGAGTCAAAAAGGTTCATAGATGTCTGGTTCCCGCAAGGTACATTTAGATTTAGTTTATACGAGTCATAAATGTTCATAGATGTCAGGTTCCTACAAGGTACATTTAGGTCTAGTTTATACGAGTCAAAAAGGTTCATAGATGTCAGGTTCCCACAAGGTACATTTAGGTCTAGTTTTACGAGTCAAAAACATTCATAGATGTCTGGTTCCCACAAGGTACATTTAGGTCTAGTTTATACGAGTCAAAAAACTTCATGGATGTCTGGTTCTCACAAGGTACATTTAGGTCTAGTTTATACGAGTCAAAAAGATTCATAGATGTCTGGTTCCAACAAGGTACATTTAGGTCTAGTTTATACGAGTCAAAAAGGTTCATAGATGTCTGGTTCCCACAAGGTACATTTAGGTCTATTTTATACGAGTCGAAAAGGTTGATAGATGTCTGGTTCCCACAAGGTACATTTAGGTCTAGTTTATACGAGTCAAAAAGGTTCTTAGATGTCTGGGTCCCCCAAGATACATTTAGGTCTAGTTTATACGAGTCAAAAACCTTCATAGATGTCTGGTTCCCACAAGGTACTTTTAGGTCAAGTTTATACGAGTGAAAAAACTTCATAGATGTCTGGTTCCCACAAGGTACATTTACGTCTAGTTCATACGAGTCAAAAACATTCATAGATGTCTGGTTCCCACAAGGTACATTTAGGTCTAGTTTATACGAGTCAAAAAGGTTCATAGATGTCTGGTTCCCACAAGGTACATTTAGGTCTAGTTTATACGAGTAAAAAAGGTTCATAGATGTCAGGTTCCCACAAGGTACATTTAGGTCTATTTTATACGAGTCAAAAACCTTCATAGATGTCTGGTTCCCACAAGGTACATTTAGGTCTAGTTTATACGAGTCAAAAAGGTTCATAGATGTTTGGTTCCCACAAGGTACATTTAGTTCTACTTTATACGAGACAAAAAGGTTCATAGATGTCTGGTTCCCACAAGGTACATTTAGGTCTAGTTTATACGAGTCAAAAAGGTTCATAGATGTCTGATTCCCACAAGGTACATTTAGGTCTAGTTTATTCGAGTCATAAAGGTTCATAGATGTCAGATTCCTACAAGGTACATTTAGGTCTAGTTTATACGAGTCAAAAAGGTTCATAGATGTCTCGTTCCCACAAGGTACATTTAGGCCTAGTTTATACGAGTCAAAAAGGTTCATAGATGTCAGGTTCCCAAAAGGTACATTTAGGTCTAGTTTATACGAGTCAAAAACATTCATAGATGTCTGGTTCCCACAAGGTACATTTAGGTCTAGTTTATACGAGTCATAAAGGTTCATAGATGTCAGGTTCCTACAAGGTACATTTAGGTCTAGTTTATACGAGTCAAAAAGGTTCATAGATGTCAGGTTCCCACAAGGTACATTTAGGTCTAGTTTTACGAGTCAAAAACATTCATAGATGTCTGGTTCCCACAAGGTACATTTAGGTCTAGTTTATACGAGTAAAAAACCTTCATGGATGTCTGGTTCCCACAAGGTACATTTAGGTTTAGTTTATACGAGTCAAAAAGATTCATAGATGTCTGGTTCCAACAAGGTACATGTAGTTCTAGTTTATACGAGTCAAAAAGGTTCATAGATGTCTGGTTCCCACAAGGTATATTTAGGTCTAGTTTATACGAGTCAAAAAGGTTCATAGATGTCTGATTCCCACAAGGTACATTTAGGTCTAGTTTATTCGAGTCAAAAAGGTTCATAGATGTCTGGTTCCGACAAGGTACATTTAGATCTATTTTATAAGAGTCAAAAACCTTCATAGATGTCTGGTTCACACAAGGTACATTTAGGTCTAGTTTATACGAGTCAAAAACCTTCATAGATGTCTGGTTCCCACAAGGTACATTTAGGTCTAGTTTATACGAGTCAAAAAGGCTCACAGATGTCTGGTTCCCAGAGGGTACATTTAGGTCTAGTTTATAAGAGTGAAAAAGGTTCATAGATGTCTGGTTCCCACAAGGTACATTTAGGTTTAGTTTATACGAGTCAAAAAGGTTCATAGATGTCAGGTTCCCACAAGGTACATTTAGGTCTAGTTTATACGAGTCAAAAAGGTTCATAGATATCAGGTTCCCACAAGGTACATTTAGGTCTAGTTTATACGAGTCAAAAAGGTTCATAGATGTCTTGTTCCCACAAGGTACATTTAGGTCTAGTTCATACGAGTCAAAAAGGTTCATAGATGTCTGGATCCCACAAGGTACATTTAGCTCTATTTTATACGAGTCAAAAACCTTCATAGATCTCTGGTTCCCATAAGGTACATTTAGGTCTAGTTTATACGAGTCAAAAAGGTTCATAGATATCTTGTTCCCACAAGGTACATTTAGGCCTAGTTTATACGAGTCAAAAAGGTTCATGGATGTCAGGTTCCCAAAAGGTACATTTAGGTCTAGTTTATACGAGTCAAAAAGGTTCATAGATGTCTGGTTCCAACAAGGTACATTTAGGCCTAGTTTATACGAGTCAAAAAGGTTCATAGATGTCAGGTTCCCAAAAGGTACATTTAGGTCTAGTTTATACGAGTCAAAAAGGTTCATAGATGTCTGGTTCCCACAAGGTACATTTAGATCTAGTTTATACGAGTCATAAATGTTCATAGATGTCAGGTTCCTACAAGGTACATTTAGGTCTAGTTTATACGAGTCAAAAAGGTTCATAGATGTCAGGTTCCCACAAGGTACATTTAGGTCTAGTTTTACGAGTCAAAAACATTCATAGATGTCTGGTTCCCACAAGGTACATTTAGGTCTAGTTTATACGAGTCAAAAAACTTCATGGATGTCTGGTTCTCACAAGGTACATTTAGGTCTAGTTTATACGAGTCAAAAAGATTCATAGATGTCTGGTTCCAACAAGGTACATTTAGGCCTAGTTTATACGAGTCAAAAAGGTTCATAGATGTCTGGTTCCCACAAGGTACATTTAGGTCTATTTTATACGAGTCAAAAAGGTTCATGGATGTCAGGTTCCCAAAAGGTACATTTAGGTCTAGTTTATACGAGTCAAAAAGGTTCATAGATGTCTGGTTCCAACAAGGTACATTTAGGCCTAGTTTATACGAGTCAAAAATGTTCATAGATGTCAGGTTCCCAAAAGGTACATTTAGGTCTAGTTTATACGAGTCAAAAAGGTTCATAGATGTCTGGTTCCCGCAAGGTACATTTAGATTTAGTTTATACGAGTCATAAATGTTCATAGATGTCAGGTTCCTACAAGGTACATTTAGGTCTAGTTTATACGAGTCAAAAAGGTTCATAGATGTCAGGTTCCCACAAGGTACATTTAGGTCTAGTTTTACGAGTCAAAAACATTCATAGATGTCTGGTTCCCACAAGGTACATTTAGGTCTAGTTTATACGAGTCAAAAAACTTCATGGATGTCTGGTTCTCACAAGGTACATTTAGGTCTAGTTTATACGAGTCAAAAAGATTCATAGATGTCTGGTTCCAACAAGGTACATTTAGGTCTAGTTTATACGAGTCAAAAAGGTTCATAGATGTCTGGTTCCCACAAGGTACATTTAGGTCTATTTTATACGAGTCGAAAAGGTTGATAGATGTCTGGTTCCCACAAGGTACATTTAGGTCTAGTTTATACGAGTCAAAAAGGTTCTTAGATGTCTGGGTCCCCCAAGATACATTTAGGTCTAGTTTATACGAGTCAAAAACCTTCATAGATGTCTGGTTCCCACAAGGTACTTTTAGGTCAAGTTTATACGAGTGAAAAAACTTCATAGATGTCTGGTTCCCACAAGGTACATTTACGTCTAGTTCATACGAGTCAAAAACATTCATAGATGTCTGGTTCCCACAAGGTACATTTAGGTCTAGTTTATACGAGTCAAAAAGGTTCATAGATGTCTGGTTCCCACAAGGTACATTTAGGTCTAGTTTATACGAGTAAAAAAGGTTCATAGATGTCAGGTTCCCACAAGGTACATTTAGGTCTATTTTATACGAGTCAAAAACCTTCATAGATGTCTGGTTCCCACAAGGTACATTTAGGTCTAGTTTATACGAGTCAAAAAGGTTCATAGATGTTTGGTTCCCACAAGGTACATTTAGTTCTACTTTATACGAGACAAAAAGGTTCATAGATGTCTGGTTCCCACAAGGTACATTTAGGTCTAGTTTATACGAGTCAAAAAGGTTCATAGATGTCTGATTCCCACAAGGTACATTTAGGTCTAGTTTATTCGAGTCATAAAGGTTCATAGATGTCAGATTCCTACAAGGTACATTTAGGTCTAGTTTATACGAGTCAAAAAGGTTCATAGATGTCTCGTTCCCACAAGGTACATTTAGGCCTAGTTTATACGAGTCAAAAAGGTTCATAGATGTCAGGTTCCCAAAAGGTACATTTAGGTCTAGTTTATACGAGTCAAAAACATTCATAGATGTCTGGTTCCCACAAGGTACATTTAGGTCTAGTTTATACGAGTCATAAAGGTTCATAGATGTCAGGTTCCTACAAGGTACATTTAGGTCTAGTTTATACGAGTCAAAAAGGTTCATAGATGTCAGGTTCCCACAAGGTACATTTAGGTCTAGTTTTACGAGTCAAAAACATTCATAGATGTCTGGTTCCCACAAGGTACATTTAGGTCTAGTTTATACGAGTAAAAAACCTTCATGGATGTCTGGTTCCCACAAGGTACATTTAGGTTTAGTTTATACGAGTCAAAAAGATTCATAGATGTCTGGTTCCAACAAGGTACATGTAGTTCTAGTTTATACGAGTCAAAAAGGTTCATAGATGTCTGGTTCCCACAAGGTATATTTAGGTCTAGTTTATACGAGTCAAAAAGGTTCATAGATGTCTGATTCCCACAAGGTACATTTAGGTCTAGTTTATTCGAGTCAAAAAGGTTCATAGATGTCTGGTTCCGACAAGGTACATTTAGATCTATTTTATAAGAGTCAAAAACCTTCATAGATGTCTGGTTCACACAAGGTACATTTAGGTCTAGTTTATACGAGTCAAAAACCTTCATAGATGTCTGGTTCCCACAAGGTACATTTAGGTCTAGTTTATACGAGTCAAAAAGGCTCACAGATGTCTGGTTCCCAGAGGGTACATTTAGGTCTAGTTTATAAGAGTGAAAAAGGTTCATAGATGTCTGGTTCCCACAAGGTACATTTAGGTTTAGTTTATACGAGTCAAAAAGGTTCATAGATGTCAGGTTCCCACAAGGTACATTTAGGTCTAGTTTATACGAGTCAAAAAGGTTCATAGATATCAGGTTCCCACAAGGTACATTTAGGTCTAGTTTATACGAGTCAAAAAGGTTCATAGATGTCTTGTTCCCACAAGGTACATTTAGGTCTAGTTCATACGAGTCAAAAAGGTTCATAGATGTCTGGATCCCACAAGGTACATTTAGCTCTATTTTATACGAGTCAAAAACCTTCATAGATCTCTGGTTCCCATAAGGTACATTTAGGTCTAGTTTATACGAGTCAAAAAGGTTCATAGATATCTTGTTCCCACAAGGTACATTTAGGCCTAGTTTATACGAGTCAAAAAGGTTCATGGATGTCAGGTTCCCAAAAGGTACATTTAGGTCTAGTTTATACGAGTCAAAAAGGTTCATAGATGTCTGGTTCCAACAAGGTACATTTAGGCCTAGTTTATACGAGTCAAAAAGGTTCATAGATGTCAGGTTCCCAAAAGGTACATTTAGGTCTAGTTTATACGAGTCAAAAAGGTTCATAGATGTCTGGTTCCCACAAGGTACATTTAGATCTAGTTTATACGAGTCATAAATGTTCATAGATGTCAGGTTCCTACAAGGTACATTTAGGTCTAGTTTATACGAGTCAAAAAGGTTCATAGATGTCAGGTTCCCACAAGGTACATTTAGGTCTAGTTTTACGAGTCAAAAACATTCATAGATGTCTGGTTCCCACAAGGTACATTTAGGTCTAGTTTATACGAGTCAAAAAACTTCATGGATGTCTGGTTCTCACAAGGTACATTTAGGTCTAGTTTATACGAGTCAAAAAGATTCATAGATGTCTGGTTCCAACAAGGTACATTTAGGCCTAGTTTATACGAGTCAAAAAGGTTCATAGATGTCTGGTTCCCACAAGGTACATTTAGGTCTATTTTATACGAGTCAAAAAGGTTGATAGATGTCTGGTTCCCACAAGGTACATTTAGGTCTAGTTTATACGAGTCAAAAAGGTTCTTAGATGTCTGGTTCCCACAAGATACATTTAGGTCTAGTTTATACGAGTCAAAAACCTTCATAGATGTGTGGTTCCCACAAGGTACTTTTAGGTCAAGTTTATACGAGTGAAAAAACTTCATAGATGTCTGGTTCCCACAAGGTACATTTACGTCTAGTTCATACGAGTCAAAAACATTCATAGATGTCTGGTTCCCACAAGGTACATTTAGGTCTAGTTTATACGAGTAAAAAAGGTTCATAGATGTCAGGTTCCCACAAGGTACATTTAGGTCTATTTTATACGAGTCAAAAACCTTCATAGATGTCTGGTTCCCACAAGGTACATTTAGGTCTAGTTTATACGAGTCAAAAAGGTTCATAGATGTTTGGTTCCCACAAGGTACATTTAGTTCTACTTTATACGAGACAAAAAGGTTCATAGATGTCTGGTTCCCACAAGGTACATTTAGGTCTAGTTTATACGAGTCAAAAACGTTCATAGATGTCTGATTCCCACAAGGTACATTTAGGTCTAGTTTATTCGAGTCATAAAGGTTCATAGATGTCAGATTCCTACAAGGTACATTTAGGTCTAGTTTATACGAGTCAAAAAGGTTCATAGATGTCAGGTTCCCACAAGGTACATTAATTCTAGTTTTACGAGTCAAAAACATTCATAGATGTCTGGTTCCCACAAGGTACATTTAGGTCTAGTTTATACGAGTCAAAAACATTCATGGACGTATGGTTCCCACAAATTACATTTCGGTCTATTTTATACGAGTCAAAAAGGTTGATAGATGTCTGGTTCCCACAAGGTACATTTAGGTCTAGTTTATACGAGTCAAAAAGGTTCATAGATGTCTGGTTCCCACAATATACATTTAGGTCTAGTTTATACGAGTCAAAATCCTTCATAGATGTCTGGTTCCCACAAGGTACATTTAGGTCTAGTTTATACGTGTCAAAAAGGTTCATAGATGTCTGGTTCCCACAAGGTACATTTAGGTCTAGTTCATACGAATCAAAAAGGTTCATGGATGTCTGGTTCCCACAAGGTACATTTAGGTCTAGTTCATACGAGTCAAAAAGGTTCATAGATGTCTGGTTCCCACAAGGTACATTTAGTTCTACTTTATACGAGTCAAAAACCTTCATAGATGTCTGGTTCCCACAAGGTACATTTAGTTCTAGTTTTACGAGTCAAAAACATTCATAGATGTCTGGTTCCCACAAGGTACATTTAGGTCTAGTTTATACGAGTCAAAAACCTTCATGGATGTCTGGTTCCCACAAGGTACATTTAGGTACAGTTCATACGAGTCAAAAACCTTCATAGATGTCTGATTCCCACAAGGTACATTTAGGTCTAGTTTATAGGAGTCATAAAGGTTCATAGATGTCAGGTTCCTACAAGGTACATTTAGGTCTAGTATATACGAGTCAAAAAGGTTCATAGATGTCTGTTTCCCACAAGGTACATTTAGGTCTAGTTTATACGAGTCGAAAAGGTTCATAGATGCCTGGTTCCCACAAGGTACATTTCGGTCTAATTTATACGAGTCAAAAAGGTTCATAGATGTCAGGTTCCCACAAGGTACATTTAGGTCTAGTTTATACGAGTCAAAAAGGTTCATAGATGTCTGGTTCCCACAAGGTACATTTAGGCCTACTTTATACGAGTCAAAAACCTTCATAGATGTCTGGTTCCCACAAGGTACATTTAGGTCTAGTTTATACGAATCAAAAACATTCATAGATGTCTGGTTCCCACAAGGTACATTTAGGTCTAGTTTATACGAGTCAAAAAGGTTCATAGATGTCTGGTTCCAACAAAGTACATTTAGGCCTAGTTTATACGAGTCAAAAAGGTTCATAGATGTCAGGTTCCCAAAAGGTACATTTAGGTCTATTTTATACGAGTCAAAAAGGTTCATAGATGTCTGGTTCCCACAAGGTACATTTAGGTCTAGTTTATACGAGTCATAAAGGTTCATAGATGTCAGGTTCCTACAAGGTACATTTAGGTCTAGTTTATACGAGTCAAAATGTTCATAGATGTCAGGTTCCCACAAGGTACATTTAGGTCCAGTTTATACGAGTCAAAAAGGTTCATAGATGTCTGGTTCCCACAAGGTACATTTAGGTCTAGTTTATACGAGGCAAAAAGGTTTATAGATGTCTGGTTCCCACAAGGTACATTTAGGTCTAGTTTATACGAGTCAAAAAGGTTCATAGATGTCAGATTCCCACAAGGTACATTTAGTTCTATTTTATACGCGTCAAAAAGGTTCATAGATGTCTGGTTCCCACAAGGGACATGTAGTTCAAGTTTATACGAGTCAAAAAGGTTCATAGATGTCTTGTTCCCACAAAGTACATTAGGTCTAGTTTATACGAGTCAAAAAGGTACATAGATGTCTGATTCCCACAAGGTACATTTAGGTCTAGTTCATACGAGTCAAAAAGGTTCATAGATGTCTGGTTCCGACAAGGTACATTTAGCTCTAGTTTATACGAGTCAAAAACCTTCATAGATGTCTGGTTCACACAAGGTACATTTAGGTCTAGTTTATACGAGTCAAAAACATTCATAGATGTCTGGTTCCCACAAGGTACATTTAGGTCTAGTTTGTACGAGTCAAAAAGGTTCACAAACGTCTGGTTCCCACAGGGAACATTAGGTCTAGTTTATACCAGTCAAAAAGGTTCATAAATGTCTGTGTCCCACAAGGTACATTTAGGTTTAGTTTATACGAGTCAAAAAGGTTCATAGATGTCAGGTTCCCACAAGGTAATTTAGGTCTAGTTTATACGAGTCAAAAAGGTTCGTAGATGTCAGGTTCCCACAATGTACATTTAGGTCTAGTTTATACGAGTCAAAAAGGTTCATAGATGTCTGGTTCCCACAAGGTACATTTAGGTCTCGTTTATACGAGTCAAAAAGGTTCATAGATGTCTGGTTCCCACAAGGTACATTTAGGTCTACTTTATACGAGTCAAAAAGGTTCATAGATGTCTGGTTCCCACAAGATACATTTAGGTCTAGTTTATACGAGTCAAAAACCTTCATAGATGTCTGGTTCCCACAAGGTACTTTTAGGTCTAGTTTATACGAGTGAAAAAACTTCATAGATGTCTGGTTCCCACAAGGTACATTTAGGTCTACTTTGTACGAGTCAAAAAGGTTCACAGACGTTTGGTTCCAACAGGGTACATTTAGGTCTAGTTTATACGAGTCAAAAAGGTACATAAATGTCTGTGTCCCACAAGGTACATTTAGGTTTCGTTTATACGAGTCAAAAAGGTTCATAGATGTCAGGTTCCCACAAGGTACATTTAGGTCTAGTTTATACGAGTCAAAAAGGTTCATAGATGTCAGCTTCCCACAAGGTACATTTAGGTCTAGTTTATACGAGTCAAAAACCTTCATAGATGTCTGGTTCCCACAAGGTACATTTAGGTCTAGCTTATACGAGTCAAAAACCTTCATAGATGTCTGTGTCCCACAAGGTACATTTAGGTCTACTTTATACGTGTCAAAAACCTTCATAGATGTCTGGTTCCCACAAGGTACATTTAGGTCTAGTTTATACGAGTCAAAAAGGTTCATAGATGTCTGGTTCACACAAGGTACATTTAGTTCTAGTTTATACGAATCAAAAAGGTTCATAGATGTCTGGTTCCCACAAGGTACATTTAGGTCTAGTTTATACGAGTCAAAAAGGTTCATAGATGTCTGGTTCCCACAAGGTACATTTAGGTCTAGTTTATACGAGTCAAAAATATTCATAGATGTCTGGTTCCCACAAGGTACTTTTAGGACTAGTTTATACGACTCATAAAACTTCATAGATGTCTGGTTCCCACAAGGTACATTTAGTTCTAGTTTATACGAGTCAAAAAGGTTCATAGATGTCTGGTTCCCACAAGGTACATTTAGGAATAGTTTATACGAGTCAAAAAGGTTCATAGATGTCAGGTTCCCACAAGGTACATTTAGGTCTAGTTTATACGAGTCAAAAAGGTTCATAGATGTCAGGTTCCCACAAGGTACATTTAGGTCTAGTTTATACGTGTCAAAAAGGTTCATAGATGTCTGGTTCCCACAAGGTACATTTAGGTCTAGTTTATACGAGTCAAAAAGGTTCATAGATGTCTGGTTCCCACAAGGTACATTTAGGTGTACTTTATACGAGTCAAAAACCTTCATAGATGTCTGGTTCCCACAAGGTACATTTAGGTCTATTTTATACGAGTCAAAAAAGTTCTTAGATGTCTGATTCCCACAAGGTACATTTAGGTCTAGTTTATAGGAGTCAAAAAGGTTCATAGATGTCAGGTTCCCACAAGGTACATTTAGGTCTAGTTTATACGAGTCAAAAAGGTTCATAGATTTCTGGTTCCCACAAGGTACATGTAGTTCTAGTTTATACGAGTCAAAATGGTTCATAGATGTCTGGTTCACACAAGGTACATTTAGGTCTAGTTTATACGAGTCAAAAAGTTTCATAGATGTCTGATTCCTACAAGGTACATTTAGGTCTAGTTTAAACGAGTCAAAAAGTTTCATAGATGTCTGGTTCCCACAAGGTACATTTAGGTCTAGTTTATACGTGTCAAAAAACCTTCATAGATGTCTGGTTCACACAAGGTACATTTATGTCTAGTTTATACGAGTCAAACAGGTTCATAGATGTCTGGTTCCCACAAGGTACATTTAGGTCTAGTTTATACGAGTCAAAAAGGTTCATAGATGTCTGATTCCCACAAGGTACAATTAGGTCTAGTTTATACGAGTCAAAAAGGTTCATAGTTGTCTGGTTCCGACAAGGTACATTTACGTCTAGTTTATACGAGTCAAAAACCTTCATAGATGTCTGGTTCACACAAGGTACATTTAGGTCTAGTTTATACGAGTCAAAAACCTTCATAGATGTCTGGTTCCCACAAGGTACATTTAGGTCTAGTTTATACGAGTCAAAAAGTTTCATAGATGTCAGGTTCCCACAATTTACATTTAGGTCTAGTTTATACGAGTCAAAAAGGTTCATAGATGTCAGGTTCCCACAAGGTACATTTAGGTCTACTTTATACGAGTCAAAACCCTTCATAGATGTCTGGTTCCCACAAGGTACATTTAGGTCTATTTTATACGAGTCAAAAAGGTTCATCGATGTCAGGTTCCCACAAGGTACATTTAAGTTTATTTTATACGAGTTAACAAGCTTCATCGATATCAGGTTCCCACAAGGTACATTTAGGTCTAGCTTATACGAGTCAAAAAGTTTCATAGATGTCAGGTTCCCACGAGGTACATTTAGGTCTAGTTTATACGAGTCAAAAAGGTTCGTAGATGTCTGGTTCCCACAAGGTACATTTAGATCTAGTTTATACGAGTCAAAAACCTTTATAAATGTCTGGTTCCCACAAGGTACATTTAGGTCTAGTTTATACGAGTCAAAAAGGTTCATAGATGTCTGGTTCCCAGAAGGTACATTTAGGACTAGTTTATACGAGTCAAAAAGGTTCATAGATGTCAGGTTCCCACAAGGTACATTTAGGTCTAGTTTATACGAGTCAAAAAGGTTCATAGATGTCAGGTTCCCACAAGGTACATTTAGGTCTAGTTTATACGTGTCAAAAAGGTTCATAGATGTCTGGTTCCCACAAGGTACATTTAGGTCTACTTTATACGAGTCAAAAACCTTCATAGATGTCTTGTTCCCACAAGGTACATTTAGGTCTATTTTATACGAGTCAAAAATGTTCATAGATGTCTGGTTCCAACACGGTACATTTAGGTCTAGTTTGTAGGAGTCAAAAAGTTCCATAGATGTCAGGTTCCCACAAGGTACATTTAGGTCTAGTTTATACGAGTCAAAAAGGTTCATAGATTTCTGGTTCCCACAAGGTACATGTAGTTCTAGTTTATACGAGTCAAAAAGGTTCACAGATGTCTGGTTCCCACAAGCTACACTTAGGTCTAGTTTATACGAGTCAAAAAGGTTCATAGATGTCTGATTCCCACAAGGTACATTTACGTCTAGTTTATACGAGTCAAAAAGGTTCATAGACGTCTGGTTCCGACAAGGTACATTTAGGTCTAGTTTATACGAGTCAAAAACCTTCATAGATGTCTGGTTCACACAAGGTACATTTAGGTCTAGTTTATACGAGTCAAACAGGTTCATAGATGTCTGGTTCCCACAAGGTACATTTAGGTCTAGTTTATACGAGTCAAAAAGGTTCACAGATGTATGGTTCCCACAGGGTACATTTAGGTCTAGTTTATACGAGTCAAAAAGGTTCATAAATGTCTGTGTCCCACAAGGTACATTTAGGTTTAGTTTATACGAGTAAAAAAGGTTCATAGATGTCAGGTTCCCACAAGGTACATTTAGGTCTACTTTATACGAGTCAAAAAGGTTCATAGATGTCAGGTTCCCACAAGGTACATTTAGTTCTGGTTTATACGTGTCAAAAAGGTTCATAGATGTCTGGTTCCCACAAGGTACATTTAGGTCTAGCTTATACGAGTCAAAAAGGTTCATAGATGTCTGGTTCCCACAAGGTACATTTAGGTCTAGTTTATACGAGTCAAAAACCTTCATAGATGTCTGGTTCCCACAAGGTACATTTAGGTCCAGTTTATACGAGTCAAAAAGGTTCATAGATGTCTGGTTCCAACAAGGTACATTTAGGCCTAGTTTTTACCAGTCAAAAAGGTTCATAGATGTCTGGTTCCCAAAAGGTACATTCAGGTCTAGTTTATACGAGTCAAAAAGGTTCATAGATGGCGGGTTCCCACAAGGTACATTTAGGTCTACTTTATACGAGTCATAAAGGTTCATAGATGTCAGGTTCCCACAAGGTACATTTAGGTCTCGTTTATACGAGTCAAAAAGGTTCATAGATGTCAGGTTCCCACAAGGTACATTTAGGTCTAGTTTTACGAGTCAAAAACATTCATAGATGTCTGGTTCCCACAAGGTACATTTAGGTCTAGTTTATACGAGTAAAAAGCCTTCATGGATGTCTGGTTCCCACAAGGTACATTTAGGTCTAGTTTATACGAGTCAAAAACCTTCATAGATGTCTGGTTCCCATATGATACATTTAGGTCTAGTATATACGAGTCAAAAAGGTTCATAGATGTCTGGTTCCCACAAGTTACATTTAGTTCTAGTTTATACGAGTCAAAAAGGTTCATAGATGTCATGTTCCCACAAGGTACATTTAGGTCTAGTTTATACGAGTCAAAAAGGTTCATAGATGTCTGGTTCCCACAGGGTACATTTAGGTCTAGTTTATACGAGTCAAAAAGTTTCATAGATGTCAGGTTCCCACAAGGTACATTTAGGTCTAGTTTATACGAGTCAAAAAGGTTCGTAGATGTCAGGTTCCCACAAGGTACATTTAGGTCTAGTTTATACGAGTCAAAAAGGTTCATAGATGTCTGGTTCCCACAAGGTACATTTAGGTCTCGTTTATACGAGTCAAAAAGGTTCATAGATGTCAGGTTCCCACAAGGTACACTTAGGTCTAGTTTATACGAGTCAAAAAGGTTCATAGATGTCAGGTTCCCACAAGGTACATTTAGTTCTAGTTTATACGAGTCAAAAACCTTCATAGATGTCTGTTTCCCACAAGGTACATTTAGGTCTAGTTTATACGAGTCAAAAACCTTCATAGATGTCTGGTTCCCACAAGGTACATTTAGGTCTAGGTTATACGTGTCAAAAACCTTCATAGATGTCTGGTTCCCACAAGGTACATTTAGGTCTAGGTTATACGAGTCAAAAAGGTTCATAGATGTCTGGTTCACACAAGGTACATTTAGGTCTAGTTTATACGAATCAAAAAGGTTCATAGATGTCTGGTTCCCACAAGTTACTTTTAGGTCTAGTTTATACGACTCAAAAACCTTCATAGATGTCTGGTTCCCACAAGGTACATTTAGGTCTAGTTTATACGAGTCAAAAAGGTACATAGATGTCTGGTTCCCACAAGGTACATTTAGGTCTAGTTTATACGAGTCAAAAAGATTCATAGATGTCTGGTTCCCAAAAGGTACATTTAGGTCTAGTTTATACGAGTCAAAAACCTTCATAGATGTCTGGTTCCCACAAGGTACTTTTAGGTCTGGTTTATACGAGTCAAAAAACTTCATAGATGTCTGGTTCCCACAAGGTACATTTAGGTCTAGTTTATACGAGTCAAAAAGGTTCATAGATGTCAGCTTCCCACAAGGTACATTTAGGTCTAGTTTATACGAGTCAAAAAGGTTCATAGATGTCTGGTTCCCACAAGGTACATTTAGGTCTCGTTTATACGAGTCAAAAAGGTTCATAGATGTCAGGTTCCCACAATGTACACTTAGGTCTAGTTTATACGAGTCAAAAAGGTTCATAGATGTCAGGTTCCCACAAGGTACATTTAGTTCTAGTTTATACGAGTCAAAAACCTTCATAGATGTCTGTTTCCCACAAGGTACATTTAGGTCTAGTTTATACGAGTCAAAAACCTTCATAGATGTCTGGTTCCCACAAGGTACATTTAGGTCTAGGTTATACGTGTCAAAAACCTTCATAGATGTCTGGTTCCCACAAGGTACATTTAGGTCTAGGTTATACGAGTCAAAAAGGTTCATAGATGTCTGGTTCACACAAGGTACATTTAGGTCTAGTTTATACGAATCAAAAAGGTTCATAGATGTCTGGTTCCCACAAGGTACTTTTAGGTCTAGTTTATACGACTCAAAAACCTTCATAGATGTCTGGTTCCCACAAGTTACATTTAGGTCTAGTTTATACGAGTCAAAAAGGTACATAGATGTCTGGTTCCCACAAGGTACATTTAGGTCTAGTTTATACGAGTCAAAAAACTTCATAGATGTCTGGTTCCCACAAGGTACTTTTAGGTCTGGTTTATACGAGTCAAAAAACTTCATAGATGTCTGGTTCCCACAAGGTACATTTAGTTCTAGTTTATACGAGTCAAAAAGGTTCATAGATGTCAGCTTCCCACAAGGTACATTTAGGTCTAGTTTATACGAGTCAAAAAGGTTCATACATGTCTGGTTCCCACAAGGTACATTTAGGTCTAGTTTATACGAGTCAAAAAGGTCCATAGATGCCTGGTTCCCACAAGGTACATTTAGGTCTAGTTTATACGAGTCAAAAACCTTCATAGATGTCTGGTTCCCACAAGTTACATTTAGGTCCAGTTTATACGAGTCAAAAAGGTTCGTAGATGTCTGGTTCCAACAAGGTACATTTAGGCCTAGTTTTTACCAGTCAAAAAGTTTCATAGATGTCTGGTTCCCAAAAGGTACATTTAGGTCTAGTTTATACGAGTCAAAAAGGTTCATAGATGTCGGGTTCCCACAAGGTACATTTAGGTCTCCTTTATACGAGTCATAAAGGTTCATAGATGTCAGGTTCCCACAAGGTACATTTAGGTCTAGTTTATACGAGTCAAAAAACTTCATAGATGTCTGGTTCCAACAAGGTACATTTAGGTCTAGTTTATACGAGTCAAAAAGGTTCATATTTGTCAGCTTCCCACAAGGTACATTTAGGTCTAGTTTATACGAGTCAAAAAACTTCATAGATGTCTGTTTCCCACAAGGTACATTTAGGTCTATTTTATACGAGTCAAAAAACTTCATAGATGTCTGGTTCCCACAAGGTACATTTAGGTCTATGTTATACCTGTCAAAAACCTTCATAGATATCTGGTTCCCACAAGGTACATTTAGGTCTAGGTTATACGATTCAAAAAGGTTCATAGATGTCTGGTTCACACAAGGTACATTTAGGTCTCGTTTATACGAATCAAAAAGGTTCATAGATGTCTGGTTCCCACAAGGTACTTTTAGGTCTAGTTTATACGAGTCACAAACCTTCATAGATGTCTGGTTCCCACAAGGTACATTTAGGTCTAGTTTATACGAGTCAAAAAGGTTCATAGATGTCTGGTTCCCACAAGGTACATTTAGGTCTAGTTTATACGAGTCAAAAACCTTCATAGATGTCTGGTTCACACAAGATACTTTTAGGTCTGGTTTATACGAGTCAAAAAACTTCATAGATGTCTGGTTCCCACAAGGTACATTTAGGTCTAGTTTATACGAGACAAAAAGGTTCATAGATGTCAGCTTCCCACAAGGTACATTTAGGTCTAGTTTATACGAGTCAAAAAGGTTCATAGATGTCTGGTTCCCACAAGGTACATTTAGGTCTAGTTTATACGAGTCAAAAAGGTTCATAGATGTCTGGTTCCGATAAGGTACACTTAGGTCTAGCTTATAAGAGTCAAAAACCTTCATAGAAGTCTGGTTCCCACAAGGTACATTTAGGTCTAGTTTATACGAGTCAAAAAGGTTCATAGATGTCTGGTTCCCACAAGGTACATTTAGGTCTAGTTTATACGAGTCAAAAACCTTCATAGATGTATGGTTCCCACATGGTACATTTAGGTCTAGTTTATACGAGTCAAATAGGTTCATAGATGTCTGGTTCCCACAAGTTACATTTAGTTCTAGTTTATACGAGTCAAAAAGGTTCATAGATGTCATGTTCCCACAAGGTACATTTAGGTCTAGTTTATACGAGTCAAAAAGGTTCATAGATGTCTGGTTCCCACAGGGTACATTTAGGTCTAGTTTATACGAGTCAAAAAGGTTCATAGATGTCAGTTTCCCACAAGGTACATTAGGTCTAGTTTAAACGAGTCAAAAAGGTTCATAGATGTCAGGTTCCCACAAGGTACATTTAGGTCTAGTTTATACGAATCAAAAAGGTTCGTAGATGTCAGGTTCCCACAAGGTACATTAGGTCTAGTTTATACGAGTCAAAAAGGTTCATAGATGTCTGGTTCCCACAAGGTACATTTAGGTCTAGTTTATACGAGTCAAAAAACTTCATAGATGTCTGTTTCCCACAAGGTACATTTAGGTCTAGTTTATACGAGTCAAAACGGTTCATAGATGTCAGGTTCCCACAAGGTACACTTAGGTCTAGTTTATACGAGTCAAAAAACTTCATAGATGTCTGGTTCCCACAAGGTACATTTAGGTCTAGTTTATACGAGTCAAAAAGGTTCATAGATGTCTGGTTCCCACAAGGTACATTTAGGTCTAGTTTATACGAGTAAAAAACCTTCATAGATGTCTGGTTCCCACAAGGTACTTTTAGGTCTGGTTTATACGAGTCAAAAAACTTCATAGATGTCTGGTTCCAACAAGGTACATTTAGGTCTAGTTTATACGAGTCAAAAAGGTTCATAGATGTCAGCTTCCCACAAGGTACATTTAGGTCTAATTTATACGAGTCAAAAAGGTTCATAGAGGTCTGGTTCCCACAAGGTACATTTAGGTCTAGTTTACACGAGTCAAAAAGGTTCATAGATGTCTGGTTCCCACAAGGTACATTTAGGTCTAGCTTATACGAGTCAAAAACCTTCATAGATGTCTGGTTCCCACAAGGTACATTTAGGTCTAGTTTATACGAGTCAAAAAGGTTCATAGATGTCTGGTTCGAACAAGGTACATTTAGGTCTAGTTTATACGAGTCAAAAGGGTTCATAGATGTCATGTTCCCACAAGGTACATTTAGGTCTAGTTTATACGAGTCAAAAAGGTTCATAGATGTCTGGTTCCCACAGGGTACATTTACGTCTAGTTTATACGAGTCAAAAAGGTTCATAGATGTCAGGATCCCACAAGGTACATTTAGCTATAGTTTATACGAGTCAAAAAGGTTCATAGATGTCAAGTTCCAACAAGGTACATTTATGTCTAGTTTTACGAGTCAAAAACATTCATAGATGTCTGGTTCCCACAAGGTACCTTTAGGTCTAGTTTAAACGAGTCAAAAACCTTCATGGATGTCTGGTTCCCACAAGGTACATTTCGGTCTAGTTTATACGAGTCAAAAAGGTTCATAGATGTCTGGTTCCCACAAGGTACATTTAGGTCTAGTTTATACGAATCAAAAAGGTTCATAGATGTCTGGTTCCCACAAGGTACATTTAGGTCTAGTTTATAGGAGTCAAAAAGGTTCATAGATGTCTGGTTCCCACAAGGTACATTTAGGTCTAGTTTATACGAGTCAAAAAGGTTCATAGATGTCTGGTTCCCACAAGGTACATGTATTTCTTGTTTATACGAGTCAAAAAGGTTCATAGATGCCTGATTCCCACAAGGTACATTTAGGTCTAGTTTATAAGAGTCAAAAAGGTTCATAGATGTCTGCTTCCCACAAGGTACATTTAGGTCTAGTTTATACGAGTCAAAAAGGTTCATAGATGTTTGGTTCACACAAGGTACATTTAGGTCTAGTTTATACGAGTCAAAAAGCTTCATAGATGTCTGGTTCCCACAAGGTACATTTAGTTCTACTTTATACGAGTCAAAAAGGGTCACAGATGTCTGTTTCCCACAGGTTACTTTTAGGTCTAGTTTATACGAGTCAAAAAGGTTCATAGATGTCTGGTTCCCACAAGGTACATTTAGGTTTAGTTTATACGAGTCAAAAAGGTTCATAAATGTCAGGTTCCCACAAGGTACATTTAGGTCTAGTTTATACGAGTCAAAAATGTTCATAGATGTCAGGTTCCCACAAGGTGCATTTAGGTCTAGTTTATACGAGTCAAAAAGGTTCATAGATGTCTGGTTCCCACAAGGTACATTTTTGTCTAGTTTAGACGAGTCAAAAAGATTCATAGATGTCTGGTTCCCACAAGGTACATTTAGATCTAGTTTATACGAGTCAAAATGTTTCATAGATGTCTGGTTCACACAAGGTACATTTAGTTCTAATTTATACGAGTCAAAAAGGTTCATAGATGTTTGTTTCCCACAAGGTACATTTAGGTCTAGTTTATACGAGTCAAAAAGGTTCATAGATATTAGGTTCCCACAAGGTACATTTAAATCTAGTTTGTACGTGTTAACAAGCTTCATCTATATCAGGTTCCAACATGGTACATTTAGGTCTAGTTTATACGAGTCAAAAAGGTTCATAGATGTCAGGTTCCCACAAGGTACATTTAGGTCTAGTTTATACGAGTCAAAAAGGTTCATAGAGGTCAGGTTCCCACAAGTTACATTAGGTCTAGTTTATACGAGTCAAAAAGGTTCATAGATGTCTAGTTCCCACAAGGTACATTTAGGTCTAGTTTATACGAGTCAAAAAGGTTCATAGATGTCTCGTTCCCACAAGGTACATTATATCTAGTTTATACGAGTCAAAAAGGTTCATAGATGTCTGGTTCCTACAAGGTACATTTAGGTCTAGTTTATACGAGTCAAAAAGGTTCATAGGTGTCTGGTTCCCACAAGGTACATTTAGGTCTAGTTTATACGAGTCAAAAAGGTTCATAGATGTCTGGTTCCCACAAGGTACATTTAGTTCTAGTTTATACGAGTCAAAAAGGTTCATAGATGTCAGGTTCCCACAAGGTACATTTAGGTCTAGTTTATACGAGTCAAAAAGTTTCATAGATGTCAGGTTCCCACAAGTTACATTTAGGTCTAGTTTTACGAGTCAAAAACATTCATAGATCTCTGGTTCCCACAAGATACATTTAGGTCTAGTTTATACGAGTCAAAAACCTTCATAGATGTCTGGTTCCCACAAGGTACATTTAGGTCTAGTTTATACGAGTCAAAAAGGTTCATAGATGTCTGGTTCCCACAAGGTACATTTAGGTCTAGTTTATACGAGTCAAAAAGGTTCATAGATGTCTTGTTCCCACAAGGTATATTTAGGTCTAGTTTATACGAGTCAAAAAGGTTCATAGATGTCAGGTTCCCACAAGGTACATTTAAGTTTAGTTTATACGAGTTAACAAGCTTCATCGATATCAGGTTCCCACAAGGTACATTTAGGTCTAGCTTATACGAGTCAAAAAGGTTCATAGATGTCAGGTTCCCACAAGGTACATTTAGGTCTAGTTTATACGAGTCAAAAAGGTTCGTAGATGTCAGGTTCCCACAAGTTACTTTAGGTCTAGTTTATACGAGTCAAAAAGGTTCATAGAGGTCTGGTTCCCACAAAGTACATTTAGGTCTAGTTTATACGAGTCAAAAACCTTCATAGATGTCTGGTTCCAACAAGGTACATTTAGTTCTAGTTTATACGAGTCAAAAAGGTTCACAGATGTCTGTTTCCCACAGGTTACTTTGAGGTCTAGTTTATACGAGTCAAAAAGGTTCATAGATGTCTGGTTGCCACAAGGTACATTTAGGTTTAGTTTATACGAGTCAAAAAGGTTCATAGATCTCAGGTTCCCACAAGGTACATTTAGGTCTAGTTTATACGAGTCAAAAAGGTTCATAGATGTCTGGTTCCCACAAGTTACATTTAGTTCTAGTTTATACGAGTCAAAAAGGTTCATAGATGTCATGTTCCCACAAGGTATATTTAGGTCTAGTTTATACGAGTCAAAAAGGTTCATAGATGTCTGGTTCACGCAGGGTACATTTAGGTCTAGTTTATACGAGTCAAAAAGGTTCATAGATGTCAGTTTCCCACAAGGTACATTAGGTCTAGTTTAAACGAGTCAAAAGGGTTCATAGATGTCAGGTTCCCACAAGGTACATTTAGGTCTAGTTTATACGTGTCAAAAAGGTTCGTAGATGTCAGGTTCCCACAAGGTACATTAGGTCTAGTTTATACGAGTCAAAAAGGTTCATAGATGTCTGGTTCCCACAAGGTACATTTAGGTCTAGTTTATACGAGTCAAAAAACTTCATAGATGTCTGTTTCCCACAAGGTACATTTAGGTCTAGTTTATACGAGTCAAAACGGTTCATAGATGTCAGGTTCCCACAAGTTACACTTAGGTCTAGTTTATACGAGTCAAAAAACTTCATATATGTCTGGTTCCCACAAGGTACATTTAGGTCTAGTTTATACGACTCAAAAAGGTTCATAGATGTCTGGTTCCAACAAGGTACATTTAGGTCTAGTTTATACGAGTAAAAAACCTTCATAGATGTCTGGTTCCCACAAGGTACTTTTAGGTCTGGTTTATAAGAGTCAAAAAACTTCATAGATGTCTGGTTCCAACAAGGTACATTTAGGTCTAGTTTATACGAGTCAAAAAGGTTCATAGATGTCAGCTTCCCACAAGGTACATTTAGGTCTAGTTTATACGAGTCAAAAAGGTTCATAGAGGTCTGGTTCCCACAAGGTACATTTAGGTCTAGTTTACACGAGTCAAAAAGGTTCATAGATGTCTGGTTCCCACAAGGTACATTTAGGTCTAGCTTATACGAGTCAAAAAACTTCATAGATGTCTGGTTCCCACAAGGTACATTTAGGTCTAGTTTATACGAGTCAAAAAGGTTCATAGATGTCTGGTTCCCACAAGGTACATTTAGGTCTAGTTTATACGAGTCAAAAGGTTTCATAGATGTCATGTTCCCACAAGGTACATTTACGTCTAGTTTATACGAGTCAAAAAGGTTCATAGATGTCAGGATCCCACAAGGTACATTTAGGTCTAGTTTATACGAGTCAAAAAGGTTCATAGATGTCAGGTTCCAACAAGGTCCATTTATGTCTAGTTTTACGAGTCAAAAACATTCATAGATGTCTGGTTCCCACAAGGTACATTTAGGTCTAGTTTAAACGAGTCAAAAACCTTCATGGATGTCTGGTTCCCACAAGGTACATTTAGGTCTAGTTTATACGAGTCAAAAACCTTCATAGATGTCTGGTTCCCACAAGGTACATTTAGGTCTAGTTTATACGAGTCAAAAAGGTTCATAGATGTCTGGTTCCCACAAGGTACATTTAGGTCTAGTTTATACGAGTCAAAAATGTTGATAGATGTCTGGTGCCCACAAGGTACATTTAGGTCTAGTTTATACGAGTCAAAAAGGTTCATAGATGTCTGGTTCCCACAAGGTACATTTAGGTCTAGTTTATACGAGTCAAAAACCTTCATAGATGTCTGGTTCACACAAGGTACTTTAGATCTAGTTTATACGAGTCAAAATGGTTCATAGATGTCTGGTTCCCACAAGGTACATTTAGGTCTAGTTTATACGAGTCAAAAATGTTCATAGATGTCATGTTCCAACAAGGTACATTTAGGTCTAGTTTATACGAGTCAAAAAGGTTAATAGATGTCTGGTTCCCACAAGGTACATTTATGTCTAGTTTATACGACTCAAAAAACTTCATACATGTCTGGTTCCCACAAGTTACATTTAGGTCTAGTTTATACGTGTCAAAAACCTTCATAGATGTCTGGTTCCCACAAGGTACATTTAGGTCTAGGTTATACGAGTCAAAAAGGTTCATAGATGTCTGGTTCACACAAGGTACATTTAGGTCTAGTTTATACGAATCAAAAAGTTTCATAGATGTCTGGTTCCCACAAGGTACATTTAGGTCTAGTTTATACGAGTCAAAATGGTTCATAGATGTCTGCTTCCCACAAGGTACATTTAGGTCTAGTTTATACGAGTCAAAAACATTCATAGATGTCTGGTTCCCACAAGGTACATTTAGTTCTAGTTTATACGAGTCAAAAAACTTCATAGATGTCTGGTTCCCACAAGGTACATTTAGTTCTAGTTTATACGAGTCAAAAAGGTTCATAGATGTCAGGTTCCCTCAAGGTACATTTAGGTCTAGTTTATACGAGTTAAAAAGGTTCATAGATGTCTGGTTCCCACAAGGTATATTTAGGTCTAGTTTATACGAGTCAAAAACCTTCATAGATGTCTGGTTCCCACCAGGTACATTTAGGTCTAGCTTATACGAGTCAAAAACCTTCATAGATGTCTGGTTCCCACAAGGTACATTTAGGTCTAGTTTATACGAGTCAAAAAGGTTCATAGATGTCATGATCCCACAAGGTCCATTTAGGTCTATTTTATACGAGTCAAAAAGGTTCATTGATGTCCGGTTCCCACAGCGTACATTTACGTCTAGTTTATACGAGTCAAAAATGTTCATAGATGTCATGTTCCCACAAGGTATATTTTCGTCTAGTTTATACGATTCAAAAAGGTTCAAAGATGTCAGGTTCCCACCAGGTACATTATGTCTAGTTTTACGAGTCAAAAACATTCATAGATGTCTGGTTCCCACAAGGTACATTTAGGTCTAGTTTATACGAGTCAAAAACCTTCATGGATGTCTGGTTCCCACAAGGTACATTTAGGTCTAATTTATACGAGTCAAAAACCTTCATAGATGTCTGGTTCCCACAAGGTACATTTAGTTCTAGGTTATACGAGTCAAAAAGGTTCATAGATGTCTGGTTCACACAAGGTACATTGAGGTCTAGTTTATACGAATCAAAAAGGTTCATAGATGTCTGGTTCCCACAAGGTACATTTAGGTCTAGTTTATACGAGTCAAAAAGGTTCATAGATGTCTGGTTCCCATAAGGTCTATTTAGGTCTAGTTTATACGAGTCAAAAACCTTCATAGATGTCTGGTTCCCACAAGGTACTTTTAGGTCTAGTTTATACGAGTCAAAAAACTTCATAGATGTCTGGTTCCCACAAGGTACATTCAGGTCTAGTTTATACGAGTCAAAACGGTTCATAGATGTCTGGTTCCCACAAGGTACATTTAGGTCTAGTTTATACGAGTCAAAAACCTACATAGATGTCTGGATCCACAAGGTACTTTTAGCTCTAGTTTATACGAATCAAAAAACTTCATTCATGTCTGGTTCCCACAAGGTACATTTAGGTTTAGTTTATACGAGTCAAAAAGGTTCATAGATGTCAGCTTCCCACAAGGTACATTTAGGTCTAGTTTATACGAGTCAAAAAGGTTCATAGATGTCTGGTTCCCAAAAGGTACATTATGTCTAGTTTTACGAGTCAAAAACATTCATAGATGTCTGGTTCCCACAAGGTACATTTAGGTCTAGTTTATACGAGTCAAAAACCTTCATGGATGTCTGGTTCCAACAAGGTACATTTAGGTCTAGGTTATACGAGTCAAAAACCTTCAAAGATGTCTGGTTCCCACAAGGTACATTTAGGTCTAGTTTATACGAGACAAAAAGGTTCATAGATGTCTGGTTCCCACAAGGTACATTTAGTTCTAGTTTATACGAGTCAAAAAGGTTCATAGATGTCAGGTTCCCACAAGGTACATTTAGGTCTAGTTTATACGAGTCAAAAAGGTTCATAGATGTCAGGTTCCAGAAGGTACATTTAGTTCTAATTTTACGAGTCAAAAACATTCATAGATCTCTGGTTCCCACAAGATACATTTAGGTCTAGTTTATACGAGTCAAAAACCTTCATAGATGTCTGGTTCCCACAAGGTACATTTCGGTCTAGTTTATACGAGTCAAAAAGGTTCATAGATTTCTGGTTCCCACAAGGTACATTTAGGTCTAGATTATACGAGTCAAAAAGATTCATAGATGTCTGGTTCCAACAAGGTACATTTAGGTCTTGTGTATACGAGACAAAAACCTTCATAGATGTCTGGTTCCCACAAGGTACATCTAGGTCTAGTTTATACGAGTCAAAAAGGTTCATAGATGTCAGGTTCACACAAGGTACACTTAGGTCTAGTTTATACGAGACAAAAAGGTTCATAGATGTCAGGTTCCCACAAGGTACATTTAGTTCTAGTTTATACGAGTCAAAAACCTTCATAGATGTCTGGTTCAAACAAGGTACATTTAGGTCTAGTTTATACGAGTCAAAAACCTTCATAGATGTCTGGTTCCCACAAGGTACATTTAGGTCTAGTTTATACGTGTCAAAAACCTTCATAGATGTCTGGTTCCCACAAGGTACATTTAGGTCTAGGTTATACGAGTCAAAAAGGTTCATAGATGTCTGGTTCACACAAGGTACATTTAGGTCTAGTTTATACGAATCAAAAAGGTTCATAGATGTCTTGTTCCCACAAGGTACATTTAGGTCTAGTTTATACGAATCAAAATGGTTCATAGATGTCTGGTTCCCACAAGGTACATTATGTCTAGTTTATACGAGTCAAAAACCTACATAGATGTCTGGTTCACACAAGGTACTTTTAGGTCTACTTTATACGAGTCAAAAAACTTCATAGATGTCTGGTTCCCACAAGGTACATTTAGGTCAAGTTTATACGAGTCAAAAACCTTCATAGATGTCTGGTTCCCACAAGGTACTTTTAGGTCTAGTTTATACTAGTCAAAAAACTTCATAGATGTCTGGTTCACACAAGGTACATTTAGGTCTAGTTTATACGAGTCAAAAAGGTTCATAGATGTCATGTTCCCACAAGGTACATTTAGGTCTAGGTTATACGAGTCAAAAAGTTTCATAGATGTCATGTTCCCACAAGGTACATTTAGGTCTAGTTTATACGAGTCAAAAAAGTTCATAGATGTCTGGTTCCCACAGGGCACATTTAGGTCTAGTTTATACGAGTCAAAAAGGTTCATAGATGTCATGTTCCCACAAGGTACATTTAGGTCTAGTTTATATGAGTCAAAAAGGTTCATAGATGTCCGGTTCCCACAAAGTACATTATGTCTAGTTTTAAGTGTCAAAAACATTCATAGATGTCTGGTTCCCACAGGGTACATTTATGTCTAGTTTATACGAGTCAAAAACGTTCATGGATGTCTGGTTCCCACAAGGTACATTTAGGTCTATTTTATACGAGTCAAAAAGGTTCATAGATGTCTGGTTCCCACAAGGTACATTTAGGTCTAGTTTATACGAGTCAAAATGTTTCATAGATGTCTGGTTCCCACAGGGTACATTTAGGTCTAGTTTATACGAGTCAAAAACCTTCATAGATGTCTGGTTCTCACAAGGTACATTTAGGTCTAGTTTATACGAGTCAAAAAGGTTCATAGATGTCTGGTTCCCACAAGGTACATTATGTCTAGTTTTACGTGTCAAAAACATTCATAGATGTCTGGTTCCCACAGGGTACATTTAGGTCTAGTTTATACGAGTCAAAAACATTCATGGATGTCTGGTTCCCACAAGGTACATTTACGTCTAGTTTATACGAGTCAAAAAGGTTCATAGATGTCATGTTCCCACAAGGTACATTTAGGTCTAGTTTATATGAGTCAAAAAGGTTCATAGATGTCCGGTTCCCACAAGGTACATTATGTCTAGTTTTACGTGTCAAAAACATTCATAGATGTCTGGTTCCCACAGGGTACATTTAGGTCTAGTTTATACGAGTCAAAAAACTTCATGGATGTCTGGTTCCCACAAGGTACATTTAGGTCTAGTTTATACGAGTCAAAAACCTTCATAGATGTCTGGTTCTCACAAGGTACATTTAGGTCTAGTTTATACGAGTCAAAAAGGTTCATAGATGTCTGGTTCCCACAAGGTACATTTAGGTCTAGTTTATACGAGTCAAAAAGGTTTATAGATGTCTGGTTCCCACAAGGTACATTTAGGTCTAGTTTATACGAATCAAAAAGTTTCATAGATGTCTGGTTCCCACAAGGTACATTTAGGTCTAGTTTATACGAGTCAAAAAGGTTCATGGATGTCTGGTTCCCACAAGGTACATTTAGGTCTAGTTTATACGAGTCAAAAACCTTCATAGATGTCTGGTTCTCACAAGGTACATTTAGGTCTAGTTTATACGAGTCAAAAAGATTTATAGATGTCTGGTTCCCACAAGGTACATTTAGGTCTAATTTATACGAATCAAAAACCTTCATAGATGTCTGGTTCCCACAAGGTACATTTAGGTCTAGTTTATACGAGTCAAAAAGGTTCATAGATGTCTGGTTCCCACAAGGAACATTTAGGTCTAGTTTATACGAGTCAAAAAGGTTCATAGATGTCATGTTCCCACAAGGTACATTTAGGTCTAGTTTATACGAGTCAAAATGTTTCATAGATGTCTGGTTCCCACAGGGTACATTTAGGTCTAGTTTATACGAGTCAAAAAGATTCATAGATGTCTGGTTCCCACAAGGTATATTTAGGTCTAGTTTATACGAGTCAAAAACCTTCATAGATTTCTGGTTCCCACAAGGTACTTTTAGGTCTAGTTTATACGAGTCAAAAAGGTTCAGAGATGTCTGGTTCCCACAGGGTACATTTAGGTCTAGTTTATACGAGTCAAAAAGGTTAATAGATGTCTGGTTCCAACAAGGTACATTTAGGTCTAGTTTATACGAGTCAAAATGGTTCATAGATGTCTGGTTCCCACAAGGTACATTTAGGTCTAGTTTATACGAGTCAAAAAGGTTCATAGATGTCATGTTCCCACAAGTTACATTTAGGTCTAGTTTATACGAGTCAAAAAGGTTCATAGATGTCTGGTTCCCACAAGGTACATTTAGGTCTAGTTTATACGAGTCAAAAAGGTTCATAGATGTCTGATTCCCAGAAGGTACATTTAGGTCTAGTTTATACGAGTCAAAAAGGTTCATAGATGTCTGGTTCCGACAAGGTACATTTAGGTCTAGTTTATACGAGTCAAAAACCTTCATAGATGTCTGGTTCACACAAGGTACATTTAGGTCTAGTTTATACGAGTCAAAAAGGTTCATAGATGTCATGTTCCCACAAGGTACATTTAGGTCTAGTTTATACGAGTCAAAATGTTACATAGATGTCTGGTTCCCACAGGGTACATTTAGGTCTAGTTTATACGAGTCAAAAAGGTTCATAGTTGTCATGTTCCCACAAGGTACATTTAGGTCTAGTTTATATAAGTCAAAAAGGTTCATGGATGTCCGGTTCCCACAAGGTACATTATGTCTAGTTTTACGTGTCAAAAACATTCATAGATGTCTGGTTCCCACAGGGTACATTTAGGTCTAGTTTATACGAGTCAAAAACCTTCATGGATGTCTGGTTCCCACAAGGTACATTTAGGTCTAGTTTATACGAGTCAAAAACCTTCATAGATGTCTGGTTCTCACAAGGTACATTTAGGTCTAGTTTATACGAGTCAAAAAGGTTTATAGATGTCTGGTTCCCACAAGGTACATTTAGGTCTAGTTTATACGAATCAAAAAGTTTCATAGATGTCTGGTTCCCACAAGGTACATTTAGGTCTAGTTTATACGAGTCAAAAAGCTTCATGGATGTCTGGTTCCCACAAGGTACATTTAGGTCTAGTTTATACGAGTCAAAAACCTTCATAGATGTCTGGTTCTCACAAGGTACATTTAGGTCTAGTTTATACGAGTCAAAAAGATTTATAGATGTCTGGTTCCCACAAGGTACATTTAGGTCTAATTTATACGAATCAAAAACATTCATAGATGTCTGGTTCCCACAAGGTACATTTAGGTCTAGTTTATACGAGTCAAAAAGGTTCATAGATGTCTGGTTCCCACAAGGAACATTTAGGTCTAGTTTATACGAGTCAAAAAGGTTCATAGATGTCATGTTCCCACAAGGTACATTTAGGTCGAGTTTATACGAGTCAAAATGTTTCATAGATGTCTGGTTCCCACAGGGTACATTTAGGTCTAGTTTATACGAGTCAAAAAGATTCATAGATGTCTGGTTCCCACAAGGTATATTTAGGTCTAGTTTATACGAGTCAAAAACCTTCATAGATGTCTGGTTCCCACAAGGTACTTTTAGGTCTAGTTTATACGAGTCAAAAAGGTTCAGAGATGTCTGGTTCCCACAGGGTACATTTAGGTCTAGTTTATACGAGTCAAAAAGGTTAATAGATGTCTGGTTCCAACAGGGTACATTTAGGTCTAGTTTATACGAGTCAAAATGGTTCATAGATGTCTGGTTCCCACAAGGTACATTTAGGTCTAGTTTATACGAGTCAAAAAGGTTCATAGATGTCATGTTCCCACAAGTTACATTTAGGTCTAGTTTATACGAGTCAAAAAGGTTCATAGATGTCTGGTTCCCACAAGGTACATTTAGGTCTAGTTTATACGAGTCAAAAAGGTTCATAGATGTCTGATTCCCAGAAGGTACATTTAGGTCTAGTTTATACGAGTCAAAAAGGTTCATAGATGTCTGGTTCCGACAAGGTACATTTAGGTCTAGTTTATACGAGTCAAAAACCTTCATAGATGTCTGGTTCACACAAGGTACATTTAGGTCTAGTTTATACGAGTCAAAAACCTTCATAGATGTCTGGTTCCCACAAGGTACATTTAGTTCTAGTTTATACGAATCAAAAAGGTTCACAGATGTCTGTTTCCCACAGGTTACATTTAGGTCTAGTTTATAGGAGTCGAAAAGGTTCATAGATATCTGGTTCCCACAAAGTACATTTAGGTCTAGTTTATACGAATCAAAAACCTTCATAGATGTCTGGTTCCCACAAGGTACATTTAGATCTAGTTTATACGAGTCAAAAAGGTTCATAGATGTCTGGTTCCCACAAGGTACATTTAGGTCTAGTTTATACGAGTCAAAAAGGTTCATAGATGTCTGGTTCCCACAAGGTACATTTAGGTTTTTTTTATACGAGTCAAAAAGGTTCATAGATGTCTGGTTCCCACAAGGTACATTTAGGTCTAGTTTATAGGAATGAAATAGGTTCATAGATGTCAGGTTCCCACAAGGTACATTTAGGTCTAGATTATACGAGTCAAAAAGGTTCATAGATGTCTGGTTCACACAAGGTACATTATGTCTTGTTTATACGAGTCAAAAACGTTCATAGAGGTCTGGTTCCCACAAGGTACATTTAGGTCTAGTTTATAGGAGTCAAAAACCTTCATAGATGTCTGGTTCCCACAAGGTACATTTAGGTCTAGTTTATACGAGTCATAATGGTTCATAGATGTCAGGTTCCCACAACGTACATTTAGGTCTAGTTTATACGAGTCAAAAAGGTTCATAGATGTCTGGTTCCCACAAGTTACATTTAGGTCTAGTTTATACGAGTCAATAAGGTTCATAGATGTCAGGTTCCCACAAGGTACATTTAGGTCTAGTTTATACGAGTCAAAAAGGTTCATAGATGTCTGGTTCCCACAAGGTACATTTAGGTCTAGTTTATACGAGACAAATAGGTTCATAGATGTCAGGTTCCCACAAAGTACATTTAGGTCTAGTTTATACGAGTCAAAAAGGTTCATAGATGTCTGGTTCCCACAAGGTACATTTAGGTCAAGTTTATACGAGTCAAAAAGGTTCATAGATGTCTGGTTCCCACAACTACATTTAGGTCTAGTTTATACGAGTCAAAAAGGTTCATAGATGTCAGGTTCCCACAAGGTACATTTAGGTCTTGTTTATACGAGTCAAAAAGGTTCATAGATGTCAGGTTCCCACAAGGTACATTTAGGTCTAGTTTATACGAGTCAAAAAGGTTCATAGATGTCTGGTGCCCACAAGGTACATTTAGGTCTAGTTTATACAAGTCAAAAAGGTTCATAGATGTCTGGTTCCCACAAGGTACATTTAGGTCTAGTTTATACGAGTCAAAAAGGTTCATAGATGTCTGGTTCCCACAAGGTACATTTAGGTCTAGTTTATACGAGTCAAAAAGGTTCATACATGTCTGGTTCCCACAAGTTACAATTAGGACTAGTTTATACGAGTCAAAAACCTTCATAGATGTCTGGTTCCCACAAGTTACATTTAGGTCTATTTTATACGAGTCAAAAAGGTTCATAGATGTCTGGTTCCCACAAGGTACATTTAGGTCTAGTTTATACGATTCAAAAAGGTTCATAGATGTCTGGTTCTTACAAGGTACATTTAGGTCTAGTTTATACGAGTCAAAAAGGTTCATAGAGGTCTGGTTCCCACAAGGTACATATAGGTCTAGTTTATACGAGTCAAAAAGGTTCATAGATGTCTGGTTCCCACAAGGTACATTTAGGTCTAGTTTATACGAGTCAAAAAGCTTCATAGATGTCTGGTTCCCACAAGGTACATTTAGGTCTAGTTTATACGAGTCGAAAAGATTCATAGATGTCTGGTTCCCACAAAGTACATTTAGTTCTAGTTTATACGAATCAAAAACCTTCATAGATGTCTGGTTCCCACAAGTTACATTTAGGTCTAGTTTATACGAGTCAATAAGGTTCATAGATGTCAGGTTCCCACAAGGTACATTTAGGTCTAGTTTATACGAGTCAAAAAGGTTCATAGATGTCTGGTTCCCACAAGGTACATTTAGGTCTAGTTTATACGAGACAAATAGGTTCATAGATGTCAGGTTCCCACAAAGTACATTTAGGTCTAGTTTATACGAGTCAAAAAGGTTCATAGATGTCTGGTTCCCACAAGGTACATTTAGGTCAAGTTTATACGAGTCAAAAAGGTTCATAGATGTCTGGTTCCCACAACTACATTTAGGTCTAGTTTATACGAGTCAAAAAGGTTCATAGATGTCAGGTTCCCACAAGGTACATTTAGGTCTTGTTTATACGAGTCAAAAAGGTTCATAGATGTCAGGTTCCCACAAGGTACATTTAGGTCTAGTTTATACGAGTCAAAAAGGTTCATAGATGTCTGGTGCCCACAAGGTACATTTAGGTCTAGTTTATACAAGTCAAAAAGGTTCATAGATGTCTGGTTCCCACAAGGTACATTTAGGTCTAGTTTATACGAGTCAAAAAGGTTCATAGATGTCTGGTTCCCACAAGGTACATTTAGGTCTAGTTTATACGAGTCAAAAAGGTTCATACATGTCTGGTTCCCACAAGTTACAATTAGGTCTAGTTTATACGAGTCAAAAACCTTCATAGATGTCTGGTTCCCACAAGTTACATTTAGGTCTATTTTATACGAGTCAAAAAGGTTCATAGATGTCTGGTTCCCACAAGGTACATTTAGGTCTAGTTTATACGATTCAAAAAGGTTCATAGATGTCTGGTTCTTACAAGGTACATTTAGGTCTAGTTTATACGAGTCAAAAAGGTTCATAGATGTCTGGTTCCCACAAGGTACATATAGGTCTAGTTTATACGAGTCAAAAAGGTTCATAGATGTCTGGTTCCCACAAGGTACATTTAGGTCTAGTTTATACGAGTCAAAAAGCTTCATAGATGTCTGGTTCCCACAAGGTACATTTAGGTCTAGTTTATACGAGTCGAAAAGATTCATAGATGTCTGGTTCCCACAAAGTACATTTAGTTCTAGTTTATACGAATCAAAAACCTTCATAGATGTCTGGTTCCCACAAGGTACATTTAGGTCTAGTTTATACGAGTCAAAAAGTTTCATAGATGTCTGGTTCCCACAAAGTACATTAGGTCTAGTTTATACGAGTCAAAAAACTTCATAGATGTCTGGTTCCCACAAGGTACATTTAGGTCTAGTTTATAGGTGTCAAAAAGGTTCATATATGTCTGGTTTCCACAAGGTACATTTAGGTCTAGTTTATACGAGTCAAAAAGGTTCAAAGATGTCAGGTTCCCATAAGGTACATTTAGGTCTAGTTTATACGAGTCAAAAAAGTTCATAGATGTCTGGTTCCCACAAGGTACATTTAGATCTAGTTGATACGAGTCAAAAACCTTCATAGATGTCTGGTTCCCACAAGGTACATTTAGGTCTAGTTTATACGAGTCAAAAACATTCATAGATGTCTGGTTCCCACAAGGTACATTTAGGTCTAGTTTATACGAGTCAAAAAGGTTCATAGATGTCAGGTTCCCACAAGGTACATTTGGTTCTAGTTTATACGAGTCAAAAAGGTTCATAGATGTCTGGTTCCCACAAGGTACATTTAGGTTTAGTTTATAGTCGTCAAAAAGTTTCATAGACGTCTGGTTCCCACAAGGTACATTTAGGTCTAGTTTATACCAGTCAAAAACTTTCATAGATGTCTGGTTCCCACAAGGTACATTTAGGTCTTCTTTATACGAATCAAAAAGGGTCATAGATGTCTGGTTCCCACAAGGTACATTTAGGTCTAGTTTATACGAGTCAAAAAGGTTCATAGATGTCAGGCTCCCACAAGGTACATTTAGGTCTAGTTTATACGAGTCAAGAAGGTTCATAGATGTCTGGTTCCCACAAGATACATTTAGGTCTAGTTTATACGAGTCAAAAAGGTTCATACATGTCTGGTTCCCACAAGGTACATTAAATCTAGTTTATACGAGTCAAAAACCTTCATAGATGTCTGGTTCCCACAAGGTACATTTAGGTCTAGTTTATACGAGTCAAAAATGTTCATAGATGTCTGGTTCCCACAAGGTACATTTAGGTCTAGTTTATACAAGTCAAAAAGGTTCATAGATGTCTGGTTCCCACAAGGTACATTTAGGTCTAGTTTATACGAGTCATAATGGTTCATAGATGTCAGGTTCCCACAACGTACATTTAGGTCTAGTTTATACGAGTCCAAAAGATTCATAGATGTCTGGTTCCCACAAGGTACATTTAGGTCTAGTTTATACGAGTCAATAAGGTTCATAGATGTCTGGTTCCCACAAGTTACTTTTAGGTCTTGTTTATACGAGTCAAAAAGTTTCATAGATGTCAGGTTCCCACAAGGTACATTTAGATATAGTTTATACGAGTCAAAAAGGTTCATAGATGTCTGGTTCCCACAAGGTACATTTAGGTCTAGTTTATACGAGTCAAAAAGGTTCATAGATGTCTGGTTCCCACAAGGTACATTTAGGTCTAGTTTATACGATTAAAAAGATTCATAGATGTCTGGTTCCCACAAGGTACATTTAGGTCTAGTTTATAGGAGTGAAATAGGTTCATAGATGTCAGGTTCCCACAAGGTACATTTAGGTCTATTTTATACGAGTCAAAAAGGTTCATAGATGTCTGGTTCACACAAGGTACATTATGTCTAGTTTATACGAGTCAAAAAACGTTCATAAAGGTCTGGGTCCCACAAGGTACATTTAGGTCTAGTTTATACGAATCAAAAACGTTAATAGATGTCTGGTTCACACAAGGTACATTTAGGTCTAGTTTATACGAGTCATAATGGTTCATAGATGTCAGGTTCCCACAACGTACATTTAGGTCTAGTTTATACGAGACAAAAAGGTTCATAGATGTCTGGTTCCCACAAGGTACATTTAGGTCTAGTTTATACGAGTCAATAAGGTTCATAGATGTCTGGTTCCCACAAGTTACTTTTAGGTCTAGTTTATACGAGTCAAAAAGTTTCATAGATGTCAGGTTCCCACAAGGTACATTTATATATAGTTTATACGAGTCAAAAAGGTTCATAGATGTCTGGTTCCCACAAGGTACATTTAGGTCTAGTTTATACGAGTCAAAAAGTTCCATAGATGTCAGGTTCCCACAAGGTACATTTAGGTCTAGTTTATACGAGTCAAAAAGGTTCATAGATGTCTGGTTCCCACAAGGTACATTTAGGTCTAGTTTATTCGAGTCAAAAAGGTTCATAGATGTCTGGTTCCCACAAATACCTTTAGGTCTAGTTTATAGGAGTCAAAAAGGTTCATAGATGTCAGGTTCCCACAAGGTACATTTAGGTCTTGTTTATACGAGTCAAAAAGGTTCATAGATGTCAGGTTCCCACAAGCTACAATTAGGTCTAGTTTATACGAATCAAAAAGGTTCATAGATGTCTGGTTCCCACAAGGTACATTTAGGTCTAGTTTATACAAGTCAAAAAGGTTCATAGATGTCTGGTTCCCACAAGGTACATTTAGGTCTAGTTTATACGAATCAAAAACGTTAATAGATGTCTGGTTCACACAAGGTACATTTAGATCTAGTTTATACGAGTCAAAAAGGTTCATAGATGTCTGGTTCCCACAAGGTACATTTAGGTCTAGTTTATACGAGTCAAAAAGCTTCATAGATGTCTGGTTCCCATAAGGTACATTTAGGTCTTGTTTATACGAATCAAACAGGTTCATAGATGTCTGGTTCCCACAAGGTACATTTAGGTCTATTTTATACGAGTCAAAAAGGTTCATAGATGTCAGGTTCCCACAAGGTACATTTAGGTCTAGTTTATACGAGTCAAAAAGGTTCATAGATGTCTGGTTCTTACAAGGTACATTTAGGTCTAGTTTATACGAGTCAAAAAGGTTCATAGATGTCTGGTTCCCACTAGGTACATTTAGGTCTAGTTTATACGAGTCAAAAAGGTTCATAGATGTCAGGTTCCCACAAGGTACATTTAGGTCTAGTTTATACGAATCAAAAAAGTTCATAGATGTCTGGTTCCCACAAAGTACATTAGGTCTAGTTTATACGAATCAAAAACCTTCATAGATGTCTGGTTCCCACAAGGTACATTTAGGTCTAGTTTATACGAGTCAAAAAGATTCATAGATGTCTGGTTCACACAAGGTACATTATGTCTAGTTTATACGAGTCAAAAACGTTCATAAAGGTCTGGTTCCCACAAGGTACATTTAGGTCTAGTTTATAGGAGTCAAAAACCTTCATAGATGTCTGGTTCCCACAAGGTACATTTAGGTCTAGTTTATACGAGTCATAATGGTTCATAGATGTCAGGTTCCCACAACGTACATTTAGGTCTAGTTTATACGAGTCAAAAAGGTTCATAGATGTCTGGTTCCCACAAGGTACATTTAGGTCTAGTTTATACGAGTCAAAAAGGTTCATAGATGTCTGGTACCCACAAGTTACTTTTAGGTCTAGTTTATACGAGTCAAAAAGTTTCATAGATGTCAGGTTCCCACAAGGTACATTTAGATATAGTTTATACGAGTCAAAAAGGTTCATAGATGTCTGGTTCCCACAAGGTACATTTAGGTCTAGTTTATACGAGTCAAAATGTTTCATAGATGTCTGGTTCCCACAGGGTACATTTAGGTCTAGTTTATACGAGTCAAAAAGATTCATAGATGTCTGGTTCCCACAAGGTATATTTAGGTCTAGTTTATACGAGTCAAAAACCTTCATAGATTTCTGGTTCCCACAAGGTACTTTTAGGTCTAGTTTATACGAGTCAAAAAGGTTCAGAGATGTCTGGTTCCCACAGGGTACATTTAGGTCTAGTTTATACGAGTCAAAAAGGTTAATAGATGTCTGGTTCCAACAAGGTACATTTAGGTCTAGTTTATACGAGTCAAAATGGTTCATAGATGTCTGGTTCCCACAAGGTACATTTAGGTCTAGTTTATACGAGTCAAAAAGGTTCATAGATGTCATGTTCCCACAAGTTACATTTAGGTCTAGTTTATACGAGTCAAAAAGGTTCATAGATGTCTGGTTCCCACAAGGTACATTTAGGTCTAGTTTATACGAGTCAAAAAGGTTCATAGATGTCTGATTCCCAGAAGGTACATTTAGGTCTAGTTTATACGAGTCAAAAAGGTTCATAGATGTCTGGTTCCGACAAGGTACATTTAGGTCTAGTTTATACGAGTCAAAAACCTTCATAGATGTCTGGTTCACACAAGGTACATTTAGGTCTAGTTTATACGAGTCAAAAAGGTTCATAGATGTCATGTTCCCACAAGGTACATTTAGGTCTAGTTTATACGAGTCAAAATGTTTCATAGATGTCTGGTTCCCACAGGGTACATTTAGGTCTAGTTTATACGAGTCAAAAAGGTTCATAGTTGTCATGTTCCCACAAGGTACATTTAGGTCTAGTTTATATAAGTCAAAAAGGTTCATGGATGTCCGGTTCCCACAAGGTACATTATGTCTAGTTTTACGTGTCAAAAACATTCATAGATGTCTGGTTCCCACAGGGTACATTTAGGTCTAGTTTATACGAGTCAAAAACCTTCATGGATGTCTGGTTCCCACAAGGTACATTTAGGTCTAGTTTATACGAGTCAAAAACCTTCATAGATGTCTGGTTCTCACAAGGTACATTTAGGTCTAGTTTATACGAGTCAAAAAGGTTTATAGATGTCTGGTTCCCACAAGGTACATTTAGGTCTAGTTTATACGAATCAAAAAGTTTCATAGATGTCTGGTTCCCACAAGGTACATTTAGGTCTAGTTTATACGAGTCAAAAAGCTTCATGGATGTCTGGTTCCCACAAGGTACATTTAGGTCTAGTTTATACGAGTCAAAAACCTTCATAGATGTCTGGTTCTCACAAGGTACATTTAGGTCTAGTTTATACGAGTCAAAAAGATTTATAGATGTCTGGTTCCCACAAGGTACATTTAGGTCTAATTTATACGAATCAAAAACATTCATAGATGTCTGGTTCCCACAAGGTACATTTAGGTCTAGTTTATACGAGTCAAAAAGGTTCATAGATGTCTGGTTCCCACAAGGAACATTTAGGTCTAGTTTATACGAGTCAAAAAGGTTCATAGATGTCATGTTCCCACAAGGTACATTTAGGTCGAGTTTATACGAGTCAAAATGTTTCATAGATGTCTGGTTCCCACAGGGTACATTTAGGTCTAGTTTATACGAGTCAAAAAGATTCATAGATGTCTGGTTCCCACAAGGTATATTTAGGTCTAGTTTATACGAGTCAAAAACCTTCATAGATGTCTGGTTCCCACAAGGTACTTTTAGGTCTAGTTTATACGAGTCAAAAAGGTTCAGAGATGTCTGGTTCCCACAGGGTACATTTAGGTCTAGTTTATACGAGTCAAAAAGGTTAATAGATGTCTGGTTCCAACAGGGTACATTTAGGTCTAGTTTATACGAGTCAAAATGGTTCATAGATGTCTGGTTCCCACAAGGTACATTTAGGTCTAGTTTATACGAGTCAAAAAGGTTCATAGATGTCATGTTCCCACAAGTTACATTTAGGTCTAGTTTATACGAGTCAAAAAGGTTCATAGATGTCTGGTTCCCACAAGGTACATTTAGGTCTAGTTTATACGAGTCAAAAAGGTTCATAGATGTCTGATTCCCAGAAGGTACATTTAGGTCTAGTTTATACGAGTCAAAAAGGTTCATAGATGTCTGGTTCCGACAAGGTACATTTAGGTCTAGTTTATACGAGTCAAAAACCTTCATAGATGTCTGGTTCACACAAGGTACATTTAGGTCTAGTTTATACGAGTCAAAAACCTTCATAGATGTCTGGTTCCCACAAGGTACATTTAGTTCTAGTTTATACGAATCAAAAAGGTTCACAGATGTCTGTTTCCCACAGGTTACATTTAGGTCTAGTTTATAGGAGTCGAAAAGGTTCATAGATATCTGGTTCCCACAAAGTACATTTAGGTCTAGTTTATACGAATCAAAAACCTTCATAGATGTCTGGTTCCCACAAGGTACATTTAGATCTAGTTTATACGAGTCAAAAAGGTTCATAGATGTCTGGTTCCCACAAGGTACATTTAGGTCTAGTTTATACGAGTCAAAAAGGTTCATAGATGTCTGGTTCCCACAAGGTACATTTAGGTTTTTTTTATACGAGTCAAAAAGGTTCATAGATGTCTGGTTCCCACAAGGTACATTTAGGTCTAGTTTATAGGAATGAAATAGGTTCATAGATGTCAGGTTCCCACAAGGTACATTTAGGTCTAGATTATACGAGTCAAAAAGGTTCATAGATGTCTGGTTCACACAAGGTACATTATGTCTTGTTTATACGAGTCAAAAACGTTCATAGAGGTCTGGTTCCCACAAGGTACATTTAGGTCTAGTTTATAGGAGTCAAAAACCTTCATAGATGTCTGGTTCCCACAAGGTACATTTAGGTCTAGTTTATACGAGTCATAATGGTTCATAGATGTCAGGTTCCCACAACGTACATTTAGGTCTAGTTTATACGAGTCAAAAAGGTTCATAGATGTCTGGTTCCCACAAGTTACATTTAGGTCTAGTTTATACGAGTCAATAAGGTTCATAGATGTCAGGTTCCCACAAGGTACATTTAGGTCTAGTTTATACGAGTCAAAAAGGTTCATAGATGTCTGGTTCCCACAAGGTACATTTAGGTCTAGTTTATACGAGACAAATAGGTTCATAGATGTCAGGTTCCCACAAAGTACATTTAGGTCTAGTTTATACGAGTCAAAAAGGTTCATAGATGTCTGGTTCCCACAAGGTACATTTAGGTCAAGTTTATACGAGTCAAAAAGGTTCATAGATGTCTGGTTCCCACAACTACATTTAGGTCTAGTTTATACGAGTCAAAAAGGTTCATAGATGTCAGGTTCCCACAAGGTACATTTAGGTCTTGTTTATACGAGTCAAAAAGGTTCATAGATGTCAGGTTCCCACAAGGTACATTTAGGTCTAGTTTATACGAGTCAAAAAGGTTCATAGATGTCTGGTGCCCACAAGGTACATTTAGGTCTAGTTTATACAAGTCAAAAAGGTTCATAGATGTCTGGTTCCCACAAGGTACATTTAGGTCTAGTTTATACGAGTCAAAAAGGTTCATAGATGTCTGGTTCCCACAAGGTACATTTAGGTCTAGTTTATACGAGTCAAAAAGGTTCATACATGTCTGGTTCCCACAAGTTACAATTAGGTCTAGTTTATACGAGTCAAAAACCTTCATAGATGTCTGGTTCCCACAAGTTACATTTAGGTCTATTTTATACGAGTCAAAAAGGTTCATAGATGTCTGGTTCCCACAAGGTACATTTAGGTCTAGTTTATACGATTCAAAAAGGTTCATAGATGTCTGGTTCTTACAAGGTACATTTAGGTCTAGTTTATACGAGTCAAAAAGGTTCATAGAGGTCTGGTTCCCACAAGGTACATATAGGTCTAGTTTATACGAGTCAAAAAGGTTCATAGATGTCTGGTTCCCACAAGGTACATTTAGGTCTAGTTTATACGAGTCAAAAAGCTTCATAGATGTCTGGTTCCCACAAGGTACATTTAGGTCTAGTTTATACGAGTCGAAAAGATTCATAGATGTCTGGTTCCCACAAAGTACATTTAGTTCTAGTTTATACGAATCAAAAACCTTCATAGATGTCTGGTTCCCACAAGTTACATTTAGGTCTAGTTTATACGAGTCAATAAGGTTCATAGATGTCAGGTTCCCACAAGGTACATTTAGGTCTAGTTTATACGAGTCAAAAAGGTTCATAGATGTCTGGTTCCCACAAGGTACATTTAGGTCTAGTTTATACGAGACAAATAGGTTCATAGATGTCAGGTTCCCACAAAGTACATTTAGGTCTAGTTTATACGAGTCAAAAAGGTTCATAGATGTCTGGTTCCCACAAGGTACATTTAGGTCAAGTTTATACGAGTCAAAAAGGTTCATAGATGTCTGGTTCCCACAACTACATTTAGGTCTAGTTTATACGAGTCAAAAAGGTTCATAGATGTCAGGTTCCCACAAGGTACATTTAGGTCTTGTTTATACGAGTCAAAAAGGTTCATAGATGTCAGGTTCCCACAAGGTACATTTAGGTCTAGTTTATACGAGTCAAAAAGGTTCATAGATGTCTGGTGCCCACAAGGTACATTTAGGTCTAGTTTATACAAGTCAAAAAGGTTCATAGATGTCTGGTTCCCACAAGGTACATTTAGGTCTAGTTTATACGAGTCAAAAAGGTTCATAGATGTCTGGTTCCCACAAGGTACATTTAGGTCTAGTTTATACGAGTCAAAAAGGTTCATACATGTCTGGTTCCCACAAGTTACAATTAGGTCTAGTTTATACGAGTCAAAAACCTTCATAGATGTCTGGTTCCCACAAGTTACATTTAGGTCTATTTTATACGAGTCAAAAAGGTTCATAGATGTCTGGTTCCCACAAGGTACATTTAGGTCTAGTTTATACGATTCAAAAAGGTTCATAGATGTCTGGTTCTTACAAGGTACATTTAGGTCTAGTTTATACGAGTCAAAAAGGTTCATAGATGTCTGGTTCCCACAAGGTACATATAGGTCTAGTTTATACGAGTCAAAAAGGTTCATAGATGTCTGGTTCCCACAAGGTACATTTAGGTCTAGTTTATACGAGTCAAAAAGCTTCATAGATGTCTGGTTCCCACAAGGTACATTTAGGTCTAGTTTATACGAGTCGAAAAGATTCATAGATGTCTGGTTCCCACAAAGTACATTTAGTTCTAGTTTATACGAATCAAAAACCTTCATAGATGTCTGGTTCCCACAAGGTACATTTAGGTCTAGTTTATACGAGTCAAAAAGTTTCATAGATGTCTGGTTCCCACAAAGTACATTAGGTCTAGTTTATACGAGTCAAAAAACTTCATAGATGTCTGGTTCCCACAAGGTACATTTAGGTCTAGTTTATAGGTGTCAAAAAGGTTCATATATGTCTGGTTTCCACAAGGTACATTTAGGTCTAGTTTATACGAGTCAAAAAGGTTCAAAGATGTCAGGTTCCCATAAGGTACATTTAGGTCTAGTTTATACGAGTCAAAAAAGTTCATAGATGTCTGGTTCCCACAAGGTACATTTAGATCTAGTTGATACGAGTCAAAAACCTTCATAGATGTCTGGTTCCCACAAGGTACATTTAGGTCTAGTTTATACGAGTCAAAAACATTCATAGATGTCTGGTTCCCACAAGGTACATTTAGGTCTAGTTTATACGAGTCAAAAAGGTTCATAGATGTCAGGTTCCCACAAGGTACATTTGGTTCTAGTTTATACGAGTCAAAAAGGTTCATAGATGTCTGGTTCCCACAAGGTACATTTAGGTTTAGTTTATAGTCGTCAAAAAGTTTCATAGACGTCTGGTTCCCACAAGGTACATTTAGGTCTAGTTTATACCAGTCAAAAACTTTCATAGATGTCTGGTTCCCACAAGGTACATTTAGGTCTTCTTTATACGAATCAAAAAGGGTCATAGATGTCTGGTTCCCACAAGGTACATTTAGGTCTAGTTTATACGAGTCAAAAAGGTTCATAGATGTCAGGCTCCCACAAGGTACATTTAGGTCTAGTTTATACGAGTCAAGAAGGTTCATAGATGTCTGGTTCCCACAAGATACATTTAGGTCTAGTTTATACGAGTCAAAAAGGTTCATACATGTCTGGTTCCCACAAGGTACATTAAATCTAGTTTATACGAGTCAAAAACCTTCATAGATGTCTGGTTCCCACAAGGTACATTTAGGTCTAGTTTATACGAGTCAAAAATGTTCATAGATGTCTGGTTCCCACAAGGTACATTTAGGTCTAGTTTATACAAGTCAAAAAGGTTCATAGATGTCTGGTTCCCACAAGGTACATTTAGGTCTAGTTTATACGAGTCATAATGGTTCATAGATGTCAGGTTCCCACAACGTACATTTAGGTCTAGTTTATACGAGTCCAAAAGATTCATAGATGTCTGGTTCCCACAAGGTACATTTAGGTCTAGTTTATACGAGTCAATAAGGTTCATAGATGTCTGGTTCCCACAAGTTACTTTTAGGTCTTGTTTATACGAGTCAAAAAGTTTCATAGATGTCAGGTTCCCACAAGGTACATTTAGATATAGTTTATACGAGTCAAAAAGGTTCATAGATGTCTGGTTCCCACAAGGTACATTTAGGTCTAGTTTATACGAGTCAAAAAGGTTCATAGATGTCTGGTTCCCACAAGGTACATTTAGGTCTAGTTTATACGATTAAAAAGATTCATAGATGTCTGGTTCCCACAAGGTACATTTAGGTCTAGTTTATAGGAGTGAAATAGGTTCATAGATGTCAGGTTCCCACAAGGTACATTTAGGTCTATTTTATACGAGTCAAAAAGGTTCATAGATGTCTGGTTCACACAAGGTACATTATGTCTAGTTTATACGAGTCAAAAAACGTTCATAAAGGTCTGGGTCCCACAAGGTACATTTAGGTCTAGTTTATACGAATCAAAAACGTTAATAGATGTCTGGTTCACACAAGGTACATTTAGGTCTAGTTTATACGAGTCATAATGGTTCATAGATGTCAGGTTCCCACAACGTACATTTAGGTCTAGTTTATACGAGTCAAAAAGGTTCATAGATGTCTGGTTCCCACAAGGTACATTTAGGTCTAGTTTATACGAGTCAATAAGGTTCATAGATGTCTGGTTCCCACAAGTTACTTTTAGGTCTAGTTTATACGAGTCAAAAAGTTTCATAGATGTCAGGTTCCCACAAGGTACATTTATATATAGTTTATACGAGTCAAAAAGGTTCATAGATGTCTGGTTCCCACAAGGTACATTTAGGTCTAGTTTATACGAGTCAAAAAGTTCCATAGATGTCAGGTTCCCACAAGGTACATTTAGGTCTAGTTTATACGAGTCAAAAAGGTTCATAGATGTCTGGTTCCCACAAGGTACATTTAGGTCTAGTTTATTCGAGTCAAAAAGGTTCATAGATGTCTGGTTCCCACAAATACCTTTAGGTCTAGTTTATAGGAGTCAAAAAGGTTCATAGATGTCAGGTTCCCACAAGGTACATTTAGGTCTTGTTTATACGAGTCAAAAAGGTTCATAGATGTCAGGTTCCCACAAGCTACAATTAGGTCTAGTTTATACGAATCAAAAAGGTTCATAGATGTCTGGTTCCCACAAGGTACATTTAGGTCTAGTTTATACAAGTCAAAAAGGTTCATAGATGTCTGGTTCCCACAAGGTACATTTAGGTCTAGTTTATACGAATCAAAAACGTTAATAGATGTCTGGTTCACACAAGGTACATTTAGATCTAGTTTATACGAGTCAAAAAGGTTCATAGATGTCTGGTTCCCACAAGGTACATTTAGGTCTAGTTTATACGAGTCAAAAAGCTTCATAGATGTCTGGTTCCCATAAGGTACATTTAGGTCTTGTTTATACGAATCAAACAGGTTCATAGATGTCTGGTTCCCACAAGGTACATTTAGGTCTATTTTATACGAGTCAAAAAGGTTCATAGATGTCAGGTTCCCACAAGGTACATTTAGGTCTAGTTTATACGAGTCAAAAAGGTTCATAGATGTCTGGTTCTTACAAGGTACATTTAGGTCTAGTTTATACGAGTCAAAAAGGTTCATAGATGTCTGGTTCCCACTAGGTACATTTAGGTCTAGTTTATACGAGTCAAAAAGGTTCATAGATGTCAGGTTCCCACAAGGTACATTTAGGTCTAGTTTATACGAATCAAAAAAGTTCATAGATGTCTGGTTCCCACAAAGTACATTAGGTCTAGTTTATACGAATCAAAAACCTTCATAGATGTCTGGTTCCCACAAGGTACATTTAGGTCTAGTTTATACGAGTCAAAAAGATTCATAGATGTCTGGTTCACACAAGGTACATTATGTCTAGTTTATACGAGTCAAAAACGTTCATAAAGGTCTGGTTCCCACAAGGTACATTTAGGTCTAGTTTATAGGAGTCAAAAACCTTCATAGATGTCTGGTTCCCACAAGGTACATTTAGGTCTAGTTTATACGAGTCATAATGGTTCATAGATGTCAGGTTCCCACAACGTACATTTAGGTCTAGTTTATACGAGTCAAAAAGGTTCATAGATGTCTGGTTCCCACAAGGTACATTTAGGTCTAGTTTATACGAGTCAAAAAGGTTCATAGATGTCTGGTACCCACAAGTTACTTTTAGGTCTAGTTTATACGAGTCAAAAAGTTTCATAGATGTCAGGTTCCCACAAGGTACATTTAGATATAGTTTATACGAGTCAAAAAGGTTCATAGATGTCTGGTTCCCACAAGGTACATTTAGGTCTAGTTTATACGAGTCAAAAAGTTCCATAGATGTCAGGTTCCCACAAGGTACATTTAGGTCTAGTTTATACGAGTCAAAAAGGTTCATAGATGTCTGGTTCCCACAAGGTACATTTAGGTCTAGTTTATTCGAGTCAAAAAGGTTCATAGATGTCTGGTTCCCACAAATACATTTAGGTCTAGTTTATAGGAGTCAAAAAGGTTCATAGATGTCAGGTTCCCACAAGGTACATTTAGGTCTTGTTTATACGAGTCAAAAAGGTTCATAGATGTCAGGTTCCCACAAGCTACAATTAGGTCTAGTTTATACGAATCAAAAAGGTTAATAGATGTCTGGTTCCCACAAGGTACATTTAGGTCTAGTTTATACAAGTCAAAAAGGTTCATAGATGTCTGGTTCCCACAAGGTACATTTAGGTCTAGTTTATACGAATCAAAAACGTTAATAGATGTCTGGTTCACACAAGGTACATTTAGATCTAGTTTATACGAGTCAAAAAGGTTCATAGAGGTCTGGTTCCCACAAGGTAGATTTAGGTCTAGTTTATACGAGTCAAAAAGCTTCATAGATGTCTGGTTCCCACAAGGTACATTTAGGTCTTGTTTATACGAATCAAACTGGTTCATAGATGTCTGGTTCCCACAAGGTACATTTAGGTCTATTTTATACGAGTCAAAAAGGTTCATAGATGTCAGGTTCCCACAAGGTACATTTAGGTCTAGTTTATACGAGTCAAAAATGTTCATAGATGTCTGGTTCTTACAAGGTACATTTAGGTCTAGTTTATACGAGTCAAAAAGGTTCATAGATGTCTGGTTCCCACTAGGTACATTTAGGTGTAGTTTATACGAGTCAAAAAGGTTCATAGATGTCAGGTTCCCACAAGGTACATTTAGGTCTAGTTTATACGAGTCAAAAAGGTTCATAGATGTCTGGTTCCCACAAAGTACATTAGGTCTAGTTTATACGAATCAAAAACCTTCATAGATGTCTGGTTCCCACAAGGTACATTTAGGTCTAGTTTATACGAGTCAAAAAGGTTCATAGATGTCTGGTTCACACAAGGTAAATTATGTCTAGTTTATACGAGTCAAAAACGTTCATAAAGGTCTGGTTCCCACAAGGTACATTTAGGTCTAGTTTATAGGAGTCAAAAACCTTCATAGATGTCTGCTTCCCACAAGGTACATTTAGGTCTAGTTTATACGAGTCATAATGGTTCATAGATGTCAGGTTCCCACAACGTACATTTAGGTCTAGTTTATACGAGTCAAAAAGGTTCATAGATGTCTGGTTCCCACAAGGTACATTTAGGTCTAGTTTATACGAGTCAATAAGGTTCATAGCTGTCTGGTTCCCACAAGTTACTTTTAGGTCTAGTTTATAAGAGTCAAAAAGTTTCATAGATGTCAGGTTCCCACAAGGTACATTTAGATATAGTTTATACGAGTCAAAAAGGTTCTTAGATGTCTGGTTCCCACAAGGTACATTTAGGTCTAGTTTATACGAGTCAAAAAGTTCCATAGATTTCAGGTTCCCACAAGGTACATTTAGGTCTAGTTTATACGAGTCAAAAAGGTTCATAGATGTCTGGTTCCCACAAGGTACATTTAGGTCTAGTTTATTCGAGTCAAAAAGGTTCATAGATGTCTGGTTCCCACAAATACCTTTAGGTCTAGTTTATAGGAGTCAAAAAGGTTCATAGATGTCAGGTTCCCACAAGGTACATTTAAGTCTTGTTTATACGAGTCAAAAAGGTTCATAGATGTCAGGTTCCCACAAGCTACAATTAGGTCTAGTTTATACGAATCAAAAAGGTTCATAGATGTCTGGTTCCCACAAGGTACATTTAGGTCTAGTTTATACAAGTCAAAAAGGTTCATAGATGTCTGGTTCCCACAAGGTACATTTAGGTCTAGTTTATACGAATCAAAAACGTTAATAGATGTCTGGTTCCCACAAGGTACATTTAGGTCTAGTTTATACGAGTCAAAAAGGTTCATAGATGTCAGGTTCCCACAAGGTACATTTAGGTCTATTTTATACGAGTCAAAAAGCTTCATAGATGTCTGGTTCCCACAAGGTACTTTTAGGTCTTGTTTATACGAATCAAACAGGTTCATATATGTCAGGTTCCAACAAGGTACATTTAGGTCTACTTTATACGAGTCAAAAAGGTTCATAGATGGCTGGTTCCCACAAGGTACATTTAGGTCTACTTTATACGAGCCAAACGGGTCATAGATGTCTGGTTCCCACAAGGTTTATTTTTATGTCTAGTTTATACGAGTCAAAAAGGTTCATAGATAGCTGGTTCCCACAAGGTACATTGAGGTCTAATTTATAAGAGTCAAAAACCTTCATAGATGTCTGGTTCACACAAGTTACATTTAGGTCTACTTTATACGAGTCAAAAAGGTTCATAGATGTCTGGTTCCCACATGGTACATTTAGGTCTAGTTTATACGAGTCAAAAAGGTTCATAGATGTCTGGTTCCCACAAGGTACATTTAGGTCTAATTTATACGAATCAAAAAGCTTCGCAGATGTCTGGTTCCCACAAGGTACATTTAGGTCTAGTTTATACGAGTCAAAATGGTTCATAGATGTCAGGTTCCCACAAGGTACATTTAGGTCTAGTTTATACGGGAAAAAAAGTTCATAGATGTCTGGTTCCCACAAGGTACATTTAGGTCTAGTTTAATAAGAGTCAAAAACCTTCATAGATCTCTGGTTCCCACAAGGTACATTTCGGTCTAGTTTGTACGAGTCAAAAAGGTTCATAGATGTCTGGTTCCCACAAGTTACATTTAGGTCTAGTTTATACGAGTCAAAAAGGTTCATAGATGTCAGGTTCCCACAAGTTACATTTAGGTCTAGTTTATACGATTCAAAAAGGTACATAGATGTCTGGTTCCCACAAGGTACATTTAGGTCTAGTTTATACGAGTCAAAAATGTTCATAGATGTCAGGTTCCCACAAGGTACATTTAGGTCTACTTTATACGTGTCAAAAATGTTCATAGATGGCTGGTTCCCACAAGGTACATTTCGGTCTACTTTATACGAGACAAAAAGGTTCATAGATGTCAGGTTCCCACATGGTACATTTAGGTCTACTTTATACGAGTCAAAAAGGTTCATAGATGGCTGGTTCCCACAAGGTACATTTAGGTCTACTTTGTACGAGTCAAAAAGGTTCATAGATGTCTGGTTCCCACAAGGTTTACTTTTATGTCTAGTTTATACGAGTCAAAAAGGTTCATAGATAGCTGGTTCCCACAAGGTACATTGAGGTCTAATTTATACGAGTCAAAAACCTTCATAGATGTCTGTTTCCCACAAGGTACATTAAGGTCTAGTTTATACGAGTCAAAAAGGTTCATAGATGTCTGGTTCCCACAAGGTACATTAAGGTCTAGTTTATACGAGTCAAAAAACTTCATAGATGTCTGGTTCCCACAGGGTACATTTAGGTCTAGTTTATACGAGTCAAAAATCTTCATAGATGTCTGGTTCCCACAAGGTACATTTAGGTCTAGTTTATGCGTGTCAAAAACCTTCATAGATGTCTGGTTCCCACAAGGTACATTTAGGTCTAGGTTATACGTGTCAAAAAGGTTCATAGATGTCTGGTTCACACAAGGTACATTTAGGTCTAGTTTATACGAATCAAAAAGGTTCATAGATGTCATGTTCCCACAAGGTACATTTAGGTCTAGTTTATACTAGTCAAAAAGGTTCATAGATGTCAGGTTCCCACAAGGTACATTTAGGTCTAGTTTTACGAGTCAAAAAGGTTCGTAGATGTCAGGTTCCCACAAGGTACATTAGGTCTAGTTTATACGAGTCAAAAAGGTTCATAGATGTCTGGTTCCCACAAGGTACATTTAGGTCTAGTTTATACCAGTCAAAACCTTCATAGATGTCTGGTTCCCACAAGGTACATTTAGGTCTAGTTTATACGAGTCAAAAAGGTTCATAGATGTCAGGTTCCCACAAGGTACACTTAGGTCTAGTTTATACGAGTCAAAAAGGTTCATAGATGTCAGGTTCCCACAAGGTACATTTAGTTCTAGTTTATACGAGTCAAAAACCTTCATAGATATCTGGTTCCCACAAGGTACATTAGGTCTAGTTTATACGAGTCAAAAACCTTCATAGATGTCTGGTTCCCACAAGGTACATTTAGGTCTAGTTTATGCGTGTCAAAAACCTTCATAGATGTCTGGTTCCCACAAGGTACATTTAGGTCTAGGTTATACGAGTCAAAAAGGTTCATAGATGTCTGGTTCACACAAGGTACATTTAGGTCTAGTTTATACGAATCAAAAAGGTTCATAGATGTCTGGTTCCCAGAAGTTACTTTTAGGTCTAGTTTATACGAGTCAAAAAACTTCATAAATGTCTGGTTCCCACAAGGTACATTTAGGTCTAGTTTATACGAGTCAAAAAGGTTCATAGATGTCTGGTTCCCACAAGGTACATTTAGGTCTAGTTTATACGAGTCAAAAAGGTTCATAGATGTCATGTTCCCACAAGGTACATTTAGTTCTAATTTATACGAGTCAAAAAGATTCATAGATGTCTGGTTCCCACAGGGTACATTTAGGTCTAGTTTATACGAGTCAAAAAGGTTCATAGATGTCTGGTTCCCACAAGGTACATTTAGGTCTAGTTTATACGAGTCAAAAGGGTTCATAGATGTCAGGTTCCCACAAGGTACACTTAGGTCTAGTTTATACGAGTCAAAAAGGTTCATAGATGTCAGGTTCCCACAAGGTACATTTAGTTCTAGTTTATACGAGTCAAAAATGTTCATAGATGTCTGGTTCCCACAAGGTACATTTAGGTCTAGTTTATACGAGTCAAAAAGGTTCATAGATGTCTGGTTCCCACAAGGTACATTTAGGTCTAGTTTATACGAGTCAAAAATCTTCATAGATTTCTGGTTCCCACAAGGTACATTTTGGTCTAGTTTATACGAGTCAAAAAGGTTCATAGATGTCTGGTTACCACAAGGTACATGTAGGTCTAATTTATACGAATCAAAAAGGTTCATAGATGTCAGGTTCCCACAAGGTACATTTAGGTCTAGTTTTACGAGTCAAAAAGGTTCGTAGATGTCAGGTTCCCACAAGGTACATTAGGTCTAGTTTATACGAGTCAAAAAGGTTCATAGATGTCTGGTTCCCACAAGGTACATTTAGGTCTAGTTTATACGAGTCAAAACCTTCATAGATGTCTGGTTCCCACAAGGTACATTTAGGTCTAGTTTATACGAGTCAAAAAGGTTCATAGATGTCAGGTTCCCACAAGGTACACTTATGTCTAGTTTATACGAGTCAAAAAGGTTCATAGATGTCAGGTTCCCACAAGGTACATTTAGTTCTAGTTTATACGAGTCAAAAACCTTCATAGATATCTGGTTCCCACAAGGTACATTAGGTCTAGTTTATACGAGTCAAAAACCTTGATAGATGTCTGGTTCCCACAAGGTACATTTAGGTCTAGTTTATGCGTGTCAAAAACCTTCATAGATGTCTGGTTCCCACAAGGTACATTTAGGTCTAGGTTATACGAGTCAAAAAGGTTCATAGATGTCTGGTTCACACAAGGTACATTTAGGTCTAGTTTATACGAATCAAAAAGGTTCATAGATGTCTGGTTCCCAGAAGGTACTTTTAGGTCTAGTTTATACGAGTCAAAAAACTTCATAAATGTCTGGTTCCCACAAGGTACATTTAGGTCTAGTTTATACGAGTCAAAAAGGTTCATAGATGTCTGGTTCCCACAAGGTACATTTAGGTCTAGTTTATACGAGTCAAAAAGGTTCATAGATGTCATGTTCCCACAAGGTACATTTAGTTCTAATTTATACGAGTCAAAAAGGTTCATAGATGTCTGGTTCCCACAGGGTACATTTAGGTCTAGTTTATACGAGTCAAAAAGGTTCATAGATGTCTGGTTCCCACAAGGTACATTTAGGTCTAGTTTATACGAGTAAAAAACCTTCATAGATGTCTGGTTCCCACAAGGTACATTTAGGTCTAGTTTATACGAGTCAAAAAGATTCATAGATGTCTGGTTCCCACAAGGTACATTTAGGTCTAGTTTATACGAGTCAAAAAGGTTCATAGATGTCATGTTCCCACAAGTTACATTTAGGTCTAGTTTATACGAGTCAAAAAGGTTCATAGATGTCTGGTTCCCACAGAATACATTTAGGTCTAATTTATACGAGTCAAAAAGTTTCATAGATGTCATGTTCCCACAAGGTACATTTAGGTCTAGTTTATACGAGTCAAAAAGGTTCATAGATGTCAGGTTCCCACAAGGTGCATTTACGTCTAGTTTATACGAGTCAAAAAGGTTCATAGATGTCATGTTCCCATAAGTTACATTTAGGTGTAGTTTATACGAGTCAAAAAGGTTCATAGATGTCTGGTTCCCACAGGGTACATTTAGGTCTAGTTTATACGAGTCAAAAAGCTTCATAGATGTCATGTTCCCACAAGGTACATTAAATCTAGTTTATACGACTCAAAAAGGTTCATAGATGTCAGGTTCCCTCAAGGTACATTTAGGTCTAGTTTATACGAGTCAAAAAGATTCGTAGATGTCAGGTTCCCACAAGGTACATTAGGTCTGGTTTATACGAGTCAAAAAGGTTCATAGATGTCTCGTTCCCACAAGGTACATTTAGGTCTACTTTATACGAGTCAAAAAGGTTCATAGATAGCTGGTTCCCACAAGGTATATTGACGTCTAGTTTATACGAGTAAAAAGGTTCATAGATGTCTGGTTCCCACAAGGTACATTTAGGTCTAGTTTATACGAGTCAAAAAGGTTAATAGATGTCTGGTTCCAACTAGGTACATTTAGGTCTAGTTTATACGAGTCAAAAAGGTTCATAGATGTCTGGTTCCCACAATGTACATTTAGGTCTAGTTTATACGAGTCAAAAAGGTTCATAGATGTCTCGTTCCCACAAGGTACATTTAGGTCTAGTTTATACGAGTCAAAAAGGTTCATAGATGCCTGGTTCCCACAAGGTACATTTAGGTCTAGTTTATACGAGTCAAAAAGGTTCATAGATGTCTGGTTCTAACAAGGTACATTTAGGTTTAATTTATACGAGTCAAAATGGTTCATAGATATCAGGTTCCCACAAGGTACATTTAGGTCTAGTTTATACGAGACAAAAACGTTCATAGATGTCTGGGTCCCACAAGGTACATTTAGGTCTAGTTTATACGAGTCAAAAACCTTCATAGATTTCTGTTTCCCACAAGGTACATTTAGGTCTAGTTTATACGAGTCAAAAACCATCATAGATGTCTGGTTCCCACAAGGTACATTTAGGTCTAGTTTATACGAGTCAAAAAGGTTCATTGATTTCTGGTTCCCACAAGGAACATTTAGGTCTAGTTTATACGAGTCAAAAAGTTTCATAGATGTCTGGTTCCCACAAGGTACATTAGGTCTAGTTTATACGAGTCAAAAAGGTTCATAGATGTCTGGTTCCCACAAGGTACATTTAGCTGTACTTTATACGAATCAGAAACCTTCATAGATGTCAGGTTCCCACAAGGTACATTTAGGTCTAGTTTATACGAAACAAAAACGTTCATAGATGTCTGGTTCCCACAAGGTACATTTAGGTCTAGTTTATACGAGTCAAAATTTTGATAGATGTCTGGTTCCCACAAAGTACATTTAGGTCTAGTTTATACGAGTCAAAAACCTTCATAGATGTCTGGTTCCCACAAGGTACATTTAGGTCTACTTTATACGAGTCAAAAAGGTTCATAGATGGCTGGTTCCCACAAGGTACATTTCGTTCTACTTTATACGAGACAAAAAGGTTCATAGATGTCAGGTTCCCACAAGGTACATTTAGGTCAACTTTATACGAGTCAAAAAGGTTCATAGATGGCTGGTTCCCACAAGGTACATTTACGTCTACTTTATACGAGTCAAAAAGGTTCATAGATGTCTGGTTCCCACAAGGTTTATTTTTATGTCTAGTTTATACTAGTCAAAAGGGTTCATAGATAGCTGGTTCCCACAAGTTACATTTAGGTCTAGTTTATACGAGTCAAAAACCTTCATAGATGTCTGGTTCCCACAAGGTACATTTAGGTCCAGTTTATACGAGTCGAAAAGGTTCATAGATGTCTGGTTCCCACAATTACATTTAGGTCTAGTTTATACGAGTCAAAAAGTTTCATAGATGTCAGGTTTCCACAAGGTATATTTAGGTCTAGTTTATACGAGTCAAAAAGGTTCATAGATGTCAGGTTCCCACAAGGTACATTTAGGTCTATTTTATACGAGTCAAAAAGGTGCATAGACGTCTGGTTCCAACAAGGTACATTTAGGTCTAGTTTATACGAGTCAAAAACCTTCATAGATGTTTGGTTCCCACAAGGTACATTTAGGTCTACTATATATGAGTCAAAAAGGGTCATAGATGTCTGGTTCCCACAAGGTACATTTAGGTCTACTTTATACGAGTCAAAAAGGTTCATAGATGTCAGGTTCCCACAAGGTACATTTAGGTCTTGTTTATACGAGTCAAAAAGGTCCATAGATGTCTGGTTCCCACAAGGTACATTTAGGTCTAGTTTATACGAGTCAAAAAGGTTCATAGATGTCTGGTTCCCACAAGTTACATTTAGGTCTAGTTTATACGAGTCAAAAAGGTTCATAGATGTCAGGTTCCCACAAGGTACATTTAAGTCTAGTTTATACGACTTAACAAACTTCATAGATATAAGGTTCCCACAAGGTACATTTAGGTCTAGTTTATACGAGTCAAAAAGGTTCATAGATGTCAGGTTCCCACAAGGTACATTTAGGTCTATTTTATACGAGTCAAAAAGGTGCATAGACGTCTGGTTCCAACAAGGTACATTTAGGTCTATTTTATACGAGTCAAAAAACTTCATAGATGTTTGGTTCCCACAAGGTACATTTAGGTCTAGTTTATACGAGTCAAAAAGGCTCATAGATGTCTGGTTCCCACAAGGTACATTTAGGTCTAGTTTATACGAGTCAAAAAGGTTCATAGATGTCAGGTTCTCACAAGGTACATTTAGGTCTAGTTTATACGAGTCAAAAAGGTCCATAGATGTCAGGTTCCCACAAGGTACATTTAGTTCTAGTTTATACGAATCAAAAAGGTTCATAGATGTCTGGTTCCCACAAGTTACATTTAGGTCTAGTTTATACGAGTCAAAAAGGTTCATAGATGTCAGGTTCCCACAAGGTACATTTAGGTCTAGTTTATACGAGTCAAAAAGGTTCATAGATGGCTGGTTCGCACAAGGTACATTTCGCTCTACTTTATACGAGACAAAAAGGTTCATAGATGTCAGGTTCCCACAAGGTACATTTAGGTCTACTTTATACGAGTCAAAAAGGTTCATAGATGGCTGGTTCCCACAAGGTACATTTAGGTCTACTTTATACGAGTCAAAAAGGTTCATAGATGTCTGGTTCCCACAAGGTTTATTTTTATATCTAGTTTATACGAGTCAAAAAGATTCATAGATAGCTGATTCCCACAAGGTACATTGAGGTCTAATTTATACGAGTCAAAAACCTTCATAGATGTCTGGTTCCCACAAGGTACATTTAGGTCTAGTTTATACGAGTCAAAAAGGTTCATAGATGTCTGGTTCCCACAAGGTACATTTAGGTCTAGTTTATACGAGTCAAAAAAGGTTCATAGATGTCTGGTTCCCACAAGGTACATTTAGGTCTAGTTTATACGAGTCAAAAATGTTCATAGATGTCTGGTTCCCACAAGGTACATTTAGGTCTAGTTTATACGAGTCAAAAAGGTTCATAGATGCCTGCTTCCCACAAGGTACATTTAGGCCTAGTTTATACGAGTCAATATGGTTCATAGATGTCAGGTTCCCACAAGGTACATTTAGGTCTAGTTTATACGAGACAAAAAAGTTCATAGATGTCTGGTTCCCACAAGGTACATTTAGGTCTAGTTTAATACGAGTCAAAAACCTTCATAGATCTCTGGTTCCCACAAGGTACATTTAGGTCTAGTTTATACGAGTCAAAAAGTTTCATAGATGTCTGGTTCCCACAAGGTACATCTAGGTCTAGTTTATACGAGTCAAAAAACTTCATAGATGTTTGGTTCCCACAAGGTACATTTAGGTCTAGTTTATACGAGTCAAAAAGGTCATAGATATCTGGTTCCCACAAGGTACATTTAGGTCTAATTTATACGAGTCAAAATGTTCATAGATGTCAGGTTCCCACAAGGTACATTTAGGTCTAGTTTATACGAGTCAAAAAGGTCCATAGATGTCAGGTTCCCACAAGGTACATTTAGTTCTAGTTTATACGAGTCAAAAAGTTTCATAGATGTCTGGTTCCCACAAGGTACATTTAGGTCTAGTTTATACGAGTCAAAAAGGTTCATAGATGTCAGGTTCCCACAAGGTACATTTAGGTCTACTTTATACGAGTCAAAAAGGTTCATAGATGGCTGGTTCCCACAAGGTACATCTCGGTCTACTTTATACGAGACAAAAAGGTTCATAGATGTCAGGTTCCCACAAGGTACATTTAGGTCTACTTTATACGAGTCAAAAAGGTTCATAGATGGCTGGTTCCCACAAGGTACATTTAGGTCTACTTTATACGAGTCAAAAAGGTTCATAGATGTCTGGTTCCCACAAGGTTTATTTTTATATCTAGTTTATACGAGTCAAAAAGATTCATAGATAGCTGGTTCCCACAAGGTACATTGAGGTCTAATTTATACGAGTCAAAAACCTTCATAGATGTCTGGTTCCCACAAGGTACATTTAGGTCTAGTTTATACGAGTCAAAAAGGTTCATAGATGTCTGGTTCCCACAAGGTACATTTAGGTCTAGTTTATCGAGTCGAAAAAGGTTCATAGATGTCTGGTTCCCACAAGGTACATTTAGGTCTAGTTTATACGAGTCAAAAATGTTCATAGATGTCTGGTTCCCACAAGGTACATTTAGGTCTAGTTTATACGAGTCAAAAAGGTTCATAGATGTCTGGTTCCGACAAGGTACATTTAGGTCAAGTTTATACGAGTCAAAATCGTTCATAGATGTCAGGTTCCCACAAGGTACATTTAGGTCTAGTTTATACGAGACAAAAAAGTTCATAGATGTCTGGTTCCCACAAGGTACATTTAGGACTAGTTTAATACGAGTCAAAAACCTTCATAGATCTCTGGTTCCCACAAGGTACATTTTGGTCTAGTTTATACGAGTCAAAAAGGTTCATAGATGTCTGGTTCCCACAAGGTACATCTAGGTCTAGTTTATACGAGTCAAAAAGGTTCATAGATTTCTGGTTCCAACAAGGTACATTTTGGTCTAGTTTATACGAGTCAAAAAGGTTCATAGACGTCTGCTTCCCACAAGGTACATTTAGGTCTACGTTATACGAGTCAAAAAGGTTCATAGATGTCAGGTTCCCACAAGGTACATTAGGTCTAGTTTATACGAGTCAAAAAGGTTCATAGATGTCTGGTTCCCACAAGATACATTTAGGTCTAGTTTATACGAGTCAAAAACCGTCATAGATGTCTGGTTCCCACAAGGTACATTTAGGTCTAGTTTGTACGAGTCAAAAAGGTTGATAGATGTCTGGTTCCCACAAGGTACATTTAGGTCTAGTTTATACGAGTCAAAAACCTTCATAGATGTCTGGTTCCCACAAGGTACATTTAGGTCTAGTTTATACGAGTCAAAAAGGTTCATAGATATAAGGTTCCCACAAGGTACATTTAGGTCTAGTTTATACGAGTCAAAAAGGTTCATAGATGTCTGGTTCCCACAAGGTTTATTTTTATATCTAGTTTATACGAGTCAAAAAGATTCATAGATAGCTGGTTCCCACAAGGTACATTGAGGTCTAATTTATACGAGTCAAAAACCTTCATAGATGTCTGGTTCCCACAAGGTACATTTAGGTCTAGTTTATACGAGTCAAAATCGTTCATAGATGTCAGGTTCCCACAAGGTACATTTAGGTCTAGTTTATACGAGACAAAAAAGTTCATAGATGTCTGGTTCCCACAAGGTACATTTAGGTCTAGTTTAATACGAGTCAAAAACCTTCATAGATCTCTGGTTCCCACAAGGTACATTTAGGTCTAGTTTATACGAGTCAAAAAGGTTCATAGATGTCTGGTTCCCACAAGGTACATCTAGGTCTAGTTTATACGAGTCAAAAAGGTTCATAGATTTCTGGTTCCCACAAGGTACATTTTGGTCTAGTTTATACGAGTCAAAAAGGTTCATAGATGTCTGCTTCCCACAAGGTACATTTAGGTCTACGTTATACGAGTCAAAAAGGTTCATAGATGTCAGGTTCCCACAAGGTACATTAGGTCTAGTTTATACGAGTCAAAAAGGTTCATAGATGTCTGGTTCCCACAAGATACATTTAGGTCTAGTTTATACGAGTCAAAAACCGTCATAGATGACTGATTCCCACAAGGTACATTTAGGTCTAGTTTGTACGAGTCAAAAAGGTTGATAGATGTCTGGTTCCCACAAGGTACATTTAGCTCTAGTTTATACGAGTCAAAAACCTTCATAGATGTCTGGTTCCCACAAGGTACATTTAGGTCTAGTTTATACGAGTCAAAAAGGTTCATAGATATAAGTTTCCCACAAGGTACATTTAGGTCTAGTTTATACGAGTCAAAAAGGTTCATATATGTCTGGTTCCCACAAGGTACATTTACGTCTAGTTTATACGAGTCAAAAAGGTTCGTAGACGTCTGGTTCCCACAAGGTACATTTAGGTCTAGTTTATACGAGTCAAAAAGGTTCATAGATGTCTGGATCCAACAATGTACATTTAGGTCTAGTTTATACGAGTCAAAAAGGTTCAGAGATGTCTGGTTCAAAGATGTCTGGTTCCCACAAGGTACATTTAGGACTAGTTTATACGAGTCAAAAAACTTCATAGATGTCTGGTTCCCACAAGGTACATTTAGGTCTAGTTTATACGAGTCAAAAAGGTTCATAGATGTCAGGTTCCCACAAGGTACATTTAGGTCTAGTTTATACGAGTCAAAAAGGTACATAGATGTCTGGTTCCCACAAGGTACATTTAGGTCTAGTTTATACGAGTCAAAACGGTTCATAGATGTCAGGTTCCCACAAGGTACATTTAGTTCTACTTTATACGAGTCAAAATGGTTCATAGATGGCTGGTTCCCACAAGGTACATTTCGTCTCCTTTATACGAGACAAAAATGTTCATAGATGTCAAGTTCCCACAAGCTACATTTAGGTCTACTTTATACGAGTCAAAACGGATCATAGATGTCTGGTTCCCACAAGGTTTATTTTTATGTCTAGTTTATACGAGTCAAAACGGTTCATAGATAGCTGGTTCCCACAAGGTACATTTAGTTCTAGTTTAATACGAGTCAAAAACCTTCATAGATCTCTGGTTCCCACAAGGTACATTTCAGTCTAGTTTATACGAGTCAAAAAGGTTGATAGATGTCTGGTTCCCACAAGGTACATTTAGGTCTAGTTTATACTAGTCAAAAAGGTTCATAGATTTCTGGTTCCCACAAGGTACATTTTGGTCTAGTTTATACGAGTCAAAAAGGTTCATAGATGTCTGGTTCCCACAAGGTACATTAGGTCTACTTTATACGAATCAAAAAGGTTCATAGATGTCAGGTTCCCACAAGGTACATTTAGGTCTAGTTTATACGAGTCAAAAAGGTTCATAAATATTTGGTTCCCACAAGGTACATTTAGATCTAGTTTATACGAGTCAAAAACCTTCATAGATGTCTGGTTCCCACAAGGTACATTTAGGTCTAGTTTATACGAGTCAAAAAGATTCATAGATGTCTGGTTCCCACAAGGTACATTTAGGTCTAGTTTATACGAGTCAAAAACCTTCATAGATGTCTGGTTCCCACAAGGTACATTTAGGTCTAGTTTATACCAGTCAAAAAGGTTCATAGATGTCAGGTTCCCACAAGGTACATTTAGGTTTAGTTTATACGAGTCAAAAAAGTACATAGATGTCTGGTTCCCACAAGGTACATTTAGGTCTAGTTTATACGACTCAAAAAGGTTCATAGATGTCAGGTTCCGACAAGGTACATTTCGGTCTACTTTATACGAGTCAAAAAGGTTCATAGATGGCTGGATCCCACAAGGTACATTTAGTTCAACTTTATACGAGACAAAAAGGTTCATAGATGTCAGGTTCCCACAAGGTACATTTAGGTCTAGTTTATACGAGTCAAAAAGGTTCATTAATATTTGGTTCCCACAAGGTACATTTAGATCTAGTTTATACGAGTCAAAAACCTTCATAGATGTCTGGTCCCCAAAAGGTACATTTAGGTCTAGTTTATACGAGTCAAAAAGATTCATAGATGTCTGGTTCCCACAAGGTACATTTAGGTCTAGATTATACGAGTCAAAAAGGTTCATAGATGTCAGGTTCCCACAAGGTACATTTAGGTCTAGTTTATACGAGTCAAAAAGGTCCATAGATGTCTGGTTCCCACAAAGTACATTAGGTCTAGTTTATACGAGTCAAAAAGGTTCATAGATGTCTGGTTCCCACAAGGTACATTTAGGTTTAGTCTATACGTGTTAAGAAGTTTCATAGATGTCAGGTTCCCACTAGGTACATTTACGTCTATTTTATACGAGTCAAAAAGGTTCATAGATGTCAGGTTCCCACAAGGTACATTTAGGTCTAGTTTATACGAGTCAAAAAGGTACATAGATGTCTGGTTCCCACAAGGTACATTTAGGTCTAGTTTATACGATTCAAAAAGGTTCATCGATGTCAGATTCCCACAAGTTACATTTAGGTCTAGTTTATACGAGTCAAAAAGGTTCATAGATGTCAGGTTCCAACACGGTACATTTAGGTCTACTTTATACGAGTCAAAAAGGTTCATAGATGGCTGGTTCCCACAAGGTACATTTCGGTCTACTTTATACGAGACAAAAAGGTTCGTAGATGTCAGGTTCCCACAAACTACATTTAGGTCTACTTTATACGAGTCAAAAAGGTTCATAGATGGCTGGTTCCCACAAGGTACATTTAGGTCTACTTTATACGAGCCAAACGGGTCATAGATGTCTGGTTCCCAAAAGGTTTATTTTTATGTCTAGTTTATACGAGTCAAAAAGGTTCATAGATAGCTGGTTCCCACAAGGTACATTGAGTTCTAATTTATAAGAGTCAAAAACCTTCATAGATGTCTGGTTCCCACAAGGTACATTTAGGTCTAGTTTATACGAGTCAAAAAGGTTCATAGATGTCTGGTTCCCACAAGGTACATTTAGGTCTAGTTTATACGAGTCAAAAAGGTTCATAGATGTCAGGTTCCCACAAGGTACATTTAGGTCTAGTTTATACGAGTCAAAAAGGTACATAGATGTCTGGTTCCCACAAGGTACATTTAGGTCTAGTTTATACGAGTCAAAACGGTTCATAGATGTCAGGTTCCCACAAGGTACATTTAGTTCTACTTTATACGAGTCAAAATGGTTCATAGATGGCTGGTTCCCACAAGGTACATTTCGTCTCCTTTATACGAGACAAAAATGTTCATAGATGTCAAGTTCCCACAAGCTACATTTAGGTCTACTTTATACGAGTCAAAACGGATCATAGATGTCTGGTTCCCACAAGGTTTATTTTTATGTCTAGTTTATACGAGTCAAAACGGTTCATAGATAGCTGGTTCCCACAAGGTACATTTAGTTCTAGTTTAATACGAGTCAAAAACCTTCATAGATCTCTGGTTCCCACAAGGTACATTTCAGTCTAGTTTATACGAGTCAAAAAGGTTGATAGATGTCTGGTTCCCACAAGGTACATTTAGGTCTAGTTTATACTAGTCAAAAAGGTTCATAGATTTCTGGTTCCCACAAGGTACATTTTGGTCTAGTTTATACGAGTCAAAAAGGTTCATAGATGTCTGGTTCCCACAAGGTACATTAGGTCTACTTTATACGAATCAAAAAGGTTCATAGATGTCAGGTTCCCACAAGGTACATTTAGGTCTAGTTTATACGAGTCAAAAAGGTTCATAAATATTTGGTTCCCACAAGGTACATTTAGATCTAGTTTATACGAGTCAAAAACCTTCATAGATGTCTGGTTCCCACAAGGTACATTTAGGTCTAGTTTATACGAGTCAAAAAGATTCATAGATGTCTGGTTCCCACAAGGTACATTTAGGTCTAGTTTATACGAGTCAAAAACCTTCATAGATGTCTGGTTCCCACAAGGTACATTTAGGTCTAGTTTATACCAGTCAAAAAGGTTCATAGATGTCAGGTTCCCACAAGGTACATTTAGGTTTAGTTTATACGAGTCAAAAAAGTACATAGATGTCTGGTTCCCACAAGGTACATTTAGGTCTAGTTTATACGACTCAGAAAGGTTCATAGATGTCAGGTTCCGACAAGGTACATTTCGGTCTACTTTATACGAGTCAAAAAGGTTCATAGATGGCTGGATCCCACAAGGTACATTTAGTTCAACTTTATACGAGACAAAAAGGTTCATAGATGTCAGGTTCCCACAAGGTACATTTAGGTCTAGTTTATACGAGTCAAAAAGGTTCATTAATATTTGGTTCCCACAAGGTACATTTAGATCTAGTTTATACGAGTCAAAAACCTTCATAGATGTCTGGTCCCCAAAAGGTACATTTAGGTCTAGTTTATACGAGTCAAAAAGATTCATAGATGTCTGGTTCCCACAAGGTACATTTAGGTCTAGATTATACGAGTCAAAAAGGTTCATAGATGTCAGGTTCCCACAAGGTACATTTAGGTCTAGTTTATACGAGTCAAAAAGGTCCATAGATGTCTGGTTCCCACAAAGTACATTAGGTCTAGTTTATACGAGTCAAAAAGGTTCATAGATGTCTGGTTCCCACAAGGTACATTTAGGTTTAGTCTATACGTGTTAAGAAGTTTCATAGATGTCAGGTTCCCACTAGGTACATTTACGTCTATTTTATACGAGTCAAAAAGGTTCATAGATGTCAGGTTCCCACAAGGTACATTTAGGTCTAGTTTATACGAGTCAAAAAGGTACATAGATGTCTGGTTCCCACAAGGTACATTTAGGTCTAGTTTATACGATTCAAAAAGGTTCATCGATGTCAGATTCCCACAAGTTACATTTAGGTCTAGTTTATACGAGTCAAAAAGGTTCATAGATGTCAGGTTCCAACACGGTACATTTAGGTCTACTTTATACGAGTCAAAAAGGTTCATAGATGGCTGGTTCCCACAAGGTACATTTCGGTCTACTTTATACGAGACAAAAAGGTTCGTAGATGTCAGGTTCCCACAAACTACATTTAGGTCTACTTTATACGAGTCAAAAAGGTTCATAGATGGCTGGTTCCCACAAGGTACATTTAGGTCTACTTTATACGAGCCAAACGGGTCATAGATGTCTGGTTCCCAAAAGGTTTATTTTTATGTCTAGTTTATACGAGTCAAAAAGGTTCATAGATAGCTGGTTCCCACAAGGTACATTGAGTTCTAATTTATAAGAGTCAAAAACCTTCATAGATGTCTGGTTCCCACAAGGTACATTTAGGTCTAGTTTATACGAGTCAAAAAGGTTCATAGATGTCTGGTTCCCACAAGGTACATTTAGGTCTAGTTTATACGAGTCAAAAAGGTTCATAGATGTCAGGTTCCCACAAGGTACATTTAGGTCTAGTTTATACGAGTCAAAAAGGTACATAGATGTCTGGTTCCCACAAGGTACATTTAGGTCTAGTTTATACGAGTCAAAACGGTTCATAGATGTCAGGTTCCCACAAGGTACATTTAGTTCTACTTTATACGAGTCAAAATGGTTCATAGATGGCTGGTTCCCACAAGGTACATTTCGTCTCCTTTATACGAGACAAAAATGTTCATAGATGTCAAGTTCCCACAAGCTACATTTAGGTCTACTTTATACGAGTCAAAACGGATCATAGATGTCTGGTTCCCACAAGGTTTATTTTTATGTCTAGTTTATACGAGTCAAAACGGTTCATAGATAGCTGGTTCCCACAAGGTACATTTAGTTCTAGTTTAATACGAGTCAAAAACCTTCATAGATCTCTGGTTCCCACAAGGTACATTTCAGTCTAGTTTATACGAGTCAAAAAGGTTGATAGATGTCTGGTTCCCACAAGGTACATTTAGGTCTAGTTTATACTAGTCAAAAAGGTTCATAGATTTCTGGTTCCCACAAGGTACATTTTGGTCTAGTTTATACGAGTCAAAAAGGTTCATAGATGTCTGGTTCCCACAAGGTACATTAGGTCTACTTTATACGAATCAAAAAGGTTCATAGATGTCAGGTTCCCACAAGGTACATTTAGGTCTAGTTTATACGAGTCAAAAAGGTTCATAAATATTTGGTTCCCACAAGGTACATTTAGATCTAGTTTATACGAGTCAAAAACCTTCATAGATGTCTGGTTCCCACAAGGTACATTTAGGTCTAGTTTATACGAGTCAAAAAGATTCATAGATGTCTGGTTCCCACAAGGTACATTTAGGTCTAGTTTATACGAGTCAAAAACCTTCATAGATGTCTGGTTCCCACAAGGTACATTTAGGTCTAGTTTATACCAGTCAAAAAGGTTCATAGATGTCAGGTTCCCACAAGGTACATTTAGGTTTAGTTTATACGAGTCAAAAAAGTACATAGATGTCTGGTTCCCACAAGGTACATTTAGGTCTAGTTTATACGACTCAAAAAGGTTCATAGATGTCAGGTTCCGACAAGGTACATTTCGGTCTACTTTATACGAGTCAAAAAGGTTCATAGATGGCTGGATCCCACAAGGTACATTTAGTTCAACTTTATACGAGACAAAAAGGTTCATAGATGTCAGGTTCCCACAAGGTACATTTAGGTCTAGTTTATACGAGTCAAAAAGGTTCATTAATATTTGGTTCCCACAAGGTACATTTAGATCTAGTTTATACGAGTCAAAAACCTTCATAGATGTCTGGTCCCCAAAAGGTACATTTAGGTCTAGTTTATACGAGTCAAAAAGATTCATAGATGTCTGGTTCCCACAAGGTACATTTAGGTCTAGATTATACGAGTCAAAAAGGTTCATAGATGTCAGGTTCCCACAAGGTACATTTAGGTCTAGTTTATACGAGTCAAAAAGGTCCATAGATGTCTGGTTCCCACAAAGTACATTAGGTCTAGTTTATACGAGTCAAAAAGGTTCATAGATGTCTGGTTCCCACAAGGTACATTTAGGTTTAGTCTATACGTGTTAAGAAGTTTCATAGATGTCAGGTTCCCACTAGGTACATTTACGTCTATTTTATACGAGTCAAAAAGGTTCATAGATGTCAGGTTCCCACAAGGTACATTTAGGTCTAGTTTATACGAGTCAAAAAGGTACATAGATGTCTGGTTCCCACAAGGTACATTTAGGTCTAGTTTATACGATTCAAAAAGGTTCATCGATGTCAGATTCCCACAAGTTACATTTAGGTCTAGTTTATACGAGTCAAAAAGGTTCATAGATGTCAGGTTCCAACACGGTACATTTAGGTCTACTTTATACGAGTCAAAAAGGTTCATAGATGGCTGGTTCCCACAAGGTACATTTCGGTCTACTTTATACGAGACAAAAAGGTTCGTAGATGTCAGGTTCCCACAAACTACATTTAGGTCTACTTTATACGAGTCAAAAAGGTTCATAGATGGCTGGTTCCCACAAGGTACATTTAGGTCTACTTTATACGAGCCAAACGGGTCATAGATGTCTGGTTCCCAAAAGGTTTATTTTTATGTCTAGTTTATACGAGTCAAAAAGGTTCATAGATAGCTGGTTCCCACAAGGTACATTGAGGTCTAATTTATAAGAGTCAAAAACCTTCATAGATGTCTGGTTCCCACAAGGTACATTTAGGTCTAGTTTATACGAGTCAAAAAGGTTCATAGATGTCTGGTTCCCACAAGGTACATTTAGGTCTAGTTTATACGAGTCAAAAAGGTTCATAGATTTCTGGTTCCCACAAGGTACATTTTGGTCTAGTTTATACGATTCAAAAAGGTTCATCGATATCAGGTTCCTACAAGGTACATTTAGGTCTAGTTTATACGAGTCAAAAACCTTCATAGATGTCTGGTTCCCACAAGGTACATTTAGGTCTAGTTTATACGAGTCAAAAAGCTTCACAGATGTCTGGTTCCCACAAGGTACATTTAGGTCTAGTTTATACGAGTCAAAATGGTTCATAGATGTCAGGTTCCCACAAGGTACATTTAGGTCTAGTTTATACGGGAAAAAAAAGTTCATAGATGTCTGGTTCCCACAAGGTACATTTAGGTCTAGTTTAATAAGAGTCAAAAACCTTCATAGAGCTCTGGTTCCCTCAAGGTACATTTCGGTCTAGTTTATACGAGTCAAAAAGGTTCATAGATGTCTGGTTCCCACAAGGTACATTTATGTCTAGTTTATACGATTCAAAAAGGTTCATCGATATCAGGTTCCCACAAGGTACATTTAGGTCTAGTTTATACGAGTCAAAAACCTTCATAGATGTCTGGTTCCCACAAGGTACATTTAGGTCTAGTTTATACGAGTCAAAAAGGTTCATAGATGTCAGGTTCCCACAAGGTACATTTAGGTCTATTTTATACGAGTCAAAAAGGTACATAGATGTCTGGTTCCCACAAGGTACATTTAGGTCTAGTTTATACGAGTCAAAAAGGTTCATAGATGTCAGGTTCCAACAAGGTACATTTAGGTCTACTTTATACGAGTCAAAAAGGTTCATAGATGACTGGTTCCCACAAGGTACATTTCGGTCTACTTTATACGAGACAAAAAGGTTCATAGATGTCAGGTTCCCACAAGGTACATTTAGGTCTACTTTATACGAGTCAAAAAGGTTCATAGATGGCTGGTTCCCACAAGGTACATTTAGGTCTACTTTGTACGAATCAAAAAGGTTCATAGATGTCTGGTTCCCACAAGGTTTATTTTTATGTCTAGTTTATACGAGTCAAAAAGGTTCATAGATAGCTGGTTCCCACAAGGTACATTGAGGTCTAATTTATACGAGTCAAAAACCTTCATAGATGTCTGTTTCCCACAAGGTACATTTAGTTCTAGTTTATACGAGTCAAAAAGGTTCATAGATGTCTGGTTCACACAAGGTACATTTAGGTCTAGTTTATACGAGTCAAAAATGTTCATAGATGTCTGGTTCCCACAAGGTACATTTAGGTCTAGTTTATACGAGTCAAAAAGGTTCATAGATGTCTGGTTCCCACAAGGTACATTTAGGTCTAGTTTATAAGAGTCAAAAATCTTCATAGATTTCTGGTTCCCACAAGGTACATTTTGGTCTAGTTTATAAGAGTCAAAAAGGTTCATAGATGTCTGGTTACCACAAGGTACATTTAGGTCTACTTTATACGAGTCAAAATGGTTCATAGATGTCAGATTCGCACAAGGTACATTTAGGTCTAGTTTATACGAGTCAAAAAGGTTCATAGATGTCTGGTTCCCACAAGGTACATTGAGGTCTAATTTATACGAGTCAAAAACCTTCATAGATGTCTGGTTCCCACAAGGTACATTGAGGTCTAGTTTATACGAGTCAAAATGTTCATAGATGTCTGGTTCCCACAAGGTACATTTAGGTCTACTTTATACGAGTCAAAAAGGTTCATAGATGTCTGGTTCCCACAAGGTACATTTAGGTCTAGTTTATACAAGAAAAAAAAGTTCATAGATGTCTGATTCCCACAAGGTACATTTAGGTCTAGTTTATACGAGTCAAAATGATTCATAGATGTCAGTTACGCACAAGGTACATTTAGGTCTAGTGAATACGGGAAAAAAAAGTTCATAGATGTCTGGTTCCCACAAGGTACATTTAGGTCTAGTTTAATAAGAGTCAAAAACCTTCATAGATCTCTGGTTCCCACAAGGTACATTTCGGTCTAGTTTGTACGAGTCAAAAAGGTTCATAGATGTCTGGTTCCCACAAGGTACATTAGGTCTAGTTTATACGAGTCAAAAAGGTTCATCGATGTAAGATTCACACAAGGTACATTTAGGTCTAGTTTATTCGAGTCAAAAAGGTTCATAGATGTCTGGTTCCCACAAGGTACATTTAGGTCTAGTTTATACGAGTCAAAAAGGTTCATAGATGTCTGGTTCCCACAAGGTACATTTAGGTCTAGTTTATACGAGTCACAAACCTTCATAGATGTCTGGTTCCCACAAGGTACATATAGGTCTAGTTTATACGAGTCAAAAAGGTTCATAGATGTCAGGTTCCCACAAGTTACATTTAGGTCTAGTTTATACGAGTCAAAAAGGTACATAGATGTCTGGTTCCCACAAGGTACATTTAGGTCTAGTTTATACGAGTCAAAAATGTTCATAGATGTCATGTTCCCACAAGGTACATTTAGGTCTACTTTATACGTGTCAAAAATGTTCATAGATGGCTGGTTCCCACAAGGTACATTTCGTTCTACTTTATACGAGACAAAAAGGTTCATAGATGTCAGGTTCCCACAAGGTACATTTAGGTCTACTTTATACGAGTCAAAAAGGTTCATAGATGGCTGGTTCCCACAAGGTACATTTAGGTCTACTTTGTACGAGTCAAAAAAGTTCATAGATGTCTGGTTCCCACAAGGTACATTTAGGTCTAGTTTAATAAGAGTCAAAAACCTTCATAGAGCTCTGGTTCCCACAAGGTACATTTCGGTCTAGTTTATACGAGTCAAAAAGGTTCATAGATGTCTGGTTCCCACAAGGTACATTTAGGTCTAGTTTATACGATTCAAAAAGGTTCATCGATATCAGGTTCCCACAAGGTACATTTAGGTCTAGTTTATACGAGTCAAAAACCTTCATAGATGTCTGGTTCCCACAAGGTACATTTAGGTCTAGTTTATACGAGTCAAAAAGGTTCATAGATGTCAGGTTCCCACAAGGTACATTTAGGTCTATTTTATACGAGTCAAAAAGGTACATAGATGTCTGGTTCCCACAAGGTACATTTAGGTCTAGTTTATACGAGTCAAAAAGGTTCATAGATGTCAGGTTCCAACAAGGTACATTTAGGTCTACTTTATACGAGTCAAAAAGGTTCATAGATGACTGGTTCCCACAAGGTACTTTTCGGTCTACTTTATACGAGACAAAAAGGTTCATAGATGTCAGGTTCCCACAAGGTACATTTAGGTCTACTTTATACGAGTCAAAAAGGTTCATAGATGGCTGGTTCCCACAAGGTACATTTAGGTCTACTTTGTACGAATCAAAAAGGTTCATAGATGTCTGGTTCCCACAAGGTTTATTTTTATGTCTAGTTTATACGAGTCAAAAAGGTTCATAGATAGCTGGTTCCCACAAGGTACATTGAGGTCTAATTTATACGAGTCAAAAACCTTCATAGATGTCTGTTTCCCACAAGGTACATTTAGTTCTAGTTTATACGAGTCAAAAAGGTTCATAGATGTCTGGTTCCCACAAGGTACATTTAGGTCTAGTTTATACGAGTCAAAAATGTTCATAGATGTCTGGTTCCCACAAGGTACATTTAGGTCTAGTTTATACGAGTCAAAAAGGTTCATAGATGTTTGGTTCCCACAAGGTACATTTAGGTCTAGTTTATTCGAGTCAAAAAGGTTCATAGATGTCTGGTTCCGACAAGGTACATTTAGTTCTATTTTATACGAGTCAAAAACCTTCATAGATGTCTGGTTCACACAAGGTACATTTAGGTCTAGTTTATACGAGTCAAAAAGCTTCATGGATGTCTGGTTCCCACAAGGTACATTTAGGTCTAGTTTATACGAGTCAAAAAGATTCATAGATGTCTGGTTCCAACAAGGTACATTTAGGTCTAGTTTATACGAGTCAAAAAGGTTCATAGATGTCTGGTTCCCACAAGGTACATTTAAATCTATTTTATACGAGTCAAAAAGGTTGATAGATGTCTGGTTCCCACAAGGTACATTTAGGTCTAGTTTATACGAGTCAAAAAGGTTCATAGATGTCTGGTTCCCACAAGATACATTTAGGTCTAGTTTATACGAGTCAAAAACCTTCATAGATGTCTGGTTCCCACAAGGTACTTTTAGGTCTAGTTTATACGAGTCAAAAACTTCATAGATGTCTGGTTCCCACAAGGTACATTTAGGTCTAGTTTATACGAGTCAAAAAGGTTCATAGATGTCAGGTTCCCACAAGTTACATTTAGGTCTAGTTTATACGAGTAAAAAAGGTTCATAGATGTCAGGTTCCCACAAGGTACATTTAGGTCTATTTTATACGAGTCAAAAACCTTCATAGATGTCTGGTTCCCACAAGGTACATTTAGGTCTAGTTTATACGAGTCAAAAAGGTTCATAGATGTTTGGTTCCCACAAGGAACATGTAGTTCTTGTTTATACGAGTCAAAAAGGTTCATAGATGTCTGGTTCCCACAAGGTACATTTAGGTCTGGTTTATACAAGTCAAAAAGGTTCATAGATGTCTGATTCCCACAAGGTACATTTAGGTCTAGTTTATTCGAGTCAAAAAGGTTCATAGATGTCTGGTTCCGACAAGTTACATTTAGGTCTAGTTTATACGAGTCAAAAACTTCATAGATGTCTGGTTCACACAAGGTACATTTAGGTCTAGTTTATACGAGTCAAAAACCTTCATAGATGTCTGGTTCCCACAAGGTACATTTAGGTCTAGTTTATACGAGTCAAAAAGGTTCACAGATGTCTGGTTCCCATAGGGTACATTTAGGTCTAGTTTATTCGAGTCAAAAAGGTTCATAGATGTCTGGTTCCCACAAGGTACATTTAGGTTTAGTTTATACGAGTCAAAAAGGTTCATAGATGTCAGGTTCCCACAAGGTACATTTAGGTCTAGTTTATACGAGTCAAAAAGGTTCATAGATATCAGGTTCCCACAAGGTACATTTAGGTCTAGTTTATACGAGTCAAAAAGGTTCCTAGATGTCTGGTTCCCACAAGGTACATTTAGGTCTAATTCATAAGAGTCAAAAAGGTTCATAGATGTCTGGTTCACACAAGGTACATTTAGGTCTACTTTATACGAGTCAAAAACCTTCATAGATGTCCGGGTCCCACAAGGTACATTTAGGTCTAGTTTATACGAGTCAAAAAGGTTCATAGATGTCTGGTTCCCACAAGGTACATTTAGGCCTAGTTTATACGAGTCAAAAAGGTTCATGGATGTCAGGTTCCCAAAAGGTACATTTAGGTCTAGTTTATACGAGTCAAAAAGGTTCATAGATGTCTGGTTCCAACAAGGTACATTTTGGCCTAGTTTATACGAGTCAAAAAGGTTCATAGATGTCTGGTTCCAACAAGGTACATTTAGGTCTAGTTTATACGAGTCATAAAGGTTCATAGATGTCAGGTTCCTACAAGGTACATTTAGGTCTAGTTTATACGAGTCAAAAAGGTTCATAGATGTCAGGTTCCCACAAGGTACATTTAGTTCTAGTTTTACGAGTCAAAAACATTCATAGATGTCTGGTTCCCACAAGGTACATTTAGGTCTAGTTTATACGAGTCAAAAACCTTCATGGACGTATGGTTCCCACAAATTACATTTAGGTCTATTTTATACGAGTCAAAAAGGTTGATAGATGTCTGGTTCCCACAAGGTACATTTAGGTCTAGTTTATACGAGTCAAAAAGGTTCATAGATGTCTGGTTCCCACAAGATACATTTAGGTCTAGTTTATACGAGTCAAAAACCTTCATAGATGTCTGGTTCCCACAAGGTACTTTTAGGTCTAGTTTATACGAGTCAAAAAACTTCATAGATGTCTGGTTCCCGCAAGGTACATTTAGGTCTAGTTTATACGAGTCAAAAAGGTTCATAGATGTCTCGTTCCCACAAGGTACATTTAGGCCTAGTTTATACGAGTCAAAAAGGTTCATAGATGTCAGGTTCCCACAAGGTACATTTAGGTCTAGTTAATACGAGTCAAAAACATTCATAGATGTCTGGTTCCCACAAGGTACATTTAGGTCTAGTTTATACGAGTCATAAAGGTTCATAGATGTCAGGTTCCTACAAGGTACATTTAGGTCTAGTTTATACGAGTCAAAAAGGTTCATAGATGTCAGGTTCCCACAAGGTACATTTAGGTCTAGTTTTACGAGTCAAAAACATTCATAGATGTCTGGTTCCCACAAGGTACATTTAGGTCTAGTTTATACGAGTAAAAAACCTTCAGGGATGTCTGGTTCCCACAAGGTACATTTAGGTTTAGTTTATACGAGTCAAAAAGATTCATAGATGTCTGGTTCCAACAAGGTACATGTAGTTCTAGTTTATACGAGTCAAAAAGGTTCATAGTTGTCTGGTTCCCACAAGGTATATTTAGGTTTAGTTTATACGAGTCAAAAAGGTTCATAGATGTCTGATTCCCACAAGGTACATTTAGGTCTAGTTTATTCGAGTCAAAAAGGTTCATAGATGTCTGGTTCCGACAAGGTACATTTAGGTCTATTTTATACGAGTCAAAAACCTTCATAGATGTCTGGTTCACACAAGGTACATTTAGGTCTAGTTTATACGAGTCAAAAACCTTCATAGATGTCTGGTTCCCACAAGGTACATTTAGGTCTAGTTTATACGAGTCAAAAACCTTCATAGATGTCTGGTTCCCACAAGGTACATTTAGGTCTAGTTTATACGAGTCAAAAAGGTTCATAGATATCAGGTTCCCACAAGGTACATTTAGGTCTAGTTTATACGAGTCAAAAACTTCATAGATGTCTGGTTCACACAAGGTACATTTAGGTCTAGTTTATACGAGTCAAAAACCTTCATAGATGTCTGGTTCCCACAAGGTACATTTAGGTCTAGTTTATACGAGTCAAAAAGGTTCACAGATGTCTGGTTCCCATAGGGTACATTTAGGTCTAGGTTATTCGAGTCAAAAAGGTTCATAGATGTCTGGTTCCCACAAGGTACATTTAGGTTTAGTTTATACGAGTCAAAAAGTTTCATAGATGTCAGGTTCCCACAAGGTACATTTAGGTCTAGTTTATACCAGTCAAAAAGGTTCATAGATATCAGGTTCCCACAAGGTACATTTAGGTCTAGTTTATACGAGTCAAAAAGGTTCCTAGATGTCTGGTTCCCACAAGGTACATTTAGGTCTAATTCATAAGAGTCAAAAAGGTTCATAGATGTCTGGTTCACACAAGGTACATTTAGGTCTACTTTATACGAGTCAAAAACCTTCATAGATGTCCGGGTCCCACAAGGTACATTTAGGTCTAGTTTATACGAGTCAAAAAGGTTCATAGATGTCTGGTTCCCACAAGGTACATTTAGGCCTAGTTTATACGAGTCAAAAAGGTTCATGGATGTCAGGTTCCCAAAAGGTACATTTAGGTCTAGTTTATACGAGTCAAAAAGGTTCATAGATGTCTGGTTCCAACAAGGTACATTTTGGCCTAGTTTATACGAGTCAAAAAGGTTCATAGATGTCTGGTTCCCACAAGGTACATTTAGGTCTAGTTTATACGAGTCATAAAGGTTCATAGATGTCAGGTTCCTACAAGGTACATTTAGGTCTAGTTTATACGAGTCAAAAAGGTTCATAGATGTCAGGTTCCCACAAGGTACATTTAGTTCTAGTTTTACGAGTCAAAAACATTCATAGATGTCTGGTTCCCACAAGGTACATTTAGGTCTAGTTTATACGAGTCAAAAACCTTCATGGACGTATGGTTCCCACAAATTACATTTAGGTCTATTTTATACGAGTCAAAAAGGTTGATAGATGTCTGGTTCCCACAAGGTACATTTAGGTCTAGTTTATACGAGTCAAAAAGGTTCATAGATGTCTGGTTCCCACAAGATACATTTAGGTCTAGTTTATACGAGTCAAAAACCTTCATAGATGTCTGGTTCCCACAAGGTACTTTTAGGTCTAGTTTATACGAGTCAAAAAACTTCATAGATGTCTGGTTCCCGCAAGGTACATTTAGGTCTAGTTTATACGAGTCAAAAAGGTTCATAGATGTCTCGTTCCCACAAGGTACATTTAGGCCTAGTTTATACGAGTCAAAAAGGTTCATAGATGTCAGGTTCCCACAAGGTACATTTAGGTCTAGTTAATACGAGTCAAAAACATTCATAGATGTCTGGTTCCCACAAGGTACATTTAGGTCTAGTTTATACGAGTCATAAAGGTTCATAGATGTCAGGTTCCTACAAGGTACATTTAGGTCTAGTTTATACGAGTCAAAAAGGTTCATAGATGTCAGGTTCCCACAAGGTACATTTAGGTCTAGTTTTACGAGTCAAAAACATTCATAGATGTCTGGTTCCCACAAGGTACATTTAGGTCTAGTTTATACGAGTAAAAAACCTTCATGGATGTCTGGTTCCCACAAGGTACATTTAGGTTTAGTTTATACGAGTCAAAAAGATTCATAGATGTCTGGTTCCAACAAGGTACATGTAGTTCTAGTTTATACGAGTCAAAAAGGTTCATAGTTGTCTGGTTCCCACAAGGTATATTTAGGTCTAGTTTATACGAGTCAAAAAGGTTCATAGATGTCTGATTCCCACAAGGTACATTTAGGTCTAGTTTATTCGAGTCAAAAAGTTTCATAGATGTCTGGTTCCGACAAGGTACATTTAGGTCTATTTTATACGAGTCAAAAACCTTCATAGATGTCTGGTTCACACAAGGTACATTTAGGTCTAGTTTATACGAGTCAAAAACCTTCATAGATGTCTGGTTCCCACAAGGTACATTTAGGTCTAGTTTATACGAGTCAAAAAGGCTCACAGATGTCTGGTTCCCAGAGGGTACATTTAGGTCTAGTTTATAAGAGTGAAAAAGGTTCATAGATGTCTGGTTCCCACAAGGTACATTTAGGTTTAGTTTATACGAGTCAAAAAGGTTCATAGATGTCAGGTTCCCACAAGGTACATTTAGGTCTAGTTTATACGAGTCAAAAAGGTTCATAGATATCAGGTTCCCACAAGGTACATTTAGGTCTAGTTTATACGAGTCAAAAAGGTTCATAGATGTCTGGTTCCCACAAGGTACATTTAGGTCTAGTTTATACGAGTCACAAACCTTCATAGATGTCTGGTTCCCACAAGGTACATTTAGGTCTAGTTTATACGAGTCAAAAAGGTTCATAGATGTCAGGTTTCCACAAGTTACATTTAGGTCTAGTTTATACGAGTCAAAAAGGTACATAGATGTCTGGTTCCCACAAGGTACATTTAGGTCTAGTTTATACGAGTCAAAAATGTTCATAGATGTCAGGTTCCCACAAGGTACATTTAGGTCTACTTTATACGTGTCAAAAATATTCATAGATGGCTGGTTCCCACAAGGTACATTTCGTTCTACTTTATACGAGACAAAAAGGTTCATAGATGTCAGGTTCCCACAAGGTACATTTAGGTCTACTTTATACGAGTCAAAAAGGTTCATAGATGGCTGGTTCCCACAAGGTACATTTAGGTCTACTTTGTACGAGTCAAAAAAGTTCATAGATGTCTGGTTCCCACAAGGTACATTTAGGTCTAGTTTAATAAGAGTCAAAAACCTTCATAGAGCTCTGGTTCCCACAAGGTACATTTCGGTCTAGTTTATACGAGTCAAAAAGGTTCATAGATGTCTGGTTCCCACAAGGTACATTTAGGTCTAGTTTATACGATTCAAAAAGGTTCATCGATATCAGGTTCCCACAAGGTACATTTAGGTCTAGTTTATACGAGTCAAAAACCTTCATAGATGTCTGGTTCCCACAAGGTACATTTAGGTCTAGTTTATACGAGTCAAAAAGGTTCATAGATGTCAGGTTCCCACAAGGTACATTTAGGTCTATTTTATACGAGTCAAAAAGGTACATAGATGTCTGGTTCCCACAAGGTACATTTAGGTCTAGTTTATACGAGTCAAAAAGGTTCATAGATGTCAGGTTCCCACAAGGTACATTTAGGTCTACTTTATACGAGTCAAAAAGGTTCATAGATGGCTGGTTCCCACAAGGTACATTTAGGTCTACTTTGTACGAATCAAAAAGGTTCATAGATGTCTGGTTCCCACAAGGTTTATTTTTATGTCTAGTTTATACGAGTCAAAAAGGTTCATAGATAGCTGGTTCCCACAAGGTACATTGAGGTCTAATTTATACGAGTCAAAAACCTTCATAGATGTCTGTTTCCCACAAGGTACATTTAGTTCTAGTTTATACGAGTCAAAAAGGTTCATAGATGTCTGGTTCCCACAAGGTACATTTAGGTCTAGTTTATACGAGTCAAAAATGTTCATAGATGTCTGGTTCCCACAAGGTACATTTAGGTCTAGTTTATACGAGTCAAAAAGGTTCATAGATGTCTGGTTCCCACAAGGTACATTTAGGTCTAGTTTATACGAGTCAAAAATCTTCATAGATGTCTGGTTCCCACAAGGTACATTTTGGTCTAGTTTATAAGAGTCAAAAAGGTTCATAGATGTCTGGTTCCCACAAGGTATATTTAGGTCTAGTTTATACGAGTCAAAAAGGTTCATAGATGTCTGATTCCCACAAGGTACATGTAGGTCTAGTTTATTCGAGTCAAAAAGGTTCATAGATGTCTGGTTCCGACAAGGTACATTTAGTTCTATTTTATACGAGTCAAAAACCTTCATAGATGTCTGGTTCACACAAGGTACATTTAGGTCTAGTTTATACGAGTCAAAAAGCTTCATGGATGTCTGGTTCCCACAAGGTACATTTAGGTCTAGTTTATACGAGTCAAAAAGATTCATAGATGTCTGGTTCCAACAAGGTACATTTAGGTCTAGTTTATACGAGTCAAAAAGGTTCATAGATGTCTGGTTCCCACAAGGTACATTTAAATCTATTTTATACGAGTCAAAAAGGTTGATAGATGTCTGGTTCCCACAAGGTACATTTAGGTCTAGTTTATACGAGTCAAAAAGGTTCATAGATGTCTGGTTCCCACAAGATACATTTAGGTCTAGTTTATACGAGTCAAAAACCTTCATAGATGTCTGGTTCCCACACGGTACTTTTAGGTCTAGTTTATACGAGTCAAAAACTTCATAGATGTCTGGTTCCCACAAGGTACATTTAGGTCTAGTTTATACGAGTCAAAAAGGTTCATAGATGTCAGGTTCCCACAAGTTACATTTAGGTCTAGTTTATACGAGTAAAAAAGGTTCATAGATGTCAGGTTCCCACAAGGTACATTTAGGTCTATTTTATACGAGTCAAAAACCTTCATAGATGTCTGGTTCCCACAAGGTACATTTAGGTCTAGTTTATACGAGTCAAAAAGGTTCATAGATGTTTGGTTCCCACAAGGAACATGTAGTTCTTGTTTATACGAGTCAAAAAGGTTCATAGATGTCTGGTTCCCACAAGGTACATTTAGGTCTGGTTTATACAAGTCAAAAAGGTTCATAGATGTCTGATTCCCACAAGGTACATTTAGGTCTAGTTTATTCGAGTCAAAAAGGTTCATAGATGTCTGGTTCCGACAAGTTACATTTAGGTCTAGTTTATACGAGTCAAAAACTTCATAGATGTCTGGTTCACACAAGGTACATTTAGGTCTAGTTTATACGAGTCAAAAACCTTCATAGATGTCTGGTTCCCACAAGGTACATTTAGGTCTAGTTTATACGAGTCAAAAAGGTTCACAGATGTCTGGTTCCCATAGGGTACATTTAGGTCTAGTTTATTCGAGTCAAAAAGGTTCATAGATGTCTGGTTCCCACAAGGTACATTTAGGTTTAGTTTATACGAGTCAAAAAGGTTCATAGATGTCAGGTTCCCACAAGGTACATTTAGGTCTAGTTTATACGAGTCAAAAAGGTTCATAGATATCAGGTTCCCACAAGGTACATTTAGGTCTAGTTTATACGAGTCAAAAAGGTTCCTAGATGTCTGGTTCCCACAAGGTACATTTAGGTCTAATTCATAAGAGTCAAAAAGGTTCATAGATGTCTGGTTCACACAAGGTACATTTAGGTCTACTTTATACGAGTCAAAAACCTTCATAGATGTCCGGGTCCCACAAGGTACATTTAGGTCTAGTTTATACGAGTCAAAAAGGTTCATAGATGTCTGGTTCCCACAAGGTACATTTAGGCCTAGTTTATACGAGTCAAAAAGGTTCATGGATGTCAGGTTCCCAAAAGGTACATTTAGGTCTAGTTTATACGAGTCAAAAAGGTTCATAGATGTCTGGTTCCAACAAGGTACATTTTGGCCTAGTTTATACGAGTCAAAAAGGTTCATAGATGTCTGGTTCCCACAAGGTACATTTAGGTCTAGTTTATACGAGTCATAAAGGTTCATAGATGTCAGGTTCCTACAAGGTACATTTAGGTCTAGTTTATACGAGTCAAAAAGGTTCATAGATGTCAGGTTCCCACAAGGTACATTTAGTTCTAGTTTTACGAGTCAAAAACATTCATAGATGTCTGGTTCCCACAAGGTACATTTAGGTCTAGTTTATACGAGTCAAAAACCTTCATGGACGTATGGTTCCCACAAATTACATTTAGGTCTATTTTATACGAGTCAAAAAGGTTGATAGATGTCTGGTTCCCACAAGGTACATTTAGGTCTAGTTTATACGAGTCAAAAAGGTTCATAGATGTCTGGTTCCCACAAGATACATTTAGGTCTAGTTTATACGAGTCAAAAACCTTCATAGATGTCTGGTTCCCACAAGGTACTTTTAGGTCTAGTTTATACGAGTCAAAAAACTTCATAGATGTCTGGTTCCCGCAAGGTACATTTAGGTCTAGTTTATACGAGTCAAAAAGGTTCATAGATGTCTCGTTCCCACAAGGTACATTTAGGCCTAGTTTATACGAGTCAAAAAGGTTCATAGATGTCAGGTTCCCACAAGGTACATTTAGGTCTAGTTAATACGAGTCAAAAACATTCATAGATGTCTGGTTCCCACAAGGTACATTTAGGTCTAGTTTATACGAGTCATAAAGGTTCATAGATGTCAGGTTCCTACAAGGTACATTTAGGTCTAGTTTATACGAGTCAAAAAGGTTCATAGATGTCAGGTTCCCACAAGGTACATTTAGGTCTAGTTTTACGAGTCAAAAACATTCATAGATGTCTGGTTCCCACAAGGTACATTTAGGTCTAGTTTATACGAGTAAAAAACCTTCATGGATGTCTGGTTCCCACAAGGTACATTTAGGTTTAGTTTATACGAGTCAAAAAGATTCATAGATGTCTGGTTCCAACAAGGTACATGTAGTTCTAGTTTATACGAGTCAAAAAGGTTCATAGTTGTCTGGTTCCCACAAGGTATATTTAGGTCTAGTTTATACGAGTCAAAAAGGTTCATAGATGTCTGATTCCCACAAGGTACATTTAGGTCTAGTTTATTCGAGTCAAAAAGGTTCATAGATGTCTGGTTCCGACAAGGTACATTTAGGTCTATTTTATACGAGTCAAAAACCTTCATAGATGTCTGGTTCACACAAGGTACATTTAGGTCTAGTTTATACGAGTCAAAAACCTTCATAGATGTCTGGTTCCCACAAGGTACATTTAGGTCTAGTTTATACGAGTCAAAAACCTTCATAGATGTCTGGTTCCCACAAGGTACATTTAGGTCTAGTTTATACGAGTCAAAAAGGTTCATAGATATCAGGTTCCCACAAGGTACATTTAGGTCTAGTTTATACGAGTCAAAAACTTCATAGATGTCTGGTTCACACAAGGTACATTTAGGTCTAGTTTATACGAGTCAAAAACCTTCATAGATGTCTGGTTCCCACAAGGTACATTTAGGTCTAGTTTATACGAGTCAAAAAGGTTCACAGATGTCTGGTTCCCATAGGGTACATTTAGGTCTAGTTTATTCGAGTCAAAAAGGTTCATAGATGTCTGGTTCCCACAAGGTACATTTAGGTTTAGTTTATACGAGTCAAAAAGGTTCATAGATGTCAGGTTCCCACAAGGTACATTTAGGTCTAGTTTATACGAGTCAAAAAGGTTCATAGATATCAGGTTCCCACAAGGTACATTTAGGTCTAGTTTATACGAGTCAAAAAGGTTCCTAGATGTCTGGTTCCTACAAGGTACATTTAGGTCTAATTCATAAGAGTCAAAAAGGTTCATAGATGTCTGGTTCACACAAGGTACATTTAGGTCTACTTTATACGAGTCAAAAACATTCATAGATGTCCGGGTCCCACAAGGTACATTTAGGTCTAGTTTATACGAGTCAAAAAGGTTCATAGATGTCTGGTTCCCACAAGGTACATTTAGGCCTAGTTTATACGAGTCAAAAAGGTTCATGGATGTCAGGTTCCCAAAAGGTACATTTAGGTCTAGTTTATACGAGTCAAAAAGGTTCATAGATGTCTGGTTCCAACAAGGTACATTTTGGCCTAGTTTATACGAGTCAAAAAGGTTCATAGATGTCTGGTTCCCACAAGGTACATTTAGGTCTAGTTTATACGAGTCATAAAGGTTCATAGATGTCAGGTTCCTACAAGGTACATTTAGGTCTAGTTTATACGAGTCAAAAAGGTTCATAGATGTCAGGTTCCCACAAGGTACATTTAGTTCTAGTTTTACGAGTCAAAAACATTCATAGATGTCTGGTTCCCACAAGGTACATTTAGGTCTAGTTTATACGAGTCAAAAACCTTCATGGACGTATGGTTCCCACAAATTACATTTAGGTCTATTTTATACGAGTCAAAAAGGTTGATAGATGTCTGGTTCCCACAAGGTACATTTAGGTCTAGTTTATACGAGTCAAAAAGGTTCATAGATGTCTGGTTCCCACAAGATACATTTAGGTCTAGTTTATACGAGTCAAAAACCTTCATAGATGTCTGGTTCCCACAAGGTACTTTTAGGTCTAGTTTATACGAGTCAAAAAACTTCATAGATGTCTGGTTCCCGCAAGGTACATTTAGGTCTAGTTTATACGAGTCAAAAAGGTTCATAGATGTCTCGTTCCCACAAGGTACATTTAGGCCTAGTTTATACGAGTCAAAAAGGTTCATAGATGTCAGGTTCCCACAAGGTACATTTAGGTCTAGTTAATACGAGTCAAAAACATTCATAGATGTCTGGTTCCCACAAGGTACATTTAGGTCTAGTTTATACGAGTCATAAAGGTTCATAGATGTCAGGTTCCTACAAGGTACATTTAGGTCTAGTTTATACGAGTCAAAAAGGTTCATAGATGTCAGGTTCCCACAAGGTACATTTAGGTCTAGTTTTACGAGTCAAAAACATTCATAGATGTCTGGTTCCCACAAGGTACATTTAGGTCTAGTTTATACGAGTAAAAAACCTTCATGGATGTCTGGTTCCCACAAGGTACATTTAGGTTTAGTTTATACGAGTCAAAAAGATTCATAGATGTCTGGTTCCAACAAGGTACATGTAGTTCTAGTTTATACGAGTCAAAAAGGTTCATAGTTGTCTGGTTCCCACAAGGTATATTTAGGTCTAGTTTATACGAGTCAAAAAGGTTCATAGATGTCTGATTCCCACAAGGTACATTTAGGTCTAGTTTATTCGAGTCAAAAAGGTTCATAGATGTCTGGTTCCGACAAGGTACATTTAGGTCCATTTTATACGAGTCAAAAACCTTCATAGATGTCTGGTTCACACAAGGTACATTTAGGTCTAGTTTATACGAGTCAAAAACCTTCATAGATGTCTGGTTCCCACAAGGTACATTTAGGTCTAGTTTATACGAGTCAAAAAGGCTCACAGATGTCTGGTTCCCAGAGGGTACATTTAGGTCTAGTTTATAAGAGTGAAAAAGGTTCATAGATGTCTGGTTCCCACAAGGTACATTTAGGTTTAGTTTATACGAGTCAAAAAGGTTCATAGATGTCAGGTTCCCACAAGGTACATTTAGGTCTAGTTTATACGAGTCAAAAAGGTTCATAGATATCAGGTTCCCACAAGGTACATTTAGGTCTAGTTTATACGAGTCAAAAAGGTTCATAGATGTCTTGTTCCCACAAGGTACATTTAGGTCTAGTTCATACGAGTCAAAAAGGTTCATAGATGTCTGGTTCCCACAAGGTACATTTAGCTCTATTTTATACGAGTCAAAAACCTTCATAGATGTCTGGTTCCCATAAGGTACATTTAGGTCTAGTTTATACGAGTCAAAAAGGTTCATAGATATCTCGTTCCCACAAGGTACATTTAGGCCTAGTTTATACGAGTCAAAAAGGTTCATGGATGTCAGGTTCCCAAAAGGTACATTTAGGTCTAGTTTATACGAGTCAAAAAGGTTCATAGATGTCTGGTTCCAACAAGGTACATTTAGGCCTAGTTTATACGAGTCAAAAAGGTTCATAGATGTCAGGTTCCCAAAAGGTACATTTAGGTCTAGTTTATACGAGTCAAAAAGGTTCATAGATGTCTGGTTCCCACAAGGTACATTTAGATCTAGTTTATACGAGTCATAAATGTTCATAGATGTCAGGTTCCTACAAGGTACATTTAGGTCTAGTTTATACGAGTCAAAAAGGTTCATAGATGTCAGGTTCCCACAAGGTACATTTAGGTCTAGTTTTACGAGTCAAAAACATTCATAGATGTCTGGTTCCCACAAGGTACATTTAGGTCTAGTTTATACGAGTCAAAAAACTTCATGGATGTCTGGTTCTCACAAGGTACATTTAGGTCTAGTTTATACGAGTCAAAAAGATTCATAGATGTCTGGTTCCAACAAGGTACATTTAGGTCTAGTTTATACGAGTCAAAAAGGTTCATAGATGTCTGGTTCCCACAAGGTACATTTAGTTCTATTTTATACGAGTCAAAAAGGTTGATAGATGTCTGGTTCCCACAAGGTACATTTAGGTCTAGTTTATACGAGTCAAAAAGGTTCTTAGATGTCTGGTTCCCACAAGATACATTTAGGTCTAGTTTATACGAGTCAAAAACCTTCATAGATGTCTGGTTCCCACAAGGTACATTTAGGTCAAGTTTATACGAGTGAAAAAACTTCATAGATGTCTGGTTCCCACAAGGTACATTTACGTCTAGTTCATACGAGTCAAAAACATTCATAGATGTCTGGTTCCCACAAGGTACATTTAGGTCTAGTTTATACGAGTCAAAAAGGTTCATAGATGTCTGGTTCCCACAAGGTACATTTAGGTCTAGTTTATACGAGTAAAAAAGGTTCATAGATGTCAGGTTCCCACAAGGTACATTTAGGTCTATTTTATACGAGTCAAAAACCTTCATAGATGTCTGGTTCCCACAAGGTACATTTAGGTCTAGTTTATACGAGTCAAAAAGGTTCATAGATGTTTGGTTCCCACAAGGTACATTTAGTTCTACTTTATACGAGACAAAAAGGTTCATAGATGTCTGGTTCCCACAAGGTACATTTAGGTCTAGTTTATACGAGTCAAAAAGGTTCATAGATGTCTGATTCCCACAAGGTACATTTAGGTCTAGTTTTCTCGAGTCATAAAGGTTCATAGATGTCAGATTCCTACAAGGTACATTTAGGTCTAGTTTATACGAGTCCAAAAGGTTCATAGATGTCAGGTTCCCACAAGGTACATTAATTCTAGTTTTACGAGTCAAAAACATTCATAGATGTCTGGTTCCCACAAGGTACATTTAGGTCTAGTTTATTCGAGTCAAAAAGGTTCATAGATGTCTGGTTCCGACAAGGTACATTTAGGTCTATTTTATACGAGTCAAAAACCTTCATAGATGTCTGGTTCACACAAGGTACATTTAGGTCTAGTTTATACGAGTCAAAAACCTTCATAGATGTCTGGTTCCCACAAGGTACATTTAGGTCTAGTTTATACGAGTCAAAAAGGCTCACAGATGTCTGGTTCCCAGAGGGTACATTTAGGTCTAGTTTATAAGAGTGAAAAAGGTTCATAGATGTCTGGTTCCCACAAGGTACATTTAGGTTTAGTTTATACGAGTCAAAAAGGTTCATAGATGTCAGGTTCCCACAAGGTACATTTAGGTCTAGTTTATACGAGTCAAAAAGGTTCATAGATATCAGGTTCCCACAAGGTACATTTAGGTCTAGTTTATACGAGTCAAAAAGGTTCATAGATGTCTTGTTCCCACAAGGTACATTTAGGTCTAGTTCATACGAGTCAAAAAGGTTCATAGATGTCTGGTTCCCACAAGGTACATTTAGCTCTATTTTATACGAGTCAAAAACCTTCATAGATGTCTGGTTCCCATAAGGTACATTTAGGTCTAGTTTATACGAGTCAAAAAGGTTCATAGATATCTCGTTCCCACAAGGTACATTTAGGCCTAGTTTATACGAGTCAAAAAGGTTCATGGATGTCAGGTTCCCAAAAGGTACATTTAGGTCTAGTTTATACAAGTCAAAAAGGTTCATAGATGTCTGATTCCCACAAGGTACATTTAGGTCTAGTTTATTCGAGTCAAAAAGGTTCATAGATGTCTGGTTCCGACAATTTACATTTAGGTCTAGTTTATACGAGTCAAAAACTTCATAGATGTCTGGTTCACACAAGGTACATTTAGGTCTAGTTTATACGAGTCAAAAACCTTCATAGATGTCTGGTTCCCACAAGGTACATTTAGGTCTAGTTTATACGAGTCAAAAAGGTTCACAGATGTCTGGTTCCCATAGGGTACATTTAGGTCTAGTTTATTCGAGTCAAAAAGGTTCATAGATGTCTGGTTCCCACAAGGTACATTTAGGTTTAGTTTATACGAGTCAAAAAGGTTCATAGATGTCAGGTTCCCACAAGGTACATTTAGGTCTAGTTTATACGAGTCAAAAAGGTTCATAGATATCAGGTTCCCACAAGGTACATTTAGGTCTAGTTTATACGAGTCAAAAAGGTTCCTAGATGTCTGGTTCCCACAAGGTACATTTAGGTCTAATTCATAAGAGTCAAAAAGGTTCATAGATGTCTGGTTCACACAAGGTACATTTAGGTCTACTTTATACGAGTCAAAAACCTTCACAGATGTCCGGGTCCCACAAGGTACATTTAGGTCTAGTTTATACGAGTCAAAAAGGGTCATAGATGTCTGGTTCCCACAAGGTACATTTAGGCCTAGTTTATACGAGTCAAAAAGGTTCATGGATGTCAGGTTCCCAAAAGGTACATTTAGGTCTAGTTTATACGAGTCAAAAAGGTTCATAGATGTCTGGTTCCAACAAGGTACATTTTGGCCTAGTTTATACGAGTCAAAAAGGTTCATAGATGTCTGGTTCCCACAAGGTACATTTAGGTCTAGTTTATACGAGTCATAAAGGTTCATAGATGTCAGGTTCCTACAAGGTACATTTAGGTCTAGTTTATACGAGTCAAAAAGGTTCATAGATGTCAGGTTCCCACAAGGTACATTTAGTTCTAGTTTTACGAGTCAAAAACATTCATAGATGTCTGGTTCCCACAAGGTACATTTAGGTCTAGTTTATACGAGTCAAAAACCTTCATGGACGTATGGTTCCCACAAATTACATTTAGGTCTATTTTATACGAGTCAAAAAGGTTGATAGATGTCTGGTTCCCACAAGGTACATTTAGGTCTAGTTTATACGAGTCAAAAAGGTTCATAGATGTCTGGTTCCCACAAGATACATTTAGGTCTAGTTTATACGAGTCAAAAACCTTCATAGATGTCTGGTTCCCACAAGGTACTTTTAGGTCTAGTTTATACGAGTCAAAAAACTTCATAGATGTCTGGTTCCCACAAGGTACATTTAGGTCTAGTTTATACGAGTCAAAAAGGTTCATAGATGTCTCGTTCCCACAAGGTACATTTAGGCCTAGTTTATACGAGTCAAAAAGGTTCATAGATGTCAGGTTCCCACAAGGTACATTTAGGTCTAGTTAATACGAGTCAAAAACATTCATAGATGTCTGGTTCCCACAAGGTACATTTAGGTCTAGTTTATACGAGTCATAAAGGTTCATAGATGTCAGGTTCCTACAAGGTACATTTAGGTCTAGTTTATACGAGTCAAAAAGGTTCATAGATGTCAGGTTCCCACAAGGTACATTTAGGTCTAGTTTTACGAGTCAAAAACATTCATAGATGTCTGGTTCCCACAAGGTACATTTAGGTCTAGTTTATACGAGTAAAAAACCTTCATGGATGTCTGGTTCCCACAAGGTACATTTAGGTTTAGTTTATACGAGTCAAAAAGATTCATAGATGTCTGGTTCCAACAAGGTACATGTAGTTCTAGTTTATACGAGTCAAAAAGGTTCATAGATGTCTGGTTCCAACAAGGTATATTTAGGTCTAGTTTATACGAGTCAAAAAGGTTCATAGATGTCTGATTCCCACAAGGTACATTTAGGTCTAGTTTATTCGAGTCAAAAAGGTTCATAGATGTCTGGTTCCGACAAGGTACATTTAGGTCTATTTTATACGAGTCAAAAACCTTCATAGATGTCTGGTTCACACAAGGTACATTTAGGTCTAGTTTATACGAGTCAAAAACCTTCATAGATGTCTGGTTCCCACAAGGTACATTTAGGTCTAGTTTATACGAGTCAAAAAGGCTCACAGATGTCTGGTTCCCAGAGGGTACATTTAGGTCTAGTTTATAAGAGTGAAAAAGGTTCATAGATGTCTGGTTCCCACAAGGTACATTTAGGTTTAGTTTATACGAGTCAAAAAGGTTCATAGATGTCAGGTTCCCACAAGGTACATTTAGGTCTAGTTTATACGAGTCAAAAAGGTTCATAGATATCAGGTTCCCACAAGGTACATTTAGGTCTAGTTTATACGAGTCAAAAAGGTTCATAGATGTCTTGTTCCCACAAGGTACATTTAGGTCTAGTTCATACGAGTCAAAAAGGTTCATAGATGTCTGGTTCCCACAAGGTACATTTAGCTCTATTTTATACGAGTCAAAAACCTTCATAGATGTCTGGTTCCCATAAGGTACATTTAGGTCTAGTTTATACGAGTCAAAAAGGTTCATAGATATCTCGTTCCCACAAGGTACATTTAGGCCTAGTTTATACGAGTCAAAAAGGTTCATGGATGTCAGGTTCCCAAAAGGTACATTTAGGTCTAGTTTATACGAGTCAAAAAGGTTCATAGATGTCTGGTTCCAACAAGGTACATTTAGGCCTAGTTTATACGAGTCAAAAAGGTTCATAGATGTCAGGTTCCCAAAAGGTACATTTAGGTCTAGTTTATACGAGTCAAAAAGGTTCATAGATGTCTGGTTCCCACAAGGTACATTTAGATCTAGTTTATACGAGTCATAAATGTCCATAGATGTCAGGTTCCTACAAGGTACATTTAGGTCTAGTTTATACGAGTCAAAAAGGTTCATAGATGTCAGGTTCCCACAAGGTACATTTAGGTCTAGTTTTACGAGTCAAAAACATTCATAGATGTCTGGTTCCCACAAGGTACATTTAGTTCTAGTTTATACGAGTCAGAAAACTTCATGGATGTCTGGTTCTCACAAGGTACATTTAGGTCTAGTTTATACGAGTCAAAAAGATTCATAGATGTCTGGTTCCAACAAGGTACATTTAGGTCTAGTTTATACGAGTCAAAAAGGTTCATAGATGTCTGGTTCCCACAAGGTACATTTAGTTCTATTTTATACGAGTCAAAAAGGTTGATAGATGTCTGGTTCCCACAAGGTACATTTAGGTCTAGTTTATACGAGTCAAAAAGGTTCTTAGATGTCTGGTTCCCACAAGATACATTTAGGTCTAGTTTATACGAGTCAAAAACCTTCATAGATGTCTGGTTCCCACAAGGTACTTTTAGGTCAAGTTTATACGAGTGAAAAAACTTCATAGATGTCTGGTTCCCACAAGGTACATTTACGTCTAGTTCATACGAGTCAAAAACATTCATAGATGTCTGGTTCCCACAAGGTACATTTAGATCTAGTTTATACGAGTCAAAAAGGTTCATAGATGTCTGGTTCCCACAAGGTACATTTAGGTCTAGTTTATACGAGTAAAAAAGGTTCATAGATGTCAGGTTCCCACAAGGTACATTTAGGTCTATTTTATACGAGTCAAAAACCTTCATAGATGTCTGGTTCCCACAAGGTACATTTAGGTCTAGTTTATACGAGTCAAAAAGGTTCATAGATGTTTGGTTCCCACAAGGTACATTTAGTTCTACTTTATACGAGACAAAAAGGTTCATAGATGTCTGGTTCCCACAAGGTACATTTAGGTCTAGTTTATACGAGTCAAAAAGGTTCATAGATGTCTGATTCCCACAAGGTACATTTAGGTCTAGTTTTTTCGAGTCATAAAGGTTCATAGATGTCAGATTCCTACAAGGTACATTTAGGTCTAGTTTATACGAGTCCAAAAGGTTCATAGATGTCAGGTTCCCACAAGGTACATTAATTCTAGTTTTACGAGTCAAAAACATTCATAGATGTCTGGTTCCCACAAGGTACATTTAGGTCTAGTTTATTCGAGTCAAAAAGGTTCATAGATGTCTGGTTCCGATAAGGTACATTTAGGTCTATTTTATACGAGTCAAAAACCTTCATAGATGTCTGGTTCACACAAGGTACATTTAGGTCTAGTTTATACGAGTCAAAAACCTTCATAGATGTCTGGTTCCCACAAGGTACATTTAGGTCTAGTTTATACGAGTCAAAAAGGCTCACAGATGTCTGGTTCCCAGAGGGTACATTTAGGTCTAGTTTATAAGAGTGAAAAAGGTTCATAGATGTCTGGTTCCCACAAGGTACATTTAGGTTTAGTTTATACGAGTCAAAAAGGTTCATAGATGTCAGGTTCCCACAAGGTACATTTAGGTCTAGTTTATACGAGTCAAAAAGGTTCATAGATATCAGGTTCCCACAAGGTACATTTAGGTCTAGTTTATACGAGTCAAAAAGGTTCATAGATGTCTTGTTCCCACAAGGTACATTTAGGTCTAGTTCATACGAGTCAAAAAGGTTCATAGATGTCTGGTTCCCACAAGGTACATTTAGCTCTATTTTATACGAGTCAAAAACCTTCATTGATGTCTGGTTCCCATAAGGTACATTTAGGTCTAGTTTATACGAGTCAAAAAGGTTCATAGATATCTCGTTCCCACACGGTACATTTAGGCCTAGTTTATACGAGTCAAAAAGGTTCATGGATGTCAGGTTCCCAAAAGGTACATTTAGGTCTAGTTTATACGAGTCAAAAAGGTTCATAGATGTCTGGTTCCAACAAGGTACATTTAGGCCTAGTTTATACGAGTCAAAAAGGTTCATAGATGTCAGGTTCACAAAAGGTACATTTAGGTCTAGTTTATACGAGTCAAAAAGGTTCATAGATGTCTGGTTCCCACAAGGTACATTTAGATCTAGTTTATACGAGTCATAAATGTTCATAGATGTCAGGTTCCTACAAGGTACATTTAGGTCTAGTTTATACGAGTCAAAAAGGTTCATAGATGTCAGGTTCCCACAAGGTACATTTAGGTCTAGTTTTACGAGTCAAAAACATTCATAGATGTCTGGTTCCCACAAGGTACATTTAGGTCTAGTTTATACGAGTCAAAAAACTTCATGGATGTCTGGTTCTCACAAGGTACATTTAGGTCTAGTTTATACGAGTCAAAAAGATTCATAGATGTCTGGTTCCAACAAGGTACATTTAGGTCTAGTTTATACGAGTCAAAAAGGTTCATAGATGTCTGGTTCCCACAAGGTACATTTAGTTCTATTTTATACGAGTCAAAAAGGTTGATAGATGTCTGGTTCCCACAAGGTACATTTAGGTCTAGTTTATACGAGTCAAAAAGGTTCTTAGATGTCTGGTTCCCACAAGGTACATTTACGTCTAGTTCATACGAGTCAAAAACATTCATAGATGTCTGGTTCCCACAAGGTACATTTAGGTCTAGTTTATACGAGTCAAAAAGGTTCATAGATGTCTGGTTCCCACAATATACATTTAAGTCTAGTTTATACAAGAAAAAAAAGTTCATAGATGTCTGATTCCCACAAGGTACATTTAGGTCTAGTTTATACGAGTCAAAATGGTTCATAGATGTCAGTTACGCACAAGGTACATTTAGGTCTAGTTTATACGGGAAAAAAAAGTTCATAGATGTCTGGTTCCCACAAGGTACATTTAGGTCTAGTTTAATAAGAGTCAAAAACCTTCATAGATCTCTGGTTCCCACAAGGTACATTTCGGTCTAGTTTGTACGAGTCAAAAAGGTTCATAGATGTCTGGTTCCCACAAGGTACATTAGGTCTAGTTTATTCGAGTCAAAAAGGTTCATAGATGTCTGGTTCCCACAAGGTACATTTAGGTCTAGTTTATACGAGTCAAAAAGGTTCATAGATGTCTGGTTCCCACAAGGTACATTTAGGTCTAGTTTATACGAGTCACAAACCTTCATAGATGTCTGGTTCCCACAAGGTACATTTAGGTCTAGTTTATACGAGTCAAAAAGGTTCATAGATGTCAGGTTCCCACAAGTTACTTTTAGGTCTAGTTTATACGAGTCAAAAAGGTACATAGATGTCTGGTTCCCACAAGGTACATTTAGGTCTAGTTTATACGAGTCAAAAATGTTCATAGATGTCAGGTTCCCACAAGGTACATTTAGGTCTACTTTATACGTGTCAAAAATGTTCATAGATGGCTGGTTCCCACAAGGTACATTTCGGTCTACTTTATACGAGACAAAAAGGTTCATAGATGTCAGGTTCCCACAAGGTACATTTAGGTCTACTTTATACGAGTCAAAAAGGTTCATAGATGGCTGGTTCCCACAAGGTACATTTAGGTCTACTTTGTACGAGTCAAAAAAGTTCATAGATGTCTGGTTCCCACAAGGTTTATTTTCATGTCTAGTTTATACGAGTCAAAAAGGTTCATAGATAGCTGGTTCCCACAAGGTACATTGAGGTCTAATTTATACGAGTCAAAAACCTTCATAGATGTCTGTTTCCCACAAGGTACATTTAGTTCTAGTTTATACGAGTCAAAAAGGTTCATAGATGTCTGGTCCCCACAAGGTACATTTAGGTCTAGTTTATACGAGTCAAAAATGTTCATAGATGTCTGGTTCCCACAAGGTACATTTAGGTCTAATTTATACGAGTCAAAAAGGTTCATAGATGTCTGGTTCCCACAAGGTACATTTACTTCTAGTTTATACGAGTCAAAAATCTTCATAGTTTTCTGGTTCCCACAAGGTACATTTTGGTCTAGTTTATACGAGTCAAAAAGGTTCATAGATGTCTGGTTACCACAAGGTACATTTAGGTCTACTTTATACGAGTCAAAAAGGTTCATAGATATCAGATTCCCACAAGGTACATTTAGGTCTAGTTTATACGAGTCAAAAATGTTCATAGATGTCTGGTTCCCACAAGGTACATTGAGGTCTAATTTATACGAGTCAAAAACCTTCATAGATGTCTGGTTCCCACAAGGTACATTTAGGTCTAGTTTATACGAGTCAAAAAGGTTCATAGATGTCTGGTTCCCACAAGGTACATTTAGGTCTAGTTTATACGAGTCAAAAAGGTTCATAGATGTCTGGTTCCCACAAGGTACATTTAGGTCTAGTTTATACGAGTAAAAAAGCTTCATAGATGTCTGGTTCCCACAAGGTTTATTTTTATGTCTAGTTTATACGAGTCAAAAAGGTTCATAGATAGCTGGTTCCCACAAGGTACATTGAGGTCTAATTTATACGAGTCAAAAACCTTCATAGATGTCTGTTTCCCACAAGGTACATTTAGTTCTAGTTTATACGAGTCAAAAAGGTTCATAGATGTCTGGTCCCCACAAGGTACATTTACTTCTAGTTTTACGAGTCAAAAACCTTCATAGATGTCTGGTTCCCACAAGGTACATTTAGGTCTAGTTTATACGAGTCAAAAACCTTCATGGATGTCTGGTTCCCACAAGGTACATTTAGGTCTAGTTTATACGAGTCAAAAAGATTCATAGATGTCTGGTTCCAACAAGGTACATTTAGGTCTAGTTTATACGAGTCAAAAAGGTTCATAGATGTCTGGTTCCCACAAGGTACATTTAGTTCTATTTTATACGAGTCAAAAAGGTTGATAGATGTCTGGTTCCCACAAGGTACATTTAGGTCTAGTTTATACGAGTCAAAAAGGTTCATAGATGTCTGGTTCCCACAAGATACATTTAGGTCTAGTTTATACGAGTCAAAAACCTTCATAGATGTCTGGTTCCCACAAGGTACTTTTAGGTCTAGTTTATACGAGTCAAAAAACTTCATAGATGTCTGGTTTCCACAAGGTACATTTAGGTCTAGTTTATACGAGTCAAAAAGGTTCATAGATGTCTGGTTCCCACAAGGTACATTTAGGTCTAGTTTATACGAGTCAAAAAGGTTCATAGATGTCTGGTTCCCACAAGTTACATTTAGGTCAAGTTTATACGAGTAAAAAAGGTTCATAGATGTCAGGTTCCCACAAGGTACATTTAGGTCTGTTTTATACGAGTCAAAAACCTTCATAGATGTCTGGTTCCCACAAGTTACATTTAGGTCTAGTTTATACGAGTAAAAAAGGTTCATAGATGTCAGGTTCCCACAAGGTACATTTAGGTCTAGTTTATTCGAGTCAAAAAGGTTCATAGATGTCTGGTTCCCACAAGGTACATTTAGGTTTAGTTTATACGAGTCAAAAAGGTTCATAGATGTCAGGTTCCCACAAGGTACATTTAGGTCTAGTTTATACGAGTCAAAAAGGTTCATAGATATCAGGTTCCCACAAGGTACATTTAGGTCTAGTTTATACGAGTCAAAAAGTTTCCTAGATGTCTGGTTCCCACAAGGTACATTTAGGTCTAATTCATACGAGTCAAAAAGGTTCATAGATGTCTGGTTCACACAAGGTACATTTAGGTCTACTTTATACGAGTCAAAAACCTTCATAGATGTCCGGGTCCCACAAGGTACATTTAGGTCTAGTTTATACGAGTCAAAAAGGTTCATAGATGTCTGGTTCCCACAAGGTACATTTAGGCCTAGTTTATACGAGTCAAAAAGGTTCATGGATGTCAGGTTCCCAAAAGGTACATTTAGGTCTAGTTTATACGAGTCAAAAAGGTTCATAGATGTCTGGTTCCAACAAGGTACATTTTGGCCTAGTTTATACGAGTCAAAAAGCTTCATAGATGTCTGGTTCCCACAAGGTACATTTAGGTCTAGTTTATACGAGTCATAAAGGTTCATAGATGTCAGGTTCCTACAAGGTACATTTAGGTCTAGTTTATACGAGTCAAAAAGGTTCATAGATGTCAGGTTCCCACAAGGTACATTTAGTTCTAGTTTTACGAGTCAAAAACATTCATAGATGTCTGGTTCCCACAAGGTACATTTAGGTCTAGTTTATACGAGTCAAAAAGGTTCATAGATGTCTTGTTCCCACAAGGTACATTTAGGTCTAGTTCATACGAGTCAAAAAGGTTCATAGATGTCTGGTTCCCACAAGGTACATTTAGCTCTATTTTATACGAGTCAAAAACCTTCATAGATGTCTGGTTCCCATAAGGTACATTTAGGTCTAGTTTATACGAGTCAAAAAGGTTCATAGATATCTCGTTCCCACAAGGTACATTTAGGCCTAGTTTATACGAGTCAAAAAACTTCATAGATGTCTGGTTCCCACAAGGTACATTTAGGTCTAGTTTATACGAGTCAAAAAGGTTCATAGATGTCTCGTTCCCACAAGGTACATTTAGGCCTAGTTTATGCGAGTCAAAAAGGTTCATAGATGTCAGGTTCCCAAAAGGTACATTTAGGTCTAGTTTATACGAGTCAAAAACATTCATAGATGTCTGGTTCCCACAAGGTACATTTAGGTCTAGTTTATACGAGACATAAAGGTTCATAGATGTCAGGTTCCTACAAGGTACATTTAGGTCTAGTTTATACGAGTCAAAAAGGTTCATAGATGTCAGGTTCCCACAAGGTACATTTAGGTCTAGTTTTACGAGTCAAAAACATTCATAGATGTCTGGTTCCCACAAGGTACATTTAGGTCTAGTTTATACGAGTCAAAAAGGTTCATAGATGTCTGGTTCCCACAAGGTACATTTAGGTCTAGTTTATACGAGTCAAAAATCTTCATAGATGTCTGGTTCCCACAAGGTACATTTTGGTCTAGTTTATAAGAGTCAAAAAGGTTCATAGATGTCTGGTTACCACAAGGTACATTTAGTTCTGATTTATACGAGTCAAAAAGGTTCTTAGATGTCTGGTTCCCACAAGATACATTTAGGTCTAGTTTATACGAGTCAAAAACCTTCATAGATGTCTGGTTCCCACAAGGTACTTTTAGGTCAAGTTTATACGAGTGAAAAAACTTCATAGATGTCTGGTTCCCACAAGGTACATTTACGTCTAGTTCATACGAGTCAAAAACATTCATAGATGTCTGGTTCCCACAAGGTACATTTAGGTCTAGTTTATACGAGTCAAAAAGGTTCATAGATGTCTGGTTCCCACAAGGTACATTTAGGTCTAGTTTATACGAGTAAAAAAGGTTCATAGATGTCAGGTTCCCACAAGGTACATTTAGGTCTATTTTATACGAGTCAAAAACCTTCATAGATGTCTGGTTCCCACAAGGTACATTTAGGTCTAGTTTATACGAGTCAAAAAGGTTCATAGATGTTTGGTTCCCACAAGGTACATTTAGTTCTACTTTATACGAGACAAAAAGGTTCATAGATGTCTGGTTCCCACAAGGTACATTTAGGTCTAGTTTATACGAGTCAAAAAGGTTCATAGATGTCTGATTCCCACAAGGTACATTTAGGTCTAGTTTTTTCGAGTCATAAAGGTTCATAGATGTCAGATTCCTACAAGGTACATTTAGGTCTAGTTTATACGAGTCCAAAAGGTTCATAGATGTCAGGTTCCCACAAGGTACATTAATTCTAGTTTTACGAGTCAAAAACATTCATAGATGTCTGGTTCCCACAAGGTACATTTAGGTCTAGTTTATACGAGTCAAAAACATTCATGGACGTATGGTTCCCACAAATTACATTTCGGTCTATTTTATACGAGTCAAAAAGGTTGATAGATGTCTGGTTCCCACAAGGTACATTTAGGTCTAGTTTATACGAGTCAAAAAGGTTCATAGATGTCTGGTTCCCACAATATACATTTAAGTCTAGTTTATACGAGTCAAAATCCTTCATAGATGTCTGGTTCCCACAAGGTACATTTAGGTCTAGTTCATACGAATCAAAAAGGTTCATAGATGTCTGGTTCCCACAAGGTACATTTAGTTCTACTTTATACGAGTCAAAAACCTTCATAGATGTCTGGTTCCCACAAGGTACATTTAGGTCTAGTTTATACGAGTCAAAAAGGTTCATAGATGTCTGGTTCCCACAAGGTACATTTAAGCCTAGTTTATACGAGTCAAAAAGGTTCATGGATGTCTGGTTCCCACAAGGTACATTTAGGTCTAGTTCATACGAGTCAAAAAGGTTAGTAGATGTCTGGTTCCCACAAGGTACATTTAGTTCTACTTTATACGAGGCAAAAACATTCATAGATGTCTGGTTCCCACAAGGTACATTTAGGTCTAGTTTATACGAGTCAAAAACCTTCATGGATGTCTGGTTCCCACAAGGTACATTTAGGTACAGTTTATACGAGTCAAAAACATTCATAGATGTCTGGTTCCCACAAGGTACATTTAGGTCTAGTTTATAGGAGTCATAAAGGTTCATAGATGTCAGGTTCCTACAAGGTACATTTAGGTCTAGTTTATACGAGTCAAAAAGGTTCATAGATGTCTGTTTCCCACAAGGTACATTTAGGTCTAGTTTATACGAGTCGAAAAGGTTAATAGATGCCTGGTTCCCACAAGGTACATTTAGGTCTAATTTATACGAGTCAAAAAGGTTCATAGATGTCAGGTTCCCACAAGGTACATTTAGGTCTAGTTTATACGAGTCAAAAAGGTTCATAGATGTCTGGTTCCCACAAGGTACATTTAGGCCTACTTTATACGAGTCAAAAACCTTCATAGATGTCTGGTTCCCACAAGGTTTATTTAGGTCTAGTTTATACGAATCAAAAACATTCATAGATGTCTGGTTCCCACAAGGTACATTTAGGTCTAATTTATACGTGTCAAAAAGGTTCATAGATGTCTGGTTCCAACAAAGTACATTTAGGCCTAGTTTATACGAGTCAAAAAGGTTCATAGATGTCAGGTTCCCAAAAGGTACATTTAGGTCTATTTTATACGAGTCAAAAAGGTTCATAGATGTCTGGTTCCCACAAGGTACATTTAGGTCTAGTTTAAACGAGTCATAAAGGTTCATAGATGTCAGGTTCCTACAAGGTACATTTAGGTCTAGTTTATACGAGTCAAAAATGTTCATAGATGTCAGGTTCCCACAAGGTACATTTAGGTCCAGTTTATACGAGTCAAAAAGGTTCATAGATGTCTGGTTCCCACAAGGTACATTTAGGTCTAGTTTATACGAGACAAAAAGGTTCATAGATGTCTGGTTCCCACAAGGTACATTTAGGTCTAGTTTATACGAGTCAAAAAGGTTCATAGATGTCAGGTTCCCACAAGGTACATTTAGTTCTATTTTATATGCGTCAAAAAGGTTCATAGATGTCTGGTTCCCACAAGGGACATGTAGTTCAAGTTTATACGAGTCAAAAAGGTTCATAGATGTCTGGTTCCCACAAAGTACATTTAGGTCTAGTTTATACGAGTCAAAAATGTTCATAGATGTCTGATTCCCACAAGGTACATTTAGGTCTAGTTCATACGAGTCAAAAAGGTTCATAGATGTCTGGTTCCGACAAGGTACATTTAGCTCTAGTTTATACGAGTCAAAAACCTTCATAGATGTCTGGTTCACACAAGGTACATTTAGGTCTAGTTTATACGAGTCAAAAACCTTCATAGATGTCTGGTTCCCACAAGGTACATTTAGGTCTAGTTTGTACGAGTCAAAAAGGTTCACAGACGTCTGGTTCCCACAGGGAACATTTAGGTCTAGTTTATACCAGTCAAAGAGGTTCATAAATGTCTGGGTCCCACAAGGTACATTTAGGTTTAATTTATACGAGTCAAAAAGGTTCATAGATGTCAGGTTCCCACAAGGTAATTTAGGTCTAGTTTATACGAGTCAAAAAGGTTCGTAGATGTCAGGTTCCCACAATGTACATTTAGGTCTAGTTTATACGAGTCAAAAAGGTTCATAGATGTCTGGTTCCCACAAGGTACATTTAGGTCTCGTTTATACGAGTCAAAAAGGTTCATAGATGTCTGGTTCCCACAAGGTACATTTAGGTCTACTTTATACGAGTCAAAAAGGTTCATAGATGTCTGGTTCCCACAAGATACATTTAGGTCTAGTTTATACGAGTCAAAAACCTTCATAGATGTCTGGTTCCCACAAGGTACTTTTAGGTCTAGTTTATACGAGTGAAAAAACTTCATAGATGTCTGGTTCCCACAAGGTACATTTACGTCTAGTTCATACGAGCCAAAAACCTTCATAGATGTCTGGTTCCCACAAGGTACATTTAGGTCTAGTTTATACGAGTCAAAAAGGTTCATAGATGTCTGGTTCCCACAAGGTACATTTAGGTCTAGTTTATACGAGTAAAAAAGGTTCATAGATGTCAGTTTCCCACAAGGTACATTTAGGTCTATTTTATACGAGTCAAAAAACTTCATAGATGTCTGGTTCCCACAAGGTACATTTAGTTCTACTTTATACGAGACAAAAAGGTTCATAGATGTCTGGTTCCCACAAGGTACATTTAGGTCTAGTTTATACGAGTCAAAAAGGTTCATAGATGTCTGATTCCCACAAGGTACATTTAGGTCTAGTTTATACGAGTCATAAAGGTTCATAGATGTCAGGTTCCTACAAGGTACATTTAGGTCTAGTTTATACGAGTCCAAAAGGTTCATAGATGTCAGGTTCCCACAAGGTACATTTAGTTCTAGTTTTACGAGTCAAAAACATTCATAGATGTCTGGTTCCCACAAGGTACATTTAGGTCTAGTTTATACGAGTCAAAAACCTTCATGGACGTATGGTTCCCACAAATTACATTTCGGTCTATTTTATACGAGTCAAAAAGGTTGATAGATGTCTGGTTCCCACAAGGTACATTTAGGTCTAGTTTATACGAGTCAAAAAGGTTCATAGATGTCTGGTTCCCACAAGATACATTTAGGTCTAGTTTATACGATTCAAAAACCTTCATAGATGTCTGGTTCCCACAAGGTACATTTAGGTCTAGTTTATACGTGTCAAAAAGGTTCATAGACGTCTGGTTCCCACAAGGTACATTTAGGTCTAGTTCATACGAGTCAAAAAGGTTCATAGATGTCAGGTTCCCACAAGGTATATTTAGTTCTACTTTATACGAGTCAAAAACCTTCATAGATGTCTGGTTCCCACAAGGTACATTTAGGTCTAGTTTATACGAGTCAAAAAGGTTCATAGATGTCTGGTTCCCACAAGGTACATTTAGGCCTAGTTTGTACGAGTCAAAAAGGTTCATGGATGTCTGGTTCACACAAGGTACATTTAGGTCTAGTTCATACGAGTCAAAAAGGTTCATAGATGTCTGGTTCCCACAAGGTACATTTAGTTCTACTTTATACGAGTCAAAAACCTTCATAGATGTCTGGTTCCCACAAGGTACATTTAGTTCTAGTTTTACGAGTCAAAAACATTCATAGATGTCTAGTTCCCACAAGGTACATTTAGGTCTAGTTTATACGAGTCAAAAACCTTCATGGATGTCTGGTTCCCACAAGGTACATTTAGGTACAGTTTATACGAGTCAAAAACCTTCATAGATGTCTGGTTCCCACAAGGTACATTTAGGTCTAGTTTATAGGAGTCATAAAGGTTCATAGATGTCAGGTTCCTACAAGGTACATTTAGGTCTAGTTTATACGAGTCAAAAAGGTTCATAGATGTCTGTTTCCCACAAGGTACATTTAGGTCTAGTTTATACGAGTCGAAAAGGTTCATAGATGCCTGGTTCCCACAAGGTACATTTAGGTCTAATTTATACGAGTCAAAAAGGTTCATAGATGTCAGGTTCCCACAAGGTACATTTAGGTCTAGTTTATACGAGTCAAAAAGGTTCATAGATGTCTGGTTCCCACAAGGTACATTTAGGCCTACTTTATACGAGTCAAAAACCTTCATAGATGTCTGGTTCCCACAAGGTAAATTTAGGTCTAGTTTATACGAGTCAAAAAGGTTCCTAGATGTTTGGTTCCCACAAGGTACATTGAGTTCTACTTTATACGAGACAAAAAGGTTCATACATGTCTGGTTCCCACAAGGTACATTTAGGTCTAGTTTATACGAGTCAAAAAGGTTCATAGATGTCTGATTCCCACAAGGTACATTTAGGTCTAGTTTATTCGAGTCATAAAGGTTCATAGATGTCAGGTTCCTACAAGGTACATTTAGGTCTAGTTTATACGAGTCCAAAAGGTTCATAGATGTCAGGTTCCCACAAGGTACATTTAGTTCTAGTTTTACGAGTCAAAAACATTCATAGATGTCTGGTTCCCACAAGGTACATTTAGGTCTAGTTTATACGAGTCAAAAACCTTCATGGACGTATGGTTCCCACAAATTACATTTCGGTCTATTTTATACGAGTCAAAAAGGTTGATAGATGTCTGGTTCCCACAAGGTACATTTAGGTCTAGTTTATACGAGTCAAAAAGGTTCATAGATGTCTGGTTCCGACAAGATACATTTAGGTCTAGTTTATACGAGTCAAAAACCTTCATAGATGTCTGGTTCCCACAAGGTACATTTAGGTCTAGTTTATACGTGTCAAAAAGTTTCATAGATGTCTGGTTCCCACAAGGTACATTTAGGTCTAGTTCATACGAGTCAAAAAGGTTCATAGATGTCTGGTTCCCACAAGGTACATTTAGTTCTACTTTATACGAGTCAAAAACCTTCATAGATGTCTGGTTCCCACAAGGTACATTTAGTTCTAGTTTATACGAGTCAAAAAGGTTCATAGATGTCTGGTTCCCACAAGGTACATTTAGGCCTAGTTTATACGAGTCAAAAAGGTTCATGGATGTCTGGTTCCCACAAGGTACATTTAGGTCTAGTTCATACGAGTCAAAAAGGTTCATAGATGTCTGGTTCCCACAAGGTACATTTAGTTCTACTTTATACGAGTCAAAAACCTTCATAGATGTCTGGTTCCCACAAGGTACATTTAGTTCTAGTTTTACGAGTCAAAAACATTCATAGATGTCTGGTTCCCACAAGGTACATTTAGGTCTAGTTTATACGAGTCAAAAACCTTCATGGATGTCTGGTTCCGACAAGGTACATTTAGGTACAGTTTATACGAGTCAAAAACCTTCATAGATGTCTGGTTCCCACAAGGTACATTTAGGTCTAGTTTATAGGAGTCATAAAGGTTCATAGATGTCAGGTTCCTACAAGGTACATTTAGGTCTAGTTTATACGAGTCAAAAAGGTTCATAGATGTCTGTTTCCCACAAGGTACATTTAGGTCTAGTTTATACGAGTCGAAAAGGTTCATAGATGCCTGGTTCCCACAAGGTACATTTAGGTCTAATTTATACGAGTCAAAAAGGTTCATAGATGTCAGGTTCCCACAAGGTACATTTAGGTCTAGTTTATACGAGTCAAAAAGGTTCATAGATGTCTGATTCCCACAAGGTACATTTAGGTCTAGTTTATTCGAGTCATAAAGGTTCATAGATGTCAGGTTCCTACAAGGTACATTTAGGTCTAGTTTATACGAGTCCAAAAGGTTCATAGATGTCAGGTTCCCACAAGGTACATTTAGTTCTAGTTTTACGAGTCAAAAACATTCATAGATGTCTGGTTCCCACAAGGTACATTTAGGTCTAGTTTATACGAGTCAAAAAACTTCATGGACGTATGGTTCCCACAAATTACATTTCGGTCTATTTTATACGTGTCAAAAAGGTTGATAGATGTCTGGTTCCCACAAGGTACATTTAGGTCTAGTTTATACGAGTCAAAAAGGTTCATAGATGTCTGGTTCCCACAAGATACATTTAGGTCTAGTTTATACGAGTCAAAAACCTTCATAGATGTCTGGTTCCCACAAGGTACATTTAGGTCTAGTTTATACGTGTCAAAAAGTTTCATAGATGTCTGGTTCCCACAAGGTACATTTAGGTCTAGTTCATACGAGTCAAAAAGGTTCATAGATGTCTGGTTCCCACAAGGTACATTTAGTTCTACTTTATACGAGTCAAAAACCTTCATAGATGTCTGGTTCCCACAAGGTACATTTAGTTCTAGTTTATACGAGTCAAAAAGGTTCATAGATGTCTGGTTCCCACAAGGTACATTTAGGCCTAGTTTATACGAGTCAAAAAGGTTCATGGATGTCTGGTTCCCACAAGGTACATTTAGGTCTAGTTCATACGAGTCAAAAAGGTTCATAGATGTCTGGTTCCCACAAGGTACATTTAGTTCTACTTTATACGAGTCAAAAACCTTCATAGATGTCTGGTTCCCACAAGGTACATTTAGTTCTAGTTTTACGAGTCAAAAACATTCATAGATGTCTGGTTCCCACAAGGTACATTTAGGTCTAGTTTATACGAGTCAAAAAACCTCATGGATGTCTGGTTCCCACAAGGTACATTTAGGTACAGTTTATACGAGTCAAAAACCTTCATAGATGTCTGGTTCCCACAAGGTACATTTCGGTCTAGTTTATAGGAGTCATAAAGGTTCATAGATGTCAGGTTCCTACAAGGTACATTTAGGTCTAGTTTATACGAGTCAAAAAGGTTCATAGATGTCTGTTTCCCACAAGGTACATTTAGGTCTAGTTTATACGAGTCGAAAAGGTTCATAGATGCCTGGTTCCCACAAGGTACATTTAGGTCTAATTTATACGAGTCAAAAAGGTTCATAGATGTCAGGTTCCCACAAGGTACATTTAGGTCTAGTTTATACGAGTCAAAAAGGTTCATAGATGTCTGGTTCCCACAAGGTACATTTAGGCCTACTTTATACGAGTCAAAAACCTTCATAGATGTCTGGTTCCCACAAGGTACATTTAGGTCTAGTTTATACGAATCAAAAACATTCATAGATGTCTGGTTCCCACAAGGTACATTTAGGTCTAGTTTATACGAGTCAAAAAGGTTCATAGATGTCTGGTTCCAACAAGGTACATTTAGGCCTAGTTTATACGAGTCAAAAAGGTTCATAGATGTCAGGTTCCCAAAAGGTACATTTAGGTCTATTTTATACGAGTCAAAAAGGTTCATAGATGTCTGGTTCCCACAAGGTACATTTAGGTCTAGTTTATACGAGTCAAAAACCTTCATGGATGTCTGGTTCCCACAAGGTACATTTAGGTCTAGTTTATACGTGTCAAAAACCTTCATAGATGTCTGGTCCCACAAGGTACATTTAGGTCTAATTTATACGAATCAAAAAGGTTCATAGATGTCTGGTTCCCACAAGGTACATTTAGGTCTAGTTTATACGAATCAAAAAGGTTCATAGATGTCTTGTTCCCACAAGGTACATTTAGGTCTAGTTTATACGAGTCAAAAAGGTTCATAGATGTCTGGTTCCAACAGGGTACATTTAGTTCTAGTTTATACGAGTCAAAAAGGTTCATAGATGTCTGGTTCCCACAAGGTACATTAAGGTCTAGTTTATACGAGTCAAAAATGTTCATAGATGTCAGGTTCCCACAAGGTACATTTAGGTCTAGTTTATACGAGTCAAAAAGGTTCATAGATGTCTGGTTCCCACAAGGTACATTTAGGTCTAGTTTATACGAGTCATAAAGGTTCATAGATGTCAGGTTCCTACAAGGTACATTTAGGTCTAGTTTATACGAGTCAAAAAGGTTCATAGATGTCAGGTTCCCACAAGGAACATTTAGTTCTATTTTATACGCGTCAAAAAGGTTCATAGATGTCTGGTTCCCCCAAGGGACATGTAGTTCAAGTTTATACGAGTCAAAAAGGTTCATAGATGTCTGGTTCCCACAAAGTACATTTAGGTCTAGTTTATACGAGTCCAAAAGGTTCATAGATGTCTGATTCCCACAAGGTACATTTAGGTCTAGTTCATACGAGTCAAAAAGGTTCATAGATGTCTGGTTCCGACAAGGTACATTTAGCTCTAGTTTATACGAGTCAAAAACCTTCATAGATGTCTGGTTCCCACAAGGTACATTTAGGTCTAGTTTATACGTGTCAAAAACCTTCATAGATGTCTGGTCCCACAAGGTACATTTAGGTCTAATTTATACGAATCAAAAAGGTTCATAGATGTCTGGTTCCCACAAGGTACATTTAGGTCTAGTTTATACGAATCAAAAAGGTTCATAGATGTCTTGTTCCCACAAGGTACATTTAGGTCTAGTTTATACGAGTCAAAAAGGTTCATAGATGTCTGGTTCCAACAGGGTACATTTAGTTCTAGTTTATACGAGTCAAAAAGGTTCATAGATGTCTGGTTCCCACAAGGTACATTTAGGTCTAGTTTATACGAGTCAAAAAGGTTCATAGATGTCAGGTTCCCACAAGGTACATTTAGGTCTAGTTTATACGAGTCAAAAAGGTTCATAGATGTCTGGTTCCCACAAGGTACATTTAGGTCTAGTTTATACGAGTCATAAAGGTTCATAGATGTCAGGTTCCTACAAGGTACATTTAGGTCTAGTTTATACGAGTCAAAAAGTTTCATAGATGTCAGGTTCCCACAAGGTACATTAAGTTCTTTTTTATACGCGTCAAAAAGGTTCATAGATGTCTGGTTCCCACAAGGGACATGTAGTTCAAGTTTATACGAGTCAAAAAAGTTCATAGATGTCTGGTTCCCACAAAGTACATTTAGGTCTAGTTTATACGAGTCCAAAAGGTTCATAGATGTCTGATTCCCACAAGGTACATTTAGGTCTAGTTCATACGAGTCAAAAAGGTTCATAGATGTCTGGTTCCGACAAGGTACATTTAGCTCTAGTTTATACGAGTCAAAAACCTTCATAGATGTCTGGTTCACACAAGGTACATTTAGGTCTAGTTTATACGAGTCAAAAACCTTCATAGATGTCTGGTTCCCACAAGGTACATTTAGGTCTAGTTTGTACGAGTCAAAAAGGTTCACAGACGTCTGGTTCCCACAGGGAACATTTAGGTCTAGTTTATACCAGTCAAAAAGGTTCATAAATGTCTGTGTCCCACAAGGTACATTTAGGTTTTGTTTATACGAGTCAAAAAGGTTCATAGATGTCAGGTTCCCACAAGGTACTTTTAGGTCTAGTTTATACGAGTCAAAAAGGTTCATAGATGTCAGGTTCCCACAATGTACCTTTAGGTCTAGTTTATACGAGTCAAAAAGGTTCATAGATGTCTGGTTCCCACAAGGTACATTTAGGTCTCGTTTATACGAGTCAAAAAGGTTCATAGATGTCTGTTTCCCACAAGGTACATTTAGGTCTACTTTATACGAGTCAAAAACCTTCATAGATATCTGGTTCCCGCAAGGTACATTTAGGTCTAGTTTATACGAGTCAAAAACGTTCATAGATGTCTGGTTCCAACAAGGTACATTTAGGCCTAATTTATACGAGTCAAAAAGGTTCATAGATGTCAGGTTCACAAAAGGTACATTTAGGTCTAGTTTATACGAGTCAAAAAGATTCATAGATGTCAGGTTCCCACAAGGTACATTTAGGTCTAGTTTTACGAGTCAAAAACATTCATAGATGTCTGATTCCCACAAGGTACATTTAGGTCTAGTTTATACGAGTCAAAAACCTTCATGAATGTCTGGTTCCCACAAGGTACATTTAGGTCTAGTTTATACGAGTCAAAAACCTTCATAGATGTCTGGTTCCCACAAGGTATATTTAGGTCTAATTTATACGAGTCAAAAAGGTTCATAGATGTCTGGTTCCCACAAGGTACATTTAGGTCTAGTTTATACGAATCAAAAAGGTTCATAGATGTCTTGTTCCCACAAGGTACATTTAGGTCTAGTTTATTCGAGTCAAAAAGGTTCATAGATGTCTGGTTCCAACAGGGTACATTTAGGTCTAGTTTATACGAGTCAAAAAGGTTCATAGATGTCTGGTTCCCACAAGGTACATTTAGGTCTAGTTTATACGATTCAAAAAGGTTCATAGATGTCTGGTTCCCACAAGGTACATTTAGGTATAGTTTATACGAGTCAAAAAGGTTCATAGATGTCATGTTCCCACAAGGTACATTTAGGTCTAGTTTATACGAGTCAAAAAGTTTCATAGATGTCTGATTCCCACAAGGTACATGTAGTTCTATTTTATACGAGTCAAAAAGGTTCATAGATGTCTGCTTCCCACAAGGTACATTTAGGTCTAGTTTATACGAATCAAAAAGGTTCATAGATGTCTGGGTCCCACAAGGTACATTTAGGTCTAGTTTATACGAGTCAAAAAGGTTCATAGATGTCTGTTTCCGACAAGGTACATTTAGGTCTAGTTTATACGAATCAAAAACCTTCATAGATGTCTGGTTCACACAAGGTACATTTAGGTCTAGTTTATACGAGTCAAAAACCTTCATAGATGTCTGGTTCCCACAAGGTACATTTAGGTCAAGTTTATACAAGTCAAAAAGATTCACAGATGTCTGGTTCTCACAGGGTACATTTAGGTCTAGTTTATACGAGTCAAAAAGGTTCATAGATGTCTGGTTCCCACAAGGTACATTTAGGTCTATTTTATACGAGTCAAAAAGGTTCATATATGTCTGGTTCCCACAAGGTACATTTAAGTTTATTTTATACGAGTTAACAATCTTCATCGATATCAGGTTCCCACAAGGTACATTTAGGTCTAGCTTATACGAGTCAAAAATGTTCATATATGTCAGGTTCACACTGGGTACATTTAGGTCAATTTTATACGAGTCAAAAAGGTTCGTAGATGTCAGGTTCCCACAAGGTACATTAGGTCTTGTTTATACGAGTCAAAAAGGATCATAGATGTCTGGTTCCCACCAGGTACATTTAGGTCTATTTTATACGATTTAAAAACATTTATAAATGTCTGGTTCCCACAAGGTACATTTAGGTCTACTTTATACGTGTCAAAAAACTTCATAGATGTCTGGTTCCCACAAGGTACATTTAGGTCTAGTTTATACGAGTCAAAAACATTCATAGATGTCTGGTTCCCACAAGGTACATTTAGGTCTAGTTTATACGAGTCAAAAAGGTTCATAGATGTCAGGTTCCCACAAGGTACATTTAGGTTTAGTTTATACGAGTCAAAAACCTTCATAGATGTCTGGTTCCCACAAGGTATATTTAGTTCTAGTTTATACGAGTCAAAAAGGTTCATAGATGTCTTGTTCCCACAAGGTACATTTAGGCCTAGTTTATACGAGTCAAAAAGTTTCATAGATGTCAGGTTCCCACAAGGTACATTTAATTTTATTTTATACGAGTTAACAAGCTTCATCGATATCAGGTTCCTACAAGGTACATTTATGTCTAGCTTATACGAGTCAAAAAGTTTCATAGATGTCATGTTCCCACAAGGTACATTTAGGTCTAGTTTATACGAGTCAAAAAGGTTCGTAGATGTCAGGTTCCCACAAGGTACATTAGGTCTAGTTTATACGAGTCAAAAAGGTTCATAGATGTCTGGTTCCTACAAGGTACATTTAGGTCTAGTTTATACGAGTCAAAAACCTTTATAAATGTCTGGTTCCCACAAGGTACATTTAGGTCTAGTTTATACGAGTCAAAAAGATTCATAGATGTCTGGTTCCCACAAGTTACATTTAGGTCTAGTTTATACGAGTCAAAAAGTTTCATAGATGTCAGGTTCCCACAAGGTACATTTAGGTCTAGTTTATACGAGTCAAAAAGGTTCATAGATGTCAGGTTCCCACAAGGTACATTTAGGTCTAGTTTATACGAGTCAAAAAGGTTCATAGATGTCTGGTTCCCACAAGTTACATTTAGGACTAGTTTATACGAGTCAAAAAGGTTCATAGATGTCTGGTTCCCACAAGGTACATTTAGGTCTACTTTATACGAGTCAAAAACCTTCATAGATGTCTGGTTCCCACAAGGTACATTTAGGTCTAGTTTATACGAGTCAAAAACATTCATAGATGTCTGGTTAACACAAGGTACATTTAGGTCTAATTTATACGAGACAAAAAGGTTTTATAGATGTCAGGTTCCCACAAGGTACATTTAGGTCTAGTTTATACGAGTCAAAAAGGTTCATAGATGTCATGTTCCCACAAGGTACATTTAATTCTAGTTTATACGAGTCAAAAAGTTTCATAGATGTCTTGTTCCCACGAGTTACATTTAGGTCTAGTTTATACGAGTCAAAAAGTTACATAGATGTCAGGTTCCCACAAGGTACATTTAAGTTTATTTTATACGAGTTAACAAGCTTCATCGATATCAGTTTCCCACAGGGTAAATTTAGGTCTAGCTTATACGAGTCAAATAGGTTCATAAATGTCTGTGTCCAACAAGGTACATTTAATTCTAGTTTATACGAGTCAAAAACCTTTATAAATGTCTGGTTCCAACAAGGCACATTTAGGCCTTGTTTATACGAGTCAAAAAGGTTCATAGATGTCTGGTTCCCACAAGGTAGATGTAGTTCTAGTTTATACGAGTCAAAAAGGTTCATAGATGTCAGGTTCCCACAAGTTACATTTAGGTCTAGTTTCACGAGTCAAAAACATTCATAGATGTCTGGTTCCCACAAAGTACATTTAGTTCTAGTTTATACGAGTCAAAAACCTTCATGGATGTCTGGTTCCCACAAGGTACATTTAGGTCTAGTTTATACGAATCAAAAAGGTTCATAGATGTCTGGTTCCCACAAGGTACATTGAGGTCTAGTTTATACGAGTCAAAAAGTTTCATAGAGGTCTGGTTCCAACAAGGTACATTTAGGTCTAGTTTATACGAGTCAAAAACTTCATAGATGTCTGGTTCCCACAAGGTACATTTAGGTCTAGTTTATACGAGTCAAAAAGGTTGATAAATGTCTGGTTCCCACAAGGGACATGTAGGTCTAGTTTATACGAGACAAAAAGGTTCATAGATGTCTGGTTCCCACGAGGTACATTTAGGTCTAGTTTATACGAGTCAAAAAGGTTCATAGATGTCTGGTTCCCACAAGGTACATTTAGTTCAAGTTTATACGAGTCAAAAAACTTCATAGATGTCTGGTTCCCACAAGGTACATTTAGGTCTAGTTTATACGAGTCAAAAAGGTTCATAGATGTCTGGTTCCCACCGGGTACATTTAGGTCTAGTTTATACGAGTCCAAAAGGTTCATAGATGTCTGGTTCCAACAAGGTACATTTAGGTCTAGTTTATAAGAGTCAAAAAGGTTCATAGATGTCATGTTCCCACAAGGTACATTTAGGTCTAGTTTATACGAGTCAAAAAGGTTCATAGATGTCTGGTTCCCACAAGGTACATTTAAGTTTATTTTATACGAGTTAACAAGCTTCATCGATATCAGGTTCCCACAGGGTAAATTTAGGTCTAGCTTATACGAGTCATAAAGGTTCATAGATGTCTGGTTGCCACAAGGTACATGAAGTTATAGTTTATACTAGTCAAAAAGGTTCATAGAGGTCTGGTTCCAACAAGGTACATTTAGGTCTAGTTTATACGAGTCAAAAACTTCATAGATGTCTGGTTCCCACAAGGTATATTTAGGTCTAGTTTATACGAGTCAAAAAGGTTGATAGATGTCTGGTTCCCACAAGGTACTTTTAGTTTTAGTTTATACGAGTCAAAAAGATTCATAGATGTCAGGTTCCCACAAGGTACATTTAGGTCTAGTTTCACGAGTCAAAAACATTCATAGATGTCTGGTTCCCACAAAGTACATTTAGTTCTAGTTTATACGAGTCAAAAACCTTCATGGATGTCTGGTTCCCACAAGGTACATTTAGGTCTAGTTTATACGAGTCAAAAAGATTCATAGATGTCTGGTTCCTACAAGGTACATTTAGGTCTAATTTATACGAGTCAAAAAGGTTCATAGATGTCTGGTTCCCACAAGGTACATTTAGGTCTAGTTAATACGAATCAAAAATGTTCATAGATGTCTGGTTCCAACAAGGTACATTTAGGTCTAGTTTATACGAGTCAAAAAGGTTCATAGATGTCTGGTTCCAACAAGGTACATTTAGGTCTAGTTTATACGAGTCAAAAAGGTTCATAGATGTCTGGTTCCCACAAGGTACATTTAGGTCTAGTTTATACGAGTCAAAAAGGTTGATATATGTCTGGTTCCCACAAGGGACATGTAGGTTTAGTTTATACGAGACAAAAAGGTTCATAGATGTCTGGTACCCACAAGGTACATTTAGGACTAGTTTATACGAGTCAAAAAGGTTCATAGATGTCTGATTCCCAAAAGGTACATTTAGTTCTATTTTATACGATTCAAAAAACTTCATAGATGTCTGGTTCCCACAAGGTACATTTAGGTCTAGTTTATACGAGTCAAAAAGGTTCATAGATGTCTGGTTCCCACCGGGTACATTTAGGTCTAGTTTATACGAGTCCAAAAGGTTCATAGATGTCTGGTTTCCACAAGGTACATTTAGGTCTAGTTTATACGAGTCAAAAAGGTTCATAGATGTCATGTTCCCACAAGGTACATTTAATTCTAGTTTATACGAGTCAAAAAGTTTCATAGATGTCTTGTTCCCACAAGTTACATTTAGGTCTAGTTTATACGAGTCAAAAAGTTACATAGATGTCAGGTTCCCACAAGGTACATTTAAGTTTATTTTATACGAGTTAACAAGCTTCATCGATATCAGTTTCCCACAGGGTAAATTTAGGTCTAGCTTATACGAGTCAAATAGGTTCATAAATGTCTGTGTCCAACAAGGTACATTTAATTCTAGTTTATACGAGTCAAAAACCTTTATAAATGTCTGGTTCCAACAAGGCACATTTAGGCCTTGTTTATACGAGTCAAAAAGGTTCATAGATGTCTGGTTCCCACAAGGTAGATGTAGTTCTAGTTTATACGAGTCAAAAAGGTTCATAGATGTCAGGTTCCCACAAGTTACATTTAGGTCTAGTTTCACGAGTCAAAAACATTCATAGATGTCTGGTTCCCACAAAGTACATTTAGTTCTAGTTTATACGAGTCAAAAACCTTCATGGATGTCTGGTTCCCACAAGGTACATTTAGGTCTAGTTTATACGAATCAAAAAGGTTCATAGATGTCTGGTTCCCACAAGGTACATTGAGGTCTAGTTTATACGAGTCAAAAAGTTTCATAGAGGTCTGGTTCCAACAAGGTACATTTAGGTCTAGTTTATACGAGTCAAAAACTTCATAGATGTCTGGTTCCCACAAGGTACATTTAGGTCTAGTTTATACGAGTCAAAAAGGTTGATAAATGTCTGGTTCCCACAAGGGACATGTAGGTCTAGTTTATACGAGACAAAAAGGTTCATAGATGTCTGGTTCCCACGAGGTACATTTAGGTCTAGTTTATACGAGTCAAAAAGGTTCATAGATGTCTGGTTCCCACAAGGTACATTTAGTTCTAGTTTATACGAGTCAAAAAACTTCATAGATGTCTGGTTCCCACAAGGTACATTTAGGTCTAGTTTATACGAGTCAAAAAGGTTCATAGATGTCTGGTTCCCACCGGGTACATTTAGGTCTAGTTTATACGAGTCCAAAAGGTTCATAGATGTCTGGTTCCAACAAGGTACATTTAGGTCTAGTTTATAAGAGTCAAAAAGGTTCATAGATGTCATGTTCCCACAAGGTACATTTAGGTCTAGTTTATACGAGTCAAAAAGGTTCATAGATGTCTGGTTCCCACAAGGTACATTTAAGTTTATTTTATACGAGTTAACAAGCTTCATCGATATCAGGTTCCCACAGGGTAAATTTAGGTCTAGCTTATACGAGTCATAAAGGTTCATAGATGTCTGGTTGCCACAAGGTACATGAAGTTATAGTTTATACTAGTCAAAAAGGTTCATAGAGGTCTGGTTCCAACAAGGTACATTTAGGTCTAGTTTATACGAGTCAAAAACTTCATAGATGTCTGGTTCCCACAAGGTATATTTAGGTCTAGTTTATACGAGTCAAAAAGGTTGATAGATGTCTGGTTCCCACAAGGTACTTTTAGTTTTAGTTTATACGAGTCAAAAAGATTCATAGATGTCAGGTTCCCACAAGGTACATTTAGGTCTAGTTTCACGAGTCAAAAACATTCATAGATGTCTGGTTCCCACAAAGTACATTTAGTTCTAGTTTATACGAGTCAAAAACCTTCATGGATGTCTGGTTCCCACAAGGTACATTTAGGTCTAGTTTATACGAGTCAAAAAGATTCATAGATGTCTGGTTCCTACAAGGTACATTTAGGTCTAATTTATACGAGTCAAAAAGGTTCATAGATGTCTGGTTCCCACAAGGTACATTTAGGTCTAGTTAATACGAATCAAAAATGTTCATAGATGTCTGGTTCCAACAAGGTACATTTAGGTCTAGTTTATACGAGTCAAAAAGGTTCATAGATGTCTGGTTCCAACAAGGTACATTTAGGTCTAGTTTATACGAGTCAAAAAGGTTCATAGATGTCTGGTTCCCACAAGGTACATTTAGGTCTAGTTTATACGAGTCAAAAAGGTTGATATATGTCTGGTTCCCACAAGGGACATGTAGGTTTAGTTTATACGAGACAAAAAGTTTCATAGATGTCTGGTACCCACAAGGTACATTTAGGACTAGTTTATACGAGTCAAAAAGGTTCATAGATGTCTGATTCCCAAAAGGTACATTTAGTTCTATTTTATACGATTCAAAAAACTTCATAGATGTCTGGTTCCCACAAGGTACATTTAGGTCTAGTTTATACGAGTCAAAAAGGTTCATAGATGTCTGGTTCCCACCGGGTACATTTAGGTCTAGTTTATACGAGTCCAAAAGGTTCATAGATGTCTGGTTTCCACAAGGTACATTTAGGTCTAGTTTATACGAGTCAAAAAGGTTCATATATGTCTGGTTCCCACAAGTTACATTTAGGTCTAGTTTATAAGAGTCAAAAAGGTTCATAGATGTCATGTTCCCACAAGGTACATTTAGTTCTAGTTTATACGAGTCAAAAAGGTTCATAGATGTCTGGTTCCCACAAGGTACATGTAGTTCTAGTTCATACGAGTCAAAAAGGTTAATAGATGTCTTGTTCCCACAAGGTACATTTAGGCCTATTTTATACGAGCCAAAAGGTTCATAGATGTCTGATTCCCACAAGGTACATTTAGGTCTAGTTTATACGAGTCAAAAAGGTTCATAGATGTCTGGTTCCGACAAGTTACATTTAGGTCTAGTTTATACGAGTCAAAAATCTTCATAGATGTCATGTTCCCACAAGGTACATTTAGTTCTAGTTTATACGAGTCAAAAAGGTTCATAGATGTCTGGTTCCCACAAGGTACATGTAGTTCTAGTTCATACGAGTCAAAAAGGTTAATAGATGTCTTGTTCCCACAAGGTACATTTAGGCCTAGTTTATACGAGCCAAAAGGTTCATAGATGTCTGATTCCCACAAGGTACATTTAGGTCTAGTTTATACGAGTCAAAAAGGTTCATAGATGTCTGGTTCCGACAAGGTACATTTAGGTCTAGTTTATACGAGTCAAAAATCTTCATAGATGTCTGGTTCACACAAGGTACATTTAGGTCTAGTTTATACGAGTCAAAAAGGTTCACAGATGTCTGGTTCCCACAGGGTACATTTAGGTCTAGTTTATACGTGTCAAAAAGGTTCATAGATGTCTGGTTCCCACAAGGTACATTTAGGTATAGTTCATACGAGTCAAAAAGCTACATAAATATCAGGTTCCCACAAGGTACATTTAGGTCTACTTTATACGAGTCAAAAATATTCATAGATGTGTGGTTCCCACAAGGTACATTTAGTTCTAGTTTATACGAGTCAAAAAGGTTCATAGATGTCAGGTTCCCACAAGGTACATTTAGGTCTAGTTTATACGAGTCAAAAACCATTCATAGATGTCTGGTTCCCACAAGGTACATTAGGTCTAGTTTATACGAGTCAAAAAGTTTCATAGATGTCTTGTTCCCACAAGGTACATTTAGGTCTAGTTTATACGAGTCAAAAAGGTTCATAGATGTCAGGTTCCCACAAGGTACATTTAAAATTATTTTATACGAGTTAACAAGCTTCATCGATATCAGGTTCCCACAGGGTACATTTATGTCTAGCTTATACGAGTCAAAAAGGTTCATAGATGTCTGGTTCCCACAAGGTACATTTAGGTCTAGTTTATACGAGTCAAAAAGGTTCATAGATGTCAGGTTCCCACAAGATACATTTAAAATTATTTTATACGAGTTAACAAGCTTCATCTTTATCAGGTTCCCACAGGGTACATTTAGGTCTAGTTTATACGAGTCAAAAAGCTTCATCGATATCAGGTTCCCACAGGTTACATTTAGTTCTAGCTTATACGAGTCAAAAAGGTTCATAGATATCAGGTTCCCACAAGGTACATTTAGGTCTAGTTTATACGAGTCAAAAAGGTTCATAGATGTCTGGTTCCCACAAGGTACATTTAGGTCTAGTTTATACGAGTCAAAAACCTTTATAAATGTCTGGTTCCAACAAGGTACATTTAGGCCTAGTTTATACGAGTCAAAAAGGTTCATAGATGTCTGGTTCCCACAAGGTAGATGTAGTTCTAGTTTATACGAGTCAAAAAGGTTCATAGATGTCTGGTTCCCACAAGTTACATTTAGGTCTAGTATATACGAGTCAAAAAGGATCATAGATGTCTGGTTCACACAAGGTACATTTAGGTCTACTTTATACGAGTCAAAAACCTTCATAGATGTCTGGTTCCCACAAGGTACATTTAGGTCTAGTTTATACGAGTCAAAAACATTCATAGATGTCTGGTTCACACAAGGTACATTTAGCTCTAGTTTATACGAGACAAAAAGGTTCATAGATGTCAGGTTCCCACAAGGTACATTTAGGTCTAGTTTATACGAGTCAACAACCTTCATAGATGTCTGGTTCCCACAAGGTACATTTAGTTCTAGTTTATACGAGTCAAAAAGGTTCATAGATGTCTGGTTCCCACAAGGTACATGTAGTTCTAGTTCATACGAGTCAAAAAGGTTAATAGATGGCTTGTTCCCACAAGGTACATTTAGGCCTAGTTTATACGAGCCAAAGGTTCATAGATGTCTGATTCCCACAAGGTACATTTAGGTCTAGTTTATACGAGTCAAAAAGGTTCATAGATGTCTGGTTCCGACAAGGTACATTTAGGTCTAGTTTATACGAGTCAAAAATCTTCATAGATGTCTGGTTCACACAAGGTACATTTAGGTCTAGTTTATACGAGTCAAAAAGGTTCACAGATGTCTGGTTCCCACAGGGTACATTTAGGTCTAGTTTATACGTGTCAAAAAGGTTCATAGATGTCTGGTTCCCACAAGGTACATTTAGGTCTAGTTCATACGAGTCAAAAAGTTTCATAGATATCAGGTTCCCACAAGGTACATTTAGGTCTAGTTTATACTAGTCAAAAAGGTTCATAGATGTCTGGTTCCCACAAGGTACATTTAGGTCTAGTTTATACGAGTCAAAAAGGTTCATAGATGTCTGGTTCCCACAAGGTACATTAGGTCTAGTTTATAAGAGTCTGAAAGGTTCATAGATTTCATTTTCCCACAAGGTACATTTAGGTCTAGGTTATACGAGTCAAAAAGGTTCATAGATGTCTGGTTCCCACAAGGTACATGTAGTTCTAGTTTATACGAGTCAAAAAGGTTCATAGATGTCTTGTTCCCACAAGGTACATTTAGTTCTAGTTTATACGAGCCAAAAGGTTCATAGATGTCTGATTCCCACAAGGTACATTTAGGTCTAGTTTATACGAGTCAAAAAGGTTCATAGATGTCTGGTTCCGACAAGGTACATTTAGGTCTACTTTATACGAGTCAAAAATCTTCATAGATGTCTGGTTCACATAAGGTACATTTAGGTCTAGTTTATACGAGTCAAAAACGTTCATAGATGTCTGGTTGCCACAAGGTACATTTAGGTCTAGTTTATACAAGTCAAAAAGGTTCACAGATGTCTGGTTCCCACAGGGTACATTTAGGTCTAGTTTATACGTGTCAAAAAGGTTCATAGATGTCTGGTTCCCACAAGGTACATTTAGGTCTAGTTTATAAGAGTCAAAAAGGTTCATAGATGTCAGGTTCCCACAAGGTACATTTAGGTCTAGTTTATACGAGTCAAAAAGGTTCATAGATGTCAGGTTCACACAAGGTACATTTAGGTCTAGTTTATACGAGTCAAAAAGGTTCATAGATGTCTGGTTCACACAAGGTACATTTAGGTCTACTTTATACGAGTCAAAAACCTTCATAGATGTCTGGTTCCCACAAGGTACATTTAGGTCTAGTTTATACGAGTCAAAAACATTCATAGATGTCTGGTTCACACAAGGTACATTTAGCTCTAGTTTATACGAGTCAAAAAGGTTCATAGATGTCAGGTTCCCACAAGGTACATTTAGGTCTAGTTTATACGAGTCAACAACCTTCATAGATGTCTGGTTCCCACAAGGTACATTTAGGTCTAGTTTATACGAGTCAAAAAGGTTCATAGATGTCTTGTTCCCACAAGGTACATTTAGGTCTAGTTTATACGAGTCAAAAAGGTTCATAGATGTCAGGTTCCCACAAGGTACATTTAATATTATTTTATACGAGTTAACAAGCTTCATCGATATCAGGTTCCCACAGGGTACATTTAGGTCTAGCTTATACGAGTCAAAAAGGTTCATAGATGTCTGGTTCCCACAAGGTACATTTAGGTTTAGTTTATACGAGTCAAAAAGGTTCATAGATGTCAGGTTCCCACAAGGTACATTTAGGTCTAGTTTATACGAGTCAAAAAGGTTCATAGATGTCTGGTTCCCACAAGGTACATTTAGGTCTAGTTTATACGAGTCAAAAAGGTTCATAGATGTCAGGTTCCCACAAGGTACATTTAGGTCTAGTTTATACGAGTCAAAAAGGTTCATAGATTTCTGGTTCCCACAAGGTACATTTAGGTCTACTTTATACGAGTCAAAAACCTTCATAGATGTCTGGTTCCCACAAGGTACATTTAGGTCTAGTTTATACGAGTCAAAAACATTCATAGATGTCTGGTTTCCACAAGGTACATTTAGGTCTAGTTTATACGAGTCAAAAAGGTTCATAGATGTCAGGTTCCCACAAGGTACATTTAGGTCTAGTTTATACGAGTCAAAAACCTTCATAGATGTCTGACTCCCACAAGGTACATTTAGGTCTAGTTTATACGAGTCAAAAAGGTTCACAGATGTCTTGTTCCCACAAGGTACATTTAGGTCTATTTTATACGAGTCAAAAAGGTTCATAGATGTCAGGTTCCCACAAGGTACATTTAAAATTATTTTATACGAGTTAACAAGCTTCATCTTTATCAGGTTCCCACAGGGTACATTATGTCTAGTTTATACGAGTCAAAAAGCTTCATCGATATCAGGTTCCCACAGGTTACATTTAGTTCTAGCTTATACGAGTCAAAAAGGTTCATAGATGTCAGGTTCCCACAAGGTACATTTAGGTCTAGTTTATACGAGTCAAAAAGGTTCATAGATGTCTGGTTCCCACAAGGTACATTTAGGTCTACTTTATACGAGTCAAAAACCTTCATAGATGTCTGGGTCCCACAAGGTACATTTAGGTCTAGTTTATACCAGTCAAAAATATTCATAGATGTCTGGTTCCCACAAGGTACATTTAGGTCTAGTTTATACGAGTCAAAAAGGTTCATAGAAGTCAGGTTCCCACAAGGTACATTTAGGTCTAGTTTATACGAGTCAAAACCCTTCATAGATGTCTGGTTCCCACAAGGTACATTAGGTCTAGTTTATACGAGTCAAAAAGGTTCATAGATGTCTTGTTCCCACAAGGTACATTTAGGTCTAGTTTATACGAGTCAAAAAGGTTCATAGATGTCAGGTTCCCACAAGGTACATTTAAAATTATTTTATACGAGTTAACAAGCTACATCGATATCAGGTTCCCACAGGGTACATTTAGGTCTAGCTTATACGAGTCAAAAAGGTTCATAGATGTCTGGTTCCCACAAGGTACATTTAGGTTTAGTTTATACGAGTCAAAAAGGTTCATAGATGTCAGGTTCCCACAAGGTACATTTAGGTCTAGTTTATACGAGTCAAAAAGGTTCATAGATGTCTGGTTCCCACAAGGTACATTTAGGTCTAGTTTATACGAGTCAAAAACCTTTATAAATGTCTGGTTCCAACAAGGTACATTTAAGCCTAGTTTATACGAGTCAAAAAGGTTCATAGATGTCTGGTTCCCACAAGGTAGATGTAGTTCTAGTTTATACGAGACAAAAAGGTTCATAGATGTCTGGTTCCCACAAGTTACATTTAGGTCTAGTTTATACGAGTCAAAAAGGATCATAGATGTCTGGTTCACACAAGGTACATTTAGGTCTACTTTATACGAGTCAAAAACCTTCATAGATGTCTGGTTCCCACAAGGTACATTTAGGTCTAGTTTATACGAGTCAAAAACATTCATAGATGTCTGGTTCACACAAGGTACATTTAGCTCTAGTTTATACGAGTCAAAAAGGTTCATAGAAGTCAGGTTCCCACAAGGTACATTTAGGTCTAGTTTATACGAGTCAACAACCTTCATAGATGTCTTGTTCCCACAAGGTACATTTAGGTCTAGTTTATACGAGTCAAAAAGGTTCATAGATGTCAGGTTCCCACAATGTACATTTAAGTTTATTTTATACGAGTCAACAAGCTTCATCGATATCAGGTTCCCACAGGTTACATTTAGTTCTAGCTCATACGAGTCAAAAAGTTTCATAGATGTCTGGTTCCCACAAGGTACATTTAGGTTTACTTTATACGAGTCAAAAAGGTTCATAGATGTCAGGTTCCCACAAGGTACATTTAGTTCTAGTTTATACGAGTCAAAAAGGTTCATAGATGTCAGGTTCCCACAAGGTACATTTAGGTCTTGTTTATACGAGTCAAAAAGGTTCATAGATGTCTGGTTCCCACAAGGTACATTTAGGTCTAGTTGATACGAGTCAAAAAGGTTCATAGATGTCAGGTTCCCACAAGGTACATTTAGGTCTAGTTTATACGAGTCAAAAAGGTTCATAGATTTCTGGTTCCCACAAGGTACATTTAGGTCTACTTTATACGAGTCAAAAACCTTCATAGATGTCTGGTTCCCACAAGGTACATTTAGGTCTAGTTTATACGAATCAAAAACATTCATAGATGTCTGGTTCCAACAAGGTACATTTAGGTCTAGTTTATACGAGTCAAAAAGGTTCATAGATGTCTTGTTCCCACAAGGTACATTTAGGTCTAGTTTATACGAGTCAAAAAGGTTCATAGATGTCAGGTTCCCACAAGGTACATTTAAAATTATTTTATACGAGTTAACAAGCTTCATCTTTATCAGGTTCCCACAGGGTACATTTAGGTCTAGTTTATACGAGTCAAAAAGGTTCATAGATGTCAGGTTCCCACAAGGTACATTTAGGTCTAGTTTATACGAGTCAAAAAGGTTCATAGATGTCTGGTTCCCACAAGGTACATTTAGGTCTACTTTATACGAGTCAAAAACCTTCATAGATGTCTGGGTCCCACAAGGTACATTTAGGTCTAGTTTATACCAGTCAAAAATATTCATAGATGTCTGGTTCCCACAAGGTACATTTAGGTCTAGTTTATACGAGTCAAAAAGGTTCATAGATGTCAGGTTCCCACAAGGTACATTTAGGTCTAGTTTATACGAGTCAAAAACCTTCATAGATGTCTGGTTCCCACAAGGCACATTAGGTCTAGTTTATACGAGTCAAAAAGGTTCATAGATGTCTTGTTCCCACAAGGTACATTTACGTCTAGTTTATACGAGTCAAAAAGGTTCATAGATGTCAGGTTCCCACAAGGTACATTTAAAATTATTTTATACGAGTTAACAAGCTTCATCGATATCAGGTTCCCACAGGGTACATTTAGGTCTAGCTTATACGAGTCAAAAAGGTTCATAGATGTCTGGTTCCCACAAGTTACATTTAGGTCTAGTTTATACGAGTCAAAAAGGTTCATAGATGTCTGGTTCCCACAAGGTACATTTAGGTCTAGTTTATACGAGTCAAAAAGGATCATAGATGTCTGGTTCACACAAGGTACATTTAGGTCTACTTTATACGAGTCAAAAACCTTCATAGATGTCTGGTTCCCACAAGTACATTTAGGTCTAGTTTATACGAGTCAAAAACATTCATAGATGTCTGGTTCACACTAGGTACATTTAGCTCTAGTTTATACGAGTCAAAAAGGTTCATAGATGTCAGGTTCCCACAAGGTACATTTAGGTCTAGTTTATACGAGTCAACAACCTTCATAGATGTCTGGTTCCCACAAGGTACATTTAGGTCTAGTTTATACGAGTCAAAAAGCTTCATAGATGTCTTGTTCACACAAGGTACATTTAGGTCTAGTTTATACGAGTCAAAAAGGTTCATAGATGTCAGGTTCCCACAAGGTACATTTAAGTTTATTTTATACGAGTCAACAAGCTTCATCGATATCAGGTTCCCACAGGTTACATTTAGTTCTAGCTTATACGTGTCAAAAAGTTTCATAGATGTCTGGTTCCCACAAGGTACATTTAGGTTTACTTTATACGAGTCAAAAAGGTTCATAGATGTCAGGTTCCCACAAGGTACATTTAGTTCTAGTTTATACGAGTCAAAAAGGTTCATAGATGTCAGGTTCCCACAAGGTACATTTAGGTCTTGTTTATACGAGTCAAAAAGGTTCATAGATGTCTGGTTTCCACAAGGTACATTTAGGTCTAGTTTATACGAGTCAAAAAGGTTCATAGATGTCAGGTTCCCACAAGGTACATTTAGGTCTAGTTTATACGAGTCAAAAAGGTTCATAGATTTCTGGTTCCCACAAGGTACATTTAGGTCTACTTTATACGAGTCAGAAACATTCATAGATGTCTGGTTCCCACAAGGTACATTTAGGTCTAGTTTATACGAGTCAAAAACATTCATAGATGTCTGGTTCCCACAAGGTACATTTAGGTCTAGTTTATACGAGTCAAAAAGGTTCATAGATGTCAGGTTCCCACAAGGTACATTTAGGTCTAGTTTATACGAGTCAAAAACCTTCATAGATGTCAGGTTCCCACAAGGTACATTTAAAATTATTTTATACGAGTTAACAAGCTTCATCTTTATCAGGTTCCCACAGGGTACATTTAGGTCTAGTTTATACGAGTCAAAAAGGTTCATAGATGTCAGGTTCCCACAAGGTACATTTAGGTCTAGTTTATACGAGTCAAAAAGGTTCATAGATGTCTGGTTCCCACAAGGTACATTTAGGTCTACTTTATACGAGTCAAAAACCTTCATAGATGTCTGGGTCCCACAAGGTACATTTAGGTCTAGTTTATACCAGTCAAAAACCTTCATAGATGTCTGGGTCCCACAAGGTACATTTAGGTCTAGTTCATACGAGTCAAAAAGTTTCATAGATATCAGGTTCCCACAAGGTACATTTAGGTCTAGTTTATACGAGTCAAAAAGGTTCATAGATGTCTTGTTCCCACAAGGTACATTTAGTTCTAGTTTATACGAGCCAAAAGGTTCATAGATGTCTGATTCCCACAAGGTACATTTAGGTCTAGTTTATACGAGTCAAAAAGGTTCATAGATGTCTGGTTCCGACAAGGTACATTTAGGTCTACTTTATACGAGTCAAAAATCTTCATAGATGTCTGGTTCACATAAGGTACATTTAGGTCTAGTTTATACGAGTCAAAAACCTTCATAGATGTCTGGTTGCCACAAGGTACATTTAGGTCTAGTTTATACGAGTCAAAAAGGTTCACAGATGTCTGGTTCCCACAGGGTACATTTAGGTCTAGTTTATACGTGTCAAAAAGGTTCATAGATGTCAGGTTCCCACAAGGTACATTTAGGTCTAGTTTATACGAGTCAAAAACCTTCATAGATGTCTGATTCCCACAAGGTACATTTAGGTCTAGTTTATACGAGTCAAAAAGGTTCATAGATGTCTTGTTCCCACAAGGTACATTTAGGTCTAGTTTATACGAGTCAAAAAGGTTCATAGATGTCAGGTTCCCACAAGGTACATTTAAAATTATTTTATACGAGTTAACAAGCTTCATCTTTATCAGGTTCCCACAGGGTACATTTAGGTCTAGTTTATACGAGTCAAAAAGGTTCATAGATGTCAGGTTCCCACAAGGTACATTTAGGTCTAGTTTATACGAGTCAAAAAGGTTCATAGATGTCTGGTTCACACAAGGTACATTTAGGTCTACTTTATACGAGTCAAAAACCTTCATAGATGTCTGGGTCCCACAAGGTACATTTAGGTCTTATTTATACGAGTCAAAAAGGTTCATAGATGTCAGGTTCCCACAAGGTACATTTCGGTCTAGTTTATACGAGTCAAAAAGGTTCATAGATGTCTGGTTCCCACAAGGTACATTTAGGTCTAGTTTATACGAGTCAAAAACCTTTATAAATGTCTGGTTCCAACAAGGTACATTTAGGCCTAGTTTATACGAGTCAAAAAGGTTCATAGATGTCTGGTTCCCACAAGGTAGATGTAGTTCTAGTTTATACGAGTCAAAAAGGTTCATAGATGTCTGGTTCCCACAAGTTACATTTAGGTCTAGTTTATACGTGTCGAAAAGGATCATAGATGTCTGGTTCACACAAGTTACATTTAGGTCTACTTTATACGAGTCAAAAACCTTCATAGATGTCTGGTTCCCACAAGGTACATTTATGTCTAGTTTATACGAGTCAAAAACCTTTATAAATGTCTGGTTCCAACAAGGTACATTTAGGCCTAGTTTATACGAGTCAAAAAGGTTCATAGATGTCTGGTTCCCACAAGGTAGGTGTAGTTCTAGTTTATACGAGTCAAAAAGGTTCATAGATGTCTGGTTCCCACAAGTTACATTTAGGTCTAGTTTATACGAGTCAAAAAGGATCATAGATGTCTGGTTCACACAAGGTACATTTAGGTCTACTTTATACGAGTCAAAAACCTTCATAGATGTCTGGTTCCCACAAGGTACATTTAGGTCTAGTTTATACGAGTCAAAAACATTCATAGATGTCTGGTTCACACAAGGTACATTTAGCTCTAGTTTATACGAGTCAAAAAGGTTCATAGATGTCAGGTTCCCACAAGGTACATTTAGGTCTAGTTTATACGAGTCAACAACCTTCATAGATGTCTGGTTCCCACAAGGTACATTTAGGTCTAGTTTATACGAGTCAAAAAGGTTCATAGATGTCAGGTTCCCACAAGGTACATTTAAGTTTATTTTATACGAGTCAACAAGCTTCATCGATATCAGGTTCCCACAGGTTACATTTAGTTCTAGCTTATACGAGTCAAAAAGTTTCATAGATGTCTGGTTCCCACAAGGTACATTTAGGTTTACTTTATACGAGTCAAAAAGGTTCATAGATGTCAGGTTCCCACAAGGTACATTTAGTTCTAGTTTATAGGATTCAAAAAGGTTCATAGATGTCAGGTTCCCACAAGGTACATTTAGGTCTTGTTTATACGAGTCAAAAAGGTTCATAGATGTCTGGTTTCCACAAGGTACATTTAGGTCTAGTTTATACGCGTCAAAAAGGTTCATAGATGTCAGGTTCCCACAAGGTACATTTAGGTCTAGTTTATACGAGTCAAAAAGGTTCATAGATTTCTGGTTCCCACAAGGTACATTTAGGTCTAGTTTATACGAGTCAAAAACATTCATAGATGTCTGGTTCCCACAAGGTACATTTAGGTCTAGTTTATACGAGTCAAAAAGGTTCATAGATGTCAGGTTCCCACAAGGTACATTTAAAATTATTTTATACGAGTTAACAAGCTTCATCTTTATCAGGTTCCCACAGGGTACATTTAGGTCTAGTTTATACGAGTCAAAAAGGTTCATAGATGTCAGGTTCCCACAAGGTACATTTAGGTCTAGTTTATACGAGTCAAAAAGGTTCATAGATGTCTGGTTCCCACAAGGTACATTTAGGTCTACTTTATACGAGTCAAAAACCTTCATAGATGTCTGGGTCCCACAAGATACATTTAGGTCTAGTTTATACCAGTCAAAAATATTCATAGATGTCTGGTTCCCACAAGGTACATTTACGTCTAGTTTATACGGGTCAAAAAGGTTCATAGATGTCAGGTTCACACAAGGTACATTTAGGTCTAGTTTATACGAGTCAAAAACCTTCATAGATGTCTGGTTCCCACAAGGTACATATGTCTAGTTTATACGAGTCAAAAAGGTTCATAGATTTCTTGTTCCCACAAGGTACATTTAGGTCTAGTTTATACGAGTCAAAAACGTTCATAGATGTCAGGTTCCCACAAGGTACATTTAAAATTATTTTATACGAGTTAACAAGCTTCATCGATATCAGGTTCCAACAGGGTACATTTAGGTCTAGCTTATACGAGTCAAAAAGGTTCATAGATGTCTGGTTCCCACAAGGTACATTTAGGTTTAGTTTATACGAGTCAAAAAGGTTCATAGATGTCAGGTTCCCACAAGGTACATTTAGGTCTAGTTTATACGAGTCAAAAAGGTTCATAGATGTCTGGTTCCCACAAGGTACATTTAGGTCTAGTTTATACGAGTCAAAAACCTTTATAAATGTCTGGTTCCAACAAGGTACATTTAGGCCTAGTTTATACGAGTCAAAAAGGTTCATAGATGTCTGGTTCCCACAAGGTAGATGTAGTTCTAGTTTATACGAGTCAAAAAGGATCATAGATGTCTGGTTCACCCAAGGTACATTTAGGTCTACTTTATACGAGTCAAAAACCTTCATAGATGTCTGGTTCCCACAAGGTACATTTAGGTCTAGTTTATACGAGTCAAAAACATTCATAGATGTCTGGTTCACACAAGGTACATTTAGCTCTAGTTTATACGAGTCAAAAAGGTTCATAGATGTCAGGTTCCCACAAGGTACATTTAGGTCTAGTTTATACGAGTCAACAACCTTCATAGATGTCTGGTTCCCACAAGGTACATTTAGGTCTAGTTTATACGAGTCAAAAAGGTTCCTAGATGTCTTGTTCCCACAAGGTACATTTAGGTCTAGTTTATACGAGTCAAAAAGGTTCATAGATGTCAGGTTCCCACAAGGTACATTTAGGTCTAGTTTATACGAGTCAAAATGGTTCATAGATGTCTTGTTCACACAAGGTACATTTTGGTCTAGTTTATACCAGTCAAAAACCTTCATAGATGTCTGGTTCACACAAGGTACATTTAGGTCTAGTTTATACGAGTCAAAAAGGTTCATAGATGTCAGGTTCCCACAAGGTACATTTAAGTTTATTTTATACGAGTTAACAAGCTTCATCGATATCAGGTTCCCACAAGGTGCATTTAGGTCTAGCTTATACGAGTCAAAAAGTTTCATAGATGTCTGGTTCCCACAAGGTACATTAAGGTCTAGTTTATACGAGTCAAAAAAGTTCATAGATGTCTTGTTCCCACAAGGTACATTTAGATCTAGTTTGTACGAGTCAAAAAGGTTCGTAGATGTCATGTTCCCACAAGGTACATCAGGTCTAGTTTATACGAGTCAAAAAGGTTCATAGATGTCTGTTTTCCACAAGGTACATTTAGGTCTAGTTTATACGAATCAAAAAGGTTCATAGATGTCTGGTTCCCACGAGGTACATTTAGGTCTAGTTTATACGAGTCAAAAAGGTTCATAGATGTCTGGTTCCAACAAGGTACATTTAGGTCTAGTTTATACGAATCAAAAAGGTTCATTGATGTCTGGTTCACACAAGGTACATTTAGTTCTAGTTTATACGAGTCAAAAAGTTTGATAGATGTCTGGTTCCCACAAGGTACATTTAGTTGTAGTTTATACGAGTCAAAAATGTTCATAGATGTCTGGTTCCCACGAGGTACATTTAGGTCTAGTTTATACGAGTCAAAAACCTTCATAGATGTCTGGTTCCCACAAGGTACATTTAGGTCTAGTTTATACGAGTCAAAAAGGTTCATAGATGTCTGGTTCCCACAAGGTACATTTAAGTATAGTTTATACGAGACAAAAAGTTTCATAGATGTCTTGTTCCCACAAGGTATATTTAGGTCTAGTTTATACGAATCAAAAAGGTTCATAGATGTCAGGTTCCCACAAGGTACATTTAAGTGTAGTTTATACGAGTTAACAAGCTTCATCGATATCAGGTTCCCACAAGGTACATTTAGTTCTAGCTTATACGAGTCAAAAAGGTTCATAGTTGTCAGGTTCCCACAAGGTACATTTAGGTCTCGTTTATACGAGTCAAAAAGGTTCGTAGATGTCAGGTTCCCACAAGCTACATTTGGTCTAGTTTATACGAGTCAAAAAGGTTCATAGATGTCTGGTTCCCACAAGGTACATTTAAGTCTAGTTTTTACGAGTCAAAAACCTTCATAGATGTCTGGTTCCGACAAGGTACATTTAGGTCTAGTTTATACGAGTCAAAAAGGTTCATAGATGTCAGGTTCCCACAAGGTACACTTAGGTCTCGTTCATACGAGTCAAAAATGTTCATAGATGTCAGGTTCCAACAAGGTATATTTAGTTCTAGTTTTTACGAGTCAAAAAACTTCATAGATGTCATGTTCCCACAAGGTACAGTTAGGTCTAATTTATACGAGTCAAAAACCTTCATAGATGTCTGGTTCCCACAAGGTACATTTAGGTCTCGTTTATACGAGTCAAAAAGGTTCTTAGATGTCTGGTTCCCACAAGGTACATTTAGGTCTAGTTTATACGAGTCAAAAACCTTCATAGATGTCTGGTTCCCACAAGGTACATTTAGGTCTAGCTTATACGAGTCAAAAACCTTCATAGATGTCTGGTTCCCACAAGGTAAATTTAGGTCTAGTTTATACGAGTCACAAAGGTTCATAGATGTCTGGTTCCCACAAGGTACTTTTAGTTCTAGTTTATACGAGTCAAAAAGGTTCATAGATGTCTGGTTCCCACAAGGTACATGTAGTTCTAGTTTATTCGAGTCAAAAAGGTTCATAGATGTCTGGTTCCCACAAGGTACATTGAGGTCTAGTTTATACGAGTCAAAAAGGTTCATAGATGTCTGATTCCCACAAGGTACATTTAGGTCTAGTTTATACGAGTCAAAAAGGTTCATAGATGTCTGGTTCCGACAAGGTACATTTAGGTCTAGTTTATACGAGTCAAAAAGGTTCATAGATGTCTGGTTCCCACAAGGTACATTTAGGTCTAGTTTATACGAGTCAAAAACCTTCATAGATGTCTGGTTCCCACAAGGTACATTTAGGTCTAGTTTGTACGAGTCAAAAAGGTTCACAGACGTTTGGTTCCAACACGGTACATTTAGGTCTAGTTTATACGAGTCGAAAAGGTTCATAAATGTCTGTGTCCCACAAGGTACATTTAGGTTTAGTTTATACGAGTCAAAAAGGTTCATAGATGTCAGGTTCCCACAAGGTACATTTAGGTCTAGTTTATACGAGTCAAAAAGGTTCATAGATGTCTGGTTCCCACAAGTTACATTTAGGTCTAGTTTATACGAGTCAAAAACCTTCATAGATGTCTGGTTCCCACAAGGTACATTTAGGTCTAATTTATACGAGTCAAAAACCTTCATAGATGTCTGGTTCCCACAAGGTACATTTAGTTCTAGTTTATACCTGTCAAAAATCTTCATAGATGTCTGGTTCCCACAAGGTACATTTAGGTCTTCGTTATACGAGTCAAAAAGGTTCATAGATGTCTGGTTCCCACAAGGTACATTCAGGTCTAGTTTATGCGAGTCAAAAACCTTCATAGATGTCTGGTTCCCACAATGTACATTTAGGTCTAGTTTATACGAGGCAAAAAGGTTCATAGAAGTCTGGTTCCCACAAGGTACATTAGGTCTAGTTTATACGAGTCAAAAATCTTCATAGATGTCTGGTTCCCACAAGGTACTTTTAGGTCTAGTTTATACCAGTCAAAAAACTTCATAGATGTCTGGTTCCCACAAAGTACATTCAGGTTTAGTTTATACGAGTCAAAAAGGTTCATAGATGTCAGGTTCCCACAAGGTACATTTAGGTCTAGTTTATACGAGTCAAAAAGGTTCATAGATGTCTGGTTCCCACAAGGTACATTTAGGTCTATTTTATACGAGTCAAAAACCTTCATAGATGTCTGGTTCCCACAAGGTACATTTAGGTCTAGCTTATACGAGTCAAAAACCTTCATAGATGTCTGGTTCCCACAAGGTAAATTTAGGTCTAGTTTATACGAGTCATAAAGGTTCATAGATGTCTGGTTCCCACAAGGTACTTTTAGTTCTAGTTTATACGAGTCAAAAAGGTTCATAGATGTCTGGTTCCCACAAGGTACATGTAGTTCTAGTTTATACGAGTCAAAAAGGTTCATAGATGTCTGGTTCCCACAAGGTACATTGAGGTCTAGTTTATACGAGTCAAAAAGGTTCATAGATATCTGATTCCCACAAGGTACATTTAGGTCTAGTTTATACGAGTCAAAAAGGTTCATAGATGTCTGGTTCCGACAAGGTACATTTAGGTCTAGTTTATACGAGTCAAAAACCTTCATAGATGTCTGGTTCCCACAAGGTACATTTAGGTCTAGTTTGTACGAGTCAAAAAGGTTCACAGACGTTTGGTTCCAACACGGTACATTTAGGTCTAGTTTATACGAGTCAAAAAGGTTCATAAATGTCTGTGTCCCACAAGGTACATTTAGGTTTAATTTATACGAGTCAAAAAGGTTCATAGATGTCAGGTTCCCACAAGGTACATTTAGGTCTAGTTTATACGAGTCAAAAATGTTCATAGATGTCTGCTTCCCACAAGTTACATTTAGGTCTAGTTTATACGAGTCAAAAACCTTCATAGATGTCTGGTTCCCACAAGGTACATTTAGGTCTAGCTTATACGAGTCAAAAACCTTCATAGATGTCTGTGTCCCACAAGGTACATTTAGGTCTAGTTTATACGTGTCAAAAATCTTCATAGATGTCTGGTTCCCACAAGGTACATTTAGGTCTAGTTTATACCAGTCAAAAAACTTCATAGATGTCTGGTTTCCACAAGGTACATTTAGGTCTAGTTTATACGAGTCAAAACGGTTCATAGATGTCTGGTTCCCACAAGGTACATTTAGGTCTAGTTTATACGAGTCAAAAACCTTCATAGATGTCTGGATCCCACAATGTACTTTTAGGTCTAGTTTATACGAGTCAAAAAACTTCATAGATGTCTGGTTCCCACAATGTACATTCAGGTTTAGTTTATACGAGTCAAAAAGGTTCATAGATGTCAGGTTCCCACAAGGTACATTTAGGTCTAGTTTATACGAGTCAAAAAGGTTCATAGATGTCTGGTTCCCACAAGTTACATTTAGGTCTAGTTTATACGAGTCAAAAACCTTCATAGATGTCTGGTTCCCACAAGGTACATTTAGGTCTAATTTATACGAGTCAAAAACCTTCATAGATGTCTGGTTCCCACAAGGTACATTTAGTTCTAGTTTATACCTGTCAAAAATCTTCATAGATGTCTGGTTCCCACAAGGTACATTTAGGTCTTCGTTATACGAGTCAAAAAAATTCATAGATGTCTGGTTCCCACAAGGTACATTCAGGTCTAGTTTATACGAGTCAAAAACCTTCATAGATGTCTGGTTCCCACAATGTACATTTAGGTCTAGTTTATACGAGGCAAAAAGGTTCATAGAAGTCTGGTTCCCACAAGGTACATTAGGTCTAGTTTATACGAGTCAAAAATCTTCATAGATGTCTGGTTCCCACAAGTTACTTTTAGGTCTAGTTTATACCAGTCAAAAAACTTCATAGATGTCTGGTTCCCACAAGGTACATTCAGGTTTAGTTTATACGAGTCAAAAAGGTTCATAGATGTCAGGTTCCCACAAGGTACATTTAGGTATGGTTTATACGAGTCAAAAAGGTTCAAAGATGTCTGGTTCCCACAAGGTACATTTAGGTCTAGTTTATACGAGTCAAAAACCTTCATAGATGTCTGGTTCCCACAAGGTACATTTAGGTCTAGCTTATACGAGTCAAAAACCTTCATAGATGTCTGGTTCCCACAAGGTAAATTTAGGTTTAGTTTATACGAGTCATAAAGGTTCATAGATGTCTGGTTCCCACAAGGTACTTTTAGTTCTAGTTTATACGAGTCAAAAAGGTTCATAGATGTCTGGTTCCCACAAGGTACATGTAGTTCTAGTTTATACGAGTCAAAAAGGTTCATAGATGTCTGGTTCCCACAAGGTACATTGAGGTCTAGTTTATACGAGTCAAAAAGGTTCATAGATATCTGATTCCCACAAGGTACATTTAGGTCTAGTTTATACGAGTCAAAAAGGTTCATAGATGTCTGGTTCCGACAAGGTACATTTAGGTCTAGTTTATACGAGTCAAAAACCTTCATAGATGTCTGGTTCCCACAAGGTACATTTAGGTCTAGTTTGTACGAGTCAAAAAGGTTCACAGACGTTTGGTTCCAACACGGTACATTTAGGTCTAGTTTATACGAGTCAAAAAGGTTCATAAATGTCTGTGTCCCACAAGGTACATTTAGGTTTAATTTATACGAGTCAAAAAGGTTCATAGATGTCAGGTTCCCACAAGGTACATTTAGGTCTAGTTTATACGAGTCAAAAATGTTCATAGATGTCTGCTTCCCACAAGTTACATTTAGGTCTAGTTTATACGAGTCAAAAACCTTCATAGATGTCTGGTTCCCACAAGGTACATTTAGGTCTAGCTTATACGAGTCAAAAACCTTCATAGATGTCTGTGTCCCACAAGGTACATTTAGGTCTAGTTTATACGTGTCAAAAATCTTCATAGATGTCTGGTTCCCACAAGGTACATTTAGGTCTAGTTTATACCAGTCAAAAAACTTCATAGATGTCTGGTTTCCACAAGGTACATTTAGGTCTAGTTCATACGAGTCAAAACGGTTCATAGATGTCTGGTTCCCACAAGGTACATTTAGGTCTAGTTTATACGAGTCATAAAGGTTCATAGATGTCTGGTTCCCACAAGGTACATTTAGTTCTAGTTTATACCTGTCAAAAATCTTCATAGATGTCTGGTTCCCACAAGGTACATTTAGGTCTTCGTTATACGAGTCAAAAAGGTTCATAGATGTCTGGTTCCCACAAGGTACATTCAGGTCTAGTTTATACGAGTCAAAAACCTTCATAGATGTCTGGTTCCCACAATGTACATTTAGGTCTAGTTTATACGAGGCAAAAAGGTTCATAGAAGTCTGGTTCCCACAAGGTACATTAGGTCTAGTTTATACGAGTCAAAAATCTTCATAGATGTCTGGTTCCCACAAGGTACTTTTAGGTCTAGTTTATACCAGTCAAAAAACTTCATAGATGTCTGGTTCCCACAAGGTACATTCAGGTTTAGTTTATACGAGTCAAAAAGGTTCATAGATGTCAGGTTCCCACAAGGTACATTTAGGTCTAGTTTATACGAGTCAAAAAGGTTCATAGATGTCTGGTTCCCACAAGGTACATTTAGGTCTAGTTTATACGAGTCAAAAACCTTCATAGATGTCTGGTTCCCACAAGGTACATTTAGGTCTAGCTTATACGAGTCAAAAACCTTCATAGATGTCTGGTTCCCACAAGGTAAATTTAGGTCTAGTTTATACGAGTCATAAAGGTTCATAGATGTCTGGTTCCCACAAGGTACTTTTAGTTCTAGTTTATACGAGTCAAAAAGGTTCATAGATGTCTGGTTCCCACAAGGTACATGTAGTTCTAGTTTATACGAGTCAAAAAGGTTCATAGATGTCTGGTTCCCACAAGGTACATTGAGGTCTAGTTTATACGAGTCAAAAAGGTTCATAGATATCTGATTCCCACAAGGTACATTTAGGTCTAGTTTATACGAGTCAAAAAGGTTCATAGATGTCTGGTTCCGACAAGGTACATTTAGGTCTAGTTTATACGAGTCAAAAACCTTCATAGATGTCTGGTTCCCACAAGGTACATTTAGGTCTAGTTTGTACGAGTCAAAAAGGTTCACAGACGTTTGGTTCCAACACGGTACATTTAGGTCTAGTTTATACGAGTCAAAAAGGTTCATAAATGTCTGTGTCCCACAAGGTACATTTAGGTTTAATTTATACGAGTCAAAAAGGTTCATAGATGTCAGGTTCCCACAAGGTACATTTAGTTCTAGTTTATACGAGTCAAAAATGTTCATAGATGTCTGCTTCCCACAAGTTACATTTAGGTCTAGTTTATACGAGTCAAAAACCTTCATAGATGTCTGGTTCCCACAAGGTACATTTAGGTCTAGCTTATACGAGTCAAAAACCTTCATAGATGTCTGTGTCCCACAAGGTACATTTAGGTCTAGTTTATACGTGTCAAAAATCTTCATAGATGTCTGGTTCCCACAAGGTACATTTAGGTCTGGTTTATACCAGTCAAAAAACTTCATAGATGTCTGGTTTCCACAAGGTACATTTAGGTCTAGTTTATACGAGTCAAAACGGTTCATAGATGTCTGGTTCCCACAAGGTACATTTAGGTCTAGTTTATACGAGTCAAAAACCTTCATAGATGTCTGGATCCCACAATGTACTTTTAGGTCTAGTTTATACGAGTCAAAAAACTTCATAGATGTCTGGTTCCCACAAGGTACATTCAGGTTTAGTTTATACGAGTCAAAAAGTTTCATAGATGTCAGGTTCCCACAAGATACATTTAGGTCTAGTTTATACGAGTCAAAAACCTTCATAGATGTCTGGTTCCCACAAGGTACATTTAGGTCTAGTTTATACGAGTCATAAAGGTTCATAGATGTCTGGTTCCCACAAGGTACTTTTAGTTCTAGTTTATACGAGTCAAAAATGTTCATAGATGTCTGGTTCCCACAAGGTACATGTAGTTCTAGTTTATACGAGTCAAAAAGGTTCATAGATGTCTGGTTCCCACAAGGTACATTGAGGTCTAGTTTATACGAGTCAAAAAGGTTCATAGATGTCTGATTCCCACAAGGTACATTTAGGTCTAGTTTATACGAGTCAAAAAGGTTCATAGATGTCTGGTTCCGACAAGGTACATTTAGGTCTAGTTTATACGAGTCAAAAACCTTCATAGATGTCTGGTTCACACAAGGTACATTTAGGTCTAGTTTATACGAGTCAAAAACCTTCATAGATGTCTGGTTCCCACAAGGTACATTTAGGTCTAGTTTGTACGAGTCAAAAAGGTTCACAGACGTTTGGTTCCAACAGGGTACATTTAGGTCTAGTTTATACGAGTCAAAAAGGTTCATAAATGTCTGTGTCCCACAAGGTACATTTAGGTTTAGTTTATACGAGTCAAAAAGGTTCATAGATGTCTGGTTCCCACAAGGTACATTTAGGAATAGTTTATACGAGTCAAAAAGGTTCATAGATGTCAGGTTCCCACAAGGTACATTTAGGTCTAGTTTATACGAGTCAAAAAGGTTCATAGATGTCAGGTTCCCACAAGGTACATTTAGGTCTAGTTTATACGTGTCAAAAAGGTTCATAGATGTCTGGTTCCCACAAGGTACATTTATGTCTAGTTTATACGAGTCAAAAAGGTTCATAGATGTCTGGTTCACACAAGGTACATTTAGGTCTACTTTATACGAGTCAAAAACCTTCATAGATGTCTGGTTCCCACAAGGTACATTTAGGTCTATTTTATACGAGTCAAAAAAGTTCATAGATGTCTGGTTCCAACAAGGTACATTTAGGCCTAGTTTATTCGAGTCAAAAGGTTCATAGATGTCAGGTTCCCAAAAGGTACATTTAGGTCTAGTTTATACGAGTCAAAAAGGTTCATAGATGTCTGGTTCCCACAAGGTACATTTAGGTCTTCTTTATACGAATCAAAAAGGTTCATAGATGTCTGGTTCCCACAAGGTACATTTAGGTCTAGTTTATACGAGTCATAAAGGTTCATAGATGTCAGGTTCCCACAAGGTACATTTAGGTCTAGTTTATACGAGTCAAAAAGGTTCATAGATGTCTGGTTCCCACAAGGTACATTTAGGTCTAGTTTATACGAGACGAAAATGTACATAGATGTCTGGTTCCAACAAGGTACATTTAGGTCTAGTTTATAGGAGTCAAAAAGGTTCATAGATGTCAGGTTCCCACAAGGTACATTTAGGTCTAGTTTATACGAGTCAAAAAGGTTCATAGATTTCTGGTTCCCACAAGGTACATGTACTTCTAGTTTATACGAGTCAAAAAGGTTCACAGATGTCTGGTTCACACAAGGTACATTTAGGTCTAGTTTATACGTGTCAAAAATCTTCATAGATGTCTGGTTCCCACAAGGTACATTTAGGTCTAGTTTATACCAGTCAAAAAACTTCATAGATGTCTGGTTTCCACAAGGTACATTTAGGTCTAGTTCATACGAGTCAAAACGGTTCATAGATGTCTGGTTCCCACAAGGTACATTTAGGTCTAGTTTATACGAGTCATAAAGGTTCATAGATGTCTGGTTCCCACAAGGTACATTTAGTTCTAGTTTATACCTGTCAAAAATCTTCATAGATGTCTGGTTCCCACAAGGTACATTTAGGTCTTCGTTATACGAGTCAAAAAGGTTCATAGATGTCTGGTTCCCACAAGGTACATTCAGGTCTAGTTTATACGAGTCAAAAACCTTCATAGATGTCTGGTTCCCACAATGTACATTTAGGTCTAGTTTATACGAGGCAAAAAGGTTCATAGAAGTCTGGTTCCCACAAGGTACATTAGGTCTAGTTTATACGAGTCAAAAATCTTCATAGATGTCTGGTTCCCACAAGGTACTTTTAGGTCTAGTTTATACCAGTCAAAAAACTTCATAGATGTCTGGTTCCCACAAGGTACATTCAGGTTTAGTTTATACGAGTCAAAAAGGTTCATAGATGTCAGGTTCCCACAAGGTACATTTAGGTCTAGTTTATACGAGTCAAAAAGGTTCATAGATGTCTGGTTCCCACAAGGTACATTTAGGTCTAGTTTATACGAGTCAAAAACCTTCATAGATGTCTGGTTCCCACAAGGTACATTTAGGTCTAGCTTATACGAGTCAAAAACCTTCATAGATGTCTGGTTCCCACAAGGTAAATTTAGGTCTAGTTTATACGAGTCATAAAGGTTCATAGATGTCTGGTTCCCACAAGGTACTTTTAGTTCTAGTTTATACGAGTCAAAAAGGTTCATAGATGTCTGGTTCCCACAAGGTACATGTAGTTCTAGTTTATACGAGTCAAAAAGGTTCATAGATGTCTGGTTCCCACAAGGTACATTGAGGTCTAGTTTATACGAGTCAAAAAGGTTCATAGATATCTGATTCCCACAAGGTACATTTAGGTCTAGTTTATACGAGTCAAAAAGGTTCATAGATGTCTGGTTCCGACAAGGTACATTTAGGTCTAGTTTATACGAGTCAAAAACCTTCATAGATGTCTGGTTCCCACAAGGTACATTTAGGTCTAGTTTGTACGAGTCAAAAAGGTTCACAGACGTTTGGTTCCAACACGGTACATTTAGGTCTAGTTTATACGAGTCAAAAAGGTTCATAAATGTCTGTGTCCCACAAGGTACATTTAGGTTTAATTTATACGAGTCAAAAAGGTTCATAGATGTCAGGTTCCCACAAGGTACATTTAGGTCTAGTTTATACGAGTCAAAAATGTTCATAGATGTCTGCTTCCCAAAAGTTACATTTAGGTCTAGTTTATACGAGTCAAAAACCTTCATAGATGTCTGGTTCCCACAAGGTACATTTAGGTCTAGCTTATACGAGTCAAAAACCTTCATAGATGTCTGTGTCCCACAAGGTACATTTAGGTCTAGTTTATACGTGTCAAAAATCTTCATAGATGTCTGGTTCCCACAAGGTACATTTAGGTCTAGTTTATACCAGTCAAAAAACTTCATAGATGTCTGGTTTCCACAAGGTACATTTAGGTCTAGTTTATACGAGTCAAAACGGTTCATAGATGTCTGGTTCCCACAAGGTACATTTAGGTCTAGTTTATACGAGTCAAAAACCTTCATAGATGTCTGGATCCCACAATGTACTTTTAGGTCTAGTTTATACGAGTCAAAAAACTTCATAGATGTCTGGTTCCCACAAGGTACATTCAGGTTTAGTTTATACGAGTCAAAAAGGTTCATAGATGTCAGGTTCCCACAAGATACATTTAGGTCTAGTTTATACGAGTCAAAAACCTTCATAGATGTCTGGTTCCCACAAGGTACATTTAGGTCTAGTTTATACGAGTCATAAAGGTTCATAGATGTCTGGTTCCCACAAGGTACTTTTAGTTCTAGTTTATACGAGTCAAAAATGTTCATAGATGTCTGGTTCCCACAAGGTACATGTAGTTCTAGTTTATACGAGTCAAAAAGGTTCATAGATGTCTGGTTCCCACAAGGTACATTGAGGTCTAGTTTATACGAGTCAAAAAGGTTCATAGATGTCTGATTCCCACAAGGTACATTTAGGTCTAGTTTATACGAGTCAAAAAGGTTCATAGATGTCTGGTTCCGACAAGGTACATTTAGGTCTAGTTTATACGAGTCAAAAACCTTCATAGATGTCTGGTTCACACAAGGTACATTTAGGTCTAGTTTATACGAGTCAAAAACCTTCATAGATGTCTGGTTCCCACAAGGTACATTTAGGTCTAGTTTGTACGAGTCAAAAAGGTTCACAGACGTTTGGTTCCAACAGGGTACATTTAGGTCTAGTTTATACGAGTCAAAAAGGTTCATAAATGTCTGTGTCCCACAAGGTACATTTAGGTTTAGTTTATACGAGTCAAAAAGGTTCATAGATGTCTGGTTCCCACAAGGTACATTTAGGAATAGTTTATACGAGTCAAAAAGGTTCATAGATGTCAGGTTCCCACAATGTACATTTAGGTCTAGTTTATACGTGTCAAAAAGGTTCATAGATGTCTGGTTCCCACAAGGTACATTTATGTCTAGTTTATACGAGTCAAAAAGGTTCATAGATGTCTGGTTCACACAAGGTACATTTAGGTCTACTTTATACGAGTCAAAAACCTTCATAGATGTCTGGTTCCCACAAGGTACATTTAGGTCTATTTTATACGAGTCAAAAAAGTTCATAGATGTCTGGTTCCAACAAGGTACATTTAGGCCTAGTTTATTCGAGTCAAAAGGTTCATAGATGTCAGGTTCCCAAAAGGTACATTTAGGTCTAGTTTATACGAGTCAAAAAGGTTCATAGATGTCTGGTTCCCACAAGGTACATTTAGGTCTTCTTTATACGAATCAAAAAGGTTCATAGATGTCTGGTTCCCACAAGGTACATTTAGGTCTAGTTTATACGAGTCATAAAGGTTCATAGATGTCAGGTTCCCACAAGGTACATTTAGGTCTAGTTTATACGAGTCAAAAAGGTTCATAGATGTCTGGTTCCCACAAGGTACATTTAGGTCTAGTTTATACGAGACGAAAATGTACATAGATGTCTGGTTCCAACAAGGTACATTTAGGTCTAGTTTATAGGAGTCAAAAAGGTTCATAGATGTCAGGTTCCCACAAGTTACATTTAGGTCTAGTTTATACGAGTCAAAAAGGTTCATAGATTTCTGGTTCCCACAAGGTACATGTACTTCTAGTTTATACGAGTCAAAAAGGTTCACAGATGTCTGGTTCACACAAGGTACATTTAGGTCTAGTTTATACGAGTCAAAAAGTTTCATAGATGTCTGATTCCCACAAGGTACATTTAGGTCTAGTTTATACGAGTCAAAAAGTTTCATAGATGTCTGGTTCCCACAAGGTACATTTAGGTCTAGTTTATACGAGTCAAAAACCTTCATAGATGTCTGGTTCACACAAGGTACATTTATGTCTAGTTTATACGAGTCAAACAGGTTCATAGATGTCTGGTTCCCACAAGGTACATTTAGGTCTAGTTTATACTAGTCAAAAAGGTTCATAGATGTCTGATTCCCACAAGGTACAATTAGGTCTAATTTATACGAGTCAAAAAGGTTCATAGTTGTCTGGTTCCGACAAGGTACATTTACGTCTAGTTTATACGAGTCAAAAACCTTCATAGATGTCTGGTTCACACAAGGTACATTTAGGTCTAGTTTATACGAGTCAAAAACCTTCATAGATGTCTGGTTCCCACAAGGTACATTTAGGTCTAGTTTATACGAGTCAAAAAGTTTCATAGATGTCAGGTTCCCACAAGGTACATTTAGGTCTAGTTTATACGAGTCAAAAAGGTTCATAGATGTCAGGTTCCCACAAGGTACATTTAGGTCTACTTTATACGAGTCAAAAACCTTCATAGATGTCTGGTTCCCACAAGGTACATTTAGGTCTATTTTATACGAGTCAAAAAGGTTCATCGATGTCAGGTTCCCACAAGGTACATTTAAGTTTATTTTATACGAGTTAACAAGCTTCATCGATATCAGGTTCCCACGAGGTACATTTAGGTCTAGATTATACGAGTCAAAAAGGTTCGTAGATGTCAGGTTCCCACAAGGTACATTTAGATCTAGATTATACGAGTCAAAAACCTTTATAAATGTCTGGTTCCCACAAGGTACATTTAGGTCTAGTTTATACGAGTCAAAAAGGTTCATAGATGTCTGGTTCCCAGAAGGTACATTTAGGACTAGTTTATACGAGTCAAAAAGGTTCATAGATGTCAGGTTCCCACAAGGTACATTTAGGTCTAGGTTATACGAGTCAAAAAGGTTCATAGATGTCAGGTTCCCACAAGGTACATTTAGGTCTAGTTTATACGTGTCAAAAAGGTTCATAGATGTCTGGTTCCCACAAGGTACATTTAGGTCTACTTTATACGAGTCAAAAACCTTCATAGATGTCTTGTTCCCACAAGGTACATTTAGGTCTATTTTATACGAGTCAAAAACCTTCATAGATGTCTGGTTCCCACAAGGTACATTTAGGTCTAGCTTATACGAGTCAAAAACCTTCATAGATTTCTGGTTCCCACAAGGTACATGTAGTTCTAGTTTATACGAGTCAAAAAGGTTCACAGATGTCTGGTTCACACAAGGTACATTTAGGTCTAGTTTATACGAGTCAAAAAGTTTCATAGATGTCTGATTCCCACAAGGTACATTTAGGTCTAGTTTATACGAGTCAAAAAGTTTCATAGATGTCTGGTTCCCACAAGGTACATTTAGGTCTAGTTTATACGAGTCAAAAACCTTCATAGATGTCTGGTTCACACAAGGTACATTTATGTCTAGTTTATACGAGTCAAACAGGTTCATAGATGTCTGGTTCCCACAAGGTACATTTAGGTCTAGTTTATACTAGTCAAAAAGGTTCATAGATGTCTGATTCCCACAAGGTACAATTAGGTCTAATTTATACGAGTCAAAAAGGTTCATAGTTGTCTGGTTCCGACAAGGTACATTTACGTCTAGTTTATACGAGTCAAAAACCTTCATAGATGTCTGGTTCACACAAGGTACATTTAGGTCTAGTTTATACGAGTCAAAAACCTTCATAGATGTCTGGTTCCCACAAGGTACATTTAGGTCTAGTTTATACGAGTCAAAAAGTTTCATAGATATCAGGTTCCCACAAGGTACATTTAGGTCTAGTTTATACGAGTCAAAAAGGTTCATAGATGTCAGGTTCCCACAAGGTACATTTAGGTCTACTTTATACGAGTCAAAAACCTTCATAGATGTCTGGTTCCCACAAGGTACATTTAGGTCTATTTTATACGAGTCAAAAAGGTTCATCGATGTCAGGTTCCCACAAGGTACATTTAAGTTTATTTTATACGAGTTAACAAGCTTCATCGATATCAGGTTCCCACAAGGTACATTTAGGTCTAGATTATACGAGTCAAAAAGGTTCATAGATGTCAGGTTCCCACGAGGTACATTTAGGTCTAGTTTATACGAGTCAAAAAGGTTCGTAGATGTCAGGTTCCCACAAGGTACATTTAGATCTAGTTTATACGAGTCAAAAACCTTTATAAATGTCTGGTTCCCACAAGGTACATTTAGGTCTAGTTTATACGAGTCAAAAAGGTTCATAGATGTCTGGTTCCCAGAAGGTACATTTAGGACTAGTTTATACGAGTCAAAAAGGTTCATAGATGTCAGGTTCCCACAAGGTACATTTAGGTCTAGGTTATACGAGTCAAAAAGGTTCATAGATGTCAGGTTCCCACAAGGTACATTTAGGTCTAGTTTATACGTGTCAAAAAGGTTCATAGATGTCTGGTTCCCACAAGGTACATTTAGGTCTACTTTATACGAGTCAAAAACCTTCATAGATGTCTTGTTCCCACAAGGTACATTTAGGTCTATTTTATACGAGTCAAAAACCTTCATAGATGTCTGGTTCCCACAAGGTACATTTAGGTCTAGCTTATACGAGTCAAAAACCTTCATAGATTTCTGGTTCCCACAAGGTACATGTAGTTCTAGTTTATACGAGTCAAAAAGGTTCACAGATGTCTGGTTCACACAAGGTACATTTAGGTCTAGTTTATACGAGTCAAAAAGTTTCATAGATGTCTGATTCCCACAAGGTACATTTAGGTCTAGTTTATACGAGTCAAAAAGTTTCATAGATGTCTGGTTCCCACAAGGTACATTTAGGTCTAGTTTATACGAGTCAAAAACCTTCATAGATGTCTGGTTCACACAAGGTACATTTATGTCTAGTTTATACGAGTCAAACAGGTTCATAGATGTCTGGTTCCCACAAGGTACATTTAGTTCTAGTTTATACGAGTCAAAAAGGTTCATAGATGTCTGATTCCCACAAGGTACAATTAGGTCTAGTTTATACGAGTCAAAAAGGTTCATAGTTGTCTGGTTCCCACAAGTTACATTTAGGTCTACTTTATACGAGTCAAAAACCTTCATAGATGTCTGGTTCCCACAAGGTACATTTAGGTCTATTTTATACGAGTCAAAAAGGTTCATCGATGTCAGGTTCCCACAAGGAACATTTAAGTTTATTTTATACGAGTTAACAAGCTTCATCGATATCAGGTTCCCACAAGGTACATTTAGGTCGAGCTTATACGAGTCAAAAAGGTTCATAGATGTCAGGTTCCCACGAGGTACATTTAGTTCTAGTTTATACGAGTCAAAAAGGTTCGTAGATGTCAGGTTCCGACAAGGTACATTTAGGTCTAGTTTATACGAGTCAAAAACCTTCATAGATGTCTGGTTCACACAAGGTACATTTAGGTCTAGTTTATACGAGTCAAAAACCTTCATAGATGTCTGGTTCCCACAAGGTACATTTAGGTCTAGTTTGTACGAGTCAAAAAGGTGCACAGACGTTTGGTTCCAACAGGGTACATTTAGGTCTAGTTTATACGAGTCAAAAAGGTTCATAAATGTCTGTGTCCCACAAGGTACATTTAGGTTTAGTTTATACGAGTCAAAAAGGTTCATAGATGTCAGGTTCCCACAAGGTACATTTAGTTCTAGTTTATACGAGTCAAAAAGGTTCATAGATGTCTGGTTCCCACAAGTTACATTTAGGTCTAGTTTATACGAGTCAAAAACATTCATAGATGTCTGGTTCCCACAAGGTACATTTAGGTCTAGCTTATACGAGTCAAAAACCTTCATAGATGTCTGTGTCCCACAAGGTACATTTAGGTCTACTTTATACGTGTCAAAAACCTTCATAGATGTCTGGTTCCCACAAGGTACATTTAGGTCTAGTTTATACGAGTCAAAAAGGTTCATAGATGTCTGGTTCACACAAGGTACATTTAGTTCTAGTTTATACGAATCAAAAAGGTTCATAGATGTCTGGTTCCCACAAGGTACATTTAGGTCTAGTTTATACGAGTCAAAAAGTTTCATAGATGTCTGGTTCCCACAAGGTACATTTAGGTCTAGTTTATACGAGTCAAAAATATTCATAGATGTCTGGTTCCCACAAGGTACTTTTAGGACTAGTTTATACGACTCATAAAACTTCATAGATGTCTGGTTCCCACAAGGTACATTTAGTTCTAGTTTATACGAGTCAAAAAGGTTCATAGATGTCTGGTTCCCACAAGGTACATTTACGAATAGTTTATACGAGTCAAAAAGGTTCATAGATGTCAGGTTCCCACAAGGTACATTTAGGTCTAGTTTATACGAGTCATAAAGGTTCATAGATGTCTGGTTCCCACAAGGTACTTTTAGTTCTAGTTTATACGAGTCAAAAATGTTCATAGATGTCTGGTTCCCACAAGGTACATGTAGTTCTAGTTTATACGAGTCAAAAAGGTTCATAGATGTCTGGTTCCCACAAGGTACATTGAGGTCTAGTTTATACGAGTCAAAAAGGTTCATAGATGTCTGATTCCCACAAGGTACATTTAGGTCTAGTTTATACGAGTCAAAAAGGTTCATAGATGTCTGGTTCCGACAAGGTACATTTAGGTCTAGTTTATACGAGTCAAAAACCTTCATAGATGTCTGGTTCACACAAGGTACATTTAGGTCTAGTTTATACGAGTCAAAAACCTTCATAGATGTCTGGTTCCCACAAGGTACATTTAGGTCTAGTTTGTACGAGTCAAAAAGGTTCACAGACGTTTGGTTCCAACAGGGTACATTTAGGTCTAGTTTATTCGAGTCAAAAAGGTTCATAGATTTCTGGTTCCCACAAGGTACATGTAGTTCTAGTTTATACGAGTCAAAAAGGTTCATAGATGTCTGGTTCACACAAGGTACATTTAGGTCTAGTTTATACGAGTCAAAAAGGTTCATAGATGTCTGATTCCCACAAGGTACAATTAGGTCTAGTTTATACGAGTCAAAAAGGTTCATAGTTGTCTGGTTCCGACAAGGTACATTTACGTCTAGTTTATACGAGTCAAAAAGTTTCATAGATGTCAGGTTCCCACAAGGTACATTTAGGTCTAGTTTATACGAGTCAAAAACCTTCATAGATGTCTGGTTCCCACAAGGTACATTTAGGTCTATTTTATACGAGTCAAAAAGGTTCATCGATGTCAGGTTCCCACAAGGTACATTTAAGTTTATTTTATACGAGTTAACAAGCTTCATCGATATCAGGTTCCCACAAGGTACATTTAGGTCTAGCTTATACGAGTCAAAAAGGTTCATAGATGTCAGGTTCCCACGAGGTACATTTAGGTCTAGTTTATACGAGTCAAAAAGGTTCGTAGATGTCAGGTTCCCACAAGGTACATTTAGATCTAGTTTATACGAGTCAAAAACCTTTATAAATGTCTGGTTCCCACAAGGTACATTTAGGTCTAGTTTATACGAGTCAAAAAGGTTCATAGATGTCTGGTTCCCAGAAGGTACATTTAGGACTAGTTTATACGAGTCAAAAAGGTTCATAGATGTCAGGTTCCCACAAGGTACATTTAGGTCTAGTTTATACGAGTCAAAAAGGTTCATAGATGTCAGGTTCCCACAAGGTACATTTAGGTCTAGTTTATACGTGTCAAAAAGGTTCATAGATGTCTGGTTCCCACAAGGTACATTTAGGTCTACTTTATACGAGTCAAAAACCTTCATAGATGTCTTGTTCCCACAAGGTACATTTAGGTCTATTTTATACGAGTCAAAAATGTTCATAGATGTCTGGTTCCAACACGGTACATTTAGGTCTAGTTTGTAGGAGTCAAAAAGTTCCATAGATGTCAGGTTCCCACAAGGTACATTTAGGTCTAGTTTATACGAGTCAAAAAGGTTCATAGATGTCAGGTTCCCACAAGGTACATTTAGGTCTAGTTTATACGTGTCAAAAAGGTTCATAGATGTCTGGTTCCCACAAGGTACATTTAGGTCTACTTTATACGAGTCAAAAACCTTCATAGATGTCTTGTTCCCACAAGGTAAATTTAGGTCTATTTTATACGAGTCAAAAACCTTCATAGATGTCTGGTTCACACAAGGTACATTTATGTCTAGTTTATACGAGTCAAACAGGTTCATAGATGTCTGGTTCCCACAAGGTACATTTAGGTCTAGTTTATACGAGTCAAAAAGGTTCATAGATGTCTGATTCCCACAAGGTACAATTAGGTCTAGTTTATACGAGTCAAAAAGGTTCATAGTTGTCTGGTTCCGACAAGGTACATTTACGTCTAGTTTATACGAGTCAAAAAGTTTCATAGATGTCAGGTTCCCACAAGGTACATTTAGGTCTAGTTTATACGAGTCAAAAACCTTCATAGATGTCTGGTTCCCACAAGGTACATTTAGGTCTATTTTATACGAGTCAAAAAGGTTCATCGATGTCAGGTTCCCACAAGGTACATTTAAGTTTATTTTATACGAGTTAACAAGCTTCATCGATATCAGGTTCCCACAAGGTACATTTAGGTCTAGCTTATACGAGTCAAAAAGGTTCATAGATGTCAGGTTCCCACGAGGTACATTTAGGTCTAGTTTATACGAGTCAAAAAGGTTCGTAGATGTCAGGTTCCCACAAGGTACATTTAGATCTAGTTTATACGAGTCAAAAACCTTTATAAATGTCTGGTTCCCACAAGGTACATTTAGGTCTAGTTTATACGAGTCAAAAAGGTTCATAGATGTCTGGTTCCCAGAAGGTACATTTAGGACTAGTTTATACGAGTCAAAAAGGTTCATAGATGTCAGGTTCCCACAAGGTACATTTAGGTCTAGTTTATACGAGTCAAAAAGGTTCATAGATGTCAGGTTCCCACAAGGTACATTTAGGTCTAGTTTATACGTGTCAAAAAGGTTCATAGATGTCTGGTTCCCACAAGGTACATTTAGGTCTAGTTTATACGAGTCAAAAAGTTTCATAGATGTCAGGTTCCCACAAGGTACATTTAGGTCTAGTTTATACGAGTCAAAAAGGTTCATAGATGTCAGGTTCCCACAAGGTACATTTAGGTCTAGTTTATACGAGTCAAAAAGGTTCATAGATGTCTGATTCCCACAAGGTACATTTAGGTCTAGTTTATACGAGTCAAAAAGGTTCATAGATGTCTGGTTCCGACAAGGTACATTTAGGTCTAGTTTATACGAGTCAAAAACCTTCATAGATGTCTGGTTCACACAAGGTACATTTAGGTCTAGTTTATACGAGTCAAAAACCTTCATAGATGTCTGGTTCCCACAAGGTACATTTAGGTCTAGTTTGTACGAGTCAAAAAGGTTCACAGACGTTTGGTTCCAACAGGGTACATTTAGGTCTAGTTTATACGAGTCAAAAAGGTTCATAAATGTCTGTGTCCCACAAGGTACATTTAGGTTTAGTTTATACGAGTCAAAAAGGTTCATAGATGTCTGGTTCCCACAAGGTACATTTAGGAATAGTTTATACGAGTCAAAAAGGTTCATAGATGTCAGGTCCCCACAAGGTACATTTAGGTCTAGTTTATACGAGTCAAAAAGGTTCATAGATGTCAGGTTCCCACAAGGTACATTTAGGTCTAGTTTATACGTGTCAAAAAGGTTCATAGATGTCTGGTTCCCACAAGGTACATTTATGTCTAGTTTATACGAGTCAAAAAGGTTCATAGATGTCTGGTTCCCACAAGGTACATTTAGGTCTACTTTATACGAGTCAAAAACCTTCATAGATGTCTGGTTCCCACAAGGTACATTTAGGTCTATTTTATACGAGTCAAAAAAGTTCATAGATGTCTGGTTCCAACAAGGTACATTTAGGCCCAGTTTATTCGAGTCAAAAGGTTCATAGATGTCAGGTTCCCAAAAGGTACATTTAGGTCTAGTTTATACGAGTCAAAAAGGTTCATAGATGTCTGGTTCCCACAAGGTACATTTAGGTCTTCTTTATACGAATCAAAAAGGTTCATAGATGTCTGGTTCCCACAAGGTACATTTAGGTCTAGTTTATACGAGTCATAAAGGTTCATAGATGTCAGGTTCCCACAAGGTACATTTAGGTCTAGTTTATACGAGTCAAAAAGGTTCATAGATGTCTGGTTCCCACAAGGTACATTTAGGTCTAGTTTATACGAGACGAAAATGTACATAGATGTCTGGTTCCAACAAGGTACATTTAGGTCTAGTTTATAGGAGTCAAAAAGGTTCATAGATGTCAGGTTCCCACAAGGTACATTTAGGTCTAGTTTATACGAGTCAAAAAGGTTCATAGATTTCTGGTTCCCACAAGGTACATGTACTTCTAGTTTATACGAGTCAAAAAGGTTCACAGATGTCTGGTTCACACAAGGTACATTTAGGTCTAGTTTATACGAGTCAAAAAGTTTCATAGATGTCTGATTCCCACAAGGTACATTTAGGTCTAGTTTATACGAGTCAAAAAGTTTCATAGATGTCTGGTTCCCACAAGGTACATTTAGGTCTAGTTTATACGAGTCAAAAACCTTCATAGATGTCTGGTTCACACAAGGTACATTTATGTCTAGTTTATACGAGTCAAACAGGTTCATAGATGTCTGGTTCCCACAAGGTACATTTAGGTCTAGTTTATACTAGTCAAAAAGGTTCATAGATGTCTGATTCCCACAAGGTACAATTAGGTCTAATTTATACGAGTCAAAAAGGTTCATAGTTGTCTGGTTCCGACAAGGTACATTTACGTCTAGTTTATACGAGTCAAAAACCTTCATAGATGTCTGGTTCACACAAGGTACATTTAGGTCTAGTTTATACGAGTCAAAAACCTTCATAGATGTCTGGTTCCCACAAGGTACATTTAGGTCTAGTTTATACGAGTCAAAAAGTTTCATAGATGTCAGGTTCCCACAAGGTACATTTAGGTCTAGTTTATACGAGTCAAAAAGGTTCATAGATGTCAGGTTCCCACAAGGTACATTTAGGTCTACTTTATACGAGTCAAAAACCTTCATAGATGTCTGGTTCCCACAAGGTACATTTAGGTCTATTTTATACGAGTCAAAAAGGTTCATCGATGTCAGGTTCCCACAAGGTACATTTAAGTTTATTTTATACGAGTTAACAAGCTTCATCGATATCAGGTTCCCACAAGGTACATTTAGGTCTAGATTATACGAGTCAAAAAGGTTCATAGATGTCAGGTTCCCACGAGGTACATTTAGGTCTAGTTTATACGAGTCAAAAAGGTTCGTAGATGTCAGGTTCCCACAAGGTACATTTAGATCTAGTTTATACGAGTCAAAAACCTTTATAAATGTCTGGTTCCCACAAGGTACATTTAGGTCTAATTTATACGAGTCAAAAAGGTTCATAGATGTCTGGTTCTCAGAAGGTACGTTTAGGACTAGTTTATACGAGTCAAAAAGGTTCATAGATGTCAGGTTCCCACAAGGTACATTTAGGTCTAGGTTATACGAGTGAAAAAGGTTCATAGATGTCAGGTTCCCACAAGGTACATTTAGGTCTAGTTTATACGTGTCAAAAAGGTTCATAGATGTCTGGTTCCCACAAGGTACATTTAGGTCTACTTTATACGAGTCAAAAACCTTCATAGATGTCTTGTTCCCACAAGGTACATTTAGGTCTATTTTATACGAGTCAAAAACCTTCATAGATGTCTGGTTCCCACAAGGTACATTTAGGTCTAGCTTATACGAGTCAAAAACCTTCATAGATTTCTGGTTCCCACAAGGTACATGTAGTTCTAGTTTATACGAGTCAAAAAGGTTCACAGATGTCTGGTTCACACAAGGTACATTTAGGTCTAGTTTATACGAGTCAAAAAGTTTCATAGATGTCTGATTCCCACAAGGTACATTTAGGTCTAGTTTATACGAGTCAAAAAGGTTCATAGATGTCTGATTCCCACAAGGTACAATTAGGTCTAGTTTATACGAGTCAAAAAGGTTCATAGTTGTCTGGTTCCCACAAGGTACATTTAGGTCTACTTTATACGAGTCAAAAACCTTCATAGATGTCTGGTTCCCACAAGGTACATTTAGGTCTATTTTATACGAGTCAAAAAGGTTCATCGATGTCAGGTTCCCACAAGGTACATTTAAGTTTATTTTATACGAGTTAACAAGCTTCATCGATATCAGGTTCCCACAAGGTACATTTAGGTCGAGCTTATACGAGTCAAAAAGGTTCATAGATGTCAGGTTCCCACGACGTACATTTAGTTCTAGTTTATACGAGTCAAAAAGGTTCGTAGATGTCAGGTTCCCACAAGGTACATTTAGATCTAATTTATACGAGTCAAAAACCTTTATAAATGTCTGGTTCCCACAAGGTACATTTAGGTCTAGTTTATACGAGTCAAAAAGGTTCATAGATGTCTGGTTCCCAGAAGGTACATGTAGTTCTAGTTTATACGAGTCAAAAAGGTTCATAGATGTCTGGTTCCCACAAGGTACATTGAGGTCTAGTTTATACGAGTCAAAAAGGTTCATAGATGTCTGATTCCCACAAGGTACATTTAGGTCTAGTTTATACGAGTCAAAAAGGTTCATAGATGTCTGGTTCCGACAAGGTACATTTAGGTCTAGTTTATACGAGTCAAAAACCTTCATAGATGTCTGGTTCACACAAGGTACATTTAGGTCTAGTTTATACGAGTCAAAAACCTTCATAGATGTCTGGTTCCCACAAGGTACATTTAGGTCTAGTTTGTACGAGTCAAAAAGGTTCACAGACGTTTGGTTCCAACAGGGTACATTTAGGTCTAGTTTATACGAGTCAAAAAGGTTCATAAATGTCTGTGTCCCACAAGGTACATTTAGGTTTAGTTTATACGAGTCAAAAAGGTTCATAGATGTCAGGTTCCCACAAGGTACATTTAGGTCTAGTTTATACGAGTCAAAAAGGTTCATAGATGTCTGGTTCCCACAAGTTACATTTAGGTCTAGTTTATACGAGTCAAATACCTTCATAGATGTCTGGTTCCCACAAGGTACATTTAGGTCTAGCTTATACGAGTCAAAAACCTTCATAGATGTCTGTGTCCCACAAGGTACATTTAGGTCTACTTTATACGTGTCAAAAACCTTCATAGATGTCTGGTTCCCACAAGGTACATTTAGGTCTAGTTTATACGAGTCAAAAAGGTTCATAGATGTCTGGTTCACACAAGGTACATTTAGTTCTAGTTTATACGAATCAAAAAGGTTCATAGATGTCTGGTTCCCACAAGGTACATTTAGGTCTAGTTTATACGAGTCAAAAAGTTTCATAGATGTCTGGTTCCCACAAGGTACATTTAGGTCTAGTTTATACGAGTCAAAAATATTCATAGATGTCTGGTTCCCACAAGGTACTTTTAGGACTAGTTTATACGACTCATAAAACTTCATAGATGTCTGGTTCCCACAAGGTACATTTAGTTCTAGTTTATACGAGTCAAAAAGGTTCATAGATGTCTGGTTCCCACAAGGTACATTTAGGAATAGTTTATACGAGTCAAAAAGGTTCATAGATGTCAGGTTCCCACAAGGTACATTTAGGTCTAGTTTATACGAGTCATAAAGGTTCATAGATGTCTGGTTCCCACAAGGTACTTTTAGTTCTAGTTTATACGAGTCAAAAATGTTCATAGATGTCTGGTTCCCACAAGGTACATGTAGTTCTAGTTTATACGAGTCAAAAAGGTTCATAGATGTCTGGTTCCCACAAGGTACATTGAGGTCTAGTTTATACGAGTCAAAAAGGTTCATAGATGTCTGATTCCCACAAGGTACATTTAGGTCTAGTTTATACGAGTCAAAAAGGTTCATAGATGTCTGGTTCCGACAAGGTACATTTAGGTCTAGTTTATACGAGTCAAAAACCTTCATAGATGTCTGGTTCACACAAGGTACATTTAGGTCTAGTTTATACGAGTCAAAAACCTTCATAGATGTCTGGTTCCCACAAGGTACATTTAGGTCTAGTTTGTACGAGTCAAAAAGGTTCACAGACGTTTGGTTCCAACAGGGTACATTTAGGTCTAGTTTATACGAGTCAAAAAGGTTCATAGATTTCTGGTTCCCACAAGGTACATGTAGTTCTAGTTTATACGAGTCAAAAAGGTTCATAGATGTCTGGTTCACACAAGGTACATTTAGGTCTAGTTTATACGAGTCAAAAAGTTCATTGATGTCTGATTCCCACAAGGTACATTTAGGTCTAGTTTATACGAGTCAAAAAGTTTCATAGATGTCTGGTTCCCACAAGGTACATTTAGGTCTAGTTTATACGAGTCAAAAACCTTCATAGATGTCTGGTTCACACAAGGTACATTTAGGTCTAGTTTATACGAGTCAAAAAGGTTCATAGATGTCTGGTTCCCACAAGTTACATTTAGGTCTAGTTTATACGAGTCAAAAACCTTCATAGATGTCTGGTTCCCACAAGGTACATTTAGGTCTAGCTTATACGAGTCAAAAACCTTTATAGATGTCTGTGTCCCACAAGGTACATTTAGGTCTACTTTATACGTGTCAAAAACCTTCATAGATGTCTGGTTCCCACAAGGTACATTTAGGTCTAGTTTATACGAGTCAAAAAGGTTCATAGATGTCTGGTTCACACAAGGTACATTTAGTTCTAGTTTATACGAATCAAAAAGGTTCATAGATGTCTGGTTCCCACAAGGTACATTTAGGTCTAGTTTATACGAGTCAAAAAGTTTCATAGATGTCTGGTTCCCACAAGGTACATTTAGGTCTAGTTTATACGAGTCAAAAATATTCATAGATGTCTGGTTCCCACAAGGTACTTTTAGGACTAGTTTATACGACTCATAAAACTTCATAGATGTCTGGTTCCCACAAGGTACATTTAGTTCTAGTTTATACGAGTCAAAAAGGTTCATAGATGTCTGGTTCCCACAAGGTACATTTAGGAATAGTTTATACGAGTCAAAAAGGTTCATAGATGTCAGGTTCCCACAAGGTACATTTAGGTCTAGTTTATACGAGTCATAAAGGTTCATAGATGTCTGGTTCCCACAAGGTACTTTTAGTTCTAGTTTATACGAGTCAAAAATGTTCATAGATGTCTGGTTCCCACAAGGTACATGTAGTTCTAGTTTATACGAGTCAAAAAGGTTCATAGATGTCTGGTTCCCACAAGGTACATTGAGGTCTAGTTTATACGAGTCAAAAAGGTTCATAGATGTCTGATTCCCACAAGGTACATTTAGGTCTAGTTTATACGAGTCAAAAAGGTTCATAGATGTCTGGTTCCGACAAGGTACATTTAGGTCTAGTTTATACGAGTCAAAAACCTTCATAGATGTCTGGTTCACACAAGGTACATTTAGGTCTAGTTTATACGAGTCAAAAACCTTCATAGATGTCTGGTTCCCACAAGGTACATTTAGGTCTAGTTTGTACGAGTCAAAAAGGTTCACAGACGTTTGGTTCCAACAGGGTACATTTAGGTCTAGTTTATACGAGTCAAAAAGGTTCATAGATTTCTGGTTCCCACAAGGTACATGTAGTTCTAGTTTATACGAGTCAAAAAGGTTCATAGATGTCTGGTTCACACAAGGTACATTTAGGTCTAGTTTATACGAGTCAAAAAGTTCATTGATGTCTGATTCCCACAAGGTAGATTTAGGTCTAGTTTATACGAGTCAAAAAGTTTCATAGATGTCTGGTTCCCACAAGGTACATTTAGGTCTAGTTTATACGAGTCAAAAACCTTCATAGATGTCTGGTTCACACAAGGTACATTTATGTCTAGTTTATACGAGTCAAACAGGTTCATAGATGTCAGGTTCCCACAAGGTACATTTAGGTCTAGTTTATACGAGTCAAAAACCTTCATAGATGTCTGGTTCCCACAAGGTACATTTAGGTCTATTTTATACGAGTCAAAAAGGTTCATCGATGTCAGGTTCCCACAAGGTACATTTAAGTTTATTTTATACGAGTTAACAAGCTTCATCGATATCAGGTTCCCACAAGGTACATTTAGGTCTAGCTTATACGAGTCAAAAAGGTTCATAGATGTCAGGTTCCCACGAGGTACATTTAGGTCTAGTTTATACGAGTCAAAAAGGTTCGTAGATGTCAGGTTCCCACAAGGTACATTTAGATCTAGTTTATACGAGTCAAAAACCTTTATAAATGTCTGGTTCCCACAAGGTACATTTAGGTCTAGTTTATACGAGTCAAAAAGGTTCATAGATGTCTGGTTCCCAGAAGGTACATTTAGGACTAGTTTATACGAGTCAAAAAGGTTCATAGATATCAGGTTCCCACAAGGTACATTTAGGTCTAGTTTATACGAGTCAAAAAGGTTCATAGATGTCAGGTTCCCACAAGGTACATTTAGGTCTAGTTTATACGTGTCAAAAAGGTTCATAGATGTCTGGTTCCCACAAGGTACATTTAGGTCTACTTTATACGAGTCAAAAACCTTCATAGATGTCTTGTTCCCACAAGGTACATTTAGGTCTATTTTATACGAGTCAAAAATGTTCATAGATGTCTGGTTCCAACACGGTACATTTAGGTCTAGTTTGTAGGAGTCAAAAAGTTCCATAGATGTCAGGTTCCCACAAGGTACATTTAGGTCTAGTTTATACGAGTCAAAAAGGTTCATAGATGTCAGGTTCCCACAAGGTACATTTAGGTCTAGTTTATACGTGTCAAAAAGGTTCATAGATGTCTGGTTCCCACAAGGTACATTTAGGTCTACTTTATACGAGTCAAAAACCTTCATAGATGTCTTGTTCCCACAAGGTACATTTAGGTCTATTTTATACGAGTCAAAAACCTTCATAGATGTCTGGTTCACACAAGGTACATTTATGTCTAGTTTATACGAGTCAAACAGGTTCATAGATGTCTGGTTCCCACAGGGTACATTTAGGTCTAGTTTATACGAGTCAAAAAGGTTCATAGATGTCTGATTCCCACAAGGTACAATTAGGTCTAGTTTATACGAGTCAAAAAGGTTCATAGTTGTCTGGTTCCGACAAGGTACATTTACGTCTAGTTTATACGAGTCAAAAAGTTTCATAGATGTCAGGTTCCCACAAGGTACATTTAGGTCTAGTTTATACGAGTCAAAAACCTTCATAGATGTCTGGTTCCCACAAGGTACATTTAGGTCTATTTTATACGAGTCAAAAAGGTTCATCGATGTCAGGTTCCCACAAGGTACATTTAAGTTTATTTTATACGAGTTAACAAGCTTCATCGATATCAGGTTCCCACAAGGTACATTTAGGTCTAGTTTATACGAGTCAAAAAGGTTCATAGATTTCTGGTTCCCACAAGGTACATGTAGTTCTAGTTTATACGAGTCAAAAAGGTTCACAGATGTCTGGTTCCCACAAGGTACACTTAGGTCTAGTTTATACGAGTCAAAAAGGTTCATAGATGTCTGATTCCCACAAGGTACATTTAGGTCTAGTTTATACGAGTCAAAAAGGTTCATAGACGTCTGGTTCCGACAAGGTACATTTAGGTCTAGTTTATACGAGTCAAAAACCTTCATAGATGTCTGGTTCACACAAGGTACATTTAGGTCTAGTTTATACGAGTCAAACAGGTTCATAGATGTCTGGTTCCCACAAGGTACATTTAGGTCTAGTTTATACGAGTCAAAAAGGTTCACAGATGTATGGTTCCCACAGGGTACATTTAGGTCTAGTTTATACGAGTCAAAAAGGTTCATAAATGTCTGTGTCCCACAAGGTACATTTAGGTTTAGTTTATACGAGTAAAAAAGGTTCATAGATGTCAGGTTCCCACAAGGTACATTTAGGTCTACTTTATACGAGTCAAAAAGGTTCATAGATGTCAGGTTCCCACAAGGTACATTTAGGTCTAGTTTATACGTGTCAAAAAAGTTCATAGATGTCTGGTTCCCACAAGGTACATTTAGGTCTAGTTTATACGAGTCAAAAAGATTCATAGATGTCTGGTTCCCAAAAGGTACATTTAGGTCTAGTTTATACGAGTCAAAAACCTTCATAGATGTCTGGTTCCCACAAGGTACTTTTAGGTCTGGTTTATACGAGTCGAAAAACTTCATAGATGTCTGGTTCCCACAAGGTACATTTAGGTCTAGTTTATACGAGTCAAAAAGGTTCATAGATGTCAGCTTCCCACAAGGTACATTGAGGTCTAGTTTATACGAGTCAAAAAGGTTCATAGATGTCTGATTCCCACAAGGTACATTTAGGTCTAGTTTATACGAGTCAAAAAGGTTCATAGATGTCTGGTTCCGACAAGGTACATTTAGGTCTAGTTTCTACGAGTCAAAAACCTTCATAGATGTCTGGTTCACACAAGGTACATTTAGGTCTAGTTTATACGAGTCAAAAACCTTCATAGATGTCTGGTTCCCACAAGGTACATTTAGGTCTAGTTTGTACGAGTCAAAAAGGTTCACAGACGTTTGGTTCCAACAGGGTACATTTAGGTCTAGTTTATACGAGTCAAAAAGGTTCATAGATTTCTGGTTCCCACAAGGTACATGTAGTTCTAGTTTATACGAGTCAAAAAGGTTCATAGATGTCTGGTTCACACAAGGTACATTTAGGTCTAGTTTATACGAGTCAAAAAGTTCATTGATGTCTGATTCCCACAAGGTACATTTAGGTCTAGTTTATACGAGTCAAAAAGTTTCATAGATGTCTGGTTCCCACAAGGTACATTTAGGTCTAGTTTATACGAGTCAAAAACCTTCATAGATGTCTGGTTCACACAAGGTACATTTATGTCTAGTTTATACGAGTCAAACAGGTTCATAGATGTCTGGTTCCCACAAGGTACATTTAGGTCTAGTTTATACGAGTCAAAAAGGTTCATAGATGTCTGATTCCCACAAGGTACAATTAGGTCTAGTTTATACGAGACAAAAAGGTTCATAGTTGTCTGGTTCCGACAAGGTACATTTACGTCTAGTTTATACGAGTCAAAAAGTTTCATAGATGTCAGGTTCCCACAAGGTACATTTAGGTCTAGTTTATACGAGTCAAAAACCTTCATAGATGTCTGGTTCCCACAAGGTACATTTAGGTCTATTTTATACGAGTCAAAAAGGTTCATCGATGTCAGGTTCCCACAAGGTACATTTAAGTTTATTTTATACGAGTTAACAAGCTTCATCGATATCAGGTTCCCACAAGGTACATTTAGGTCTAGCTTATACGAGTCAAAAAGGTTCATAGATGTCAGGTTCCCACGAGGTACATTTAGGTCTAGTTTATACGAGTCAAAAAGGTTCGTAGTTGTCAGGTTCCCACAAGGTACATTTAGATCTAGTTTATACGAGTCAAAAACCTTTATAAATGTCTGGTTCCCACAAGGTACATTTAGGTCTAGTTTATACGAGTCAAAAAGGTTCATAGATGTCTGGTTCCCAGAAGGTACATTTAGGACTAGTTTATACGAGTCAAAAAGGTTCATAGATGTCAGGTTCCCACAAGGTACATTTAGGTCTAGTTTATACGAGTCAAAAAGGTTCATAGATGTCAGGTTCCCACAAGGTACATTTAGGTCTAGTTTATACGTGTCAAAAAGGTTCATAGATGTCTGGTTCCCACAAGGTACATTTAGGTCTACTTTATACGAGTCAAAAACCTTCATAGATGTCTTGTTCCCACAAGGTACATTTAGGTCTATTTTATACGAGTCAAAAATGTTCATAGATGTCTGGTTCCAACACGGTACATTTAGGTCTAGTTTGTAGGAGTCAAAAAGTTCCATAGATGTCAGGTTCCCACAAGGTACATTTAGGTCTAGTTTATACGAGTCAAAAAGGTTCGTAGATGTCAGGTTCCCACAAGGTACATTAGGTCTAGTTTATACGAGTCAAAAAGGTTCATAGATGTCTGGTTCCCACAAGGTACATTTAGGTCTAGTTTATACGAGTCAAAAAACTTCATAGATGTCTGTTTCCCACAAGGTACATTTAGGTCTAGTTTATACGAGTCAAAACGGTTCATAGATGTCAGGTTCCCACAAGTTACACTTAGGTCTAGTTTATACGAGTCAAAAAACTTCATAGATGTCTGGTTCCCACAAGGTACATTTAGGTCTAGTTTATACGAGTCAAAAACATTCATAGATCTCTGGTTCCCACAAGATACATTTAGGTCTAGTTTATACGAGTCAAAAACCTTCATAGATGTCTGGTTCCCACAAGGTACATTTAGGTCTAGTTTATACGAGTCAAAAAGGTTCATAGATGTCTGGTTCCCACAAGGTACATTTAGGTCTAGTTTATACGAGTCAAAAAGGTTCATAGATGTCTTGTTCCCACAAGGTATATTTAGGTCTAGTTTATACGAGTCAAAAAGGTTCATAGATGTCAGGTTCCCACAAGGTACATTTAAGTTTAGTTTATACGAGTTAACAAGCTTCATCGATATCAGGTTCCCACAAGGTACATTTAGGTCTAGCTTATACGAGTCAAAAAGGTTCATAGATGTCAGGTTCCCACAAGGTACATTTAGGTCTAGTTTATACGAGTCAAAAAGGTTCGTAGATGTCAGGTTCCCACAAGTTACTTTAGGTCTAGTTTATACGAGTCAAAAAGGTTCATAGATGTCTGGTTCCCACAAGGTACATTTAGGTCTAGTATATACGAGTCAAAAACCTTCATAGATGTCTGGTTCCCACAAGGTACATTTTGGTCTAGTTTATACGAGTCAAAAAGGTTCATAGATGTCTGGTTCCCACAAGGTACATTTAGGTCTAGCTTATACGAGTCAAAAAGGTTCATAGATGTCAGGTTCCCACAAGGTACATTTAGGTCTAGTTTATACGAGTCAAAAAGGTTCGTAGATGTCAGGTTCCCACAAGTTACTTTAGGTCTAGTTTATACGAGTCAAAAAGGTTCATAGATGTCTGGTTCCCACAAGGTACATTTAGGTCTAGTTTATACGAGTCAAAAACCTTCATAGATGTCTGGTTCCAACAAGGTACATTTAGTTCTAGTTTATACGAGTCAAAAAGTTTCACAGATGTCTGTTTCCCACAGGTTACTTTGAGGTCTAGTTTATACGAGTCAAAAAGGTTCATAGATGTCTGGTCCCCACAAGGTACATTTAGGTTTAGTTTATACGAGTCAAAAAGGTTCATAGATCTCAGGTTCCCACAAGGTACATTTAGGTCTAGTTTATACGAGTCAAAAAGGTTCATAGATGTCTGGTTCCCACAAGTTACATTTAGTTCTAGTTTATACGAGTCAAAAAGGTTCATAGATGTCATGTTCCCACAAGGTATATTTAGGTCTAGTTTATACGAGTCAAAAAGGTTCATAGATGTCTGGTTCCCACAGGGTACATTTAGGTCTTGTTTATACGAGTCAAAAAGGTTCATAGATGTCAGTTTCCCACAAGGTACATTAGTTCTAGTTTAAACGAGTCAAAAGGGTTCATAGATGTCAGGTTCCCACAAGGTACATTTAGGTCTAGTTTATACGAGTCAAAAAGGTTCATAGATGTCAGGTTCCCACAAGGTACATTAGGTCTAGTTTATACGAGTCAAAAAGGTTCATAGATGTCTGGATCCCACAAGGTACATTTAGGTCTAGTTTATACGAGTCAAAAAACTTCATAGATGTCTGTTTCCCACAAGGTACATTTAGGTCTAGTTTATACGAGTCAAAACGGTTCATAGATGTCAGGTTCCCACAAGTTACACTTAGGTCTAGTTTATACGAGTCAAAAAACTTCATAGATGTCTGGTTCCCACAAGGTACATTTAGGTCTAGTTTATACGACTCAAAAAGGTTCATAGATGTCTGGTTCCCACAAGGTACATTTAGGTCTAGTTTATACGAGTAAAAAACCTTCATAGATGTCTGGTTCCCACAAGGTACTTTTAGGTCTGGTTTATACGAGTCAAAAAACTTCATAGATGTCTGGTTCCAACAAGGTACATTTAGGTCTAGTTTATACGAGTCAAAAAGGTTCATAGATGTCAGCTTCCCACAAGGTACATTTAGGTCTAGATTATACGAGTCAAAAAGGTTCATAGAGGTCTGGTTCCCACAAGGTACATTTAGATCTAGTTTACACGAGTCAAAAAGGTTCATAGATGTCTGGTTCCCACAAGGTACATTTAGGTCTAGCTTATACGAGTCAAAAACCTTCATAGATGTCTGGTTCCCACAAGGTACATTTAGGTCTAGTTTATACGAGTCAAAAAGGTTCATAGATGTCTGGTTCCCACAAGGTACATTTAGGTCTAGTTTATACGAGTCAAAAGGGTTCATAGATGTCATGTTCCCACCATGTACATTTAGGTCTAGTTTATACGAGTCAAAAAGGTTCATAGATGTCTGGTTCCCACAGGGTACATTTACGTCTAGTTTATACGAGTCAAAAAGGTTCATAGATGTCAGGATCGGACAAGGTACATTTAGGTCTAGTTTATACGAGTCAAAAAACTTCATGGATGTCTGGTTCCCACAAGGTACATTTAGGTCTAGTTTATACGAGTCAAAAACCTTCATAGATGTATGGTTCCCACATGGTACATTTAGGTCTAGTTTATACGAGTCAAATAGGTTCATAGATGTCTGGTTCCCACAAGTTACATTTAGTTCAAATTATAAGAGTCACAAGGTTCATAGATGTCATGTTCCCACAAGGTACATTTAGGTCTAGTTTATACGAGTCAAAAAGGTTCATAGATGTCTGGTTCCCACTGGGTACATTTAGGTCTAGTTTATATGAGTCAAAAAGGTTCATAGATGTCAGTTTCCCACAAGGTACATTAGGTCTAGTTTAAACGAGTCAAAAAGGTTCATAGATGTCAGGTTCCCACAAGGTACATTTAGGTCTAGTTTATACGAATCAAAAAGGTTCGTAGATGTCAGGTTCCCACAAGGTACATTAGGTCTAGTTTATACGAGTCAAAAAGGTTCATAGATGTCTGGTTCACACAAGGTACATTTAGGTCAAGTTTATACGAGACAAAAAAATTCATAGATGTCTGTTTCCCACAAGGTACTTTTAGGTCTAGTTTATACGAGTCAAAACGGTTCATAGATGTCAGGTTCCCACAAGGTACACTTAGGTCTAGTTTATACGAGTCAAAAAACTTCATAGATGTCTGGTTCCCACAAGGTACATTTAGGTCTAGTTTATACGAGTCAAAAAGGTTCATAGATGTCTGGTTCCCACAAGGTACATTTAGGTCTAGTTTATACGAGTAAAAAACCTTCATAGATGTCTGGTTCCCACAAGGTACTTTTAGGTCTGGTTTATAAGAGTCAAAAAACTTCATAGATGTCTGGTTCCAACAAGGTACATTTAGGTCTAGTTTATACGAGTCAAAAAGGTTCATAGATGTCAGCTTCCCACAAGGTACATTTAGGTCTAGTTTATACGAGTCAAAAAGGTTCATAGAGGTCTGGTTCCAACAAGGTACATTTAGGTCTAGTTTACACGAGTCAAAAAGGTTCATAGATGTCTGGTTCCCACAAGGTACATTTAGGTCTAGCTTATACGAGTCAAAAAACTTCATAGATGTCTGGTTCCCACAAGGTACATTTAGGTCTAGTTTATACGAGTCAAAAAGGTTCATAGATGTCTGGTTCCCACAAGGTACATTTAGGTCTAGTTTATACGAGTCAAAAGGGTTCATAGATGTCATGTTCCCACAAGGTACATTTAGGTCTAGTTTATACGAGTCAAAAAGGTTCATAGATGTCTGGTTCCCACAGGGTACATTTACGTCTAGTTTATACGAGTCAAAAAGGTTCATAGATGTCAGGATCCCACAAGGTACATTTAGGTCTAGTTTATACGAGTCAAAAAGGTTCATAGATGTCAGGTTCCAACAAGGTCCATTTATGTCTAGTTTTACGAGTCAAAAACATTCATAGATGTCTGGTTCCCACAAGGTACATTTAGGTCTAGTTTAAACGAGTCAAAAACCTTCATGGATGTCTGGTTCCCACAAGGTACATTTAGGTCTAGTTTATACGAGTCAAAAACCTTCATAGATGTCTGGTTCCCACAAGGTACATTTAGGTCTAGTTTATACGAGTCAAAAAGGTTCATAGATGTCTGGTTCCCACAAGGTACATTTAGTTCTAGTTTATACGAGTCAAAAAGGTTGATAGATGTCTGGTTCCCACAAGGTACATTTAGGTCTAGTTTATACGAGTCAAAAAGGTTCATAGATGTCTGGTTCCCACAAGGTACATTTAAGTCTAGTTTATACGAGTCAAAAACCTTCATAGATGTCTGGTTCACACAAGGTACTTTTAGGTCTAGTTTATACGAGTCAAAATGGTTCATAGATGTCTGGTTCCCACAAGGTACATTTAGGTCTAGTTTATACGAGTCAAAAATGTTCATAGATGTCATGTTCCAACAAGGTACATTTAGGTCTAGTTTATACGAGTCAAAAAGGTTAATAGATGTCTGGTTCCCACAAGGTACATTTATGTCTAGTTTATACGACTCAAAAAACTTCATAGATGTCTGGTTCCCACAAGTTACATTTAGGTCTAGTTTATACGTGTCAAAAACCTTCATAGATGTCTGGTTCCCACAAGGTACATTTAGGTCTAGGTTATACGAGTCAAAAAGGTTCATAGATGTCTGGTTCACACAAGGTACATTTAGGTCTAGTTTATACGAATCAAAAAGTTTCATAGATGTCTGGTTCCCACAAGGTACATTTAGGTCTAGTTTATACGAGTCAAAATGGTTCATAGATGTCTGCTTCCCACAAGGTACATTTAGGTCTAGTTTATACGAGTCAAAAACATTCATAGATGTCTGGTTCCCACAAGGTACTTTTAGGTCTAGTTTATACGAGTCAAAAAACTTCATAGATGTCTGGTTCCCACAAGGTACATTTAGTTCTAGTTTATACGAGTCAAAAAGGTTCATAGATGTCAGGTTCCCTCAAGGTACATTTAGGTCTAGTTTATACGAGTCAAAAAGGTTCATAGATGTCATGTTCCCACAAGGTATATTTTCGTCTAGTTTATACGAGTCAAAAAGGTTCAAAGATGTCAGGTTCCCACCAGGTACATTATGTCTAGTTTTACGAGTCAAAAACATTCATAGATGTCTGGTTCCCACAAGGTACATTTAGGTCTAGTTTATACGAGTCAAAAACCTTCATGGATGTCTGGTTCCCACAAAGTACATTTGGGTCTAGTTTATACGAGTCAAAAACCTTCATAGATGTCTGGTTCCCACAAGGTACATTTAGTTCTAGGTTATACGAGTCAAAAAGGTTCATAGATGTCTGGTTCACACAAGGTACATTGAGGTCTAGCTTATACGAATCAAAAAGGTTCATAGATGTCTGGTTCCCACAAGGTACATTTAGGTCTAGTTTATACGAGTCAAAAAGGTTCATAGATGTCTGGTTCCCATAAGGTATATTTAGGTCTAGTTTATACGAGTCAAAAACCTTCATAGATGTCTGGTTCCCACATGGTACATTTAGGTCTAGTTTATACGAGTCAAAAAACTTCATAGATGTCTGGTTCCCACAAGGTACATTCAGGTCTAGTTTATACGAGTCAAAACGGTTCATAGATGTCTGGTTCCCACAAGGTACATTTAGGTCTAGTTTATACGAGTCAAAAACCTACATAGATGTCTGGATCCCACAAGGTAATTTTAGCTCTAGTTTATACGAGTCAAAAAACTTCATTCATGTCTGGTTCCCACAAGGTACATTTAGGTTTAGTTTATACGAGTCAAAAAGGTTCATAGATGTCAGCTTCCCACAAGGTACATTTAGGTCTAGTTTATACGAGTCAAAAAGGTTTATAGATGTCTGATTCCCACAAGGTACATTTAGGTCTAATTTATACGAATCAAAAACCTTCATAGATGTCTGGTTCCCACAAGGTACATTTAGGTCTAGTTTATACGAGTCAAAAACCTTCATAGATGTCTGGTTCCCACAAGGTACATTTAAGTCTAGTTTATACGAGTCAAAAAGGTTCATAGATGTCATGTTCCCACAAGGTACATTTAGGTCTAGTTTATACGAGTCAAAATGTTTCATAGATGTCTGGTTCCCACAGGGTACATTTAGGTCTAGTTGATACGAGTCAAAAAGATTCATAGATGTCTGGTTCCCACAAGGTATATTTAGGTCTAGTTTATACGAGTCAAAAACCTTCATAGATGTCTGGTTCCCACAAGGTACTTTTAGGTCCAGTTTATACGAGTCAAAAAGGTTCAGAGATGTCTGGTTCCCACAGGGTACATTTAGGTCTAGTTTATACGAGTCAAAAAGGTTAATAGATGTCTGGTTCCAACAAGGTACATTTAGGTCTAGTTTATACGAGTCAAAATGGTTCATAGATGTCTGTTTCCCACAAGGTACATTTAGGTCTAGTTTATACGAGTCAAAAAGGTTCATAGATGTCATGTTCCCACAAGTTACATTTAGGTCTAGTTTATACGAGTCAAAAAGGTTCATAGATGTCTGGTTCCCACAAGGTACATTTAGGTCTAGTTTATACGAGTCAAAAAGGTTCATAGATGTCTGATTCCCAGAAGGTACATTTAGGTCTAGTTTATACGAGTCAAAAAGGTTCAAAGATGTCTGGTTCCGACAAGGTACATTTAGGTCTAGTTTATACGAGTCAAAAACCTTCATAGATGTCTGGTTCACACAAGGTACATTTAGGTCTAGTTTATACGAGTCAAAAAGGTTCATAGATGTCATGTTCCCACAAGGTACATTTAGGTCTAGTTTATACGAGTCAAAATGTTTCATAGATGTCTGGTTCCCACAGGGTACATTTAGGTCTAGTTTATACGAGTCAAAAAGGTTCATAGTTGTCATGTTCCCACAAGGTACATTTATGTCTAGTTTATATGAGTCAAAAAGGTTCATGGATGTCCGGTTCCCACAAGGTACATTATGTCTAGTTTTACGTGTCAAAAACATTCATAGATGTCTGGTTCCCACAGGGTACATTTAGGTCTAGTTTATACGAGTCAAAAACCTTCATGGATGTCTGGTTCCCACAAGGTACATTTAGGTCTAGTTTATACGAGTCAAAAACCTTCATAGATGTCTGGTCCTCACAAGGTACATTTAGGTCTAGTTTATACGAGTCAAAAAGGTTTATAGATGTCTGGTTCCCAGAAGGTACATTTAGGTCTAGTTTATACGAATCAAAAAGTTTCATAGATGTCTGGTTCCCACAAGGTACATTTAGGTCTAGTTTATACGAGTCAAAAAGCTTCATGGATGTCTGGTTCCCACAAGGTACATTTAGGTCTAGTTTATACGAGTCAAAAACCTTCATAGATGTCTGGTTCTCACAAGGTACATTTAGGTCTAGTTTATACGAGTCAAAAAGATTTATAGATGTCTGGTTCCCACAAGGTACATTTAGGTCTAATTTATACGAATCAAAAACCTTCATAGATGTTTGGTTCCCACAAGGTACATTTAGGTCTAGTTTATACGAGTCAAAAAGGTTCATAGATGTCTGGTTCCCACAAGGAACATTTAGGTCTAGTTTATACGAGTCAAAAAGGTTCATAGATGTCATGTTCCCACAAGGTACATTTAGGAGTAGTTTATACGAGTCAAAATGTTTCATAGATGTCTGGTTCCCACAGGGTACATTTAGGTCTAGTTTATACGAGTCAAAAAGATTCATAGATGTCTGGTTCCCACAAGGTATATTTAGGTCTAGTTTATACGAGTCAAAAACCTTCATAGATGTCTGGTTCCCACAAGGTCCTTTTAGGTCTAGTTTATACGAGTCAAAAAGGTTCAGAGATGTCTGGTTCCCACAGGGTACATTTAGGTCTAGTTTATACGAGTCAAAAAGGTTAATAGATGTCTGGTTCCAACAAGGTACTTTTAGGTCTAGTTTATACGAGTCAAAAAGGTTCATAGATGTCTGGTTCCCACAAGGTACATTTAGGTCTAGTTTATACGAGTCAAAAAGGTTCATAGATGTCTGATTCCCAGAAGGTACATTTAGGTCTAGTTTATACGAGTCAAAAAGGTTCATAGATGTCTGGTTCCGACAAGGTACATTTAGGTCTAGTTTATACGAGTCATAAACCTTCATAGATGTCTGGTTCACACAAGGTACATTTAGGTCTAGTTTATACGAGTCAAAAACCTTCATAGATGTCTGGTTCCCACAAGGTACATTTAGTTCTAGTTTATACGAATCAAAAATGTTCACAGATGTCTGTTTCCCACAGGTTACATTTAGGTGTAGTTTATTCGAGTCAAAAAGGTTCATAGATGTCTGGTTCCCACAAGGTACATTTAGGTTTAGTTTATACGAGTCAAAAAGGTTCATAGATGTCAGGTTCCCACAAGGTACATTTAGGTCTAGTTTATACGAGTCAAAAAGGTTCATAGATGTCAGGTTCACACAAGGTACATTTAGGTCTAGTTTATACGAGTCAAAAAGGTTCATAGATGTCTGGTTCCAACAAGGTACATTTAGGCCTAGTTTATACGAGTCAAAAAGGTTCATAGATGTCAGGTTCCCAAAAGGTACATTTAGGTCTATTTTATACGAATCAAAAAGGTTCATAGATGTCTGGTTCCCACAAGGTACATTTAGGTCTAGTTTATACGAGTCATAATGGTTCATAGATGTCAGGTTCCTACAAGGTACATTTAGGTCTAGTTTATACGAGTCAAAAAGGTTCATAGATGTCAGGTTCCCACAAGGTACATTTAGGTCTAGTTTTACGAGTCAAAAACATTCATAGATGTCTGGTTCCCACAAGGTACATTTAGGTCTAGTGTATATGAGTCAAAAAACCTTCATGGATGTCTGGTTCCCACAAGGTACATTTAGTTCTAGTTTATACGAGTCAAAAACCTTCATAGATGTCTGGTTCCCACAAGGTACATTTAGGTCTAGTTTATACGAGTCAAAAAGGTTCATAGGTGTCAGGTTCCCACAAGGTACATTTAGGTCTAGTTTATACGAGTCAAAAATGTTCATAGATGTCTGGTTCCAACAAGGTACTTTTAGGTCTAGTTTATACGAGTCAAAAAGGTTCATAGATGTCTGGTTCCCAAAGGTACATTTAGGTCTATTTTATACGAGTCAAAAAGGTTGATAGATGTCTGGTTCCCACAAGGTACATTTAGGTATAGTTTATACGAGTCAAAAAGGTTCATAGATGTCTGGTTCCCACAAGATACATTTAGGTCTAGTTTATACGAGTCAAAAAACTTCATACATGTCTGGTTCCCACAAGGTACTTTTAGGTCTAGTTTATACGAGTCAAAAAACTTCATAGATGTCTGGTTCCCACAAGGTACATTTAGGTCTAGTTTATACGAGTCAAAAAGGTTCATAGATGTCTGGTTCCCACAAGGTACATTTAGGTCTAGTTTATACGAGTCAAAAAGGTTCATAGATGTCTGGTTCCCACAAGTTACATTTAGGTCTAGTTTATACGAGTAAAAAAGGTTCATAGATGTCTGGTTCCGACAAGGTACATTTAGGTCTAGTTTATACGAGTCAAAAACCTTCATAGATGTCTGGTTCACACAAGGTACATTTAGGTCTAGTTTATACGAGTCAAAAACCTTCATAGAGGTCTGGTTCCCACAAGGTACATTTAGGTCTAGTTTATACGAGTCAAAAAGGTCCACAGATGTCTGGTTCCCACAGGGAACATTTAGGTCTAGTTTATACGAGTCAAAAAGTTTCATAGATGTCTGGTTCCCACAAGGTACATTTAGGTTTAGTTTATACGAGTCAAAAAGTTTCATAGATGTCACGTTCGCACAAGGTACATTTAGGTCTAGTTTATACGAGTCAAAAAGGTTCATAGATATCAGGTTCCCACAAGGTACATTTAGGTCTAGTTTATACGAGTCAAAAAGGTTCATAGATGTCTGCTTCCCACAAGGTACATTTAGGTCTAGTTTATACGAGTCAAAAACCTTCATAGATGTCTGGTTCCCACAAGGTACTTTTAGGTCTAGTTTATCGAGTCAAAAAACTTCATAGATGTCTGGTTCCCACAAGGTACATTTAGTTCTAGTTTATACGAGTCAAAAAGGTTCATAGATGTCAGGTTCCCTCAAGGTACATTTAGGTCTAGTTTATACGTGTTAAAAAGGTTCATAGATGTCTGGTTCCCACAAGGTACATTTAGGTCTAGTTTATACGAGTCAAAAACCTTCATAGATGTCTGGTTCCCACAAGGTACATTTAGGTCTAGCTTATACGAGTCAAAAAGGTTCATAGATGTTTGGTTCCCACAAGGTACATTTAGGTCTAGTTTATACGAGTCAAAAAGGTTCATAGATGTCATGATCCCACAAGGTCCATTTAGGTCTATTTTATACGAGTCAAAAAGGTTCATTGATGTCTGGTTCCCACAGGGTACATTTACGTCTAGTTTATACGAGTCAAAAAGGTTCATAGATGTCATGTTCCCACAAGGTACATTTTCGTCTAGTTTATACGAGTCAAAAAGGTTCAAAGATGTCAGGTTCCCACCAGGTACATTATGTCTAGTTTTACGAGTCAAAAACATTCATAGATGTCTGGTTCCCACAAGGTACATTTAGGTCTAGTTTATACGAGTCAAAAACCTTCATGGATGTCTGGTTCCCACAAGGTACATTTAGGTCTAGTTTATACGAGTCAAAAACCTTCATAGATGTCTGGTTCCCACAAGGTACATTTAGTTCTAGGTTATACGAGTCAAAAAGGTTCATAGATGTCTGGTTCACACAAGGTACATTGAGGTCTAGTTTATACGAATCAAAAAGGTTCATAGATGTCTGGTTCCCACAAGGTACTTTTAGGTCTAGTTTATACGAGTCAAAAAACTTCATAGAGGTCTGGTTCCCACAAGGTACATTCAGGTCTAGTTTATACGAGTCAAAACGGTTCATAGATGTCTGGTTCCCACAAGGTACATTTAGGTCTAGTTTATACGAGTCAAAAACCTACATAGATGTCTGGATCCCACAAGGTACTTTTAGCTCTAGTTTATACGAGTCAAAAAACTTCATTCATGTCTGGTTCCCACAAGGTACATTTAGGTTTAGTTTATACGAGTCAAAAAGGTTCATAGATGTCAGCTTCCCACAAGGTACATTTAGGTCTAGTTTATACGAGTCAAAAAGGTTCATAGATGTCTGGTTCCCAAAAGGTACATTTAGTTCTAGTTTATACGATTCAAAAACCTTCATAGATGTCTGGTTCCCACAAGGTACATTTAGGTCTAGCTTATACGAGTCAAAAAACTTCATAGACGTCTGGTTCTTCCAAGGTACATTTAGGTCTAGTTTATACGAGTCAAAAAGGTTCATAGATGTCTGGTTCCCACAAGGTACATTTAGGTCTAGTTTATACGAGTCAAAAAGGTTCATAGATGTCATGTTCCCACAAGTTACATTTAGGTCTAGTTTATACAAGTCAAAAAGGTTCATAGATGTCTGGTTCCCACAGGGTACATTTAGGTCTAGTTTATACGAGTCAAAACCTTCATGGATGTCTGGTTCCCACAAGGTACATTTAGGTCTAGGTTATACGAGTCAAAAAGGTTCATAGATATCAGGTTCCCACAAGGTACATTTAGGTCTAGTTTATACGAGTCAAAAAGGTTCATAGATGTCTGCTTCCCACAAGGTACATTTAGGTCTAGGTTATACGAGTCAAAAACCTTCATAGATGTCTGGTTCCCACAAGGTACATTTAGGTCTAGTTTATACGAGTCAAAAAGGTTCATAGATGTCTGGTTCCCACAAGGTACATTTAGTTCTAGTTTATACGAGTCAAAAAGGTTCATAGATGTCAGGTTCCCACAAGGTACATTTAGGTCTAGTTTATACGAGTCAAAAAGGTTCATAGATGTCAGGTTCCAGAAGGTACATTTAGTTCTAATTTTACGAGTCAAAAACATTCATAGATCTCTGGTTCCCACAAGATACATTTAGGTCTAGTTTATACGAGTCAAAAACCTTCATAGATGTCTGGTTCCCACAAGGTACATTTAGGTGTAGTTTATACGAGTCAAAAAGGTTCATAGATTTCTGGTTCCCACAAGGTACATTTAGGTCTAGATTATACGAGTCAAAAAGATTCATAGATGTCTGGTTCCCACAAGGTACATCTAGGTCTAGTTTATACGAGTCAAAAAGGTTCATAGATGTCAGGTTCACACAAGGTACACTTAGGTCTTGTTTATACGAGACAAAAAGGTTCATAGATGTCAGGTTCCCACAAGGTACATTTAGTTCTAGTTTATACGAGTCAAAAACCTTCATAGATGTCTGGTTCACACAAGGTACATTTAGGTCTAGTTTATACGAGTCAAAAACCTTCATAGATGTCTGGTTCACACAAGGTACATTTAGGTCTAGTTTATACGAATCAAAAAGGTTCATAGATGTCTTGTTCCCACAAGGTACATTTAGGTCTAGTTTATGCGAGTCAAAATGGTTCATAGATGTCTGGTTCCCACAAGGTACCTTTACGTCTAGTTTATACGAGTCAAAAACCTACATAGATGTCTGGTTCACACAAGGTACTTTTAGGTCTACTTTATACGAGTCAAAAAAATTCATAGATGTCTGGTTCCCACAAGGTACATTTAGGTCTAGTTTATACGAGTCAAAAAGTTTCATAGATGTCTGGTTCCCACAAGGTACATTTAGGTCAAGTTTATACGAGTCAAAAACCTTCATAGATGTCTGGTTCCCACAAGGTACTTTTAGGTCTAGTTTATACTAGTCAAAAAACTTCATAGATGTCTGGTTCACACAAGGTACATTTAGGTCTAGTTTATACGAGTCAAAAAGGTTCATAGATGTCTGGTTCCCACAGGGTACATTTAGGTCTAGTTTATACGAGTCAAAAAGGTTCATAGATGTCATGTTCCCACAAGGTACATTTAGGTCTAGTTTATATGAGTCAAAAAGGTTCATAGATGTCCGGTTCCCACAAGGTACATTATGTCTAGTTTTAAGTGTCAAAAACATTCATAGATGTCTGGTTCCCACAGGGTACATTTAGGTCTAGTTTATACGAGTCAAAAACGTTCATGGATGTCTGGTTCCCACAAGGTACATTTAGGTCTAGTTTATACGAGTCAAAAAACTTCATAGATGTCTGGTTCTCACAAGGTACATTTAGGTCTAGTTTATACGAGTCAAAAAGGTTTATAGATGTCTGGTTCCCACAAGGTACATTTAGGTCTAATTTATACGAATCAAAAACCTTCATAGATGTCTGCTTCCCACAAGGTTCATTTAGGTCTAGTTTATACGAGTCAAAAAGGTTCATAGATGTCTGGTTCCCACAAGGTACATTTAGGTCTAGTTTATACGAGTCAAAAAGGTTCATAGATGTCATGTTCCCACAAGGTACATTTAGGGCTAGTTTATACGAGTCAAAATGTTTCATAGATGTCTGGTTCCCACAGGGTACATTTAGGTCTAGTTTATACAAGTCAAAAAGGTTCATAGATGTCATGTTCCCACAAGGTACATTTAGGTCTAGTTTATGCGAGTCAAAAAGGTTCATAGATGTCCGGTTCCCACAAGGTACATTATGTCTAGTTTTACGTGTCAAAAACATTCATAGATGTCTGGTTCCCACAGGGTACATTTAGATCTAGTTTATACGAGTCAAAAACCTTCATGGATGTCTGGTTCCCACAAGGTACATTTAGGTCTAGTTTATACGAGTCAAAAACCTTCATAGATGTCTGGTTCTCACAAGGTACATTTAGGTCTAGTTTATACGAGTCAAAAAGGTTTATAGATGTCTGGTTCCCACAAGGTACATTTAGGTCTAGTTTATACGAATCAAAAAGTTTCATAGATGTCTGGTGCCCACAAGGTACATTTAGGTCTAGTTTATACGAGTCAAAAAGGTTCATAGATGTCTGGTTCCCACAAGGTACATTTAGGTCTAGTTTATACGAGTCAAAAAGATTCATAGATGTCTGGTTCCCACAAGGTATATTTAGGTCTAGTTTATACGAGTCAAAAACCTTCATAGATGTCTGGTTCCCACAAGTTACTTTTAGGTCTAGTTTATACGAGTCAAAAAACTTCATAGATGTCTGGTTCCCACAAGGTACATTTAGGTCTAGTTTATACGAGTCAAAAAGGTTCAGAGATGTCTGGTTCCCACAGGGTACATTTAGGTCTAGTTTATACGAGTCAAAAAGGTTAATAGATGTCTGGTTCCCACAAGGTACATTTAGGTCTAGTTTATACGAGTCAAAATGGTTCATAGATGTCTGGTTCCCACAAGGTACATTTAGGTCTAGTTTATACGAGTCAAAAAGGTTCATAGATGTCATGTTCCCACAAGTTACATTTAGGTCTAGTTTATACGAGTCAAAAAGGTTCATAGATGTCTGGTTGCCACAAGGTACATGTAGTTCTAGTTTATACGAGTCAAAAATGTTCATAGATGTCTGGTTCCCACAAGGTACATTTAGGTCTAGTTTATACGAGTCAAAAAGATTCATAGATGTCTGATTCCCAGAAGGTACATTTAGGTCTAGTTTATACGAGTCAAAAAGGTTCATAGATGTCTGGTTCCGACAAGGTACATTTAGGTCTAGTTTATACGAGTCAAAAACCTTCATAGATGTCTGGTTCACACAAGGTACATTTAGGTCTAGTTTATACGAATCAAAAACCTTCATAGATGTCTGGTTCCCACAAGGTACATTTAGTTCTAGTTTATACGAATCAAAAAGGTTCACAGATGTCTGTTTCCCACAGGTTACATTTAGGTGTAGTTTATTCGAGTCAAAAAGGTTCATAGATGTCTGGTTCCCACAAGGTACATTTAGGTTTAGTTTATACGAGTCAAAAAGCTTCATAGATGTCAGGTTCCCACAAGGTACATTTAGGTCTAGTTTATACGAGTCAAAAAGGTTCATAGATGTCAGGTTCACACAAGGTACATTTAGGTCTAGTTTATACGAGTCAAAAAGGTTCATAGATGTCTGGTTCCAACAAGGTACATTTAGGCCTAGTTCATACGAGTCAAAAAGGTTCATAGATGTCAGGTTCCCAAAAGGTACATTTAGGTCTAGTTTATACGAGTCAAAAAGGTTCATAGATGTCTGGTTCCCACAAGGTACATTTAGGTCAAGTTTATACGAGTCATAATGGTTCATAGATGTCAGGTTCCTACAAGGTACATTTAGATCTAGTTTATACGAGTCAAAAAGGTTCATAGATGTCAGGTTCCCACAAGGTACATTTAGGTCTAGTTTTACGAGTCAAAAACATTCATAGATGTCTGGTTCCCACAAGGTACTTTTAGGTCTAGTGTATATGAGTCAAAAAACCTTCATGGATGTCTGGTTCCCACAAGGTACATTTAGTTCTAGTTTATACGAGTCAAAAACCTTCATAGATGTCTGGTTCCCACAAGGTACATTTAGGTCTAGTTTATACGAGTCAAAAAGTTTCATAGGTGTCAGGTTCCCACAAGGTACATTTAGGTCTAGTTTATACGAGTCAAAAAGATTCATAGATGTCTGCTTCCAACAAGGTACATTTAGATCTAATTTATACGAGTCAAAAAGGTTCATAGATGTCTGGTTCCCAAAGGTACATTTAGGTCTATTTTATACGAGTCAAAAAGGTTGATAGATGTCTAGTTCCCACAAGGTACATTTAGGTATAGTTTATACGTGTCAAAAAGGTTCATAGATGTCTGGTTCCCACAAGATACATTTAGGTCTAGTTTATACGAGTCAAAAAACTTCATAGATGTCTGGTTCCCACAAGGTACTTTTAGGTCTAGTTTATACGAGTCAAAAAACTTCATAGATGTCTGGTTCCCACAAGGTACATTTAGGTCTAGTTTATACGAGTCAAAAAGGTTCATAGATGTCTGGTTCCCACAAGATACATTTAGGTCTAGTTTATACGAGTCAAAAAGTTTCATAGATGTCTGGTTCCCACAAGTTACATTTAGGTCTAGTTTATACGAGTAAAAAAGGTTCATAGATGTCTGGTTCCGACAAGGTACATTTAGGTCTAGTTTATACGAGTCAAAAACCTTCATAGATGTCTGGTTCACACAAGGTACATTTAGGTCTAGTTTATACGAGTCAAAAACCTTCATAGATGTCTGGTTCCCACAAGGTACATTTAGGTCTAGTTTATACGAGTCAAAAAGGTCCACAGATGTCTGGTTCCCACAGGGTACATTTAGGTCTAGTTTATACGAGTCAAAAAGTTTCATAGATGTCTGGTTCCAACAAGGTACATTTAGGTTTAGTTTATACGAGTCAAAAAGGTTCATAGATGTCAGGTTCCCACAAGGTACATTTAGGTCTAGTTTATACGAGTCAAAAAGGTTCATAGATATCAGGTTCCAACAAGGTACATTTAGGTCTAGTTTATACGAGTCAAAACGGTTCATAGATGTCTGGTTCCCACAAGGTACATTTAGGTCTAGTTCATACGAGTCAAAAATGTTCATAGATGTCTGGTTCCCACAAGGTACATTTAGGTCTACTTTATACGAGTCAAAAACCTTCATAGATGTCTGGTTCCCACAAGGTACATTTAGGTCTAGTTTATACGAGTCAAAAAGGTTCATAGATGGCTGGTTCCAACAAGGTACATTTAGGCCTAGTTTATACGAGTCAAAAAGGTTCATAGATGTCAGGTTCCCAAAAGGTACATTTAGGTCTAGTTTATACGAGTCAAAAAGGTTCATAGTTGTATTGTTCCCACAAGGTACATTTAGGTCTAGTTTATACGAGTCATAAAGGTTCATAGATGTCAGATTCCCACAAGGTACATTTAGGTCTAGTTTATACGAGTCAAAAAGGTTCATAGATGTCAGGTTCCCACAAGGTACATTTAGGTCTAGTTTTACGAGTCAAAAACATTCATAGATGTCTGCTTCCCACAAGGTACATTTAGGTCTAGTTTATACGAGTCAAAAAACTTCATGGATGTCTGGTTCCCACAAGGTATATTCAGGTATAATTTATACGAGTCAAAAACCATCATAGATGTCTGGTTCCCACAAGGTACATTTAGGTCTAGTTTATACGAGTCAAAAAGGTTCATAGATGTCAGGTTCCCACAAGGTACATTTAGGTCTAGTTTATACGAATCAAAAAGGTTCATAGATGTCTGGTTCCCACAAGGTACATTTAGGTCTAATTTATACGAGTCACAAAGGTTCATAGATGTCTGGTTCCCACAAGGTACATTTAGGTCTAGTTTATACGAGTCATAAAGGTTCATAGATGTCAGGTTCCCACAAGGTCCATTTATGTCTAGTTTATACGAGTCAAAAAGGATCATAGATGTCAGGTTCCCACAAGGTACATTTAGGTCTAGTTTATACGAGTCAAAAACCTTCATAGATGTCTGGTTCCCACAAGGTACATTTAGGTCTAGTTTATACGAGTCAAAAACATTCATAGATGTCTGGTTCCCACAAGGTACATTTAGGTCTACTTTATTCGAGTCAAAAAACTTCATAGATGTCTGGTTCCCACAAGGTATATTTAGGTCTAGTTTATACGAGTCAAAAAGGTTCATAGATGTCAGGTTCCCACAAGGTACATTTAGGTCTAGCTTATACGAGTCAAAAAGGTTCATAGATGTCAGGTTCCTACAATGTACATTTAGGTCTAATTCATACGAGTCAAAAAGGTTCATAGATATCAGGTTCCCACAAGGTACATTTAGGTCTAGTTTATACGTGTCAAAAAGGTTCATAGATGTCTGGTGCCAACAAAGTACATTTAGGTCTAGTTTATACGAGTCAAAAAGGTTCATAGATGTCTGGTTCCCACAAGGTACATTTAGGTTTAGTTTATACGAGTCAAAAAGGTTCATAGATGTCAGGTTCCCACAAGGTACATTTAGGTCTAGTTTATACGAGTCAAAAAGGTTCATAGATATCAGGTTCCCACAAGGTACATTTAGGTCTAGTTTATACGAGTCAAAACGGTTCATAGATGTCTGGTTCCCACAAGGTACATTTAGGTCTAGTTCATACGAGTCAAAAATGTTCATAGATGTCTGGTTCCCACAAGGTACATTTAGGTCTACTTTATAGGAGTCAAAAACCTTCATAGATGTCTGGTTCCCACAAGGTACATTTAGGTCTAGTTTATACGAGTCAAAAAGGTTCATAGATGGCTGGTTCCAACAAGGTACATTTAGGCCTAGTTTATACGAGTCAAAAAGGTTCATAGATGTCAGGTTCCCAAAAGGTACATTTAGGTCTAGTTTATACGAGTCAAAAAGGTTCATAGTTGTCTGGTTCCCACAAGGTACATTTAGGTCTAGTTTATACGAGTCATAAAGGTTCATAGATGTCAGATTCCCACAAGGTACATTTAGGTCTAGTTTATACGAGTCAAAAAGGTTCATAGATGTCAGGTTCCCACAAGGTACATTTAGGTCTAGTTTTACGAGTCAAAAACATTCATAGATGTCTGCTTCCCACAAGGTACATTTAGGTCTAGTTTATACGAGTCAAAAAACTTCATGGATGTCTGGTTCCCACAAGGTATATTCAGGTATAATTTATACGAGTCAAAAACCATCATAGATGTCTGGTTCCCACAAGGTACATTTAGTTCTAGTTTATACGAGTCAAAAAGGTTCATAGATGTCAGGTTCCCACAAGGTACATTTAGGTCTAGTTTATACGAATCAAAAAGGTTCATAGATGTCTGGTTCCCACAAGGTACATTTAGGTCTAATTTATACGAGTCACAAAGGTTCATAGATGTCTGGTTCCCACAAGGTACATTTAGGTCTAGTTTATACGAGTCATAAAGGTTCATAGATGTCAGGTTCCCACAAGGTACATTTATGTCTAGTTTATACGAGTCAAAAAGGTTCATAGATGTCAGGTTCCCACAAGGTACATTTAGGTCTAGTTTATACGAGTCAAAAACCTTCATAGATGTCTGGTTCCCACAAGGTACATTTAGGTCTAGTTTATACGAGTCAAAAACATTCATAGATGTCTGGTTCCCACAAGGTACATTTAGGTCTACTTTATACGAGTCAAAAAACTTCATAGATGTCTGGTTCCCACAAGGTATATTTAGGTCTAGTTTATACGAGTCAAAAAGGTTCATAGATGTCAGGTTCCCACAAGGTACATTTAGGTCTAGCTTATACGAGTCAAAAAGGTTCATAGATGTCAGGTTCCTACAATGTACATTTAGGTCTAATTTATACGAGTCAAAAAGGTTCATAGATATCAGGTTCCCACAAGGTACATTTAGGTCTAGTTTATACGTGTCAAAAAGGTTCATAGATGTCTGGTGCCAACAAGGTACATTTAGGTCTAGTTTATACGAGTCAAAAAGGTTCATAGATGTCTGGTTCCCACAAGGTACATTTAGTTCTACTTTATACGAGTCAAAAAACTTCATAGATGTCTGGTTCCCACAAGGTATATTTAGGTCTAGTTTATACGAGTCAAAAAGATTCATAGATTTCTGGTTCCAACAAGGTACATTTAGGTCTAGGGTATACGAGTCTAAAACATTCATAGATGTCTGGTTCCCACAAGGTACATCTAGTTCTAGTTTATACGAGTCAAAAAGGTTCATAGATGTCAGGTTCACACAAAGTACACTTAGGTCTAGTTTATACGAGATAAAAAGGTTCATAGATGTCAGGTTCCCACAAGGTACATTTAGTTCTAGTTTATACGAGTCAAAAACCTTCATAGATGTCTGGTTCACACAAGGTACATTTAGGTCTAGTTTATACGAGTCAAAAACCTTCATAGACGTCTGGTTCCCACAAGGTACATTTAGGTCTAGTTTATACGTGTCAAAAACCTTCATAGATGTCTGGTTCTTACAAGGTACATTTAGGTCTAGGTTATACGAGTCAAAAAGTTTCATAGATGTCTGGTTCACACAAGGTACATTTAGGTCTAGTTTATACGAATCAAAAAGGTTCATAGATGTCTTGTTCCTACAAGGTACATTTAGGTCTAGTTTATACGAGTCAAAAAGGTACATAGATGTCTGGTTCCCACAAGGTACATTTAGGTCAAGTTTATACGAGTCAAAAACCTTCATAGATGTCTGGTTCCCACAAGGTACATTTAGGTCTAGTTTATACGAGTCAAAAAGGTTCATAGATGTCATTTTCCCACAAGGTACATTTAGGTCTAATTTATACGAGTCAAAAAGGTTCATAGATGTCTGGTTCCCACAAGGTACATTTAGTCTAGTTTATACGAGTCAAAAACCTTCATAGATGTCTGGTTCCCACAAGGTACATTTAGGTCTAGCTGATACGAGTCAAAAAACTTCATAGATGTCTGGTTCCCACAAGGTACATTTAGGTCTACTTTATACGAGTCAAAAACCTTCATAGATGTCTGGTTCCCACAAGGTACATTTAGGTCTAGTTTATACGAGTCAAAAAGGTTCATAGATGGCTGGTTCCAACAAGGTACATTTAGGCCTAGTTTATACGAGTCAAAAAGGTTCATAGATGTCAGGTTCCCAAAAGGTACATTTAGGTCTAGTTTATACGAGTCAAAAAGGTTCATAGTTGTCTGGTTCCCACAAGGTACATTTAGGTCTAGTTTATACGAGTCATAAAGGTTCATAGATGTCAGATTCCCACAAGGTACATTTAGGTCTAGTTTATACGAGTCAAAAAGGTTCATAGATGTCAGGTTCCCACAAGGTACATTTAGGTCTAGTTTTACGAGTCAAAAACATTCATAGATGTCTGCTTCCCACAAGGTACATTTAGGTCTAGTTTATACGAGTCAAAAAACTTCATGGATGTCTGGTTCCCACAAGGTATATTCAGGTATAATTTATACGAGTCAAAAACCATCATAGATGTCTGGTTCCCACAAGGTACATTTAGGTCTAGTTTATACGAGTCAAAAAGGTTCATAGATGTCAGGTTCCCACAAGGTACATTTAGGTCTAGTTTATACGAATCAAAAAAATTCATAGATGTCTGGTTCCCACAAGGTACATTTAGGTCTAATTTATACGAGTCACAAAGGTTCATAGATGTCTGGTTCCCACAAGGTACATTTAGGTCTAGTTTATACGAGTCATAAAGGTTCATAGATGTCAGGTTCCCACAAGGTACATTTATGTCTAGTTTATACGAGTCAAAAAGGTTCATAGATGTCAGGTTCCCACAAGGTACATTTAGGTCTAGTTTATACGAGTCAAAATCCTTCATAGATGTCTGGTTCCCACAAGGTACATTTAGGTCTAGTTTATACGAGTCAAAAACATTCATAGATGTCTGGTTCCCACGAGGAACATTTAGGTCTACTTTATACGAGTCTAAAAACTTCATAGATGTCTGGTTCCCACAAGGTATATTTAGGTCTAGTTTATACGAGTCAAAAAGGTTCATAGATGTCAGGTTCCCACAAGGTACATTTAGGTCTAGCTTATACGAGTCAAAAAGGTTCATAGATGTCAGGTTCCTACAATGTACATTTAGGTCTAATTTATACGAGTCAAAAAGGTTCATAGATATCAGGTTCCCACAAGGTACATTTAGGTCTAGTTTATACGTGTCAAAAAGGTTCATAGATGTCTGGTGCCAACAAGGTACATTTAGGTCTAGTTTATACGAGTCAAAAAGGTTCATAGATGTCTGGTTCCCACAAGGTACATTTAGTTCTACTTTATACGAGTCAAAAAACTTCATAGATGTCTGGTTCCCACAAGGTATATTTAGGTCTAGTTTATACGAGTCAAAAAGATTCATAGATTTCTGGTTCCAACAAGGTACATTTAGGTCTAGGGTATACGAGTCTAAAACATTCATAGATGTCTGGTTCCCACAAGGTACATCTAGTTCTAGTTTATACGAGTCAAAAAGGTTCATAGATGTCAGGTTCACACAAAGTACACTTAGGTCTAGTTTATACGAGATAAAAAGGTTCATAGATGTCAGGTTCCCACAAGGTACATTTAGTTCTAGTTTATACGAGTCAAAAACCTTCATAGATGTCTGGTTCACACAAGGTACATTTAGGTCTAGTTTATACGAGTCAAAAACCTTCATAGACGTCTGGTTCCCACAAGGTACATTTAGGTCTAGTTTATACGTGTCAAAAACCTTCATAGATGTCTGGTTCCCACAAGGTACATTTAGGTCTAGGTTATACGAGTCAAAAAGGTTCATAGATGTCTGGTTCACACAAGGTACATTTAGGTCTAGTTTATACGAATCAAAAAGGTTCATAGATGTCTTGTTCCTACAAGGTACATTTAGGTCTAGTTTATACGAGTCAAAATGGTTCATAGATGTCTGGTTCCCACAAGGTACAATTAGGTCTAGTTTATACGAGTCAAAAACCTTCATAGATGTCTGGTTCACACAAGGTACTTTTAGGTCTAGTTTATACGAGACAAAAAACTTCATAGATGTCTGGTTCCCACAAGGTACATTTAGGTCTAGTTTATACGAGTCAAAAAGGTACATAGATGTCTGGTTCCCACAAGGTACATTTAGGTCTAGTTTATACGAGTCAAAAAGGTTCATAGTTGTCTGGTTCCCACAAGGTACATTTAGGTCTAGTTTATACGAGTCATAAAGGTTCATAGATGTCAGATTCCCACAAGGTACATTTAGGTCTAGTTTATACGAGTCAAAAAGGTTCATAGATGTCAGGTTCCCACAAGGTACATTTAGGTCTAGTTTTACGAGTCAAAAACATTCATAGATGTCTGCTTCCCACAAGGTACATTTAGGTCTAGTTTATACGAGTCAAAAAACTTCATGGATGTCTGGTTCCCACAAGGTATATTCAGGTATAATTTATACTTGTCAAAAACCATCATAGATGTCTGGTTCCCACAAGGTACATTTAGGTCTAGTTTATACGAGTCAAAAAGGTTCATAGATGTCAGGTTCCCACAAGGTACATTTAGGTCTAGTTTATACGAATCAAAAAGGTTCATAGATGTCTGGTTCCCACAAGGTACATTTAGGTCTAATTTATACGAGTCACAAAGGTTCATAGATGTCTGGTTCCCACAAGGTACATTTAGGTCTAGTTTATACGAGTCATAAAGGTTCATAGATGTCAGGTTCCCACAAGGTACATTTATGTCTAGTTTATACGAGTCAAAAAGGTTCATAGATGTCAGGTTCCCACAAGGTACATTTAGGTCTAGTTTATACGAGTCAAAATCCTTCATAGATGTCTGGTTCCCACAAGGTACATTTAGGTCTAGTTTATACGAGTCAAAAACATTCATAGATGTCTGGTTCCCACAAGGTACATTTAGGTCTACTTTATACGAGTCTAAAAACTTCATAGATGTCTGGTTCCCACAAGGTATATTTAGGTCTAGTTTATACGAGTCAAAAAGGTTCATAGATGTCAGGTTCCCACAAGGTACATTTAGGTCTAGCTTATACGAGTCAAAAAGGTTCATAGATGTCAGGTTCCTACAATGTACATTTAGGTCTAATTTATACGAGTCAAAAAGGTTCATAGATATCAGGTTCCCACAAGGTACATTAGGTCTAGTTTATACGTGTCAAAAAGGTTCATAGATGTCTGGTGCCAACAAGGTACATTTAGGTCTAGTTTATACGAGTCAAAAAGGTTCATAGATGTCTGGTTCCCACAAGGTACTTTTAGTTCTACTTTATACGAGTCAAAAAACTTCATAGATGTCTGGTTCCCACAAGGTATATTTAGGTCTAGTTTATACGAGTCAAAAAGATTCATAGATTTCTGGTTCCAACAAGGTACATTTAGGTCTAGGGTATACGAGTCTAAAACATTCATAGATGTCTGGTTCCCACAAGGTACATCTAGTTCTAGTTTATACGAGTCAAAAAGGTTCATAGATGTCAGGTTCACACAAAGTACACTTAGGTCTAGTTTATACGAGATAAAAAGGTTCATAGATGTCAGGTTCCCACAAGGTACATTTAGTTCTAGTTTATACGAGTCAAAAACCTTCATAGATGTCTGGTTCACACAAGGTACATTTAGGTCTAGTTTATACGAGTCAAAAACCTTCATAGACGTCTGGTTCCCACAAGGTACATTTAGGTCTAGTTTATACGTGTCAAAAACCTTCATAGATGTCTGGTTCCCACAAGGTACATTTAGGTCTAGGTTATACGAGTCAAAAAGGTTCATAGATGTCTGGTTCACACAAGGTACATTTAGGTCTAGTTTATACGAATCAAAAAGGTTCATAGATGTCTTGTTCCTACAAGGTACATTTAGGTCTAGTTTATACGAGTCAAAATGGTTCATAGATGTCTGGTTCCCACAAGGTACATTGAGGTCTAGTTTATACGAGTCAAAAACCTTCATAGATGTCTGGTTCACACAAGGTACTTTTAGGTCTAGTTTATACGAGACAAAAAACTTCATAGATGTCTGGTTCCCACAAGGTACATTTAGGTCTAGTTTATACGAGTCAAAAAGGTACATAGATGTCTGGTTCCCACAAGGTACATTTAGGTCAAGTTTATACGAGTCAAAAACCTTCATAGATGTCTGGTTCCAACAAGGTACATTTAGGTCTAGTTTATACGAGTCAAAAAGGTTCATAGATGTCATTTTCCCACAAGGTACATTTAGGTCTAGTTTATACGAGTCAAAAAGGTTCATAGATGTCTGGTTCCCACAAGGTACATTTAGTCTAGTTTATACGAGTCAAAAACCTTCATAGATGTCTGGTTCCCACAAGGTACATTTAGGTCTAGCTGATACGAGTCAAAAACCTTCATAGATGTCTGGTTCCCACAAGGTACATTTAGGTCTAGTTTATACGAGTCAAAAAGCTTCATAGATGTCTGGTTCCCACAAGGTACATTGAGGTCTAGTTTATACGAGTCAAAAAGGTTCATAGATGTCATGTTCCCACAAGGTACATTTAGGTCTAGTTTATACGAGTCAAAAGAATTCATAGATGTCTGGTTCCCACAAGGTACATTTAGGTCTAGTTTATTCGAGTCAAAAAGGTTCAGAGATGTCTGGTTCCCACAGGGTACATTTAGGTCTAGTTTATACGAGTCAAAAAGGTTCATAGATGTCTGGTTCCCACAAGGTACATTTAGTTCTAATTTATACGAGTCAAAAAGGTTCATAGATGTCATGTTCCCACAAGTTACATTTAGGTCTAGTTTATACGAGTCAAAAAGGTTCATAGATGTCTGGTTCCCACAAGGTACATGTAGTTCTAGTTTATACGAGTTAAAAAGCTTCATACATGTCTGGTTCCCACAAGGTACATGTAGTTCTAGTTTATACGAGTTAAAAACCTTCATAGATGTCTGGTTCACACAAGGTACATTTAGGTCTAGTTTGTACGAGTCAAAAACCTTCATAGATGTCTGGTTCCCACAAGGTACATTTAGTTCTAGTTTATACGAATCAAAAAGGTTCACAGATGTCTGTTTCCCACAGGTTACATTTAGGTGTAGTTTATACGAGTCAAAAAGGTTCATAGATGTCAGGTTCACACAAGGTACATTTAGGTCTCGTTTATACGACTCAAAAAGGTTCATAGATGTCTGGTTCCCACAAGGTACATTTAGGTCTACTTTATACGAGTCAAAAACCTTCATAGATGTCTAGTTCCCACAAGGTACATTTAGGTCTAGTTTATACGAGTCAAAAAGGTTCATAGATGTCTGGTTCCAACAAGGTACTTTTAGACCTAGTTTATACGAGTCAAAAAGGTTCATAGATGTCAGGTTCCCACAAGGTACATTTAGGTCTAGTTTATACGAGTCAAAAAGGTTCATAGATGTCTGGTTCCCACAAGGTACATTTAGGTCTAGTTTATACGAGTCATAAAGGTTCATAGATGTCAGGTTCCTACAAGGTACATTTAGGTCTAGTTTATACGAGTCAAAAAGGTTCATAAATGTCAGGTTCCCACAAGGTACATTTAGATCTAGTTTTACGAGTCAAAAACATTCATAGATGTCTGGTTCCCACAAGGTACATTTAGGTCTAGTGTATACGAGTCAAAAACCTTCATGGATGTCTGGTTCCTACAAGGTACATTTAGTTCTAGTTTATACGAGTCAAAAACCTTCATAGATGTCTGGTTCCCACAAGGTATATTTAGGTCTAGTTTATACGAGTCAAAAAGGTTCATAGATGTCAGGTTCCCACAAGGTACATTTAGGTCTAGTTTATACGAGTCAAAAAGGTTCATAGATGTCTGGTTCCAACAAGGTACATTTAGGTCTAGTTTATACGAGTCAAAAACCTTCATAGATGTCTGGTTCCCACAAGGTACATTTAGGTCTATTTTATACGAGTCAAAAAGGTTGATAGATGTCTGGTTCCCACAAGGTACATTTAGGTCTAGTTTATACGAGTCAAAAAGTTTCATAGATGTCTGGTTCCCACAAGATACATTTAGGTCTAGTTTATACGAGTCAAAAAACTTCATAGATGTCTGGTTCCCACAAGGTACTTTTAGGTCTAGTTTATACGAGTCAAAAAACTTCATAGATGTCTGGTTCCCACAAGGTACATTTAGGTCTAGTTTATACGAGTCAAAAAGGTTCATAGATGTCTGGTTCCCACAAGGTACATTTAGGTCTAGTTTATACGAGAAAAAAGGTTCATAGATGTCTGGTTCCGACAAGGTACATTTAGGTCTAGTTTATACGAGTCAAAAACCTTCATAGATGTCTAGTTCACACAAGGTACATTTAGGTCTACTTTATACGAGTCAAAAACCTTCATAGATGTCTGGTTCCCACAAGGTACATTTAGGTCTAGTTTATACGAGTCAAAAAGGTTCATAGATGTCTGGTTCCAACAAGGTACATTTAGGCCTAGTTTATACGAGTCAAAAAGGTTCATAGATGTCAGGTTCCCAAAAGGTACATTTAGGTCTAGTTTATACGAGTCAAAAAGGTTCATAGTTGTCTGGTTCCCACAAGGTACATTTAGGTCTAGTTTATACGAGTCATAAAGGTTCATAGATGTCAGATTCCCACAAGGTACATTTAGGTCTAGTTTTAAGAGTCAAAAAGGTTCATAGATGTCAGGTTCCCACAAGGTACATTTAGGTCTAGTTTATACGAGTCAAAAAGGTTCATAGATGTCTGGTTCCCACAAGGTACATTTAGGTCTAGTTCATACGAGTCAAAAATGTTCATAGATGTCTGGTTCCCACAAGGTACATTTAGGTCTACTTTATACGAGTCAAAAACCTTCATAGATGTCTGGTTCCCACAAGGTACATTTAGGTCTAGTTTATACGAGTCAAAAAGGTTCATAGATGTCATTTTCCCACAAGGTACATTTAGGTCTAGTTTATACGAGTCAAAAAGGTTCATAGATGTCTGGTTCCCACAAGGTACATTTAGTCTAGTTTATACGAGTCAAAAACCTTCATAGATGTCTGGTTCCCACAAGGTACATTTAGGTCAAGCTGATACGAGTCAAAAACCTTCATAGATGTCTGGTTCCCACAAGGTACATTTAGGTCTAGTTTATACGAGTCAAAAAGGTTCATAGATGTCTGGTTCCCACAAGGTACATTGAGGTCTAGTTTATACGAGTCAAAAAGGTTCATAGATGTCATGTTCCCACAAGGTACATTTAGGTCTAGTTTATACGAGTCAAAAAGGTTCATAGATGTCTGGTTCCCACAGGGTACATTTAGGTCTAGTTTATACGAGTCAAAAAGGTTCATAGATGTCAGGTTCCCACAAGGTACATTATGTCTAGTTTTACGTGTCAAAAACATTCATAGATGTCTGGTTCCCACAGGGTACATTTAGGTCTAGTTTATACGAGTCAAAAAACTTCATAGATGTCTGGTTCCCACAAGGTACTTTTAGGTCTAGTTTATACGAGTCAAAAAAATTCATAGATGTCTGGTTCCCACAAGGTACATTTAGGTCTAGTTTATTCGAGTCAAAAAGGTTCAGAGATGTCTGGTTCCCACAGGGTACATTTAGGTCTAGTTTATACGAGTCAAAAAGGTTCATAGATGTCTGGTTCCCACAAGGTACATTTAGGTCTAGTTTATACGTGTCAAAAAGGTTCATAGATGTCATGTTCCCACAAGTTACATTTAGGTCTAGTTTATACGAGTCAAAAAGGTTCATAGATGTCTGGTTCCCACAAGGTACATGTAGTTCTAGTTTATACGAGTTAAAAAGCTTCATAGATGTCTGGTTCCCACAAGGTACATGTAGTTCTAGTTTATACGAGTTAAAAACCTTCATAGATGTCTGGTTCACACAAGGTACATTTAGGTCTAGTTTATACGAGTCAAAAACCTTCATAGATGTCTGGTTCCCACAAGGTACATTTATTTCTAGTTTATACGAATCAAAAAGGTTCACAGATGTCTGTTTCCCACAGGTTACATTTAGGTGTAGTTTATACGAGTCAAAAAGGTTCATAGATGTCTGGTTCCCACAAGGTACATTTAGGTTTAGTTTATACGAGTCAAAAAGGTTCATAGATGTCAGGTTCCCACAAGATACATTTAGGTCTAGTTTATACGAGTCAAAAAGGTTCATAGATGTCAGGTTCCCACAAGATACATTTATTTCTAGTTTATACGAGTCAAAAACCTTCATAGATGTCTGGTTCCAACAAGGTACATTTAGGTTTAGTTTATACGAGTCAAAAACCTTCATAGATGCCTGGTTCCCACGAGGTACATTTAGGTCTAGTTTATACGAGTCAAAAACCTTCATAGATGTCTGGTTCCCACAAGGTACATTTAGTTCTAGTTTATACGAATCAAAAAGGTTCATAGATGTCTGTTTCCCACAGGTTACATTTAGGTGTAGTTTATACGAGTAAAAAAGGTTCATAGATGTCTGGTTCCCACAAGGTAAATTTAGGTTTAGTTTATACGAGTCAAAAAGGTTCATAGATGTCAGGTTCCCACAAGGTACATTTAGGTCTAGTTTATACGAGTCAAAAAGGTTCATAGATGTCTGGTTCCCACAAGGTACATTTAGGTCTAGTTTATACGAGAAAAAAGGTTCATAGATGTCTGGTTCCGACAAGGTACATTTAGGTCTAGTTTATACGAGTCAAAAACCTTCATAGATGTCTAGTTCACACAAGGTACATTTAGGTCTACTTTATACGAGTCAAAAACATTCATAGATGTCTGGTTCCCACAAAGTACATTTAGGTCTAGTTTATACGAGTCAAAAAGGTTCATAGATGTCTGGTTCCCACAAGGTACATTTAGTCTAGTTTATACGAGTCAAAAACCTTCATAGATGTCTGGTTCCCACAAGGTACATTTAGGTCTAGCTGATACGAGTCAAAAACCTTCATAGATGTCTGGTTCCCACAAGGTACATTTAGGTCTAGTTTATACGAGTCAAAAAGCTTCATAGATGTCTGGTTCCCACAAGGTACATTGAGGTCTAGTTTATACGAGTCAAAAAGGTTCATAGATGTCATGTTCCCACAAGGTACATTTAGGTCTAGTTTATACGAGTCAAAAAAATTCATAGATGTCTGGTTCCCACAAGGTACATTTAGGTCTAGTTTATTCGAGTCAAAAAGGTTCAGAGATGTCTGGTTCCCACAGGGTACATTTAGGTCTAGTTTATACGAGTCAAAAAGGTTCATAGATGTCTGGTTCCCACAAGGTACATTTAGGTCTAATTTATACGAGTCAAAAAGGTTCATAGATGTCATGTTCCCACAAGTTACATTTAGGTCTAGTTTATACGAGTCAAAAAGGTTCATAGATGTCTGGTTCCCACAAGGTACATGTAGTTCTAGTTTATACGAGTTAAAAAGCTTCATAGATGTCTGGTTCCCACAAGGTACATGTAGTTCTAGTTTATACGAGTTAAAAACCTTCATAGATGTCTGGTTCACACAAGGTACATTTAGGTCTAGTTTGTACGAGTCAAAAACCTTCATAGATGTCTGGTTCCCACAAGGTACATTTAGTTCTAGTTTATACGAATCAAAAAGGTTCACAGATGTCTGTTTCCCACAGGTTACATTTAGGTGTAGTTTATACGAGTCAAAAAGGTTCATAGATGTCAGGTTCACACAAGGTACATTTAGGTCTCGTTTATACGACTCAAAAAGGTTCATAGATGTCTGGTTCCCACAAGGTACATTTAGGTCTACTTTATACGAGTCAAAAACCTTCATAGATGTCTAGTTCCCACAAGGTACATTTAGGTCTAGTTTATACGAGTCAAAAAGGTTCATAGATGTCTGGTTCCAACAAGGTACTTTTAGGCCTAGTTTATACGAGTCAAAAAGGTTCATAGATGTCAGGTTCCCAAAAGGTACATTTAGGTCTAGTTTATACGAGTCAAAAAGGTTCATAGATGTCTGGTTCCCACAAGGTACATTTAGGTCTAGTTTATACGAGTCATAAAGGTTCATAGATGTCAGGTTCCTACAAGGTACATTTAGGTCTAGTTTATACGAGTCAAAAAGGTTCATAAATGTCAGGTTCCCACAAGGTACATTTAGATCTAGTTTTACGAGTCAAAAACATTCATAGATGTCTGGTTCCCACAAGGTACATTTAGGTCTAGTGTATACGAGTCAAAAACCTTCATGGATGTCTGGTTCCTACAAGGTACATTTAGTTCTAGTTTATACGAGTCAAAAACCTTCATAGATGTCTGGTTCCCACAAGGTATATTTAGGTCTAGTTTATACGAGTCAAAAAGGTTCATAGATGTCAGGTTCCCACAAGGTACATTTAGGTCTAGTTTATACGAGTCAAAAAGGTTCATAGATGTCTGGTTCCAACAAGGTACATTTAGGTCTAGTTTATACGAGTCAAAAACCTTCATAGATGTCTGGTTCCCACAAGGTACATTTAGGTCTATTTTATACGAGTCAAAAAGGTTGATAGATGTCTGGTTCCCACAAGGTACATTTAGGTCTAGTTTATACGAGTCAAAAAGTTTCATAGATGTCTGGTTCCCACAAGATACATTTAGGTCTAGTTTATACGAGTCAAAAAACTTCATAGATGTCTGGTTCCCACAAGGTACTTTTAGGTCTAGTTTATACGAGTCAAAAAACTTCATAGATGTCTGGTTCCCACAAGGTACATTTAGGTCTAGTTTATACGAGTCAAAAAGGTTCATAGATGTCTGGTTCCCACAAGGTACATTTAGGTCTAGTTTATACGAGAAAAAAGGTTCATAGATGTCTGGTTCCGACAAGGTACATTTAGGTCTAGTTTATACGAGTCAAAAACCTTCATAGATGTCTAGTTCACACAAGGTACATTTAGGTCTACTTTATACGAGTCAAAAACCTTCATAGATGTCTGGTTCCCACAAGGTACATTTAGGTCTTGTTTATACGAGTCAAAAAGGTTCATAGATGTCTGGTTCCAACAAGGTACATTTAGGCCTAGTTTATACGAGTCAAAAAGGTTCATAGATGTCAGGTTCCCAAAAGGTACATTTAGGTCTAGTTTATACGAGTCAAAAAGGTTCATAGTTGTCTGGTTCCCACAAGGTACATTTAGGTCTAGTTTATACGAGTCATAAAGGTTCATAGATGTCAGATTCCCACAAGGTACATTTAGGTCTAGTTTTAAGAGTCAAAAAGGTTCATAGATGTCAGGTTCCCACAAGGTACATTTAGGTCTAGTTTATACGAGTCAAAAAGGTTCATAGATGTCTGGTTCCCACAAGGTACATTTAGGTCTACTTTATACGAGTCAAAAACCTTCATAGATGTCTGGTTCCCACAAGGTACATTTAGGTCTAGTTTATACGAGTCAAAAAGGTTCATAGATGTCATTTTCCCACAAGGTACATTTAGGTCTAGTTTATACGAGTCGAAAAGGTTCATAGATGTCTGGTTCCCACAAGGTACATTTAGTCTAGTTTATACGAGTCAAAAACCTTCATAGATGTCTGGTTCCCACAAGGTACATTTAGGTCAAGCTGATACGAGTCAAAAACCTTCATAGATGTCTGGTTCCCACAAGGTACATTTAGGTCTAGTTTATACGAGTCAAAAAGGTTCATAGATGTCTGGTTCCCACAAGGTACATTGAGGTCTAGTTTATACGAGTCAAAAAGGTTCATAGATGTCATATTCCCACAAGGTACATTTAGGTCTAGTTTATACGAGTCAAAAAGGTTCATAGATGTCTGGTTCCCACAGGGTACATTTAGGTCTAGTTTATACGAGTCAAAAAGGTTCATAGATGTCAGGTTCCCACAAGGTACATTATGTCTAGTTTTACGTGTCAAAAACATTCATAGATGTCTGGTTCCCACAGGGTACATTTAGGTCTAGTTTATACGAGTCAAAAAACTTCATAGATGTCTGGTTCCCACAAGGTACTTTTAGGTCTAGTTTATACGAGTCAAAAAATTCATAGATGTCTGGTTCCCACAAGGTACATTTAGGTCTAGTTTATTCGAGTCAAAAAGGTTCAGAGATGTCTGGTTCCCACAGGGTACATTTAGGTCTAGTTTATACGAGTCAAAAAGGTTCATAGATGTCTGGTTCCCACAAGGTACATTTAGGTCTAGTTTATACGAGTCAAAAAGGTTCATAGATTTTATGTTCCCACAAGTTACATTTAGGTCTAGTTTATACGAGTCAAAAAGGTTCATAGATGTCTGGTTCCCACAAGGTACATGTAGTTCTAGTTTATACGAGTTAAAAAGCTTCATAGATGTCTGGTTCCCACAAGGTACATGTAGTTCTAGTTTATACGAGTTAAAAACCTTCATAGATGTCTGGTTCACACAAGGTACATTTAGGTCTAGTTTATACGAGTCAAAAACCTTCATAGATGTCTGGTTCCCACAAGGTACATTTAGTTCTAGTTTATACGAATCAAAAAGGTTCACAGATGTCTGTTTCCCACAGGTTACATTTAGGTGTAGTTTATACGAGTCAAAAAGGTTCATAGATGTCTGGTTCCCACAAGGTACATTTAGGTTTAGTTTATACGAGTCAAAAAGGTTCATAGATGTCAGGTTCCCACAAGATACATTTAGGTCTAGTTTATACGAGTCAAAAAGGTTCATAGATGTCAGATTCCCACAAGATACATTTATTTCTAGTTTATACGAGTCAAAAACCTTCATAGATGTCTGGTTCCAACAAGGTACATTTAGGTCTAGTTTATACGAGTCAAAAACCTTCATAGATGCCTGGTTCCCACGAGGTACATTTAGGTCTAGTTTATACGAGTCAAAAACCTTCATAGATGTCTGGTTCCCACAAGGTACATTTAGTTCTAGTTTATACGAATCAAAAAGGTTCACAGATGTCTGTTTCCCACAGGTTACATTTAGGTGTAGTTTATACGAGTCAAAAAGGTTCATAGATGTCTGGTTCCCACAAGGTACATTTAGGTTTAGTTTATACGAGTCAAAAAGGTTCATAGATGTCTGGTTCCCACAAGGTACATTTAGGTCTAGTTTATACGAGAAAAAAGGTTCATAGATGTCTGCTTCCGACAAGGTACATTTAGGTCTAGTTTATACGAGTCAAAAACCTTCATAGATGTCTAGTTCACACAAGGTACATTTAGGTCTACTTTATACGAGTCAAAAACCTTCATAGATGTCTGGTTCCCACAAGGTACATTTAGGTCTAGTTTATACGAGTCAAAAAGGTTCATAGATGTCTGGTTCCAACAAGGTACATTTAGGCCTAGTTTATACGAGTCAAAAAGGTTCATAGATGTCAGGTTCCCAAAAGGTACATTTAGGTCTAGTTTATACGAGTCAAAAAGGTTCATAGTTGTCTGGTTCCCACAAGGTACATTTAGGTCTAGTTTATACGAGTCATAAAGGTTCATAGATGTCAGATTCCCACAAGGTACATTTAGGTCTAGTTTTAAGAGTCAAAAAGGTTCATAGATGTCAGGTTCCCACAAGGTACATTTAGGTCTAGTTTATACGAGTCAAAAAGGTTCATAGATGTCTGGTTCCCACAAGGTACATTTAGGTCTAGTTCATACGAGTCAAAAATGTTCATAGATGTCTGGTTCCCACAAGGTACATTTAGGTCTACTTTATACGAGTCAAAAACCTTCATAGATGTCTGGTTCCCACAAGGTACATTTAGGTCTAGTTTATACGAGTCAAAAAGGTTCATAGATGTCATTTTCCCACAAGGTACATTTAGGTCTAGTTTATACGAGTCAAAAAGGTTCATAGATGTCTGGTTCCCACAAGGTACATTTAGGTCTAGTTCATACGAGTCAAAAACCTTCATAGATGTCTGGTTCCCACAAGGTACATTTAGGTCAAGCTGATACGAGTCAAAAACCTTCATAGATGTCTGGTTCCCACAAGGTACATTTAGGTCTAGTTTATACGAGTCAAAAAGGTTCATAGATGTTTGGTTCCCACAAGGTACATTGAGGTTTAGTTTATACGAGTCAAAAAGGTTCATAGATGTCATGTTCCCACAAGGTACATTTAGGTCTAGTTTATACGAGTCAAAAAGGTTCATAGATGTCTGGTTCCCACAGGGTACATTTAGGTCTAGTTTATACGAGTCAAAAAGGTTCATAGATGTCATGTTCCCACAAGGTACATTTAGGTCTAGTTTATACGAGTCAAAAAGGTTCATAGATGTCAGGTTCCCACAAGGTACATTATGTCTAGTTTTACGTGTCAAAAACATTCATAGATGTCTGATTCCCACAGGGTACATTTAGGTCTAGTTTATACGAGTCAAAAAACTTCATAGATGTCTGGTTCCCACAAGGTACTTTTAGGTCTAGTTTATACGAGTCAAAAAAATTCATAGATGTCTGGTTCCCACAAGGTACATTTAGGTCTAGTTTATTCGAGTCAAAAAGGTTCAGAGATGTCTGGTTCCCACAGGGTACATTTAGGTCTAGTTTATACGAGTCAAAAAGGTTCATAGATGTCTGGTTCCCACAAGGTACATTTAGGTCTAGTTTATATGAGTCAAAAAGGTTCATAGATGTCATGTTCCCACAAGTTACATTTAGGTCTAGTTTATACGACTCAAAAAGGTTCATAGATGTCTGGTTCCCACAAGGTACATGTAGTTCTAGTTTATACGAGTTAAAAAGCTTCATAGATGTCTGGTTCCCACAAGGTACATGTAGTTCTAGTTTATACGAATTAAAAAACTTCATAGATGTCTGGTTCACACAAGGTACATTTAGGTCTAGTTTATACGAGTCAAAAACCTTCATAGATGTCTGGTTCCCACAAGGTACATTTAGTTCTAGTTTATACGAATCAAAAAGGTTCACAGATGTCTGTTTCCCACAGGTTACATTTAGGTGTAGTTTATACGAGTCAAAAAGGTTCATAGATGTCTGGTTCCCACAAGGTACATTTAGGTTTAGTTTATACGAGTCAAAAAGGTTCATAGATGTCAGGTTCCCACAAGATACATTTAGGTCTAGTTTATACGAGTCAAAAAGGTTCATAGATGTCAGGTTCACACAAGGTACATTTAGGTCTCGTTTATACGACTCAAAAAGGTTCATAGATGTCTGGTTCCCACAAGGTACATTTAGGTCTACTTTATACGAGTCAAAAACCTTCATAGATGTCTAGTTCCCACAAGGTACATTTAGGTCTAGTTTATACGAGTCAAAAAGGTTCATAGATGTCTGGTTCCAACAAGGTACATTTAGTCTAGTTTATACGAGTCAAAAACCTTCATAGATGTCTGGTTCCCACAAGGTACATTTAGGTCAAGCTGATACGAGTCAAAAACCTTCATAGATGTCTGGTTCCCACAAGGTACATTTAGGTCTAGTTTATACGAGTCAAAAAGGTTCATAGATGTCTGGTTCCCACAAGGTACATTGAGGTCTAGTTTATACGAGTCAAAAAGGTTCATAGATGTCATGTTCCCACAAGGTACATTTAGGTCTAGTTTATACGAGTCAAAAAGGTTCATAGATGTCTGGTTCCCACAGGGTACATTTAGGTCTAGTTTATACGAGTCAAAAAGGTTCATAGATGTCATGTTCCCACAAGGTACATTTAGGTCTAGTTTATACGAGTCAAAAAGGTTCATAGATGTCAGGTTCCCACAAGGTACATTATGTCTAGTTTTACGTGTCAAAAACATTCATAGATGTCTGGTTCCCACAGGTTACATTTAGGTCTAGTTTATACGAGTCAAAAAACTTCATAGATGTCTGGTTCCCACAAGGTACTTTTAGGTCTAGTTTATACGAGTCAAAAAAATTCATAGATGTCTGGTTCCCACAAGGTACATTTAGGTCTAGTTTATTCGAGTCAAAAAGGTTCAGAGATGTCTGGTTCCCACAGGGTACATTTAGGTCTAGTTTATACGAGTCAAAAAGGTTCATAGATGTCTGGTTTCCACAAGGTACATTTAGGTCTAGTTTATACGAGTCAAAAAGGTTCATAGATGTCATGTTCCCACAAGTTACATTTAGGTCTAGTTTATACGAGTCAAAAAAGTTCATAGATGTCTGGTTCCCACAAGGTACATGTAGTTCTAGTTTATACGAGTTAAAAAGCTTCATAGATGTCTGGTTCCCACAAGGTACATGTAGTTCTAGTTTATACGAGTTAAAAACCTTCATAGATGTCTGGTTCACACAAGGTACATTTAGGTCTAGTTTATACGAGTCAAAAAACTTCATAGATGTCTGGTTCCCACAAGGTACATTTAGTTCTAGTTTATACGAATCAAAAAGGTTCACAGATGTCTGTTTCCCACAGGTTACATTTAGGTGTAGTTTATACGAGTCAAAAAGGTTCATAGATGTCTGGTTCCCACAAGGTACATTTAGGTTTAGTTTATACGAGTCAAAAAGGTTCATAGATGTCAGGTTCCCACAAGATACATTAAGTCTAGTTTATACGAGTCAAAAAGGTTCATAGATATCAGGTTCACACAAGGTACATTTAGGTCTCGTTTATACGACTCAAAAAGGTTCATAGATGTCTGGTTCCCACAAGGTACATTTAGGTCTACTTTATACGAGTCAAAAACCTTCATAGATGTCTAGTTCCCACAAGGTACATTTAGGTCTAGTTTATACGAGTCAAAAAGGTTCATAGATGTCTGGTTCCAACAAGGTACTTTTAGGCCTAGTTTATACGAGTCAAAAAGGTTCATAGATGTCAGGTTCCCAAAAGGTACATTTAGGTCTAGTTTATACGAGTCAAAAAGGTTCATAGATGTCTGGTTCCCACAAGGTACATTTAGGTCTAGTTTATACGAGTCATAAAGGTTCATAGATGTCAGGTTCCTACAAGGTACATTTAGGTCTAGTTTATACGAGTCAAAAAGGTTCATAAATGTCAGGTTCCCACAAGGTACATTTAGGTCTAGTTTTACGAGTCAAAAACATTCATAGATGTCTGGTTCCCACAAGGTACATTTAGGTCTAGTGTATACGAGTCAAAAACCTTCATGGATGTCTGGTTCCCACAAGGTACATTTAGTTCTAGTTTATACGAGTCAAAAACCTTCATAGATGTCTGGTTCCCACAAGGTATATTTAGGTCTAGTTTATACGAGTCAAAAAGGTTCATAGATGTCAGGTTCCCACAAGGTACATTTAGGTCTAGTTTATACGAGTCAAAAACGTTCATAGATGTCTGGTTCCAACAAGGTACATTTAGGTCTAGTTTATACGAGTCAAAAACCTTCATAGATGTCTGGTTCCCACAAGGTACATTTAGGTCTATTTTATACGAGTCAAAAAGGTTGATAGATGTCTGGTTCCCACAAGGTACATTTAGTTCTAGTTTATACGAGTCAAAAAGTTTCATAGATGTCTGGTTCCCACAAGATACATTTAGGTCTAGTTTATACGAGTCAAAAAACTTCATAGATGTCTGGTTCCCACAAGGTACTTTTAGGTCTAGTTTATACGAGTCAAAAAACTTCATAGATGTCTGGTTCCCACAAGGTACATTTAGGTCTAGTTTATACGAGTCAAAAAGGTTCATAGATATATGGTTCCCACAAGGTACATTTAGGTCTAGTTTATACGAGTAAAAAAGGTTCATAGATGTCTGGTTCCGACAAGGTACATTTAGGTCTAGTTTATACGAGTCAAAAACCTTCATAGATGTCTAGTTCACACAAGGTACATTTAAGTCTACTTTATACGAGTCAAAAACCTTCATAGATGTCTGGTTCCCACAAGGTACATTAGGTCTAGTTTATACGAGTCAAAAAGGTTCATAGATGTCTGGTTCCAACAAGGTACATTTAGGCCTAGTTTATACGAGTCAAAAAGGTTCATAGATGTCAGGTTCCCAAAAGGTACATTTAGGTCTAGTTTATACGAGTCAAAAAGGTTCATAGTTGTCTGGTTCCCACAAGGTACATTTAGGTCTAGTTTATACGAGTCATAAAGGTTCATAGATGTCAGATTCCCACAAGGTACATTTAGGTCTAGTTTTAAGAGTCAAAAAGGTTCATAGATGTCAGGTTCCCACAAGGTACATTTAGGTCTAGTTTATACGAGTCAAAAAGGTTCATAGATGTCTGGTTCCCACAAGGTACATTTAGGTCTAGTTCATACGAGTCAAAAATGTTCATAGATGTCTGGTTCCCACAAGGTACATTTAGGTCTACTTTATACGAGTCAAAAACCTTCATAGATGTCTGGTTCCCACAAGGTACATTTAGGTCTAGTTTATACGAGTCAAAAAGGTTCATAGATGTCTGGTTCCAACAAGGTACATTTAGGCCTAGTTTATACGAGTCAAAAAGGTTCATAGATGTCAGGTTCCCAAAAGGTACATTTAGGTCTAGTTTATACGAGTCAAAAAGGTTCATAGATGTCTGGTTCCCACAAGGTACATTTAGGTCTAGTTTATACGAGTCATAAAGGTTCATAGATGTCAGGTTCCTACAAGGTACTTTTAGGTCTAGTTTATACGAGTCAAAAAGGTTCATAAATGTCAGGTTCCCACAAGGTACATTTAGGTCTAGTTTTACGAGTCAAAAACATTCATAGATGTCTGGTTCCCACAAGGTACATTTAGGTCTAGTGTATACGAGTCAAAAACCTTCATGGATGTCTGGTTCCCACAAGGTACATTTAGTTCTAGTTTATACGAGTCAAAAACCTTCATAGATGTCTGGTTCCCACAAGGTATATTTAGGTCTAGTTTATACGAGTCAAAAAGGTTCATAGATGTCAGGTTCCCACAAGGTACATTTAGGTCTAGTTTATACGAGTCAAAAACGTTCATAGATGTCTGGTTCCAACAAGGTACATTTAGGTCTAGTTTATACGAGTCAAAAACCTTCATAGATGTCTGGTTCCCACAAGGTACATTTAGGTCTATTTTATACGAGTCAAAAAGGTTGATAGATGTCTGGTTCCCACAAGGTACATTTAGTTCTAGTTTATACGAGTCAAAAAGTTTCATAGATGTCTGGTTCCCACAAGATACATTTAGGTCTAGTTTATACGAGTCAAAAAACTTCATAGATGTCTGGTTCCCACAAGGTACTTTTAGGTCTAGTTTATACGAGTCAAAAAACTTCATAGATGTCTGGTTCCCACAAGGTACATTTAGGTCTAGTTTATACGAGTCAAAAAGGTTCATAGATATATGGTTCCCACAAGGTACATTTAGGTCAAGTTTATACGAGTAAAAAAGGTTCATAGATGTCTGGTTCCGACAAGGTACATTTAGGTCTAGTTTATACGAGTCAAAAACCTTCATAGATGTCTAGTTCACACAAGGTACATTTAGGTCTACTTTATACGAGTCAAAAACCTTCATAGATGTATGGTTCCCACAAGGTACATTAGGTCTAGTTTATACGAGTCAAAAAGGTTCATAGATGTCTGGTTCCAACAAGGTACATTTAGGCCTAGTTTATACGAGTCAAAAAGGTTCATAGATGTCAGGTTCCCAAAAGGTACATTTAGGTCTAGTTTATACGAGTCAAAAAGGTTCATAGTTGTCTGGTTCCCACAAGGTACATTTAGGTCTAGTTTATACGAGTCATAAAGGTTCATAGATGTCAGATTCCCACAAGGTACATTTAGGTCTAGTTTTAAGAGTCAAAAAGGTTCATAGATGTCAGGTTCCCACAAGGTACATTTAGGTCTAGTTTATACGAGTCAAAAAGGTTCATAGATGTCTGGTTCCCACAAGGTACATTTAGGTCTAGTTCATACGAGTCAAAAATGTTCATAGATGTCTGGTTCCCACAAGGTACATTTAGGTCTACTTTATACGAGTCAAAAACCTTCATAGATGTCTGGTTCCCACAAGGTACATTTAGGTCTAGTTTATACGAGTCAAAAAGGTTCATAGATGTCTGGTTCCAACAAGGTACATTTAGGCCTAGTTTATACGAGTCAAAAAGGTTCATAGATGTCAGGTTCCCAAAAGGTACATTTAGGTCTAGTTTATACGAGTCAAAAAGGTTCATAGTTGTCTGGTTCCCACAAGGTACATTTAGGTCTAGTTTATACGAGTCATAAAGGTTCATAGATGTCAGATTCCCACAAGGTACATTTAGGTCTAGTTTATACGAGTCAAAAAGGTTCATAGATGTCAGGTTCCCACAAGATACATTTAGGTCTAGTTATACGAGTCAAAAACATTCATAGATGTCTGGTTCCCACAAGGTACATTTAGGTCAAGTTTATACGAGTCAAAAAACTTCATGGATGTCTGGTTCCCACAAGGTACATTTAGGTATAATTTATACGAGTCAAAAACCATCATAGAGTTCTGGTTCCCACAAGGTACATTTAGGTCTAGTTTATACGAGTCAAAAAGGTTCATAGATGTCTGGTTCCAACAAGGTACATTTAGGTCTAGTTTATACGAATCAAAAGGATTCATAGATGTCTGGTTCCCACAAGGTACATTTAGGTCTAATTTATACGAGTCACAAAGGTTCATAGATGTCTGGTTCCGACAAGGTACATTTAGGTCTAGTTTATACGAGTCATAAAGGTTCATAGATGTCAGGTTCCCACAAGGTACATTTATATCTAGTTTATACGAGTCAAAAAGGTTCATAGATGTCAGGTTCCAACAAGGTACATTTAGGTCTAGTTTATACGAGACAAAAACCTTCATAGATGTCTGGTTCCCACAAGGTACATTTAGGTCTAGTTTATACGAGTCAAAAACATTCATAGATGTCTGGTTCCCACAAGGTACATTTAGGTCTACTTTATACGAGTCAAAAACCTTCATAGATGTCTGGTTCCCACAAGGTATATTTAGGTCTAGTTTATACGAGTCAAAAAGGTTCATAGATGTCAGGTTCCCACAAGGTACATTTAGGTTTAGCTTATACGAGTCAAAAAGGTTCATAGATGTCAGGTTCCTACAAGGTACATTTAGGTCTAGTTTATACGAGTCAAAAAGGTTCATAGATGTCTGGTTCCCACAAGGTACATTTAGGTCTAGTTCATACGAGTCAAAAATGTTCATAGATGTCTGGTTCCCACAAGGTACATTTAGGTCTACTTTATACGAGTCAAAAACCTTCATAGATGTCTGGTTCCCACAAGGTACATTTAGGTCTAGTTTATACGAGTCAAAAAGGTTCATAGATGTCTGGTTCCAACAAGTTACATTTAGGCCTAGTTTATACGAGTCAAAAAGGTTCATAGATGTCAGGTTCCCAAAAGGTACATTTAGGTCTAGTTTATACGAGTCAAAAAGGTTCATAGTTGTCTGGTTCCCACAAGGTACATTTAGGTCTAGTTTATACGAGTCATAAAGGTTCATAGATGTCAGATTCCCACAAGGTACATTTAGGTCTAGTTTATACGAGTCAAAAAGGTTCATAGATGTCAGGTTCCCACAAGATACATTTAGGTCTAGTTATACGAGTCAAAAACATTCATAGATGTCTGGTTCCCACAAGGTACATTTAGGTCAAGTTTATACGAGTCAAAAAACTTCATGGATGTCTGGTTCCCACAAGGTACATTTAGGTATAATTTATACGAGTCAAAAACCATCATAGATGTCTGGTTCCCACAAGGTACATTTAGGTCTAGTTTATACGAGTCAAAAAGGTTCATAGATGTCTGGTTCCAACAAGGTACATTTAGGTCTAGTTTATACGAATCAAAAAGATTCATAGATGTCTGGTTCCCACAAGGTACATTTAGGTCTAATTTATACGAGTCACAAAGGTTCATAGATGTCTGGTTCCCACAAGGTACATTTAGGTCTAGTTTATACGAGTCATAAAGGTTCATAGATGTCAGGTTCCCACAAGGTACATTTATGTCTAGTTTATACGAGTCAAAAAGGTTCATAGATGTCAGGTTCCAACAAGGTACATTTAGGTCTAGTTTATACGAGACAAAAACCTTCATAGATGTCTGGTTCCCACAAGGTACATTTAGGTCTAGTTTATACGAGTCAAAAACATTCATAGATGTCTGGTTCCCACAAGGTACATTTAGGTCTACTTTATACGAGTCAAAAACCTTCATAGATGTCTGGTTCCCACAAGGTATATTTAGGTCTAGTTTATACGAGTCAAAAAGGTTCATAGATGTCAGGTTCCCACAAGGTACATTTAGGTTTAGCTTATACGAGTCAAAAAGGTTCATAGATGTCAGGTTCCTACAAGGTACATTTAGGTCTAGTTTATACGAGTCAAAAAGGTTCATAGATGTCAGGTTCACACAAGGTACATTTAGGTCTAGTTTATACGTGTCAAAAAGGTTCATAGATGTCTGGTTCCCACAAGGTACATTTAGGTCTAGTTTATACGAGTCAAAAAGGTTCATAGATGTCTGGTTCCCACAAGGTACATTTAGTTCTACTGTATACGAGTCAAAAACCTTCATAGATGTCTGGTTCCCACAAGATATATTTAGGTCTAGTTTATACGAGTCAAAAAGGTTCATAGATGTTAGGTTCCCACAAGGTACATTTAATTTTAGTTTATAGGAGTTAACAATTTTCATCTATATCAGGTCCCCACAAGGTACATATAGGTCTAGCTTATACGAGTCAAAAAGGTTCATAGATGTCAGGTTCCCACAAGGTACATTTAGGTCTAGTTTATACGAGTCAAAAAGGTTCGTAGATGTCAGGTTCCCACAAGGCACATTATGTCTAGTTTATACGAGTCAAAAAGATTAATAGATGTCTGGTTCCCACAAGGTACATTTAGGTCTAGTTTATACGAGTCAAAAACCTTCATAGATGTCTGGTTCCAACAAGGTACATTTAGGTCTAGTTTATACGAGTAAAAAAGGTTCATAGATGTCAGGTTCCCACAAGGTACACTTAGGTCTAGTTTATACGAGTCGTAAAGGTTCATAGATGTCAGGTTCCCACAAGGTACATTTAGTTCTAGTTTATACGAGTCAAAAACCTTCATAGATGTCTGGTTCCCACAAGGTACATTTAGGTCTAATTTATACGAGTCAAAAAACTTCATAGATGTCTGGTACCCACAAGGTACATTTTGGTCTAGTTTATACGTGTCAAAAACCTTCATAGATGTCTGGTTCCCACAAGGTACATTTAGGTTTAGGTTATACGAGTCAAAAAGGTTCATAAATGTCTGGTTCACACAAGGTACATTGAGGTCTAGTTTTTACGAATCAAAAAGTTTCATAGATGTCTGGTTCCCACAAGGTACATTTAGGTCTAGTTTATACGAGTCAAAATGGTTCATAGATGTCTGGTTCCCACAAGTTACATTTAGGTCTAGTTTATACGAGTCAAAAACCTTCATAGATGTCTGGTTCCCACAAGGTACATTTAGGTCTAGTTTATACGAGTCATAAAGGTTCATAGATGTCAGATTCCCACAAGGTACATTTAGGTCTAGTTTATACGAGTCAAAAAGGTTCATAGATGTCAGGTTCCCACAAGATACATTTAGGTCTAGTTATACGAGTCAAAAACATTCATAGATGTCTGGTTCCCACAAGGTACATTTAGGTCAAGTTTATACGAGTCAAAAAACTTCATGGATGTCTGGTTCCCACAAGGTACATTTAGGTATAATTTATACGAGTCAAAAACCATCATAGATGTCTGGTTCCCACAAGGTACATTTAGGTCTAGTTTATACGAGTCAAAAAGGTTCATAGATGTCTGGTTCCAACAAGGTACATTTAGGTCTAGTTTATACGAGTCAAAAACCTTCATAGATGTCTGGTTCCCACAAGGTACATTTAGGTCTATTTTATACGAGTCAAAAAGGTTGATAGATGTCTGGTTCCCACAAGGTACATTTAGGTCTAGTTTATACGAGTCAAAAAGTTTCATAGATGTCTGGTTCCCACAAGATACATTTAGGTCTAGTTTATACGAGTCAAAAAACTTCATAGATGTCTGGTTCCCACAAGGTACTTTTAGGTCTAGTTTATACGAGTCAAAAAACTTCATAGATGTCTGGTTCCCACAAGGTACATTTAGGTCTAGTTTATACGAGTCAAAAAGGTTCATAGATGTCTGGTTCCCACAAGGTACATTTAGGTCTAGTTTATACAAGTAAAAAAGGTTCATAGATGTCTGGTTCCGACAAGGTACATTTAGGTCTAGTTTATACGAGTCAAAAACCTTCATAGATGTCTAGTTCACACAAGGTACATTTAGGTCTACTTTATAAGAGTCAAAAACCTTCATAGATGTCTGGTTCCCACAAGGTACATTAGGTCTAGTTTATACGAGTCAAAAAGGTTCATAGATGTCTGGTTCCAACAAGGTACATTTAGGCCTAGTTTATACGAGTCAAAAAGTTTCATAGATGTCAGGTTCCCAAAAGGTACATTTAGGTCTAGTTTATACGAGTCAAAAAGGTTCATAGTTGTCTGGTTCCCACAAGGTACATTTAGGTCTAGTTTATACGAGTCATAAAGGTTCATAGATGTCAGATTCCCACAAGGTACATTTAGGTCTAGTTTTAAGAGTCAAAAAGGTTCATAGATGTCAGGTTCCCACAAGGTACATTTAGGTCTAGTTTATACGAGTCAAAAAGGTTCATAGATGTCTGGTTCCCACAAGGTACATTTAGGTCTAGTTCATACGAGTCAAAAATGTTCATAGATGTCTGGTTCCAACAAGGTACATTTAGGTCTACTTTATACGAGTCAAAAACCTTCATAGATGTCTGGTTCCCACAAGGTACATTTAGGTCTAGTTTATACGAGTCAAAAAGGTTCATAGATGTCTGGTTCCAACAAGGTACCTTTAGGTCTAGTTTATACGAATCAAAAAGATTCATAGATGTCTGGTTCCCACAAGGTACATTTAGGTCTAATTTATACGAGTCACAAAGGTTCATAGATGTCTGGTTCCCACAAGGTACATTTAGGTCTAGTTTATACGAGTCATAAAGGTTCATAGATGTCAGGTTCCCACAAGGTACATTTATGTCTAGTTTATACGAGTCAAAAAGGTTCATAGATGTCAGGTTCCAACAAGGTACATTTAGGTCTAGTTTATACGAGACAAAAACCTTCATAGATGTCTGGTTCCCACAAGGTACATTTAGGTCTAGTTTATACGAGTCAAAAACATTCATAGATGTCTGGTTCCCACAAGGTACATTTAGGTCTACTTTATACGAGTCAAAAACCTTCATAGATGTCTGGTTCCCACAAGGTATATTTAGGTCTAGTTTATACGAGTCAAAAAGGTTCATAGATGTCAGGTTCCCACAAGGTACATTTAGGTTTAGCTTATACGAGTCAAAAAGGTTCATAGATGTCAGGTTCCTACAAGGTACATTTAGGTCTAGTTTATACGAGTCAAAAAGGTTCATAGATGTCAGGTTCCCACAAGGTACATTTAGGTCTAGTTTATACGTGTCAAAAAGGTTCATAGATGTCTGGTTCCCACAAGGTATATTTAGGTCTAGTTTATACGAGTCAAAAAGGTTCATAGATGTTAGGTTCCCACAAGGTACATTTAATTTTAGTTTATAGGAGTTAACAAGCTTCATCTATATCAGGTTCCCACAAGGTACATATAGGTCTAGCTCATACGATTCAAAAAGGTTCATAGATGTCAGGTTCCCACAAGGTACATTTAGGTCTAGTTTATACAAGTCAAAAAGGTTCGTAGATGTCAGGTTCCCACAAGGCACATTATGTCTAGTTTATACGAGTCAAAAAGATTAATAGATGTCTGGTTCCCACAAGGTACATTTAGGTCTAGTTTATACGAGTCAAAAACCTTCATAGATGTCTGGTTCCAACAAGGTACATTTAGGTCTAGTTTATACGAGTAAAAAAGGTTCATAGATGTCAGGTTCCCACAAGGTACACTTAGGTCTAGTTTATACGAGTCAAAAAGGTTCATAGATGTCAGGTTCCCACAAGGTACATTTAGTTTTAGGTTATACGAGTCAAAAAGGTTCATAAATGTCTGGTTCACACAAGGTACATTTAGGTCTAGTTTATACGAATCAAAAAGTTTCATAGATGTCTGGTTCCCACAAGGTACATTTAGGTCTAGTTTATACGAGTCAAAATGGTCCATAGATGTCTGGTTCCCACAAGGTACATTTAGGTCTAGTTTATACGAGTCAAAAACCTTCATAGATGTCTGGTTCCCACAAGGTACTTTTAGGTCTAGTTTATACGAGTCGAAAAACTTCATAGATGTCTGGTTCCCACAAGGTACATTTAGGTCTAGTTTATACGAGTCAAAAAGGTTCATAGATGTCAGGTTCCGACAAGTTACATTTAGGTCTAGTTTATACGAGTCAAAATGGTTCATAGATGTCTGGTTCCCACAAGGTACATTTAGGTCTAGCTTATACGAGTCATAAACCTTCATAGATGTCTGGTTCCAACAAGGTACATTTAGGTCTAGTTTATACGAGTCAAAAAGGTTTATAGATGTCTGGTTCCCACAAGGTACATTTAGGTCTAGTTTATACGAGTCAAAAAGGTTCATAGATGTCATGTTCCCACAAGGTACATTTAGGTCTAGTTTATACGAGGCAAAAACCTTCATAGATGTCTGGTTCCCACAGCGTACATTTAGGTCTAGTTTATACGAGTCAAAAAGGTTCATAGATGTCATGTTCCCACAAGGTACATTTAGGTCTAGTTTATACGAGTCAAAAAGGTTAATAGATGTCAGGTTCCCACAAGGTACATTATGTCTAGTTTTACGACTCAAAAACATTCATAGATGTCTGGTTCCCACAAGGTACATTTAGGTCTAGTTTATACGAGTCAAAAACCTTCATGGATGTCTGTTTCCCAAAAGGTACATTTAGGTCTAGCTTATACGAGTCAAAAAGGTTCATAGATGTCTGGTTCACACAAGGTACATTTAGGTCTAGTTTATACGAGTCAAAAACCTTCATAGATGTCTGGTTCCCACAAGGTACATTTAGGTCTAGTTTATACGAGTCAAAAAGGTTCACACATGTCTGGTTCCAACAAGGTACATTTCGGCCAATTTATACGAGTCAAAAAAGTTCATAGATGTCAGGTTCCCAAAAGGTACATTTAGGTCTAGTTTATACGAGTCAAAAACCTTCATAGATGTCTGGTTCCCACAAGGTACTTTTAGGTCTAGTTTATACGAGTCAAAAAACTTCATAGATGTCTGGTTCCCACAAGGTACATTTAGGTCTAGTTTATACGAGTCAAAAAGGTTCATAGATGTCAGGTTCCCACAAGTTACATTTAGGTCTAGTTTATACGAGTCAAAATGGTTCATAGATGTCTGGTTCACACAAGGTACATTTAGGTCTAGTTTATACGAGTCAAAAACCTTCATAGATGTCTGGTTCCCACAAGGTACAATTAGGTCTAGCTTATACGAGTCATAAACCTTCATAGATGTCTGGTTCCAACAAGGTACATTTAGGTCTAGTTTATACGAGTCAAAAAGGTTCATAGATGTCATGTTCCCACAAGGTACATTTAGGTCTATTTTATACGAGGCAAAACCTTCATAGATGTCTGGTTCCCACAGCGTACATTTAGGTCTAGTTTATACGAGTCAAAAAGGTTCATAGATGTCATGTTCACACAAGGTACATTTAGGTCTAATTTATACGAGTCAAAAAGGTTAATAGATGTAAGGTTCCCACAAGGTACATTATGTCTAGTTTTACGAGTCAAAAACATTCATAGATGTCTGGTTCCCACAAGGTACATTTAGGTCTAGTTTATACGAGTCAAAAAGGTTCATAGATGTCTGGTTCTCACAAGGTACATTTAGTTCTAGTTTATACGAGTCAAACACCTTCATAGATGTCTGGTTCACACAAGGTACATTTAGGTCTAGTTTATACGAGTCAAAAACCTTCATAGATGTCTGGTTCCCACAAGGTACATTTAGGTCTAGTTTATACGAGTCAAAAAGGTTCACACATGTCTGGTTCCAACAAGGTACATTTAGGCCTAATTTATAGGAGTCAAAAAAGTTCATAGATGTCAGGTTCCCAAAAGTTACATTTAGGTCTAGTTTATACGAGTCAAAAAGGTTCATAGATGTCTGGTTCCCACAAGGTACATTTAGTTCTAGTTTATACGAGTCAAAAAGGTTCATAGATGTCTGGTTCCCACAAGGTACATTTAGGTCTAGTTTATACGAGTAAAAAAGGTTCATAGATGTCAGGTTCCCACAAGGTACATTTAGGTCTATTTTATACGAGTCAAAAACCTTCATAGATGTCTGGTTCCCACAAGGTACATTTCGGTCTAGTTTATACGAGTCAAAAAGGTTCATAGATGTTTGGTTCCCACAAGGTACATGTAGTTCTAGTTTATACGGGTCAAAAAGGTTCATAGATGTCTGGTTCCCACAAGGTACATTTAGGTTTAGTTTATACGAGTCAAAAAGGTTCATAGATGTCAGGTTCCCACAATGTACATTTAGGTCTAGTTTATACGAGTCAAAAAGGTTCATAGATGTCAGGTTCACACAAGGTACGTTGAGGTCTAGTTTATACGTGTCAAAAAGTTTCATAGATATCTGGTTCCCACAAGGTAAATTTAGGTCTACTTTATACGAGTCAAAAACCTTCATAGATGTCTGGTTCCCACAAGGTACACTTAGGTCTAGTTTATACGATTCAAAAAGATTCATAGATGTCTGGTTCCAACAAGGTACATTGAGGCCTAGTTTATACGAGTCAAAAAGGTTCATAGATGTCAGGTTCCCAAAAGGTACATTTAGGTCTAGTTTATACGAGTCAAAAAGGTTCATAGATGTCTGGTTCCCACAAGGTACATTTAGGTCTAGTTTATACGAGTCATAAAGGTTCATAGATGTCAGGTTCCTACAAGGTACATTTAGGTCTAGTTTATACGAGTCAAAAAGGTTCATAGATGTCAGGTTCCCACAAGGTACATTTAGGTCTAGTTTTACAAGTCAAAAACATTCATAGATGTCTGGTTCCCACAAGGTACATTTAGGTCTAGTTTATACGAGTCAAAAACCGTCATGGAGGTCTGGTTCCCACAAGGTACATTTAGGTCTAGTTTATACCAGTCAAAAAGATTCATAGATGTCTGGTTCCAACAAGGTACATTTAGGTCTAGTTTATACGAGTCAAAAAGGTTCATAGATGTCTGGTTCCCACAAGGTACATTTAGGTCTATTTTATACGAGTCAAAAACGTTGATAGATGTCTGGTTCCCACAAGGTACATTTAGGTCTAGTTTATACGAGTCAAAAACCTTCATAGATGTCTGGTTCCCACAAGGTACATTTAGGTCTATTTTATACGAGTCAAAAACCTTCATAGATGTCTGGTTCCCACAAGGTACATTTAGGTCTGGTTTATACGAGTCAAAAAGGTTCATAGATGTTTGGTTCCCACAAGGTACATGTAGTTCTAGTTTATACGAGTAAAAAAGGTTCATAGATGTCTGGTTCCCACAAGGTACATTTAGGTCTAGTTTATACGAGCCAAAAAGGTTCATAGATGTCTGATTCCCACAAGGTACATTTAGGTCTAGGTTATTCGAGTCAAAAAGGTTCATAGATGTCTGGTTCTGACAAGGTACATTTAGGTCTAGTTTATACGAGTCAAAAACCTTCATAGATGTATGGTTCACACAAGGTACATTTAGTTCTAGTTTATACGAGTCAAAAAGGTTAATAGATGTAAGGTTCCCACAAGGTACATTATGTCTAGTTTTACGAGTCAAAAACATTCATAGATGTCTGGTTCCCACAAGGTACATTTAGGTCTAGTTTATACGAGTCAAAAAGGTTCATAGATGTCTGGTTCTCACAAGGTACATTTAGTTCTAGTTTATACGAGTCAAAAACCTTCATAGATGTCTGGTTCACACAAGGTACATTTAGGTCTAGTTTATACGAGTCAAAAACCTTCATAGATGTCTGGTTCCCACAAGGTACATTTAGGTCTAGTTTATACGAGTCAAAAAGGTTCACACATGTCTGGTTCCAACAAGGTACATTTAGGCCTAGTTTATAGGAGTCAAAAAAGTTCATAGATGTCAGGTTCCCAAAAGGTACATTTAGGTCTAGTTTATACGAGTCAAAAAGGTTGATAGATGTCTGGTTCCCACAAGGTACATTTAGGTCTAGTTTATACGAGTCAAAAAGGTTCATAGATGTCTGGTTCCCACAAGATACATTTAGGTCTAGTTTATACGAGTCAAAAACCTTCATAGATGTCTGGTTCCCACAAGGTACTTTTAGGTCTAGTTTATACGAGTCAAAAAACTTCATAGATGTCTGGTTTCCACAAGGTACATTTAGCTCTAGTTTATACGAGTCAAAAAGGTTCATAGATGTCTGGTTCCCACAAGGTACATTTAGTTCTAGTTTATACGAGTCAAAAAGGTTCATAGATGTCTGGTTCCCACAAGGTACATTTAGGTCTAGTTTATACGAGTAAAAAAGGTTCATAGATGTCAGGTTCCCACAAGGTACATTTAGGTCTATTTTATATGTGTCAAAAACCTTCATAGATGTCTGGTTCCCACAAGGTACATTTCGGTCTAGTTTATACGAGTCAAAAAGGTTCATAGATGTTTGGTTCCCACAAGGTACATGTATTTCTTGTTTATACGGGTCAAAAAGGTTCATAGATGTCTGGTTCCCACAAGGTACATTTAGGTTTAGTTTATACGAGTCAAAAAGGTTTATAGATGTCAGGTTCCCACAAGGTACATTTAGGTCTAGTTTATACGAGTCAAAAAGGTTCATAGATGTCAGGTTCACACAAGGTACATTGAGGTCTAGTTTATACGAGTCAAAAAGGTTCATAGATATCTGGTTCCCACAAGGTAAATTTAGGTCTACTTTATACGAGTCAAAAACCTTCATAGATGTCTGGTTCCCACAAGGTACACTTAGGTCTAGTTTATACGAGTCAAAAAGATTCATAGATGTCTGGTTCCAACAAGGTACATTGAGGCCTAGTTTATACGAGTCAAAAAGGTTCATAGATGTCAGGTTCCCAAAAGGTACATTTAGGTCTAGTTTATACGAGTCAAAAAGGTTTATAGATGTCTGGTTCCCACAAGGTACATTTAGGTCTAGTTTATACGAGTCATAAAGGTTCATAGATGTCAGGTTCCTACAAGATACATTTAGGTCTAGTTTATACGAGTCAAAAAGGTTCATAGATGTCAGGTTCCCACAAGGTACATTTAGGTCTAGTTTTACGAGTCAAAAACATTCATAGATGTCTGGTTCCCACAAGGTACATTTAGGTCTGGTTTATACGAGTCAAAAAGGTTCATAGATGTTTGGTTCCCACAAGGTACATGTAGTTCTAGTTTATACGAGTCAAAAAGGTTCATAGATGTCTGGTTCCCACAAGGTACATTTAGGTCTAGTTTATACGAGTCAAAAAGGTTCATAGATGTCTGATTCCCACAAGGTACATTTAGGTCTAGTTTATTCGAATCAAAAAGGTTCATAGATGTCTGAACCTGACAAGGTACATTTAGGTCTAGTTTATACGAGTCAAAAACCTTCATAGATGTCTGGTTCACACAAGGTACATTTAGGTCTAGTTTATACGAGTCAAAAACATTCATATATGTCTGGTTCCCACAAGGTACATTTAGATCTAGTTTATACGAGTCAAAAAGGTTCACAGATGTCTGGTTCACACAGGGTACATTTAGGTCTAGTTTATACGAGTCAAAAAGTTTCATAGATGTCTGGTTCCCACAAGGTACATTTAGTTTACGTTTATACGAGTCAAAAAAGTTCATAGATGTCAGGTTCCCACAAGGTACATTTAGGTCTAGTTTATACGAGTCAAAAAGGTTCATAGATATCAGGTTCCCACAAGGTACATTTAGGTCTAGTTTATACGAGTCAAAAAGGTTCATAGATGTCTGGTTCCCACAAGGTACATTTAGGTCTAGTTCATACGAGTCAAAAAGGTTCATAGATGTCTGGTTCCCACAAGGTACATTTAGGTCTACTTTATACGAGTAAAAACCTTCATAGATGTCTGGTTCCCTCAGGGTACATTTAGGTCTAGTTTATACGAGTCAAAAAGGTTCATAGATTTCTGGTTCCCACAAGGTACATTTAGGCCTAGTTTATACGAGTCAAAAAGGTTCATGGATGTCAGGTTCCCAAAAGGTACATTTAGGTCTAGTTTATACGAGTCAAAAAGGTTCATAGATGTCTGGTTCCAACAAGGTACATTTAGGCCTAGTTTATACGAGTCAAAAAGGTTCATAGATGTCAGGTTCCCAAAAGGTACATTTAGGTCTAGTTTATACGAGTCAAAAAGGTTCATAGATGTCTGGTTCCCACAAGGTACATTTAGGTCTAGTTTATACGAGTCATAAAGGTTCATGGATGTCAGGTTCCTACAAGGTACATTTAGGTCTAGTTTATACGAGTCAAAAAGGTTCATAGATGTCAGGTTCCAACAAGGTACATTAGGTCCAGTTTTACGAGTCAAAAACCTTCATAGAAGTCTGGTTCCCACAAGGTACATTTAGGTCTAGTTTATACGAGTCAAAAAGGTTCATAGATGTCAGGTTCCAACAAGGTACATTAGGTCCAGTTTTACGAGTCAAAAACCTTCATGGATGTCTGGTTCCCACAAGGTACATTTAGGTCTAGTTTATACGAGTCAAAAAGGTTCATAGATGTCTGGTTCCCACAAGGTACATTTAGTTCTAGTTTATACGAGTCAAAAAGGTTCATAGATGTCTGATTCCCACAAGGTACATTTAGGTCTAGTTTATACGAGTCAAAAACCTTCATAGATGTCTGGTTCACACTAGGTACATTTAGGTCTAGTTTATACGAGTCAAAAACCTTCATAGATGTCTGGTTCCCACAAGGTACATTTAGTTCTAGTTTATACGAGTCAAAAAGGTTCACAGATTTCTGTTTCCCACAGGTTACATTTAGGTGTAGTATATACGAGTCAAAAAGGTTCATAGATGTCTGGTTCCCACAAGGTACATTTAGGTTTAGTTTATACGAGTCAAAAACCTTCATAGATGTCAGGTTCCCACAAGGTACATTTAGGTCTAGTTTATACGAGTCAAAAATGTTCATCGATGTCAGGTTCACACAAGGTACATTGAGGTCTAGTTTATACGAGTCAAAAAGGTTCATAGATGCCTGGTTCCCACAAGGTACATTTAGGTATACTTTATACGAGTCAAAAACCTTCATAGATGTCTGGTTCCCACAAGGTACATTTAGGTCTAGTTTATACGAGTCAAAAAGGTTCATACATGTCTGGTTCCAACAAGGTACATTTAGGCTTGGTTTATACGAGTCAAAAAGGTTCATACATGTCTGGTTCCAACAAGGTACATTTAGGCTTGGTTTATACGAGTCAAAAAGGTTCATAGATGTCAGGTTCCTACAAGGTACATTTAGGTCTAGTTTATACGAGTCAAAAAGGTTCATAGATGTCAGGTTCCCAAAAGGTACATTTAGGTCTAGTTTTACGAGTCAAAAACATTCATAGATGTCTGGTTCCCAAAAGGTACATTTAGGTCTAGTTTATACGATTCAAAAACCTTCATGGATGTCTGGTTCCCACAAGGTACATTTAGGTCTAGTTTATACGAGTCAAAAAGATTCATAGATGTCTGGTTCCAACAAGGTACATTTAGGTCTAGTTTATACGAGTCAAAAAGGTTCATAGATGTCTGGTTCCCACAAGGTACATTTAGGTCTATTTTATACGAGTCAAAAAGGTTCATAGATGTCTGGTTCCCACAAGGTACATTTAGGTCTAGTTAATACGAGTAAAAACCTTCATAGATGTCTGGTTCCCTCAGGGTACATTTAGGTCTAGTTTATACGAGTCAAAAAGGTTCATAGATGTCTGGTTCCCACAAGGTACATTTAGGCCTAGTTTATACGAGTCAAAAAGGTTCATGGATGTCAGGTTCCCAAAAGGTACATTTAGGTCTAGTTTATACGAGTCAAAAAGGTTCATAGATGTCTGGTTCCAACAAGGTACATTTAGGCCTAGTTTATACGAGTCAAAAAGGTTCATAGATGTCAGGTTCCCAAAAGGTACATTTAGGTCTAGTTTATACGAGTCAAAAAGGTTCATAGATGTCTGGTTCCCACAAGGTACATTTAGGTCTAGTTTATACGAGTCATAAAGGTTCATAGATGTCAGGTTCCTACAAGGTACATTTAGGTCTAGTTTATACGAGTCAAAAACCTTCATGGATGTCTGGTTCCCACAAGGTACATTTAGGTCTAGTTTATACGAGTCAAAAAGGTTCATAGATGTCTGGTTCCCACAAGGTACATTTAGTTCTAGTTTATACGAGTCAAAAAGGTTCATAGATGTCTGATTCCCACAAGGTACATTTAGGTCTAGTTTATAAGAGTCAAAAAGGTTCATAGATGTCTGGTTCCGACAAGGTACATTTAGGTCGAGTTTTTACGAGTCAAAAACCTTCATAATATGTCTGGTTCACACAAGGTACATTTAGGTCTAGTTTATAAGAGTCAAAAACCTTCATAGATGTCTGGTTCCCACAAGGTACATTTAGTTCTAGTTTATACGAGTCAAAAAGGTTCACAGATTTCTGTTTCCCACAAGGTACATTTAGGTCTAGTTTATACGAGTCAAAAAGGTTCATAGATGTCTGGTTCCCACAAGGTACATTTAGGTCTACTTTATACGAGTCAAAAAACTTCATAGATGTCTGGTTCCGACAAGGTACATTTAGGTCTATTTTATACGAGTCAAAAAGGTTCATAGATGTCTGGTTCCCACAAGGTACATTTAGGTCTAGTTTATACGAGTCAAAAAGGTCCATAGATGTCAGGTTCCCACAAGTTACATTTAGGTCTCGTTTATACGAGTCAAAAAGGTTCATAGATGTCTGTTTCCCACAAGGTACATTTAGGTCTAGTTTATACGAGTCAAAAAGGTTCATAGATGTCTGGTTCCCACAAGGTACATTTAGGTCTACTTTATACGAGTCAAAAACCTTCATAGATGTCTGGTTCCGACAAGGTACATTTAGGTCTATTTTATACGAGTCAAAAAGGTTCATAGATGTCTGGTTCCCACAAGTTACATTTAGGACTAGTTTATACGAGTCAAAAAGGTTCATAGACGTCAGGTTCCCACAAGGTACATTTAGGTCTAGTTTATACGAGTCAAAAAGGTCCATAGATGTCATGTTCCCACAAGGTACATTTAGGTCTAGTTTATACGAGTCAAAAAGGTTCATAGATGTCTGTTTCCCACAAGGTACATTTAGGTCTAGTTTATACGAGTCAAAAAGGTTCATAGATGTCTGGTTCCACAAGGTACATTTAGGTCTACTTTATACGAGTCAAAAACCTTCATAGATGTCTGGTTCCGACAAGGTACATTTAGGTCTATTTTATACGAGTCAAAAAGGTTCATAGATGTCTGGTTCCAACAAGGTACATTTAGGCATAGTTTATACGAGTCAAAAAGTTTCATAGATGTCAGGTTCCCAAAAGGTACATTTAGGTCTAGTTTATACGAGTCAAAAAGTTTCATAGATGTCTGGTTCCCACAACGTACATTTAGGTCTAGTTTATACGAGTCATAATGGTTCATAGATGTCAGGTTCCCACAAGGTACATTTAGGTCTCGTTTATACGAGTCAAAAAGGTTCATAGATGTCTGGTTCACACAAGGTACATTTAGGTCTAGTTTATACGAGACAAAAAGGTTCATAGATGTCTGGTTCCCACAAGGTACATATAGGTCTAGTTTATACCAGTCAAAAAGGTTCATAGATGTCTGTTTCCCACAAGGTACATTTAGGTCTAGTTTATACGAGTCAAAAAGGTTCATAGATGTCTGGTTCCCACAAGGTACATTTAGGTCTACTTTATAGGAGTCAAAAACCTTCATAGATGTCTGGTTCCGACAAGGTACATTTAGGTCTATTTTATACGAGTCAAAAAGTTTCATAGATGTCTGGTTACCACAAGGTACATTTAGGACTAGTTTATACGAGTCAAAAAGGTTCATAGATGTCAGGTTCCCACAAGGTACATTTAGGTCTAGTTTATACGAGTCAAAAAGGTCCATAGATGTCAGGTTCCCACAAGGTACATTTAGCTCTAGTTTATACGAGTCAAAAAGGTTCATAGATGTCTGTTTCCCACAAGGTACATTTAGGTCTAGTTTATACGATACAAAAAGGTTCATAGATGTCTGGTTCCTACAAGGTACATTTAGGTCTACTTTATACGAGTCAAAAACCTTCATAGATGTCTGGTTCACACAAGGTACATTTCGGTCTAGTTTATATGAATCAAAAATGTTCATAGATGTCTGGTTCCCACAAGGTACATTTAGGTCTACTTTATACGAGTCAAAAACGTTCATAGATGTCTGGTTCCCACAAGGTACATTTAGGTCTAGTTTATACGTGTCAAAAACCTTCATAGATGTCTGGGTCCCACTAGGTACATTTAGGTCTAGTTTATACGAGTCAAAAACCTTCATAGATGTCTGGTTCCCACAAGGTACATTTAGGACTAGTTTATACGAGTCAAAAAGGTTCATAGATGTCAGGTTCCCACAAGGTACTTTTAGGTCTAGTTTATACGAGTCAAAAAGGTTCATAGATGCCTGGTTCCCACAAGGTACATTTAGGTATACTTTATACGAGTCAAAAACCTTCATAGATGTCTGGTTCCCACAAGGTACATTTAGGTCTAGTTTATACGAGTCAAAAAGGTTCATACATGTCTGGTACCAACAAGGTACATTTAGGCTTGGTTTATACGAGTCAAAAAGGTTCATAGATGTCAGGTTCCTACAAGGTACATTTAGGTCTAGTTTATACGAGTCAAAAAGGTTCATAGATGTCAGGTTCCCAAAAGGTACATTTAGGTCTAGTTTTACGAGTCAAAAACATTCATAGATGTCTGGTTCCCAAAAGGTACATTTAGGTCTAGTTTATACGATTCAAAAACCTTCATGGATGTCTGGTTCCCACAAGGTACATTTAGGTCTAGTTTATACGAGTCAAAATGATTCATAGATGTCTGGTTCCAACAAGGTACATTTAGGTCTAGTTTATACGAGTCAAAAAGGTTCATAGATGTCTGGTTCCCACAAGGTACATTTAGGTCTATTTTATACGAGTCAAAAAGGTTCATAGATGTCTGGTTCCCACAAGGTACATTTAGGTCTAGTTAATACGAGTAAAAACCTTCATAGATGTCTGGTTCCCTCAGTGTACATTTAGGTCTAGTTTATACGAGTCAAAAAGGTTCATAGATGTCTGGTTCCCACAAGGTACATTTAGGCCTAGTTTATACGAGTCAAAAAGGTTCATGGATGTCAGGTTCCCAAAAGGTACATTTAGGTCTAGTTTATACGAGTCAAAAAGGTTCATAGATGTCTGGTTCCAACAAGGTACATTTAGGCCTAGTTTATACGAGTCAAAAAGGTTCATAGATGTCAGGTTCCCAAAAGGTACATTTAGGTCTAGTTTATACGAGTCAAAAAGGTTCATAGATGTCTGGTTCCCACAAGGTACATTTAGGTCTAGTTTATACGAGTCATAAAGGTTCATAGATGTCAGGTTCCTACAAGGTACATTTAGGTCTAGTTTATACGAGTCAAAAACCTTCATGGATGTCTGGTTCCCACAAGGTACATTTAGGTCTAGTTTATACGAGTCAAAAAGGTTCATAGATGTCTGATTCCCACAAGGTACATTTAGGTCTAGTTTATAAGAGTCAAAAAGGTTCATAGATGTCTGGTTCCGACAAGGTACATTTAGGTCGAGTTTATACGAGTCAAAAACCTTCATAATATGTCTGGTTCACACAAGGTACATTTAGGTCTAGTTTATAAGAGTCAAAAACCTTCATAGATGTCTGGTTCCCACAAGGTACATTTAGTTCTAGTTTATACGAGTCAAAAAGGTTCACAGATTTCTGTTTCCCACAAGGTACATTTAGGTCTAGTTTATACGAGTCAAAAAGGTTCATAGATGTCTGGTTCCCACAAGGTACATTTAGGTCTACTTTATACGAGTCAAAAACCTTCATAGATGTCTGGTTCCGACAAGGTACATTTAGGTCTATTTTATACGAGTCAAAAAGGTTCATAGATGTCTGGTTCCCACAAGGTACATTTAGGTCTAGTTTATACGAGTCAAAAAGGTCCATAGATGTCAGGTTCCCACAAGGTACATTTAGGTCTAGTTTATACGAGTCAAAAAGGTTCATAGATGTCTGTTTCCCACAAGGTACATTTAGGTCTGGTTTATACGAGTCAAAAAGGTTCATAGATGTCTGGTTCCCACAAGGTACATTTAGGTCTACTTTATACGAGTCAAAAACCTTCATAGATGTCTGGTTCCGACAAGGTACATTTAGGTCTATTTTATACGAGTCAAAAAGGTTCATAGATGTCTGGTTCCCACAAGTTACATTTAGGACTAGTTTATACGAGTCAAAAAGGTTCATAGACGTCAGGTTCCCACAAGGTACATTTAGGTCTAGTTTATACGAGTCAAAAAGGTCCATAGATGTCATGTTCCCACAAGGTACATTTAGGTCTAGTTTATACGAGTCAAAAAGGTTCATAGATGTCTGGTTCACACAAGGTACATTTAGGTCTAGTTTATACGAGTCATAAAGGTTCATAGATGTCAGGTTCTTACAAGGTACATTTAGGTCTAGTTTATACGAGTCAAAATGTTTCATAGATGTCTGGTTCACACAAGGTACATTTACGTCTAGTTTATACGAGAAAAAAAGGTTCATAGATGTCTGGTCCCCACAAGGAACATTTAGGTCTAGTTTATACGAGTCAAATAGATTCATAGATGTCAGTTTCCCACAAGGTACATTTAGATCTAGTTTATACGAGTCAAAAAGGTTCATAGATGTCAGGTTCCCACAAGGTAAATTTAGGTCTAGTTTATACGAGTCAAAAAGGTTCATAGATGTCTGTTTCCCACAAGGTACATTTAGGTCTAGTTTATACGATTCAAAAAGGTTCATAGATGTCTGGTTCCTACAAGGTACATTTAGGTCTACTTTATACGAGTCAAAAACCTTCATAGATGTCTGGTTCCGACAATGTACATTTAGGTCTATTTTATACGAGTCAAAAAGGTTCATAGATGTCTGTTTCCCACAAGGTACATTTAGGTCTAGTTTATACGAGTCAAAAAGGTTCATAGATGTCTGGTTCCCACAAGGTACATTTAGGTCTACTTTATACGAGTCAAAAACCTTCATAGATGTCTGGTTCCGACAAGGTACATTTAGGTCTATTTTATACGAGTCAAAAAGGTTCATAGATGTCTGGTTCCCACAAGGTACATTTAGGACTAGTTTATACGAGTCAAAAAGGTTCATAGACATCAGGTTCCCACAAGGTACATTTAGGTCTAGTTTATACGAGTCAAAAAGGTCCATAGATGTCAGGTTCCCACAAGGTACATTTAGGTCTAGTTTATACGAGTCAAAAAGGTTCATAGATGTCTGGTTCCCACAAGGTACATTTAGGTCTAGTTTACACGAGTCAAAAACCTTCATAGATGTCTGGTTCCCACAAGGTACATTTAGGTCTAGTTTATACGAGTCAAAAAGGTTCATAGATGTCAGGTTCCCACAAGGTACATTTAGGTCTAGTTTATACGAGTCAAAAAGGTTCGTAGATGTCAGGTTCCCACAAGGTACATTAGGTCTAGTTTATACGAGTCAAAAACCTTCATAGATGTCTGGTTCCCACAAGGTACTTTTAGGTCTAGTTTATACGAGTCAAAAAGGTTCATAGATGTCTGGTTCACACAGGGTACATTTAGGTCTAGTTTATACGAGTCAAAAAGGTTCATAGATGTCTGGTTCCCACAAGGTACATTTAGGTCTAGTTTATAGTAGTATAATACCTCCTTAGATGTCTGGTTCCCACAAGGTACATTTAGGTCTAGTTTATACGAATCAAAAAGGTTCATAGATGTCTGGTTCACACAAGGTACATTTAGGTCTAGTTTATACGAATCAAAAAGGTTCATAGATGTCTGGTTCCTACAAGGTACATTTAGGTCTATTTTGTACGAGTCAAAAACGTTCATAGATGTCTGGTTCCCACAAGGTACATTTAGGTCTAGTTTATACGAGTCGAAAAGGTTTATAGATGTCTGTTTCCCACAAGTTACATTTAGGTCTAGTTTATACGAGTCAAAAACCTTTATAAATGTCTGGTTCCCACAAGGTACATTTAGGTCTAGTTTATTCGAGTCAACAAGGTTCATAGATGTCACGTTCCCACAAGGTAAATTTAGGTCTAGTTTATACGAGTCAACAAGGTTCATAGATGTCAGGTTCACACAAGGTACATTTAGGTCTAGATTATACGAGTCAAAAAGGTTCATAGATGTCTTGTTCCCACAAGGTACATTTAGGTCTAGTTTATACGAGTCAAAAAGGTTCATAGATGTCTGGTTCCCACAAGGTACATTTAGGTCTAGTTTATAGTAGTCAAATACCTCCTTAGATGTCTGGTTCCCACAAGGTACATTTAGGTCTAGTTTATACGAATCAAAAAGGTTCATAGATGTCTGGTTCACACAAGGTACATTTAGGTCTAGTTTATACGAATCAAAAAGGTTCATAGATGTCTGGTTCCTACAAGGTACATTTAGGTCTATTTTGTACGAGTCAAAAACGTTCATAGATGTCTGGTTCCCACAAGGTACATTTAGGTCTAGTTTATACGAGTCGAAAAGGTTTATAGATGTCTGTTTCCCACAAGTTACATTTAGGTCTAGTTTATACGAGTCAAAAACCTTTATAAATATCTGGTTCCCACAAGGTACATTTAGGTCTAGTTTATTCGAGTCAACAAGGTTCATAGATGTCAAGTTCCCACAAGGTAAATTTAGGTCTAGTTTATACGAGTCAAAAACCATCATAGATGTCTGGTTCTCATAAGGTACATTTAGGTCTAGTTTATACGAGTCAAAAAGGTTCATAGATGTCTCGTTCACACAAGGTACATTTAGGTCTAGTTTATACGAATCAAAAAAATACATAGATGTCTGGTTCCCTCAAGTTACATTTAGGTCTACTTTATACGAGTCAACAACGTTCATAGAGGTCTGGTTCCCACAAGGTTCATTTAGGTCTAGTTTATACGTGTCAACAACGTTCATAGATGTCTGGGTCCCACAAGGTACATTTAGGTCTAGTTTATACGAGTCAAAAACCTTCATAGATGTCTGGTTCCCACAATGTACATTTAGGTCTAGTTTATACGAGTCAAAAAGGTTCATAGATGTCTGGTTCCCACAGGGTACTTTTAGGTCTAATTTATACGAATCAAAAAGGTTCATAGATGTCTGGTTCCCACAAGGTACATTTAGGTCTAGTTTATACGAATCAAATACCTTCTTAGATATCTGGTTCCCACAAGGTATATTTAGGTCTAGTTTATACGAGTCAAAAAGGTTCATAGATGTCTGGTTCCAACAAGTTACATTTAGGTCTAGTTTATACGAGTCAAAAAGGTTCATAGATGTCTGGTTCCCACAAGGTACATTTAGGTCTAGTTTATACGAATCAAAATCCTTCATAGATGTCTAGTTCCCACAAGGTACTTTTAGGTCTAGTTTATACGAGTCCAAAAACTTCATAGATGTCTGGTTCCCACAAGATACTTTTAGGTCTAGTTTATACGAGTCAAAAAGATTCATAGATGTCTGGTTCGCTCAGATTACATTTAGTTCTAGTTTATACGAGTCAAAAAGGTTCATAGATGTCTGGTTCCCGCAAGGTACATTTAGGTCTAGTTTATAATAGTCAAATACCTTCTTAGGTGTCTGGTTCCCACAAGGTACATTTAGGTCTAGTTTATACGAGTCAAAAACGTTCATAGATGTCTGGTTCCCACAAGGTACATTTAGGTCTAGTTTATACGAGTCGAAAAGGTTTATAGATGTCAGGTTCCCACAAGGTACATTTAGGTCTAGTTTTACGAGTCAAAAACATTCATAGATGTCTGGTTCCCACAAGGTACATTTAGGTCTAGTTTATACGAGTCAAAAACCTTCATGGGGGACTGGTTCCCACAAGGTACATTTAGGTCTAGTTTATACGAGTCAAAAAGGTTCACAGATGTCTGGTTCACACAGGGTACATTTAGGTCTAGTTTATACGAGTCAAAAAGGTTCATAGATGTCAGGTTCCCACAAGGTACATTTACGTTTATTTTATACGAGTTAACAAGCTTCATCGATATCAGGTTCCCACAAGGTACATTAGGTCTAGCTTATACGAGTCAAAATGGTTCATAGATGTCAGGTTCCCACAAGGTACATTTAGGTCTAGTTTATACGTGTCAAAAAGTTTCCTAGATGTCAGGTTCCCACAAGGTACATTAGGTCTAGTTTATACGAGTCAAAAAGGTTCATAGATGTCTGGTTCCCACAAGGTACATTTAGGTCTAGTTTATAAGAGTCAAAAAGGTTCATAGATGTCTGGTTCCAACAAGGTACATTTAGGTCTAGTTTATACGAGTCAAAAAACTTCATAGATGTCAGGTTCCCACAAGGTACATTTAGGTCTAGTTTATACTAGTCAAAAACTTTCATGGATGTCTGGTTCCCACAATGTACATTTAGGTCTAGTTTATACGAGTCAAAAAGGTTCATAGATGTCTGGTTCCCACAAGGTACATTTAGTTCTAGTTTATACGAATCAAAAAGGTTCATAGATGTCTGGTTCCCACAAGCTACATTTAGGTCTAGTTTATACGAGTCAAAAAGGTTCATAGATGTCTGGTTCCAACAAGGTATATTTATGTCTAGTTTATACGAGTCAAAAAGGTTCATAGATGTCTGGTTCCAACAAGGTACATTTAGGTCTAGTTTATACGAGTGAAAAAGGTTCATAGATGTCTGGTTCACACAGTGTACATTTAGGTCTAGTTTATACGAATCAAAAAGTTTCATAGATGTCTGGTTCCAACAAGGTACATTTAGTTCTAGTTTATACGAGTGAAAAAGATTCATAGATGTCTGGTTCCCACAAGGTACATTTAGGTCTAGTTTATACGAGTCAAAAACCTTCATAGATGTCTGGTTCCCACAAGGTACATTTAGGTCTAGTTTATACGAGTCAAAAAGGTTCATAGATGTCTGGTTCACACAAGGTACATTTAGGTCGAGTTTATGCGACTAAAAAAGGTTCATAGATGTATGGTTCCCACAAGGTACATTTAGGTCTAGTTTATACGAGTCAAAAAGGTTCATAGATGTCTGGTTCCCACAAGGTACATTTAGGTCTAGTTTATACGTGTCAAAAACCATCATATATTTCTGGGTCCCACAAGGTACATTTAGGTCTAGTTTATACGAGTCAAAAACCTTCATAGATGTCTGGTTCCCACAAGGTACTTTTAGGTCTAGTTTATACGATTCAAAAAGGTTCATACATGTCAGGTTCACACAGGGTACATTTAGGTCTAGTTTATACGAGTCAAAAAGGTTCATAGATGTCTGGTTCCCACAAGGTACATTTAGGTCTAGTTTATATTAGTCAAATACCTTCTTAGATGTCTGGTTCCCACAAGGTACATTTAGGTCTACTTTATACGAATCAAAAAGGTTCATAGATTAAGTTTATTTTATACGAGTTAACAAGCTTCATCGATATCAGGTTCCCACAAGGTACATTTAGGTCTATTTTATACGAGTCAAAAAGTTTCATAGATGTCTGGTTACCACAAGGTACATTTAGGACTAGTTTATACGAGTCAAAAAGGTTCATAGATGTCAGGTTCCCACAAGGTACATTTAGGTCTAGTTTATACGAGTCAAAAAGGTCCATAGATGTCAGGTTCCCACAAGGTACATTTAGGTCTAGTTTATACGAGTCAAAAAGGTTCATAGATGTCTGTTTCCCACAAGGTACATTTAGGTCTAGTTTATACGATTCAAAAAGGTTCATAGATGTCTGGTTCGTACAAGGTACATTTAGGTCTACTTTATACGAGTCAAAAACCTTCATAGATGTCTGGTTCACACAAGGTACATTTCGGTCTAGTTTATATGAATCAAAAATGTTCATAGATGTCTGGTTCCCACAAGGTACATTTAGGTCTACTTTATACGAGTCAAAAACGTTCATAGATGTCTGGTTCCCACAAGGTACATTTAGGTCTAGTTTATACGTGTCAAAAACCTTCATAGATGTCTGGGTCCCACTAGGTACATTTAGGTCTAGTTTATACGAGTCAAAAACCTTCATAGATGTCTGGTTCCCACAAGGAACATTTAGGACTAGTTTGTGCGAGTCAAAAAGGTTCATAGATGTCAGGTTCCCACAAGGTACTTTTAGGTCTAGTTTATACGAGTCATAAAGGTTCATAGATGTCAGGTTCCCACAAGCTACATTTAGGTCTAGTTTATACGAGTCAAAAAGGTTCATAGATGTCTGGTTCACACAAGGTACATTTAGGTCTAGTTTATACGAGACAAAAAGGTTCATAGATGTCTGGTTCCCACAAGGTACATTAGGTCTAGTTTATACGAGTCAAAAAGGTTCATAGATGTCAGGTTCCCACAAGGTACATTTAGGTATACTTTATACGAGTCCAAAAGGTTCATAGATATCTGGTTCACACAAGGTACATTTAGGTCTAGTTTATACGAGTCAAAAAGGTTCATAGATGTCTTGTTCCCACAAGGTACATTTAGGTCTAGTTTATACGAGACAAAAAGGTTCATAGATGTCAGGTTCCCACAAGGTACATTTAAGTTTATTTTATACGAGTTAACAAGCTTCATCGATATCAGGTTCCCAAAAGTTACATTTAGTTCTACCTTATACGAGTCAAAAAGGTTCATAGATGTCAGGTCCCCACAAGGTACATTTAGGTCTAGTTTATACGAGTCAAAAAGGTTCGTAGATGTCAGGTTCCCACAAGGTACATCAGGTCTAGTTTATACGAGTCAAAAAGGTTCATAGATGTCTGGCTCCCACAAGGTACATTTAGGTCTAGTTGATACGAGTCAAAAAGGTTCATAGATGTCAGGTTCCCACAAGTTACATTTAGGTCTAGTTTATACGAGTCAAAAAGGTTCATAGATGTCAGGTTCCCACAAGGTACATTTAGTTCTAGTTTATACGTGTCAAAAACCTTCCTAGATGTCTGGTTCCCACAAGGTACAATTAGGTCAAGTTTATACGAGTCAAAAACCTTCATAGATCTCTGGTTCCCACAAGGTACATTTAGGTCTAGTTTATACGAGTCAAAAACCTTCATAGATGTCTGGTTCCCACAAGGTACATTTAGGTCTAGTATATACGAGTCAAAAAGGTTCATAGATGTCTGGTTCACACAAGGTACATTAGGTCTAGTTTATACGAATCAAAAAGGTTCATAGATGTCTGGTTCCCACAAGGTACATTTAGGTCTAGTTTATACGAGTCAAAAACGTTCATAGATGTCTGGTTCCCACAAGGTACATTTAGGTTTAATTTATACGTGTCAAAAACCTTCATAGATGTCTGGGTCCCACAAGGTACATTTAGGTCTAGTTTATACGAGTCAAAAAGGTTCATAGATGTCTGGTTCCCACAAGCTACATTTAGGACTAGTTTATACGAGTCAAAAAGGTTCATGGATGTCAGGTTCCCACAAGGTACATTTAGGTCTAGTTTATACGAGTCAAAAAGGTCAATAGATGTCAGGTTCCCACAAGGTACATTTAGGTCTAGTTTATACGAGTCAAAAAGTTTCATAGATGTCTGTTTCCCACAAGGTACATTCAGGTCTAGTTTATACGAGTCAAAAAGGTTCATAGATGTCTGGTTCCCACAAGGTACATTTAGGTCTACTTTATACGAGTAAAAACCTTCATAGATGTCTGGTTCCGACAAGGTACATTTAGGTCTATTTTATACGAGTCAAAAAGGTTCATAGATGTCTGGTTACCACAAGGTACATTTAGGACTAGTTTATACGAGTCAAAAAGGTTCATAGATGTCAGGTTCCCACAAGGTACATTTAGGTCTAGTTTATACGAGTCAAAAAGATCCATAGATGTCAGGTTCCCACAAGGTACATTTAGGTCTAGTTTATACGAGTCAAAAAGTTTCATAGATGTCTGTTTCCCACAAGGTACATTTAGGTCTAGTTTATAAGATTCAAAAAGGTTCATAGATGTCTGGTTCCTACAAGGTACATTTAGGTCTACTTTATACGAGTCAAAAACCTTCATAGATGTCTGGTTCCGACAAGGTACATTTAGGTCTATTTTATACGAGTCAAAAAGGTTCATAGATGTCTGGTTCCCACAAGGTACATTTAGGACTAGTTTATACGAGTCAAAAAGGTTCATAGACGTCAGGTTCCCACAAGGTACATTTAGGTCTAGTTTATACGAGTCAAAAAGGTCCATAGATGTCATGTTCCCACAAGGTACATTTAGTTCTAGTTTATACGAGTCAAAAAGGTTCATAGATGTCTGTTTCCCACAAGGTACATTTAGGTCTAGTTTATACGAGTCAAAAAGGTTCATAGATGTCTGGTTCCACAAGGTACATTTAGGTCTACTTTATACGAGTCAAAAACCTTCATAGATGTCTGGTTCCGACAAGGTACATTTAGGTCTATTTTATACGAGTCAAAAAGGTTCATAGATGTCTGGTTCCAACAAGGTACATTTAGGCATAGTTTATACGAGTCAAAAAGTTTCATAGATGTCAGGTTCCCAAAAGGTACATTTAGGTCTAGTTTATACGAGTCAAAAAGTTTCATAGATGTCTGGTTCACACAACGTACATTTAGGTCTAGTTTATACGAGTCATAATGGTTCATAGATGTCAGGTTCCCACAAGGTACATTTAGGTCTCGTTTATACGAGTCAAAAAGGTTCATAGATGTCTGGTTCACACAAGGTACATTTAGGTCTAGTTTATACGAGACAAAAATGTTCATAGATGTCTGGTTCCCACAAGGTACATTTAGGTCTAGTTTATACGAGTCAAAAAGGTTCATAGATGTCTGTTTCCCACAAGGTACATTTAGGTCTAGTTTATACGAGTCAAAAAGGTTCATAGTTGTCTGGTTCCCACAAGGTACATTTAGGTCTACTTTATAGGAGTCAAAAACCTTCATAGATGACTGGTTCCGACAAGGTACATTTAGGTCTATTTTATACGAGTCAAAAAGGTTCATAGATGTCTGGTTACCACAAGGTACATTTAGGACTAGTTTATACGAGTCAAAAAGGTTCATAGATGTCAGGTTCCCACAAGGTACATTTAGGTCTAGTTTATACGAGTCAAAAAGGTCCATAGATGTCAGGTTCCCACAAGGTACATTTAGGTCTAGTTTATACGAGTCAAAAAGGTTCATAGATGTCTGTTTCCCACAAGGTACATTTAGGTCTAGTTTATACGATTCAAAAAGGTTCATAGATGTCTGGTTCCTACAAGGTACATTTAGGTCTACTTTATACGAGTGAAAAACCTTCATAGATGTCTGGTTCCGACAATGTACATTTAGGTCTATTTTATACGAGTCAAAAAGGTTCATAGATGTCTGTTTCCCACAAGGTACATTTAGGTCTAGTTTATACGAGTCAAAAAGGTTCATAGATGTCTGGTTCCCACAAGGTACATTTAGGTCTACTTTATACGAGTCAAAAACCTTCATAGATGTCTGGTTCCGACAAGGTACATTTAGGTCTATTTTATACGAGTCAAAAAGGTTCATAGATGTCTGGTTCCCACAAGGTACATTTAGGACTAGTTTATACGAGTCAAAAAGGTTCATAGACGTCAGGTTCCCACAAGGTACATTTAGGTCTAGTTTATACGAGTCAAAAAGGTCCATAGATGTCAGGTTCCCACAAGGTACATTTAGGTCTAGTTTATACGAGTCAAAAAGGTTCATAGATGTCTGTTTCCCACAAGGTACATTTAGGTCTAGTTTATACGAGTCAAAAAGGTTCATAGATGTCTGGTTCCCACAAGGTACATTTAGGTCTACTTTATACGAGTCAAAAACCTTCATAGATGTCTGGTTCCGACAAGGTACATTTAGGTCTATTTTATACGAGTCAAAAAGGTTCATAGATGTCTGGTTCCCACAAGTTACATTTAGGACTAGTTTATACGAGTCAAAAAGGTTCATAGACGTCAGGTTCCCACAAGGTACATTTAGGTCTAGTTTATACGAGTCAAAAAGGTCCATAGATGTCATGTTCCCACAAGGTACATTTAGGTCTAGTTTATACGAGTCAAAAAGGTTCATAGATGTCTGTTTCCCACAAGGTACATTTAGGTCTAGTTTATACGAGTCAAAAAGGTTCATAGATGTCTGGTTCCACAAGGTACATTTAGGTCTACTTTATACGAGTCAAAAACCTTCATAGATGTCTGGTTCCGACAAGGTACATTTAGGTCTATTTTATACGAGTTAAAAAGGTTCATAGATGTCTGGTTCCAACAAGATACATTTAGGCCTAGTTTATACGAGTCAAAAAGGTTCATAGATGTCAGGTTCCCAAAAGGTACATTTAGGTCTAGTTTATACGAGTCAAAAAGGTTCATAGATGTCTGGTTCACACAAGGTACATTTAGGTCTAGTTTATACGAGTCATAAAGGTTCATAGATGTCAGGTTCCCACAAGGTACATTTAGGTCTAGTTTATACGAGTCAAAAAGTTTCATAGATGTCTGGTTCACACAAGGTACATTTACGTCTAGTTTATACGAGAAAAAAAGGTTCATAGATGTCTGGTCCCCACAAGGAACATTTAGGTCTAGTTTATACGAGTCAAATAGATTCATAGATGTCAGTTTCCCACAAGGTACATTTAGATCTAGTTTATACGAGTCAAAAAGGTTCATAGATGTCAGGTTCCCACAAGGTACATTTAGGTCTAGTTTATACGAGTCAAAAACCTTCATAGATATCTGGTTCCCACAAGGTACATTTAGGTCTTGTTTATAAGAGTCAAAAACCTTCATAGATGTCTGGGTCCCACAAGGTACATTTAGGTCTAGTTTATACGAGTCCAAAAGGTTCATAGATATCTGGTTCCCACAAGGTACATTTAGTTCTAGTTTATACGAGTCAAAAAGGTTCATAGAGGTCTTGTTCCCACAAGGTACATTTAGGTCTAGTTTATACGAGACAAAAAGGTTCATAGATGTCAGGTTCCCACAAGGTACATTTAAGTTTATTTTATACGAGTTAACAAGCTTCATCGATATCAGGTTCCCACAAGGTACATTTAGTTCTAGCTTATACGAGTCAAAAAGGTTCATAGATGTCAGGTTCCCACAAGGTACATTTAGGTCTAGTTTATACGAGTCAAAAAGGTTCGTAGATGTCAGGTTCACACAAGGTACATTAGGTCTAGTTTATACGAGTCAAAAAGGTTCATAGATGTCTGGCTCCCACAACGTACATTTAGGTCTAGTTGATACGAGTCAAAAAGGGTCATAGATGTCTGGTTCCCACAAGGTACATTTAGGTCTAGTTTATACGAGTCAAAAAGTTTCATAGATGTCAGGTTCCCACAAGGTACATTTAGGTCTAGTTTATACGAGTCAAAAAGGTTCATAGATGCCAGGTTCCCACAAGGTACATTTAGTTCTACTTTATACGAGTCAAAAACCTTCATAGATGTCTGGTTCCCACAAGGTACATTTAGGTCAAGTTTATACGAGTCAAAAACCTTCATAGATCTCTGGTTCCCACAAGGTACATTTAGGTCTAGTTTATACGAGTCAAAAACCTTCATAGATGTCTGGTTCCCACAAGGTACATTTAGGTCTAGTTTATACGAGTCAAAAACGTTCATAGATGTCTGGTTCACACAAGGTACATTTAGGTCTAGCTTATACGTGTCAAAAAGGTTCATAGATGTCAGGTTCCCACAAGGTACATTTAGGTCTAGTTTATACGAGTCAAAAAGGTTCGTAGATGTCAGGTTCCCACAAGGTACATTAGGTCTAGTTTATACGAGTCAAAAAGGTTCATAGATGTCTGGTTCCCACAAGGTACATTTAGGTCTAGTTTACACGAGTCAAAAACCTTCATAGATGTCTGGTTCCCACAAGGTACATTTAGGTCTAGTTTATACGAGTCAAAAAGGTTCATAGATGTCTGGTTCCCACAAGGTACATTTAGGTCTAGTTTATACGTGTCAAAAACCTTCATATATTTCTGGGTCCCACAAGGTACATTTAGGTCTAGTTTATACGAATCAAAAAGGTTCATAGATGTCTTGTTCCCACAAGGTACATTTACGTCTAGTTTATACGAGTCAAAAAGGTTCATAGATGTCAGGTTCCCACAAGGTACATTTAAGTTTATTTTATACGAGTTAACAAGCTTCATCGATATCAGGTTCCCACAAGGTACATTTAGGTCTAGCTTATACGAGTCAAAAAGGTTCATAGATGTCAGGTTCCCACAAGGTACATTTAGGTCTAGTTTATACGAGTCAAAAAGGTTCGTAGATGTCAGGTTCCCACAAGGTACATTAGGTCTAGTTTATACGAGTCAAAATGGTTCATAGATGTCTGGTTCCCACAAGGTACATTTAGGTCTAGTTTACACGAGTCAAAAACCTTCATAGATGTCTGGTTCCCACAAGGTACATTTAGGTCTAGTTTATACGAGTCAAAAAGGTTCATAGATGTCAGGTTCCCACAAGGTACATTTAGGTCTAGTTTATACGAGTCAAAAAGGTTCGTAGATGTCAGGTTCCCACAAGGTACATTAGGTCTAGTTTATACGAGTCAAAAACCTTCATAGATGTCTGGTTCCCACAAGGTACTTTTAGGTCTAGTTTATACGAGTCAAAAAGGTTCATAGATGTCTGGTTCACACAGGGTACATTTAGGTCTAGTTTATACGAGTCAAAAAGGTTCATAGATGTCTGGTTCCCACAAGGTACATTTAGGTCTAGTTTATAGTAGTCAAATACCTCCTTAGATGTCTGGTTCCCACAAGGTACATTTAGGTCTAGTTTATACGAATCAAAAAGGTTCATAGATGTCTGGTTCACACAAGGTACATTTAGGTCTAGTTTGTACGAATCAAAAAGGTTCATAGATGTCTGGTTCCTACAAGGTACATTTAGGTCTATTTTGTACGAGTCAAAAACGTTCATAGATGTCTGGTTCCCACAAGGTACATTTAGGTCTAGTTTATACGAGTCGAAAAGGTTTATAGATGTCTGTTTCCCACAAGTTACATTTAGGTCTAGTTTATACGAGTCAAAAACCTTTATAAATGTCTGGTTCCCACAAGGTACATTTAGGTCTAGTTTATTCGAGTCAACAAGGTTCATAGATGTCACGTTCCCACAAGGTAAATTTAGGTCTAGTTTATACGAGTCAACAAGGTTCATAGATGTCAGGTTCACACAAGGTACATTTAGGTCTAGATTATACGAGTCAAAAAGGTTCATAGATGTCTTGTTCCCACAAGGTACATTTAGGTCTAGTTTATACGAGTCAAAAAGGTTCATAGATGTCTGGTTCCCACAAGGTACATTTAGGTCTAGTTTATAGTAGTCAAATACCTCCTTAGATGTCTGGTTCCCACAAGGTACATTTAGGTCTAGTTTATACGAATCAAAAAGGTTCATAGATGTCTGGTTCACACAAGGTACATTTAGGTCTAGTTTATACGAATCAAAAAGGTTCATAGATGTCTGGTTCCTACAAGGTACATTTAGGTCTATTTTGTACGAGTCAAAAACGTTCATAGATGTCTGGTTCCCACAAGGTACATTTAGGTCTAGTTTATACGAGTCGAAAAGGTTTATAGATGTCTGTTTCCCACAAGTTACATTTAGGTCTAGTTTATACGAGTCAAAAACCTTTATAAATGTCTGGTTCCCACAAGGTACATTTAGGTCTAGTTTATTCGAGTCAACAAGGTTCATAGATGTCAAGTTCCCACAAGGTAAATTTAGGTCTAGTTTATACGAGTCAAAAACCATCATAGATGTCTGGTTCTCATAAGGTACATTTAGGTCTAGTTTATACGAGTCAAAAAGGTTCATAGATGTCTCGTTCACACAAGGTACATTTAGGTCTAGTTTATACGAATCAAAAAGGTACATAGATGTCTGGTTCCCTCAAGTTACATTTAGGTCTACTTTATACGAGTCAAGAACGTTCATAGAGGTCTGGTTCCCACAAGGTACATTTAGGTCTAGTTTATACGTGTCAACAACGTTCATAGATGTCTGGGTCCCACAAGGTACATTTAGGTCTAGTTTATACGAGTCAAAAACCTTCATAGATGTCTGGTTCCCACAATGTACATTTAGGTCTAGTTTATACGAGTCAAAAAGGTTCATAGATGTCTGGTTCCCACAGGGTACTTTTAGGTCTAATTTATACGAATCAAAAAGGTTCATAGATGTCTGGTTCCCACAAGGTACATTTAGGTCTAGTTTATACGAATCAAATACCTTCTTAGATATCTGGTTCCCACAAGGTATATTTAGGTCTAGTTTATACGAGTCAAAAAGGTTCATAGATGTCTGGTTCCCACAAGGTACATTTAGGTCTAGTTTATACGAATCAAAAACCTTCATAGATGTCTAGTTCCCACAAGGTACTTTTAGGTCTAGTTTATACGAGTCCAAAAACTTCATAGATGTCTGGTTCCCACAAGGTACTTTTAGGTCTAGTTTATACGAGTCAAAAAGATTCATAGATGTCTGGTTCGCTCAGATTACATTTAGTTCTAGTTTATACGAGTCAAAAAGGTTCATAGATGTCTGGTTCCCGCAAGGTACATTTAGGTCTAGTTTATAATAGTCAAATACCTTCTTAGGTGTCTGGTTCCCACAAGGTACATTTAGGTCTAGTTTATACGAGTCAAAAACGTTCATAGATGTCTGGTTCCCACAAGGTACATTTAGGTCTAGTTTATACGAGTCGAAAAGGTTTATAGATGTCAGGTTCCCACAATGTACATTTAGGTCTAGTTTTACGAGTCAAAAACATTCATAGATGTCTGGTTCCCACAAGGTACATTTAGGTCTAGTTTATACGAGTCAAAAACCTTCATGGGGGACTGGTTCCCACAAGGTACATTTAGGTCTAGTTTATACGAGTCAAAAAGGTTCACAGATGTCTGGTTCACACAGGGTACATTTAGGTCTAGTTTATACGAGTCAAAAAGGTTCATAGATGTCAGGTTCCCACAAGGTACATTTACGTTTATTTTTTACGAGTTAACAAGCTTCATCGATATCAGGTTCCCACAAGGTACATTAGGTCTAGCTTATACGAGTCAAAATGGTTCATAGATGTCAGGTTCCCACAAGGTACATTTAGGTCTAGTTTATACGTGTCAAAAAGTTTCCTAGATGTCAGGTTCCCACAAGGTACATTAGGTCTAGTTTATACGAGTCAAAAAGGTTCATAGATGTCTGGTTCCCACAAGGTACGTTTAGGTCTAGTTTATAAGAGTCAAAAAGGTTCATAGATGTCTGGTTCCAACAAGGTACATTTAGGTCTAGTTTATACGAGTCAAAAAACTTCATAGATGTCAGGTTCCCACAAGGTACATTTAGGTCTAGTTTATACTAGTCAAAAACTTTCATGGATGTCTGGTTCCCACAATGTACATTTAGGTCTAGTTTATACGAATCAAAAAGGTTCATAGATGTCTGGTTCCCACAAGGTACATTTAGTTCTAGTTTATACGAATCAAAAAGGTTCATAGATGTCTGGTTCCCACAAGGTACATTTAGGTCTAGTTTATACGAGTCAAAAAGGTTCATAGATGTCTGGTTCCAACAAGGTATATTTAGGTCTAGTTTATACGAGTCAAAAAGGTTCATAGATGTCTGGTTCCAACAAGGTACATTTAGGTCTAGTTTATACGAGTCAAAAAGGTTCATAGATGTCTGGTTCACACAGGGTACATTTAGGTCTAGTTTATACGAATCAAAAAGTTTCATAGATGTCTGGTTCCCACAAGGTACATTTAGTTCTAGTTTATACGAGTGAAAAAGATTCATAGATGTCTGGTTCCCACAAGGTACATTTAGGTCTAGTTTATACGAGTAAAAAACCTTCATAGATGTCTGGTTCCCACAAGGTACATTTAGGTCTAGTTTATACGAGTCAAAAAGGTTCATAGATGTCTGGTTCACACAAGGTACATTTAGGTCGAGTTTATGCGACTAAAAAAGGTTCATAGATGTATGGTTCCCACAAGGTACATTTAGGTCTAGTTTATACGAGTCAAAAAGGTTCAAAGATGTCTGGTTCCCACAAGGTACATTTAGGTCTAGTTTATACGTGTCAAAAACCATCATATATTTCTGGGTCCCACAAGGTACATTTAGGTCTAGTTTATACGAGTCAAAAACCTTCATAGATGTCTGGTTCCCACAAGGTACTTTTAGGTCTAGTTTATACGATTCAAAAAGGTTCATACATGTCAGGTTCACACAGGGTACATTTAGGTCTAGTTTATACGAGTCAAAAATGTTCATAGATGTCTGGTTCCCACAAGGTACATTTAGGTCTAGTTTATATTAGTCAAATACCTCCTTAGATGTCTGGTTCCCACAAGGTACATTTAGGTCTAGTTTATACGAATCAAAAAGGTTCATAGATGTCTGGTTCACACAAGGTACATTTAGGTCTAGTTTATACGAATCAAAAAGGTTCATAGATGTCTGGTTCCTACATGGTACATTTAGGTCTATTTTGTACGAGTCAAAAACGTTCATAGATGTCTGGTTCCCACAAGGTACATTTAGGTCTAGTTTATACGAGTCGAAAAGGTTTATAGATGTCTGTTTCCCACAAGTTACATTTAGGTCTAGTTTATACGAGTCAAAAACCTTTATAAATGTCTGGTTCCCACAAGGTACATTTAGGTCTAGTTTATTCGAGTCAACAAGGTTCATAGATGTCACGTTCCCACAAGGTAAATTTAGGTCTAGTTTATACGAGTCAACAAGGTTCATAGATGTCAGGTTCCCACAAGGTACATTTAGGTCTAGATTATACGAGTCAAAAAGGTTCATAGATGTCTTGTTCCCACAAGGTACATTTAGGTCTAGTTTATACGAGTCAAAAAGGTTCATAGATGTCAGGTTCCCACAAGGTACATTTAAGTTTATTTTATACGAGTTAACAAGCTTCATCGATATCAGGTTCCCACAAGGTACATTTAGGTCTAGCTTATACGAGTCAAAAAGGTTCATAGATGTCAGGTTCCCACAAGGTACATTTAGGTCTAGTTTATACGAGTCAAAAAGGTTCATAGAGGTCTGGTTCCCACAAGGTACATTTAGGTCTAGTTTATACGAGTCAAAAACCTTCATAGATGTCTGGTTCCCACAAGGTACATTTAGGTCTAGTTTATACGAGTCAACAAGGTTCATAGATGTCAGGTTCCCACAAGGTAGAGTTAGGTCTAGTTTATACGAGTCAAAAAGGTTCATAGATGTTAGGTTCCCACAAGGTACATTTAGTTCTAGTTTATACGAGTCAAAAAACTTCATAGATGTCTGGTTCCCACAAGGTACATTTAGATCTAGTTTATACGAGTCAAAAACATTCATAGATGTCTGGTTCCCACAAGGTACATTTAGGTCTAGTTTATACGAGTCAAAAACCTTCATAGATGTCTGGTTCTCCTAAGGTACATTTAGGTCTAGTTTATACGAGTCAAAAAGGTTCATAGATGTCTGGTTCACACAAGGTACATTTAGGTCAAGTTTATACGAATCAAAAAGGTTCATAGGTGTCTGGTTCCCTCAAGGTACATTTAGGTCTACTTTATACGAGTCAAAAACGTTCATAGAGGTCTGGTTCCCACAAGGTACATTTAGGTCTAGTTTATACGTGTCAACAACGTTCATAGATGTCTGGGTCCCACAAGGTACATTTAGGTCTAGTTTATACGAATCAAAAACCTTCATAGATGTCTGGTTCCCACAATGTACATTTAGGTCTAGTTTATACGAGTCAAAAAGGTTCATAGATGTCTGGTTCCCACAGGGTACATTTAGGTCTAATTTATACGAATCAAAAAGGTTCATAGATGTCTGGTTCCCACAAGGTACATTTAGGTCTAGTTTATACGAATCAAATACCTTCTTAGATATCTGGTTCCCACAAGGTATATTTAGGTCTAGTTTATACGAGTCAAAATGGTTCATAGATGTCTGGTTCAAACAAGGTACATTTAGGTCTAGTTTATACGAGTCAAAAAGTTTCATAGATGTCTGGTTCCCACAAGGTACATTTAGGTCTAGTTTATACGAATCAAAAAGGTTCATAGATGTCTTGTTCCCACAAGGTACATTTACGTCTAGTTTATACGAGTCAAAAAGGTTCATAGATGTCAGGTTCCCACAAGGTACATTTAAGTTTATTTTATACGAGTTAACAAGCTTCATCGATATCAGGTTCCCACAAGGTACATTTAGGTCTAGCTTATACGTGTCAAAAAGGTTCATAGATGTCAGGTTCCCACAAGGTACATTTAGGTCTAGTTTATACGAGTCAAAAAGGTTCGTAGATGTCAGGTTCCCACAAGGTACATTAGGTCTAGTTTATACGAGTCAAAAAGGTTCATAGATGTCTGGTTCCCACAAGGTACATTTAGGTCTAGTTTACACGAGTCAAAAACCTTCATAGATGTCTGGTTCCCACAAGGTACATTTAGGTCTAGTTTATACGAGTCAAAAAGGTTCATAGATGTCTGGTTCCCACAAGGTACATTTAGGTCTAGTTTATACGTGTCAAAAACCTTCATATATTTCTGGGTCCCACAAGGTACATTTAGGTCTAGTTTATACGAATCAAAATGGTTCATAGATGTCTTGTTCCCACAAGGTACATTTACGTCTAGTTTATACGAGTCAAAAAGGTTCATAGATGTCAGGTTCCCACAAGGTACATTTAAGTTTATTTTATACGAGTTAACAAGCTTCATCGATATCAGGTTCCCACAAGGTACATTTAGGTCTAGCTTATACGAGTCAAAAAGTTTCATAGATGTCAGGTTCCCACAAGTTACATTTAGGTCTAGTTTATACGAGTCAAAAAGGTTCGTAGATGTCAGGTTCCCACAAGGTACATTAGGTCTAGTTTATACGAGTCAAAAAGGTTCATAGATGTCTGGTTCCCACAAGGTACATTTAGGTCTAGTTTACACGAGTCAAAAACCTTCATAGATGTCTGGTTCCCACAAGGTACATTTAGGTCTAGTTTATACGAGTCAAAAAGGTTCATAGATGTCAGGTTCCCACAAGGTACATTTAGGTCTAGTTTATACGAGTCAAAAAGGTTCGTAGATGTCAGGTTCCCACAAGGTACATTAGGTCTAGTTTATACGAGTCAAAAACCTTCATAGATGTCTGGTTCCCACAAGGTACTTTTAGGTCTAGTTTATACGAGTCAAAAAGGTTCATAGATGTCTGGTTCACACAGGGTACATTTAGGTCTAGTTTATACGAGTCAAAAAGGTTCATAGATGTCTGGTTCCCACAAGGTACATTTAGGTCTAGTTTATAGTAGTCAAATACCTCCTTAGATGTCTGGTTCCCACAAGGTACATTTAGGTCTAGTTTATACGAATCAAAAAGGTTCATAGATGTCTGGTTCACACAAGGTACATTTAGGTCTAGTTTATACGAATCAAAAAGGTTCATAGATGTCTGGTTCCTACAAGGTACATTTAGGTCTATTTTGTACGAGTCAAAAACGTTCATAGATGTCTGGTTCCCACAAGGTACATTTAGGTCTAGTTTATACGAGTCGAAAAGGTTTATAGATGTCTGTTTCCCACAAGTTACATTTAGGTCTAGTTTATACGAGTCAAAAACCTTTATAAATGTCTGGTTCCCACAAGGTACATTTAGGTCTAGTTTATTCGAGTCAACAAGGTTCATAGATGTCACGTTCCCACAAGGTAAATTTAGGTCTAGTTTATACGAGTCAACAAGGTTCATAGATGTCAGGTTCCCACAAGGTACATTTAGGTCTAGATTATACGAGTCAAAAAGATTCATAGATGTCTTGTTCCCACAAGGTACATTTAGGTCTAGTTTATACGAGTCAAAAAGGTTCATAGATGTCAGGTTCCCACAAGGTACATTTAAGTTTATTTTATAAGAGTTAACAAGCTTCATCGATATCAGGTTCCCACAAGGTACATTTAGGTCTAGCTTATACGAGTCAAAAAGGTTCATAGATGTCAGGTTCCCACAAGGTACATTTAGGTCTAGTTTATACGAGTCAAAAAGGTTCGTAGATGTCAGGTTCCCACAAGGTACATTAGGTCTACTTTATACGAGTCAAAAAGGTTAATAGATGTCTGGTTCCCACAAGGTACATTTAGGTCTAGTTTATACGAGTCAAAAACCTTCATAGATGTCTGGTTCCCACAAGGTACATTTAGGTCTAGTTTATACGAGTCAAAAAGTTTCATAGATGTCAGGTTCCCACAAGGTACAGTTAGGTCTAGTTTATACGAGTCAAAAAGGTTCATAGATGTCAGGTTCCCACAAGGTACATTTAGTTCTAGTTTATATGAGTCAAAAACATTCATAGATGTCTGGTTCCCACAAGGTACATTTAGATCTAGTTTATACGAGTCAAAAACATTCATAGATGTCTGGTTCCCACAAGGTACATTTAGGTCTGGTTTATACGTGTCAAAACCCTACATAGATGTCTGGTTCTCATAAGGTACATTTAGGTCTAGTTTATACGAGTCAAAAAGGTTCATAGATGTCTGGTTCACACAAGTTACATTTAGGTCAATTTTATACGAATCAAAAAGGTTAATAGATGTCTGGTTCCCTCAAGGTACATTTAGGTCTACTTTATACGAGTCAAAAACGTTCATAGAGGTCTGGTTCCCACAAGGTACATTTAGGTCTAGTTTATACGTGTCAACAACGTTCATAGATGTCTGGGTCCCACAAGGTACATTTAGGTCTAGTTTATACGAGTCAAAAACCTTCATAGATGTCTGGTTCCCACAATGTACATTTAGGTCTAGTTTATACGAGTCAAAAAGGTTCATAGATGTCTGGTTCCCACAGGGTACATTTAGGTCTAATTTATACGAATCAAAAAGGTTCATAGATGTCTGGTTCCCACAAGGTACATTTAGGTCTAGTTTATACGAATCAAATACCTTCTTAGATATCTGGTTCCCACAAGGTATATTTAGGTCTAGTTTATACGAGTCAAAAAGGTTCATAGATGTCTGGTTCCAACAAGGTACATTTAGGTCTAGTTTATACGAATCAAAAACCTTCATAGATGTCTAGTTCCAACCAGGTACATTTAGGTCTAGTTTATACGAGTCCAAAAACTTCATAGATGTCTGGTTCCCACAAGGTACTTTTAGGTCTAGTTTATACGAGTCAAAAAGATTCATAGATGTCTGGTTCGCACAGATTACATTTAGTTCTAGTTTATACGAGTCAAAAAGGTTCATAGATGTCTGGTTCCCGTAAGGTACATTTAGGTCTAGTTTATAGTAGTCAAATACCTTCTTAGGTGTCTGGTTCCCACAAGGTACATTTAGGTCTAGTTTATACGAATCAAAAAGGTTCATAGATGTCTGGTTCACACAAGGTACATTTATGTCTAGTTTAAACGAATCAAAAAGGTTCATAGATGTCTGGTTCCCACAAGGTACATTCAGGTCTAGTTTATACGAGTCAAAAACGTTCATAGATGTCTGGTTCCCACAAGGTACATTTAGGTCTAGTTTATACGAGTCGAAAAGGTTTATAGATGTCAGGTTCCCACAAGGTACATTTAGGTCTAGTTTTACGAGTCAAAAACATTCATAGATGTCTGGTTCCCACAAGGTACATTTAGGTCTAGTTTATACGAGTCAAAAACATTCATGGGGGTCTGGTTCCCACAAGGTACATTTAGGTCTAGTTTATACGAGTCAAAAAGGTTCACAGATGTCTGGTTCCCACAGGGTACATTTAGGTCTAGTTTATACGAGTCAAAAAGGTTCATAGATGTCAGGTTCCCACAAGGTACATTTACGTTTATTTTATACGAGTTAACAAGCTTCATCGATATCAGGTTCCCACAAGGTACATTAGGTCTAGCTTATACGAGTCAAAATGGTTCATAGATGTCAGGTTCCCACAAGGTACATTTAGGTCTAGTTTATACGTGTCAAAAAGTTTCGTAGATGTCAGGTTCCCACAAGGTACATTAGGTCTAGTTTATACGAGTCAAAAAGGTTCATAGATGTCTGGTTCCCACAAGGTACATTTAGGTCTAGTTTATAAGAGTCAAAAAGGTTCATAGATGTCTGGTTCCAACAAGGTACATTTAGGTCTAGTTTATACGAGTCAAAAAACTTCATAGATGTCTGGTTCCCACAAGGTACATTTAAGTCTATTTTATACCAGTCAAAAAGGTTGATAGATGTCTGTTTCCCACAAGGTACATTTAGGTCTAGTTTATACGAGTCAAAAAGGTTCATAGATATCTTGTTCCCACAAGGTACATTTAGGTCTAGTTTATACGAGTCAAAAAACTTCATAGATGTCTGGTTCCCACAAGGTACTTTTAGGTCTAGTTTATACGAATCAAAACAATTCATATATGTCTGGTTCCCACAAGGTACATTTAGTTCTAGTTTATACGAGTCAAAAAGGTTCATAGATGTCTGGTTCCCACGGGGTACATTTAGGTCTAGTTTATACGAGTCAAAAAGGTTCATAGATGTCTCGTTCCCACAAGGTACATTTAGGACTAGTTTATACGAGTCAAAAAGGTTCATAGATGTCTGGTTCACACAAGGTACATTTAGATCTAATTTATACGAGTCATAAAGGTTCATAGATGTCAGGTTCCCACAAGGTACATTTAGGTCTAGTTTATACGAGTCAAATGGTTCATAGATGTCTGGTTCCCACAAGGTACATTTAGGTCTAGTTTATATGAGTCAAAAACCATTGTAAATGTCTGGTTCCCACAATTACATTTAGGTCTAGTTTATACGAGTCAACAAGGTTCATAGATGTCAGGTTCCCACAAGGTATATTTAGGTCTAGTTTATACGAGTCAAAAAGGTTCATAGATGTCAGGTTCCCACAAGATACATTTATTTCTAGTTTATACGAGTCAAAAACCTTCATAGATGTCTGGTTCCAACAAGGTACATTTAGGTCTAGTTTATACGAGTCAAAAACCTTCATAGATGCCTGGTTCCCACGAGGTACATTTAGGTCTAGTTTATACGAGTCAAAAAAATTCATAGATGTTTGGTTCCCACAAGGTAAATTTAGGTCTAGCTTATACGAGTCAAAAAGGTTCATAGATGTCTGGTTCCCACAAGGTCCATTTAGGTCTAATTTATACTAGTCAAAAAGGTTCATAGATGTCTGGTTCCCACGGGGGTACATTTAGGTCTAGTTTATACGAGACAAAAAGGTTCATAGATGTCTGGTTCCCACAAGGTACATTTAGGTCTAGTTTATACGAGTCAAAAACCTTCATAGATGTCTGGTTCCCACAAGGTAAATTTAGGTCTAGCTTATACGAGTCAAAAAGGTTCATAGATGTCTGGTTCACACAAGGTACATTTAGGTCAAGTTTATACGAATCAAAAAGGTTCATAGATGTCTGGTTCCCTCAAGGTACATTTAGGTCCTCATTATACGAGTCAAAAACGTTCATAGAGGTCTGGTTCACACAAGGTACATTTAGGTCTAGTTTATACGTGTCAACAACGTTCATAGATGTCTGGGTCACACAAGGTACATTTAGGTCTAGTTTATACGAGTCAAAAACCTTCATAGATGTCTGGTTCCCACAATGTACATTTAGGTCTAGTTTATACGAGTCAAAAAGGTTCATAGATGTCTGGTTCCCACAGGGTACATTTAGGTCTAATTTATACGAATCAAAAAGGTTCATAGATGTCTGGTTCCCACAAGGTACATTTAGGTCTAGTTTATACGAATCAAATACCTTCTTAGATATCTGGTTCCCACAAGGTATATTTAGGTCTAGTTTATACGAGTCAAAAAGGTTCATAGATGTCTGGTTCCAACAAGGTACATTTAGGTCTAGTTTATACGAGTCAAAAAGGTTCATAGATGTCTGGTTCCCACAAGGTACATTTAGGTCTAGTTTATACGAATCAAAAACCTTCATAGATGTCTAGTTCCCACAAGGTACTTTTAGGTCTAGTTTATACGAGTCCAAAAACTTCATAGATGCCTGGTTCCCACAAGGTACTTTTAGGTCTAGTTTATACGAGTCAAAAAGATTCATAGATGTCTGGTTCGCACAGATTACATTTAGTTCTAGTTTATACGAGTCAAAAAGGTTCATAGATGTCTGGTTCCCGCAAGGTACATTTAGGTCTAGTTTATAGTAGTCAAATACCTTCTTAGGTGTCTGGTTCCCACAAGGTACATTTAGTTCTAGTTTATACGAATCAAAAAGGTTCATAGATGTCTGGTTCCCACAAGGTACATTTAGGTCTAGTTTATACGAGTCAAAAACGTTCATAGATGTCTGGTTCCCATAAGGTACATTTAGGTCTAGTTTATACGAGTCGAAAAGGTTTATAGATGTCAGGTTCTCACAAGGTACATTTAGGTCTAGTTTTACGAGTCAAAAACATTCATAGATGTCTGGTTCCCACAAGGTACATTTAGGTCTAGTTTATACGAGTCAAACACCTTCATGGGGGTCTGGTTCCCACAAGGTACATTTAGGTCTAGTTTATACGAGTCAAAAAGGTTCACAGATGTCTGGTTCCCACAGGGTACATTTAGGTCTAGTTTATACGAGTCAAAAAGGTTCATAGATGTCAGGTTCCCACAAGGTACATTTACGTTTATTTTATACGAGTTAACAAGCTTCATCGATATCAGGTTCCCACAAGGTACATTAGGTCTAGCTTATACGAGTCAAAATGGTTCATAGATGTCAGGTTCCCACAAGGTACATTTAGGTCTAGGTTATACGTGTCAAAAAGTTTCGTAGATGTCAGGTTCCCACAAGGTACATTAGGTCTAGTTTATACGAGTCAAAAAGATTCATAGATGTCTGGTTCTCACAAGGTCCATTTAGGTCTAGTTTATACTAGTCAAAAAGGTTCATAGATGTCTGGTTCCCACGGGGTACATTTAGGTCTAGTTTATACGAGTCAAAAAGGTTCATAGATGTCTGGTTCCCACAAGGTACATTTAGGTCTAGTTTATACGAGTCAAAAAGTTTCATAGATGTCTGGTTCACACAGGGTACATTTAGGTCTATTTTATACGAGTCAAAAAGGTTCATAGATGTCTGGTTCACACAAGGTGCATTTAGGTCTAGTTTTACGAGTCAAAAACATTCATAGATGTCTGGTTCCCACAAGGTACATTTAGGTCTAGTTTATACGAGTCAAAAACGTTCATAGATGTCTGGTTCCCACAAGGTACATTTAGGTCTAGTTTATACGAGTCAAAAAACTTCATAGATGCCTGGTTCCCACAAGGTACATTTAGGTCTAGTTTATACGAATCAAAAAGGTTCATAGATGTCTGGTTCCCACAAGGTACATTTAGTTCTAGTTTATACGAGTCAAAAAGGTTCATAGATGTCTGGTTCGCACAAGGTACATTTAGTTCTAGTTTATACGAGTCAAAAACCTTCATAGATGTCTGGTTTCCACAAGGTACATTTAGGTCTAGTTTATACAAGTCAAAAAGGTTCATAGATGTCTGGTTCACACAAGGTACATTTAGGTCTAGTTTATACGAATCAAAAAGGTTCATAGATGTCTGGTTCACACAAGGTACATTTAGGTCTAGTTTATACGAGTCAAAAACGTTCATAGATGTCTGGTTCCCACAAGGTACATTTAGGTCTAGTTTATACGAGTCATAAACCTTCATAGATGTCTGGTTCCCACAAGGTACATTTAGGTCTAGTTTATACGAGTCAAAAAGGTTCATAGATGTCAGGTTCCCACAAGTTACATTTAGGTCTACTTTTACGAGTCAAAAACATTCATAGATGTCTGGTTCCCACAAGGTACATTTAGGTATAGTTTATACGAGTCAAAAAGGTTCATAGATGTCAGGTTCCCACAAGGTACATTTATTTCTAGTTTATACGAGTCAAAAACCTTCATAGATGTCTGGTTCCAACAAGGTACATTTAGGTCTAGTTTATACGAGTCAAAAACCTTCATAGATGCCTGGTTCCCACAAGGTACATTTAGGTCTAGTTTATACGAGTCAAAAACCTTCATAGATGTTTGGTTCCCACAAGGTAAATTTAGGTCTAGCTTATACGAGTCAAAAAGGTTCATAGATGTCTGGTTCCCACAAGGTCCATTTAGGTCTAGTTTATACTAGTCAAAAAGGTTCATAGATGTCTGGTTCCCACGGGGTACATTTAGGTCTAGTTTATACGAGTCAAAAAGGTTCATAGATGTCTGGTTCCCACAAGGTACATTTAGGTCTAGTTTATACGAGTCAAAAAGTTTCATACATGTCTGGTTCACACAGGGTACATTTAGGTCTATTTTATACGAGTCAAAAAGGTTCATAGATGTCTGGTTCACACAAGGTACATTTAGGTCTACTTTTACGAGTCAAAAACATTCATAGATGTCTGGTTCCCACAAGGTACATTTAGGTCTAGTTTATACGAGTCAAAAACGTTCATAGATGTCTGGTTCCCACAAGGTACATTTAGGTCTAGTTTATACGAGTCAAAAAAATTCATAGATGTCTGGTTCCCACAAGGTACATTTAGGTCTAGTTTATACGAATCAAAAAGGTTCATAGATGTCTGGTTCCCACAAGGTACATTTAGTTCTAGTTTATACGAGTCAAAAAGGTTCATAGATGTCTGGTTCCCACAAGGTACATTTAGTTCTAGTTTATACGAGTCAAAAACCTTCATAGATGTCTGGTTTCCACAAGGTACATTTAGGTCTAGTTTATACAAGTCAAAAAGGTTCATAGATGTCTGGTTCACACAAGGTACATTTAGGTCTAGTTTATACGAATCAAAAAGGTTCATAGATGTCTGGTTCACACAAGGTACATTTAGGTCTAGTTTATACGAGTCAAAAACGTTCATAGATGTCTGGTTCCCACAAGGTACATTTAGGTCTAGTTTATACGAGTCAAAAACCTTCATAGATGTCTGGTTCCCACAAGGTACATTTAGGTCTAGTTTATACGAGTCAAAAAGGTTCATAGATGTCAGGTTCCCACAAGTTACATTTAGGTCTACTTTTACGAGTCAAAAACATTCATAGATGTCTGGTTCCCACAAGGTACATTTAGGTATAGTTTATACGAGTCAAAAAGGTTCATAGATGTCAGGTTCCCACAAGGTACATTTAATTTTATTTTATACGAGTGAACAAACTTCATCGATATCAGGTTCCCACAAGGTACATTTAGGTCTAGCTTATACGAGTCAAAAAGGTTCTTAGATGTCAGGTTCCCACAAGGTACATTTAGGTCTAGTTTATACGAGTCAAAAAGGTTCTTAGATGTCAGGTTCCCACAAGGTACATTTAGGTCTAGCTTATACGAGTCAAAAAGGTTCATAGATGTCTGGTTCCCACAAGGTACATTTAGGTCTTGTTTATACGAGTCAAAAACCTTCATAGATGTCTGGTTCCCACAAGGTACATTTAGGTCTATTTTATACGAGTCAAAAAGGTTCATAGATGTCAGGTTCCCACAAGGTACATTTACGTCTAGTTTAGACGAGTCAAAAAGGTTCATAGATGTCAGGTTCCCACAAGCTACATTTAGTTCTAGTTTATACTAGTCAAAAACCTTCATAGGTGTCTGGTTCACACAAGGTACATTTAGGTCTAATTTATACGAATCAAAAAGGTTCATAGATGTCTGGTTCACACAAGGTACATTTAGGTCTAGTTTATACGAGTCAAAAACGTTCATAGATGTCTGGTTCCCACAAGGTACATTTAGGTCTAGTTTATACGAGTCAAAAAACTTCATAGATGTCTGGTTCCCACAAGGTACATTTAGGTCTAGTTTATACGAGTCAAAAAGGTTCATAGATGTCTGGTTCCCACAAGGTACATTTAGGTCTAGTTTATACGAGTCAAAAAGGTTAATAGATGTCTGGTTCACACAGGGTACATTTAGGTCTAGTTTTTACGAATCAAAAAGTTTCATAGATGTCTGGTTCCCACAAGTTACATTTAGGTTTAGTTTATACGAGTCAGAAAGCTTCATAGATGTCTGGTTCCCACAACGTACATTTAGGTCTAGTTTATACGAGTCAAAAACCTTCATAGATGTCTAGTTCCCACAAGGTACATTTAGGTCTAGTTTATACGAGTCAAAAACCTTCATAGATGTCTTGTTCCCACAAGGTACATTTAGGTCTTGTTTATACGAGTCAAAAACCTTCATAGATGTCTGGTTCCCACAAGGTACATTTAGGTCTAGTTTATACGAGTCAAAAAGGTTCATAGATGTCAGGTTCCCACAAGGTACATTTACGTCTAGTTTATACGAGTCAAAAAGGTTCATAGATGTCAGGTTCCCACAAGGTACATTTAGTTCTAGTTTATACCAGTCAAAAAGGTTCATAGATGTCTGGTTCCCACAAGGTACATTTAGGTCTAGTTTATAGTAGTAAAAAACCTTCATAGGTGTCTGGTTCCCACAAGGTACATTTAGGTCTAGTTTATTCGAGTCAACAAGGTTCATAGATGTCACGTTCCCACAAGGTAAATTTAGGTCTAGTTTATACGAGTCAACAAGGTTCATAGATGTCAGGTTCCCACAAGGTACATTTAGGTCTAGATTATACGAGTCAAAAAGATTCATAGATGTCTTGTTCCCACAAGGTACATTTAGGTCTAGTTTATACGAGTCAAAAAGGTTCATAGATGTCAGGTTCCCACAAGGTACATTTAAGTTTATTTTATAAGAGTTAACAAGCTTCATCGATATCAGGTTCCCACAAGGTACATTTAGGTCTAGCTTATACGAGTCAAAAAGGTTCATAGATGTCAGGTTCCCACAAGGTACATTTAGGTCTAGTTTATACGAGTCAAAAAGGTTCGTAGATGTCAGGTTCCCACAAGGTACATTAGGTCTACTTTATACGAGTCAAAAAGGTTAATAGATGTCTGGTTCCCACAAGGTACATTTAGGTCTAGTTTATACGAGTCAAAAACCTTCATAGATGTCTGGTTCCCACAAGGTACATTTAGGTCTAGTTTATACGAGTCAAAAAGGTTCTGAGATGTCTGGTTCACACAGGGTGCATTTAGGTCTAGTTTATACGAATCAAAAAGGTTCATAGATGTCTGGTTCCCACAAGTTACATTTAGGTCTAGTTTATACGATTCAGAAAGGTTCATAGATGTCTGGTTCCCACAAGGTACATTTAGGTCTAGTTTATACGAGTCAAAAAGGTTCATAGATGTCTGGTTCCCACAAGGTACATTTAGGTCTAGTTTATACGAGTCAAAAACCTTCATAGATGTCTGGTTCCCACAAGGTACATTTAGGTCTAGTTTATACGAGTCAAAAACCTTCATAGATGTCTGGTTCCCACAAGGTACATTTAGGTCTAGTTTATACGAGTCAAAAACCTTCATAGATGTCTGGTTCCCACAAGGTACATTTAGGTCTAGTTTATACGGGTCAAAAAGGTACATAGATGTCAGGTTCCCACAAGGTACATTTACGTCTAGTTTATACGAGTCAAAAAGGTTCATAGATGTCTGGTTCCCACAAGGTACATTTAGGTCTAGTTTATACTAGTCAAAAACCTTCATAGGTGTCTGGTTCCCACAAGGTACATTTAGGTCTAGTTTATACGAGTCAAAAACCTTCATAGATGTCTGGTTCCCACAAGGTACATTTAGGTCTAGTTTATACGAGTCAAAAAGGTTCATAGATGTCTGGTTACCACAAGGTACATTTAGGTCTAATTTATACGAATCAAAAAGGTTCATAGATGTCTGGTTCCCACAAGGTAATTTTAGGTCTAGTTTATACGAGTCAAAAACGTTCATAGATGTCTGGTTCCCACAAGGTACATTTAGGTCTAGTTTATACGTGTCAAAAACCTTCATAGATGTCTGGTTCCCACAAGGTCCATTTAGGTCTAGTTTATACTAGTCAAAAAGGTTCATAGATGTCTGGTTCCCACGGGGTACATTTAGGTCTAGTTTATACGAGACAAAAAGGTTCATAGATGTCTGGTTCCCACAAGGTACATTTAGGTCTAGTTTATACGAGTCAAAAACCTTCATAGATGTCTGGTTCCCACAAGGTAAATTTAGGTCTAGCTTATACGAGTCAAAAAGGTTCATAGATGTCTGGTTCCCACAAGGTCCATTTAGGTCTAGTTTATACTAGTCAAAAAGGTTCATAGATGTCTGGTTCCCACGGGGTACATTTAGGTCTAGTTTATACGAGTCAAAAACCTTCATAGATGTCTGGTTCCCACAAGGTACATTTAGGTCTAGTTTATACGAGTCAAAAAGTTTCATAGATGTCTGGTTCACACAGGGTACATTTAGGTCTAGTTTATACGAGTCAAAAAGGTTCATAGATGTCTGGTTCACACAAGGTACATTTAGGTCTAGTTTTACGAGTCGAAAACATTCATAGATGTCTGGTTCCCACAAGGTACATTTAGGTCTAGTTTATACGAGTCAAAAACGTTCATAGATGTCTGGTTCCCACAAGGTACATTTAGGTCTAGTTTATACGAGTCAAAAAACTTCATAGTTGTCTGGTTCCCACAAGGTACATTTAGGTCTAGTTTATACGAATCAAAAAGGTTCATAGATGTCTGGTTCCCACAAGGTACATTTAGTTCTAGTTTATACGAGTCAAAAAGGTTCATAGATGTCTGGTTCCCACAAGGTACATTTAGCTCAAGTTTATACGAGTCAAAAACCTTCATAGATGTCTGGTTTCCACAAGGTACATTTAGGTCTAGTTTATACAAGTCAAAAAGGTTCATAGATGTCTGGTTCACACAAGGTACATTTAGGTCTAGTTTATACGAATCAAAAACGTTCATAGATGTCTGGTTCACACAAGGTACATTTAGGTCTAGTTTATACGAGTCAAAAACGTTCATAGATGTCTGGTTCCCACAAGGTACATTTAGGTCTAGTTTATACGAGTCAAAAACCTTCATAGATGTCTGGTTCCCACAAGGTACATTTAGGTCTAGTTTATACTAGTCAAAAACTTTCATAGGTGTCTGGTTCACACAAGGTACATTTAGGTCTAGTTTATACGAATCAAAAAGGTTCATAGATGTCTGGTTCACACAAGGTACATTTAGGTCTAGTTTATACGAGTCAAAAACGTTCATAGATGTCTGGTTCCCACAAGGTACATTTAGGTCTAGTTTATACGAGTCAAAAAACTTCATAGATGTCTGGTTCCCACAAGGTACATTTAGGTCTAGTTTATACGACTCAAAAAGGTTCGTACATGTCAGGTTCCCACAGGGTACATTAGGTCTAGTTTATACGAGTCAAAAAGGTTCATAGATGTCAGTTTCCCACAAGGTACATTTAATTTTAATTTATACGAGTTAACAAACTCCATCGATATCAGGTTCCCACAAGGTACATTTAGGTCTAGCTTATACGAGTCAAAAAGATTCATAGATGTCAGGTTCCCACAAGGTATATTTAGGTCTAGTTTATACGACTCAAAAAGGTTCGTAGATGTCAGGTTCCCACAGGGTACATTAGGTCTAGTTTATACGAGTCAAAAACCTTCATAGATGTCTGGTTCCCACAAGGTACATTTAGGTCTTGTTTATACGAGTCAAAAACCTTCATAGATGTCTGGTTCCCACAAGGTACATTTAGGTCTATTTTATACGAGTCAAAAAGGTTCATAGATGTCAGGTTCCCACAAGGTACATTTAGGTCTAGTTTATACGAGTCAAAAAACTTCATAGATGTCTGGTTCCCACAAGGTACATTTAGGTCTAGTTTATACGAATCAAAAAGGTTCATAGATGTCTGGTTCCCACAAGGTACATTTAGTTCTAGTTTATACGAGTCAAAAAGGTTCATAGATGTCTGGTTCCCACAAGGTACATTTAGCTCAAGTTTATACGAGTCAAAAACCTTCATAGATGTCTGGTTTCCACAAGGTACATTTAGGTCTAGTTTATACAAGTCAAAAAGGTTCATAGATGTCTGGTTCACACAAGGTACATTTAGGTCTAGTTTATACGAATCAAAAACGTTCATAGATGTCTGGTTCACACAAGGTACATTTAGGTCTAGTTTATACGAGTCAAAAACGTTCATAGATGTCTGGTTCCCACAAGGTACATTTAGGTCTAGTTTATACGAGTCAAAAACCTTCATAGATGTCTGGTTCCCACAAGGTACATTTAGGTCTAGTTTATACTAGTCAAAAACTTTCATAGGTGTCTGGTTCACACAAGGTACATTTAGGTCTAGTTTATACGAATCAAAAAGGTTCATAGATGTCTGGTTCACACAAGGTACATTTAGGTCTAGTTTATACGAGTCAAAAACGTTCATAGATGTCTGGTTCCCACAAGGTACATTTAGGTCTAGTTTATACGAGTCAAAAAACTTCATAGATGTCTGGTTCCCACAAGGTACATTTAGGTCTAGTTTATACGACTCAAAAAGGTTCGTACATGTCAGGTTCCCACAGGGTACATTAGGTCTAGTTTATACGAGTCAAAAAGGTTCATAGATGTCAGTTTCCCACAAGGTACATTTAATTTTAATTTATACGAGTTAACAAACTCCATCGATATCAGGTTCCCACAAGGTACATTTAGGTCTAGCTTATACGAGTCAAAAAGATTCATAGATGTCAGGTTCCCACAAGGTATATTTAGGTCTAGTTTATACGACTCAAAAAGGTTCGTAGATGTCAGGTTCCCACAGGGTACATTAGGTCTAGTTTATACGAGTCAAAAACCTTCATAGATGTCTGGTTCCCACAAGGTACATTTAGGTCTTGTTTATACGAGTCAAAAACCTTCATAGATGTCTGGTTCCCACAAGGTACATTTAGGTCTATTTTATACGAGTCAAAAAGGTTCATAGATGTCAGGTTCCCACAAGGTACATTTAGGTCTAGTTTATACGAGTCAAAAACGTTCATAGATGTCTGGTTCCCACAAGGTACATTTAGGTCTAGTTTATACGTGTCAAAAACCTTCATAGATGTCTGGGACACACAAGGTACATTTAGGTCTAGTTTATACGAGTCAAAAAGGTTCATAGATGTCTGGTTCACACAGGGTACATTTAGGTCTAGTTTATACGAAGCAAAAAGTTTCATAGATGTCTGGTTCCCACAAGTTACATTTCGGTCTAGTTTATACGAGTCAGAAAGATTCATAGATGTCTGGTTCCCACAAGGTACATTAGGTCTAGTTTATACGAGTCAAAAAGGTTCATAGATGTCTGGTTCCCACAAGGTACATTTAGGTCTAGTTTATACGAGTCAAAAACCTTCATAGATGTCTGGTTCCCACAAGGTACATTTAGGTCTAGTTTATACGAGTCAAAAAGGTTCATAGATGTCAGGTTCCCACAAGGTATATTTACGTCAAGTTTATACGAGTCAAAAAGGTTCATAGATGTCAGGTTCCCACAAGCTACATGTAGTTCTAGTTTATACGAGTCAAAAAGGTTCATAGATGTCTGGTTCCCACAAGGTACATTTAGGTCTAGTTTATACTAGTCAAAAACCTTCATAGGTGTCTGGTTCCCACAAGGTACATTTAGGTCTAGTTTATACGAGTCAAAAACCTTCATAGATGTCTGGTTCCCACAAGGTACATTTAGGTCTAGTTTATACGAGTCAAAAAGGTTCATAGATGTCTGGTTGCCACAAGGTACATTTAGGTCTAGTTTATACGAATCAAAAAGGTTCATAGATGTCTGGTTCCCACAAGGTACTTTTAGGTCTAGTTTATACGAGTCAAAAACGTTCATAGATGTATGGTTCCCACAAGGTACATTTAGGTCTAGTTTATACGTGTCAAAAACCTTCATAGATGTCTGGGACACACAAGGTACATTTAGGTCTAGTTTATACGAGTCAAAAAGGTTCATAGATGTCTGGTTCCCACAAGGTACATTTAGGTCTAGTTTATACGAGTCAAAAAGGTTAATAGATGTCTGGTTCACACAGGGTACATTTAGGTCTAGTTTATACGAATCAAAAAGGTTCATAGATGTCTGGTTCCCACAAGTTACATTTAGGTTTAGTTTATACGAGTCAGAAAGCTTCATAGATGTCTGGTTCCCACAAGGTACATTTAGGTCTTGTTTATACGAGTCAAAAAGGTTCATAGATGTCTGGTTCCCACAAGGTACATTTAGGTCTAGTTTATACGAGTCAAAAACCTTCATAGATGTCTGGTTCCTACAAGGTACATTTAGGTCTAGTTTATACGAGTCAAAAACCTTCATAGATGTCTGGTTCCCACAAGGTACATTTAGGTCTAATTTATACGAGTCAAAAACCTTCATAGATGTCTGGTTCCCACAAGGTACATTTAGGTCTAGTTTATACGAGTCAAAAAGGTTCATAGATGTCAGGTTCCCACAAGGTACATTTACGTCTAGTTTATACGAGTCAAAAAGTTTCATAGATGTCAGGTTCCCACAAGGTGCATTTAGTTCTAGTTTATACAAGTCAAAAAGGTTCATAGATGTCTGGTTCCCACAAGGTACATTTAGGTCTAGTTTATACTAGACAAAAACCTTCATAGGTGTCTGGTTCCCACAAGGTACATTTAGGTCTAGTTTATACGAGTCAAAAACCTTCATAGATGTCTGGTTCCCACAAGGTACATTTAGGTCTAGTTTATACGAGTCAAAAAGGTTCATAGATGTCTGGTTCCCACAAGGTACATTTAGGTCTAGTTTATACGTGTCAAAAAGGTTCATAGATGTCTGGTTCACACAGGGTACATATAGGTCTAGTTTATACGAATAAAAAGGTTCATAGATGTCTGGTTCCCACAAGTTACATTTAGGTCTAGTTTATACGAGTCAAAAACCTTCATAGATGTCTGGTTCCTACAAGGTACATTTAGGTCTAGTTTATACGGGTCAAAAAGGTTCATAGATGTCAGGTTCCCACAAGGTACATTTACGTCTAGTTTATACGAGTCAAAAACGTTCATAGATGTCAGGTTCTCACAAGGTACATTTAATTCTAGTTTATACGAGTCAAAAAGGTTCATAGATGTCTGGTTCCCACAAGGTACATTTAGGTCTAGTTTATACTAGTCAAAAACCTTCTTAGGTGTCTGGTTCCCACAAGGTACATTAGGTCTAGTTTATACGTGTCAAAAAGTTTCATAGATGTCTGGTTCCCACAAGGTACATTTAGGTCTAGTTTATACGAGTCAAAAAGGTTCATAGATGTCTGGTTCCCACAAGGTAATTTTAGGTCTAGTTTATACGAGTCAAAAACGTTCATAGATGTCTGGTTCCCACAAGGTACATTTAGGTCTAGTTTATACGTGTCAAAAACCTTCATAGATGTCTGGGACACACAAGGTACATTTAGGTCTAGTTTATACGAGTCAAAAACCTTCATAGATGTCTGGTTCCCACAAGGTACATTTAGGTCTAATTTATACGAGTCAAAAAGGTTCATAGATGTCTGGTTCACACTGGGTACATTTAGGTCTAGTTTATACGAATCAAAAGGTTCATAGATGTCTGGTTCCCACAAGTTACATTTAGGTCTAGTTTATACGAGTCAGAAAGGTTCATAGATGTCTGGTTCCCACAAGGTACATTTAGGTCTAGTTTATACGAGTCAAAAAGGTTAATAGATATTAGGTTCCCACAAGGTACATTTAGGTCTAGTTTATACGAGTCAAAAAGGTTCATAGATGTCTTGTTCACACAAGGTACATTTAGGTCTAGTTTATACGAGTCAAAAAGCTTCATAGATGTCTGGTTCACACAGGGTACATTTAGGTCTAGTTTATACGAATCAAAAAGGTTCATAGATGTCTGGTTCCCACAAGTTACATTTAGGTCTAGTTTATACGCGTCAGAAAGGTTCATAGATGTCTGGTTCCCACAAGGTACATTTAGCTCTAGTTTATACGAGTCAAAAAGGTTCATAGATGTCTGGTTCCCACAAGGTACATTTAGGTCTAGTTTGTACGATTCAAAAACCTTCATAGATGTCTGGTTCCCACAAGGTACATTTAGGTCTATTTTATACGAGTCAAAAACCTTCATAGATGTCTGGTTCCCACAAGGTACATTTAGGTCTAGTTTATACGAGTCAAAAAGGTTCATAGATGTCTGGTTCCCACAGGGTACATTTAGGTCTAGTTTATACGAGTCAAAAACCTTCATAGATGTCTGGTTCCCACAAGGTACATTTAGGTCTAGTTTATACGAGTCAAAAACCTTCATAGATGTCTGGTTCCCACAAGGTACATTTAGGTCTAGTTTATACGAGTCAAAAAGGTTCATAGATGTCAGGTTCCCACAAGGTACATTTACGTCTAGTTTATACGAGTCAAAAAGGTTCATAGATGTCAGGTTCCCACAAGGTACATTTAGTTCTAGTTTATACCAGTCAAAAAGGTTCATAGATGTCTGGTTCCCACAAGGTACATTTAGGTCTAGTTTATACTAGTCAAAAACCTTCATAGGTGTCTGGTTCCCACAAGGTACATTTAGGTCTAGTTTATACGAGTCAAAAACCTTCATAGATGTCTGGTTCCCACAAGGTACATTTAGGTCTAGTTTATACGAGTCAAAAAGGTTCATAGATGTCTGGTTCCCACAAGGTACATTTAGGTCTAGTTTATACGAGTCAAAAAGGTTCATAGATGTCTGGTTCACACAGGGTACATTTAGGTCTAGTTTATACGAATCAAAAATGTTCATAGATGTCTGGTTCCCACAAGTTATATTTAGGTCTAGTTTATACGATTCAGAAAGGTTCATAGATGTCTGGTTCCCACAAGGTACATTTAGTTCTAGTTTATACGAGTCAAAAAGGTTCATAGATGTCTGGTTCCCACAAGGTACATTTAGGTCTAGTTTATACGAGTCAAAACCTTCATAGATGTCTGGTTCCAACAAGGTACATTTAGGTCTAGTTTATACGAGTCAAAAACCTTCATAGATGTCTGGTTCCCACAAGTTACATTTAGGTCTAGTTTATACGAGTCAAAAACCTTCATAGATGTCTGGTTCCCACAAGGTACATTTAGGTCTAGTTTATACGGGTCAAAAAGGTTCATAGATGTCAGGTTCCCACAAGGTACATTTACGTCTAGTTTATACGAGTCAAAAAGGTTCATAGATGTCAGGTTCTCACAAGGTACATTTAATTCTAGTTTATACGAGTCAAAAAGGTTCATAGATGTCTGGTTCCCACAAGGTACATTTAGGTCTAGTTTATACTAGTCAAAAACCTTCATAGGTGTCTGGTTCCCACAAGGTACATTTAGGTCTAGTTTATACGAGTCAAAAACCTTCATAGATGTCTGGTTCCCACAAGGTACATTTAGGTCTAGTTTATACGAGTCAAAAAGGTTCATAGATGTCTGGTTCCCACAAGGTACATTTAGTTCTAATTTATACGAATCAAAAAGGTTCATAGATGTCTGGTTCCCACAAGGTAATTTTAGGTCTAGTTTATACGAGTCAAAAACGTTCATAGATGTCTGGTTCCCACAAGGTACATTTAGGTCTAGTTTATACGTGTCAAAAACCTTCATAGATGTCTGGGACACACAAGGTACATTTAGGTCTAGTTTATACGAGTCAAAAACCTTCATAGATGTCTGGTTCCCACAAGGTACATTTAGGTCTAGTTTATATGAGTCAAACAGGTTCATAGATGTCTGGTTCACACTGGGTACATTTAGGTCTAGTTTATACGAATCAAAAAGGTTCATAGATGTCTGGTTCCCACAAGTTACATTTAGGTCTAGTTTATACGAGTCAGAAAGGTTCATAGATGTCTGGTTCCCACAAGGTACATTTAGGTCTAGTTTATACGAGTCAAGAAGGTTCATAGATGTCTGGTTCCCACAAGGTACATTTAGGTCTAGTTTATACGAGTCAAAAAGGTTCATAGATGTCTGATTCCCACAAGGTACATTTAGGTCTAGTTTATACGAGTCAAAAACCTTCATAGATGTCTGGTTCCCACAAGGTACATTTAGGTCTAGTTTATACGAGTCAAAAAGGTTAATAGATATTAGGTTCCCACAAGGTACATTTAGGTCTAGTTTATACGAGTCAAAAAGGTTCATAGATGTCTGGTTCACACAAGGTACATTTAGGTCTAGTTTATACGAGTCAAAAAGCTTCATAGATGTCTGGTTCACACAGGGTACATTTAGGTCTAGTTTATACGAATCAAAAAGGTTCATAGATGTCTGGTTCCCACAAGTTACATTTAGGTCTAGTTTATACGCGTCAGAAAGGTTCATAGATGTCTGGTTCCCACAAGGTACATTTAGCTCTAGTTTATACGAGTCAAAAAGGTTCATAGATGTCTGGTTCCCACAAGGTACATTTAGGTCTAGTTTGTACGATTCAAAAACCTTCATAGATGTCTGGTTCCCACAAGGTACATTTAGGTCTATTTTATACGAGTCAAAAACCTTCATAGATGTCTGGTTCCCACAAGGTACATTTAGGTCTAGTTTATACGAGTCAAAAAGGTTCATAGATGTCTGGTTCCCACAGGTTACATTTAGGTCTAGTTTATACGAGTCAAAAAGGTTCATAGATATTAGGTTCCCACAAGGTACATTTAGGTCTAGTTGATACGAGTCAAAAAGGTTCATAGATGTCTGGTTCCCACAAGGTACATTTAGGTCTAGTTTATACGAGTCAAAGAGGTTCATAGATGTCTTGTTCCCACAAGGTACATTTAGGTCTGGTTTATACGAGTCAAAAAGGTTCATAGATGTCAGGTTCCCACAAGGTACATTTAAGTTTATTTTATACGAGTTAACAAGCTTCATCGATATCAGGTTCCCACAAGGTACATTAGGTCTAGCTTATACGAGTCAAAAAGGTTCATAGATGTCAGGTTCCCACAAGGTACATTTAGGTCTAGTTTATACGAGTCAAAAAGTTTCGTAGATGTCAGGTTCCCACAAGGTACATTAGGTCTAGTTTATACGAGTCAAAAAGGTTCATAGATGTCTGGTTCCCACAAGGTACATTTAGGTCTAGTTTATACGAGTCAAAAACCTTCATAGATGTCTGGTTCCCACAAGGTACATTTAGGTCTATTTATACGAATCAGAAACCTTCATAGATGTCTGGTTCCCACAAGGTACATTTAGGTCTAGTTTATACTAGTCAAAAAGGTTCATAGATGTCTGGTTCATACAAGGTACATTTAGTTCTAGTTTATACGAATCAAAAAGGTTCATAGATGTCTGGTTCCCACAAGGTACATTTAGGTCTAGTTTATACGAGTCAAAAACCTTCATAGATGTCTGGTTCCCACAAGGTACATTTAGGTCTAGTTTATACGCGTCAAAAAGGTTCATAGATGTCTGGTTCCCACAAGGTACATTTAGGTCTAGTTTATACGAGTCAAAAAGGTTCATAGATGTCTTGTTCCCACAAGGTACATTTAGGTCTGGTTTATACGAGTCAAAAAGGTTCATAGATGTCAGGTTCCCACAAGGTACATTTAATTTTATTTTATACGAGTTAACAAGCTTCATCGATATCAGGTTCCCACAAGATACATTAGGTCTAGCTTATACGAGTAAAAAAGGTTCATAGATGTCAGGTTCCCACAAGGTACATTAGGTCTAGTTTATACGAGTCAAAAAGATTCATAGATGTCTGGTTCCCACAAGGTACATTTAGGTCTAGTTTATACGAGTCAAAAACCTTCATAGATGTCTGGTTCCCACAAGGTACATTTAGGTCTAGTTTATACGAGTCAAAAACCTTCATAGATGTCTGGTTCCCACAAGGTACATTTAGGTCTAGTTTATACGAGTCAAAAAGGTTCATAGATGTCTGGTTCATACAAGGTACATTTAGTTCTAGTTTATACGAATCAAAAAGGTTCATAGATGTCTGGTTCCCACAAGGTACATTTAGGTCTAGTTTATACGAGTCAAAAACTTTCATAGATGTCTGGTTCCCACAAGGTACATTTAGGTCTAGTTTATACGAGTCAAAAACCTTCATAGATGTCTGGTTCCCACAAGGTACATTTAGGTCTAGTTTATACGAGTCAAAAACCTTCATAGATGTCTGGTTCCAACAATGTACATTTAGGTCTAGTTTATACGAGTCAAAAAGGTTCATAGATGTCTGGTTCCCACAAGGTACATTTAGGTCTAGTTTATACGAATCAAAAAGGTTCATAGATGTCTGGTTCCCACAAGGTACTTTTCGGTCTAGTTTATACGAGTAAAAACGTTCATAGATGTCTGGTTCCCACAAGGTACATTTAGGTCTAGTTTATACGTGTCAAAAACCTTCATAGATGTCTGGGACACACAAGGTACATTTAGGTCTAGTTTATACGAGTCAAAAACCTTCATAGATGTCTGCTTCCCACAAGGTACATTTAGGTCTAGTTTATACGAGTCAAAAAGGTTCATAGATGTCTGGTTCACACTGGTTACATTTAGGTCTAGTTTATACGTATCAAAAAGGTTCATAGATGTCTGGTTCCCACAAGTTACATTTAGGTCTAATTTATACGAGTCAAAAAGGTTCATAGATGTCTGGTTCCCACAAGGTACATTTAGGTCTAGTTTATACGAGTCAAAAAGGTTCATAGATGTCTGGTTCCCACAAGGTACATTTAGGTCTAGTTTATACGAGTCAAAAACCTTCATAGATGTCTGGTTCCCACAAGGTACATTTAGGTCTAGTTTATACGAGTCAAAAACCTTCATAGATGTCTGGTTCCCACAAGGTACATTTAGGTCTAGTTTATACGAGTCAAAAAGGTTCATAGATGTCTGGTTCATACAAGGTACATTTAGTTCTAGTTTATACGAATCAAAAAGGTTCATAGATGTCTGGTTCCCACAAGGTACATTTAGGTCTAGTTTATACGAGTCAAAAACGTTCATAGATGTCTGGTTCCCACAAGGTACATTTAGGTCTAGTTTATACGAGTCAAAAACCTTCATAGATGTCTGGTTCCCACAAGGTACATTTAGGTCTAGTTTATACGAGTCAAAAACCTTCATAGATGTCTGGTTCCCACAATGTACATTTAGGTCTAGTTTATACGAGTCAAAAAGGTTCATAGATGTCTGGTTCCCACAAGGTACATTTAGGTCTAGTTTATACGAATCAAAAAGGTTCATAGATGTCTGGTTCCCACAAGGTACTTTTCGGTCTAGTTTATACGAGTAAAAACGTTCATAGATGTCTGGTTCCCACAAGGTACATTTAGGTCTAGTTTATACGTGTCAACAACCTTCATAGATGTCTGGGACACACAAGGTACATTTAGGTCTAGTTTATACGAGTCAAAAACCTTCATAGATGTCTGCTTCCCACAAGGTACATTTAGGTCTAGTTTATACGAGTCAAAAAGGTTCATAGATGTCTGGTTCACACTGGTTACATTTAGGTCTAGTTTATACGTATCAAAAAGGTTCATAGATGTCTGGTTCCCACAAGTTACATTTAGGTCTAGTTTATACGAGTCAAAAAGGTTCATAGATGTCTGGTTCCCACAAGGTACATTTAGGTCCAGTTTATACGAGTCAAAAAGGTTCATAGATGTCTGGTTCCCACAAGGTACATTTAGGTCTAGTTTATACGAGTCAAAAACCTTCATAGATGTCTGGTTCCCACAAGGTACATTTAGGTCTAGTTTATACGAGTCAAAAACCTTCATAGATGTCTGGTTCCCACAAGGTACATTTAGGTCTAGTTTATAAGAGTCAAAAAGGTTCATAGATGTCTGGTTCCCACAGGGTACATTTAGGTCTAGTTTATACGAGTCAAAAAGGTTAATAGATATTAGGTTCCCACAAGGTACATTTAGGTCTAGTTTATACGAGTCAAAAAGGTTCATAGATGTCTGGTTCCCACAAGATACATTTAGGTCTAGTTTATACGAGTCAAAAAGGTTCATAGATGTCTGGTTCGCACAGGGTACATTTAGGTCTAGTTTATACGAATCAAAAATGTTCATAGATGTCTGGTTCCCACAAGTTACATTTAGGTCTAGTTTATACGAGTCAAAAAGGTTCATAGATGTCTGGTTCACACAAGGTACATTTAGGTCTAGTTTATACGAATCAAAAAGGTTCATATATGTCTGGTTCCCACAAGGTACATTTAGGTCTAGTTTATACGAGTCAAAAACGTTCATAGATGTCAGGTTCCCACAGGGTACATTTAGGTCTAGTTTTACGAGTCAAAAACATTCATAGATGTCTGGTTCCCACAAGGTACATTTAGGTCTAGTTTATACGAGTCAAAAACCTTCATAGATGTCTGGTTCCCACAAGGTACATTTAGGTCTAGTTTATAAGAGTCAAAAAGGTTCATAGATGTCTGGTTCCCACAAGATACATTTAGGTCTAGTTTATATGAATCAAAAAGGTTCATTGATGTCTGGTTCCCACAAGGTACATTTAGGTCTAGTTTATACGAGTCAAAAAGGTTCATAGATGTCTGGTTCCAACAAGGTACATTTAGGTCTAGTTTATACGAGTCAAAAACCTTCATAGATGTCTGGTTCCCACAAGGTACATTTAGGTCTAGTTTATACGAGTCAAAAAGGTTGATAGATGTCTGGTTCATACAAGGTACATTTAGGTCTAGTTTATACGAGTCAAAAAGGTTCATAGATGTCTTGTTCCCACAAGGTACATTTAGGTCTAGTTTATACGAGTTAAAAACCTTCATAGATGTCTGGTTCCCACAAGATACTTTTAGGTCTAGTTTATACGAGTCAAAAAACTTCATAGATGTCTGCTTCCCACAAGGTACATTTAGGTCTAGTTTATACGAGTCAAAAAGTTTCATAGATGTCTGGTTCCCACAGGGTACATTAGGTCTAGTTTATACGAGTCAAAAAGGTTCATAGATGTCTGGTTCCCACAAGGTACATTTAGGTCTAGTTTATACGAGTCAAAAACCTTCATAGATGTCTGGTTCCCACAAGGTATATTTAGGTCTAGTTTATACGAGTCAAAAAGGTTCATACATGTCTAGTTCACACAAGGTACATTTAGGTCTAGTTTATACGAATCAAAAAGGTTCATAGATGTCTGGTTCACACAAGGTACATTTAGGTCTAGTTTATACGAGTCAAAAACGTTCATAGATGTCTGGTTCCCACAAGGTATATTTAGGTCTAGTTTATACGAGTCAAAAACATTCATAGATGTCTGGTTCCCACAAGGTACATTTAAGTGTAGTTTATACGAGTCAAAAACCTTCATGGATGTCTGGTTCCCACAAGGTACATTTAAGTCTAGTTTATACGAGTCAAAAACCTTCATGGATGTCTGGTTCCCACAAGGTACATTTAGGTCTAGTTTATACGAGTCAAAAACCTTCATAGATGTCTGGTTCCCACAAGGTACATTTAGGTCTAGTTTATACGAGTCAAAAACATTCATAGATGTCTGGTTCCCACAAGGTACATTTAGGTCTAGTTCATATGAATTAAAAAGGTTCATAGATGTCTGGTTCCCACAAGGTACATTTAGGTCTAATTTATACGAGTCAAAAAGGTTCATAGATGTCTGGTTCCAACAAGGTACATTTAGGTCTAGGTTATACGAGTCAAAAAACTTCATAGATGTCTGGTTCCCACAAGGTACATTTAGGTCTAGTTTATACGAGTCAAAAAGGTAGATAGATGTCTGGTTCCCACAAGGTACATTTAGGTCTAGTTTATACGAGTCAAAAAGGTTCATAGATGTCTTGTTCCCACAAGGTACATTTAGGTCTAGTTTATGCGAGTTAAAAACCTTCATAGATGTCTGGTTCCCACAAGATACTTTTAGGTCTAGTTTATACGAGTCAAAAAACTTCATAGATGTCTGCTTCCCACAAGGTACATTTAGGTCTAGTTTATACGAGTCAAAAAGGTTCATAGATGTCTGGTTCACACTGGTTACATTTAGGTCTAGTTTATACGTATCAAAAAGGTTCATAGAAGTCTGGTTCCCACAAGTTACATTTAGGTCTAGTTTATACGAGTCAAAAAGGTTCATAGATGTCTGGTTCCCACAAGGTAAATTTAGGTCTAGTTTATACGAGTCAAAAAGGTTCATAGATGTCTGGTTCCCACAATGTACATTTAGGTCTAGTTTATACGAGTCAAAAACCTTCATAGATGTCTGGTTCCCACAAGGTACATTTAGGTCTAATTTATACGAGTCAAAAACCTTCATAAATGTCTGGTTCCCACAAGGTACATTTAGGTCTAGTTTATAAGAGTCAAAAAGGTTCATAGATGTCTAGTTCCCACAGGGTACATTTAGGTCTAGTTTATACGAGTCAAAAAGGTTAATAGATATTAGGTTCCCACAAGGTACATTTAGGTCTAGTTTATACGAGTCAAAAAGGTTCATAGATGTCTGGTTCACACAAGGTACATTTAGATCTAGTTCATACGAATCAAAAAGGTTCGTAGATGTCTGGTTCTCACAAGGTACATTTAGGTCTAGTTTATACGAGTCAAAAACGTTCATAGATGTCAGGTTCCCACAGGGTACATTTAGGTCTAGTTTTACGAGTCAAAAACATTCATAGATGTCTGGTTCCCACAAGGTACATTTAGGTCTAGTTTATAAGAGTCAAAAAGGTTCATAGATGTCTGGTTCCCACAAGATACATTTAGGTCTAGTTTATATGAATCAAAAAGGTTCATAGATGTCTGGTTCCCACAAGGTACATTTAGGTCTAGTTTATACGAGTCAAAAAGGTTCATAGATGTCTTGTTCCCACAAGGTACATTTAGGTCCTCTTTATACGAGTTAAAAACCTTCATAGATGTCTGGTTCCCACAAGATACTTTTAGGTCTAGTTTATACGAGTCAAAAAACTTCATAGATGTCTGGTTCCCACAGGGTACATTAGGTCTAGTTTATACGAGTCAAAAAGGTTCATAGATGTCTGGTTCCCACAAGGTACATTTAGGTCTAGTTTATACGAGTCAAAAACCTTCATAGATGTCTGGTTCCCACAAGGTATATTTAGGTCTAGTTTATACGAGTCAAAAAGGTTCATAGATGTCTAGTTCACACAAGGTACATTTAGGTCTAGTTTATACGAATCAAAAAGGTTCATAGATGTCTGGTTCCCACAAGGTACATTTAGGTCTAGTTTATACGAGTCAAAAACGTTCATAGATGTCTGGTTCCCACAAGGTATATTTAGGTCTAGTTTATACGAGTCAAAAACCTTCATAGATGTCTGGTTCCCACAAGGTACATTTAGGTCTAATTTATACGAGTCAAAAAGGTTCATAGATGTCAGGTTCCCACAAGGTACATTTAGGTCTAGTTTTACGAGTCAAAAACATTCATAGATGTCTGGTTCCCACAAGGTACGTTTAAGTCTAGTTTATACGAGTCAAAAACCTTCATGGATGTCTGGTTCCCACAAGGTACATTTAGGTCTAGTTTATACGAGTCAAAAAGTTTCATAGATGTCTGGTTCCCACAGGGTACATTAGGTCTAGTTTATACGAGTCAAAAAGGTTCATAGATGTCTGGTTCATACAAGTTACATTTAGGTCTAGTTTATACGAGTCAAAAAGGTTCATAGATGTCTTGTTCCCACAAGGTGCATTTAGGTCTAGTTTATACGAGTTAAAAACCTTCATAGATGTCTGGTTCCCACAAGATACTTTTAGGTCTAGTTTATACGAGTCAAAAAACTTCATAGATGTCTGGTTCCCACAAGGTACATTTAGGTCTAGTTTATACGAGTCAAAAAGGTTGATAGATGTCTGGTTCCCACAAGGTACATTTAGGTCTAGTTTATACGAGTCAAAAACGTTCATAGATGTCTTGTTCACACAAGGTACATTTAGGTCTAGTTTATACGAGTTAAAAACCTTCATAGATGTCTGGTTCCCACAAGATACTTTTAGGTCTAGTTTATACGAGTCAAAAAACTTCATAGATGTCTGGTTCCCACAAGGTACATTTAGGTCTAGTTTATACGAATCAAAAAGGTTCATAGATGTCTGGTTCCCACAGGGTACATTTAGGTCTAGTTTATACGAGTCAAAAACGTTCATAGATGTCTGGTTCCCACAAGGTACATTTAGGTCTAGTTTATACGAGTCAAAAACCTTCATAGATGTCTGGTTCCCACAAGGTACATTTAGGTCTAGTTTATACGAGTCAAAAAGGTTCATAGATGTCTAGTTCACACAAGGTACATTTAGGTCTAGTTTATGCGAATCAAAACGGTTCATAGATGTCTGGTTCCCACAAGGTACATTTAGGTCTAGTTTATACGAGTCAAAAACGTTCATAGATGTCTGGTTCCCACAAGGTACATTTAGGTCTAGTTTATACGAGTCAAAAAACTTCATAGATGTCTTGTTCCCACAAGGTACATTTAGTTCTAGTTTATACGAGTCAAAAAGGTTCATAGATGTCAGGTTCCCACAAGGTACATTTAGGTCTAGTTTTACGAGTCAAAAACATTCATAGATGTCTGGTTCCCACAAGGTACATTTAGGTCTAGTTTATACGAGTCAAAAACCTTCATGGATGTCTGGTTCCCACAAGGTACATTTAGGTCTAGTTTATACGAGTCAAAAACCTTCATAGATGTCTGGTTCCCACAAGGTACATTTAGGTCTAGTTTATACGAGTCAAAAACCTTCATAGATGTCTGGTTCCCACAAGGTACATTTAGGTCTAGTTTATATGAATCAAAAATATTCATAGATGTCTGGTTCCCACAAGGTACATTTAGGTCTAGTTTATACGAGTCAAAAAGGTTCATAGATGTCTGGTTCCAACAAGGTACATTTAGGTCTAGTTTATACGAGTCAAAAAGGTTCATAGATGTCTGGTTCCCACAAGGTACATTTAGGTCTAGTTTATACGATTCAAAAACGTTTCGTAGATGTCAGGTTGCCACAAGGTACATTCGGTCATGTTTATACGAGTCAAAAAGGTTCATAGATGTCTGGTTCCCAGAAGGTACATTTAGGTCTAGTTTATACGAGTCAAAAACCTTCATGGATGTCTGGTTCCCACAAGGTACATTTAGGTCTAGTTTATACGAGTCAAAAAGGTTCACAGATGTCTGGTTCCCACAGGGTACATTTAGGTCTAGTTTATACGAGTCAAAAAGGTTCATAGATGTCTGGTTCCCACAAGGTACATTTAGGAGTAGTTCATACGAGTCAAAAACCTTCATAGATGTCTGGTTCCCACAAGGTACATTTAGGTCTAGTTTATACGAGTCAAAAAGGTTCATAGATGTCTGGTTCCCACAAGGTACATTTAGGTCTAGTTTATACGATTCAAAAACGTTTCATAGATGTCAGGTTCCCACAAGGTACATTTAGGTCTAGTTTTACGAGTCAAAAACCTTCATAGATGTCTGGTTCCCACAAGGTACATTGAGGTCTAGTTTATAAGAGTCAAAAAGGTTCATAGATGTCTGGTTCCCACAAGATACATTTAGGTCTACTTTATACGAGTCAAAAACATTCATAGATGTCTGGTTCCCACAAGGTACATTTAGGTTTATTTTATACGAGTCAAAAAGGTTCATAAATATCTGGTTCCATCAAAGTACATTTAGGCCTATTTTATACGAGTCAAAAGGTTCATAGATGTCAGGTTCCCAAAAGGTACATTTAGGTCTAGTTTATACGAGTCAAAAAGGTTCATAGATGTCAGGTTCCCACAATGTACATTTAGGTCTAGTTTATACGAGTCATAAAGGTTCATAGATGTCAGGTTCCCACAAGGTACATTTAGGTCCAGTTTATACGAGTCAAAAAGGTTCATAGATGTCTGGTTCCCACAAGGGACATTTAGGTCTAGTTTATACGAGACAAAAAGGTTCATAGATGTCTGGTTCCCACAAGGTACATTTAGGTCTAATTTATACGAGTCAAAAAGGTTCATAGATGTCAGGTTCCCACAAGGTACATTTAGGTCCAGTTTATACGAGTCAAAAAACTTCACAGATGTCTGGTTCCCACAAGGTACGTTTAGGTCTAGTTTATACGAGTCAAAAAGGTTCATAGATGTCAGGTTCCCACAAGGTACATTTAGGTCTAGTTTTACGAGTCAAAAACATTCATAGATGTCTGGTTTCCACAAGGTACATTTAAGTCTAGTTTATACGAGTCAAAAACCTTCATCGATGTCTGGTTCCCACAAGTTACATTTAGGTCTAGTTTATACGAGTCAAAAACCTTCATAGATGTCTGGTTCCCACAAGGTACATTTAGGTCTAGTTTATACGAGTCAAAAAGGTTCATAGATGTCTAGTTCACACAAGGTACATTTAGGTCTAGTTTATGCGAATCAAAAAGGTTCATAGATGTCTGGTTCCCACAAGGTACATTTAGGTCTAGTTTATACGAGTCAAAAACGTTCATAGATGTCTGGTTCCCACAAGGTACATTTAGGTCTAGTTTATACGAGTCAAAAAACTTCATAGATGTCTTGTTCCCACAAGGTACATTTAGTTCTAGTTTATACGAGTCAAAAAGGTTCATAGATGTCAGGTTCCCACAAGGTACATTTAGGTCTAGTTTTACGAGTCAAAAACATTCATAGATGTCTGGTTCCCACAAGGTACATTTAGGTCTAGTTTATACGAGTCAAAAACCTTCATGGATGTCTGGTTCCCACAAGGTACATTTAGGTCTAGTTTATACGAGTCAAAAACCTTCATAGATGTCTGGTTCCCACAAGGTACATTTAGGTCTAGTTTATACGAGTCAAAAACCTTCATAGATGTCTGGTTCCCACAAGGTACATTTAGGTCTAGTTTATATGAATCAAAAATGTTCATAGATGTCTGGTTCCCACAAGGTACATTTAGGTCTAGTTTATACGAGTCAAAAAGTTTCATAGATGTCTGGTTCCAACAAGGTACATTTAGGTCTAGTTTATACGAGTCAAAAAGGTTCATAGATGTCTGGTTCCCACAAGGTACATTTAGGTCTAGTTTATACGATTCAAAAACGTTTCGTAGATGTCAGGTTGCCACAAGGTACATTCGGTCATGTTTATACGAGTCAAAAAGGTTCATAGATGTCTGGTTCCCAGAAGGTACATTTAGGTCTAGTTTATACGAGTCAAAAACCTTCATGGATGTCTGGTTCCCACAAGGTACATTTAGGTCTAGTTTATACGAGTCAAAAAGGTTCACAGATGTCTGGTTCCCACAGGGTACATTTAGGTCTAGTTTATACGAGTCAAAAAGGTTCATAGATGTCTGGTTCCCACAAGGTACATTTAGGAGTAGTTCATACGAGTAAAAAACCTTCATAGATGTCTGGTTCCCACAAGGTACATTTAGGTCTAGTTTATACAAGTCAAAAAGGTTCATAGATGTCTGGTTCCCACAAGGTACATTTAGGTCTAGTTTATACGATTCAAAAACGTTTCATAGATGTCAGGTTCCCACAAGGTACATTTAGGTCTAGTTTTACGAGTCAAAAACCTTCATAGATGTCTGGTTCCCACAAGGTACATTGAGGTCTAGTTTATAAGAGTCAAAAAGGTTCATAGATGTCTGGTTCCCACAAGATACATTTAGGTCTACTTTATACGAGTCAAAAACATTCATAGATGTCTGGTTCCCACAAGGTACATTTAGGTTTATTTTATACGAGTCAAAAAGGTTCATAAATATCTGGTTCCATCAAAGTACATTTAGGCCTATTTTATACGAGTCAAAAGGTTCATAGATGTCAGGTTCCCAAAAGGTACATTTAGGTCTAGTTTATACGAGTCAAAAAGGTTCATAGATGTCAGGTTCCCACAATGTACATTTAGGTCTAGTTTATACGAGTCATAAAGGTTCATAGATGTCAGGTTCCCACAAGGTACATTTAGGTCCAGTTTATACGAGTCAAAAAGGTTCATAGATGTCTGGTTCCCACAAGGGACATTTAGGTCTAGTTTATACGAGACAAAAAGGTTCATAGATGTCTGGTTCCCACAAGGTACATTTAGGTCTAATTTATACGAGTCAAAAAGGTTCATAGATGTCAGGTTCCCACAAGGTACATTTAGGTCCAGTTTATACGAGTCAAAAAGGTTCATAGATGTCTGGTTCCCACAAGGTAAATTTAGGTCTAGTTTATACGAGTCAAAAAGGTTCATAGATGTCTGGTTCCCACAATGTACATTTAGGTCTAGTTTATACGAGTCAAAAACCTTCATAGATGTCTGGTTCCCACAAGGTACATTTAGGTCTAATTTATACGAGTCAAAAACCTTCATAAATGTCTGGTTCCCACAAGGTACATTTAGGTCTAGTTTATAAGAGTCAAAAAGGTTCATAGATGTCTAGTTCCCACAGGGTACATTTAGGTCTAGTTTATACGAGTCAAAAAGGTTAATAGATATTAGGTTCCCACAAGGTACATTTAGATCTAGTTCATACGAATCAAAAAGGTTCGTAGATGTCTGGTTCCCACAAGGTACATTTAGGTCTAGTTTATACGAGTCAAAAACGTTCATAGATGTCAGGTTCCCACAGGGTACATTTAGGTCTAGTTTTACGAGTCAAAAACATTCATAGATGTCTGGTTCCCACAAGGTACATTTAGGTCTAGTTTATAAGAGTCAAAAAGGTTCATAGATGTCTGGTTCCCACAAGATACATTTAGGTCTAGTTTATATGAATCAAAAAGGTTCATAGATGTCTGGTTCCCACAAGGTACATTTAGGTCTAGTTTATACGAGTCAAAAAGGTTCATAGATGTCTTGTTCCCACAAGGTACATTTAGGTCCTCTTTATACGAGTTAAAAACCTTCATAGATGTCTGGTTCCCACAAGATACTTTTAGGTCTAGTTTATACGAGTCAAAAAACTTCATAGATGTCTGGTTCCCACAGGGTACATTAGGTCTAGTTTATACGAGTCAAAAAGGTTCATAGATGTCTGGTTCCCACAAGGTACATTTAGGTCTAGTTTATACGAGTCAAAAACCTTCATAGATGTCTGGTTCCCACAAGGTATATTTAGGTCTAGTTTATACGAGTCAAAAAGGTTCATAGATGTCTAGTTCACACAAGGTACATTTAGGTCTAGTTTATACGAATCAAAAAGGTTCATAGATGTCTGGTTCCCACAAGGTACATTTAGGTCTAGTTTATACGAGTCAAAAACGTTCATAGATGTCTGGTTCCCACAAGGTATATTTAGGTCTAGTTTATACGAGTCAAAAACCTTCATAGATGTCTGGTTCCCACAAGGTACATTTAGGTCTAATTTATACGAGTCAAAAAGGTTCATAGATGTCAGGTTCCCACAAGGTACATTTAGGTCTAGTTTTACGAGTCAAAAACATTCATAGATGTCTGGTTCCCACAAGGTACGTTTAAGTCTAGTTTATACGAGTCAAAAACCTTCATGGATGTCTGGTTCCCACAAGGTACATTTAGGTCTAGTTTATACGAGTCAAAAAGTTTCATAGATGTCTGGTTCCCACAGGGTACATTAGGTCTAGTTTATACGAGTCAAAAAGGTTCATAGATGTCTGGTTCATACAAGTTACATTTAGGTCTAGTTTATACGAGTCAAAAAGGTTCATAGATGTCTTGTTCCCACAAGGTGCATTTAGGTCTAGTTTATACGAGTTAAAAACCTTCATAGATGTCTGGTTCCCACAAGATACTTTTAGGTCTAGTTTATACGAGTCAAAAAACTTCATAGATGTCTGGTTCCCACAAGGTACATTTAGGTCTAGTTTATACGAGTCAAAAAGGTTGATAGATGTCTGGTTCCCACAAGGTACATTTAGGTCTAGTTTATACGAGTCAAAAACGTTCATAGATGTCTTGTTCACACAAGGTACATTTAGGTCTAGTTTATACGAGTTAAAAACCTTCATAGATGTCTGGTTCCCACAAGATACTTTTAGGTCTAGTTTATACGAGTCAAAAAACTTCATAGATGTCTGGTTCCCACAAGGTACATTTAGGTCTAGTTTATACGAATCAAAAAGGTTCATAGATGTCTGGTTCCCACAGGGTACATTTAGGTCTAGTTTATACGAGTCAAAAACGTTCATAGATGTCTGGTTCCCACAAGGTACATTTAGGTCTAGTTTATACGAGTCAAAAACCTTCATAGATGTCTGGTTCCCACAAGGTACATTTAGGTCTAGTTTATACGAGTCAAAAAGGTTCATAGATGTCTAGTTCACACAAGGTACATTTAGGTCTAGTTTATGCGAATCAAAAAGGTTCATAGATGTCTGGTTCCCACAAGGTACATTTAGGTCTAGTTTATACGAGTCAAAAACGTTCATAGATGTCTGGTTCCCACAAGGTACATTTAGGTCTAGTTTATACGAGTCAAAAAACTTCATAGATGTCTTGTTCCCACAAGGTACATTTAGTTCTAGTTTATACGAGTCAAAAAGGTTCATAGATGTCAGGTTCCCACAAGGTACATTTAGGTCTAGTTTTACGAGTCAAAAACATTCATAGATGTCTGGTTCCCACAAGGTACATTTAGGTCTAGTTTATACGAGTCAAAAACCTTCATGGATGTCTGGTTCCCACAAGGTACATTTAGGTCTAGTTTATACGAGTCAAAAGCCTTCATAGATGTCTGGTTCCCACAAGGTACATTTAGGTCTAGTTTATACGAGTCAAAAACCTTCATAGATGTCTGGTTCCCACAAGGTACATTTAGGTCTAGTTTATATGAATCAAAAATATTCATAGATGTCTGGTTCCCACAAGGTACATTTAGGTCTAGTTTATACGAGTCAAAAAGGTTCATAGATGTCTGGTTCCAACAAGGTACATTTAGGTCTAGTTTATACGAGTCAAAAAGGTTCATAGATGTCTGGTTCCCACAAGGTACATTTAGGTCTAGTTTATACGATTCAAAAACGTTTCGTAGATGTCAGGTTGCCACAAGGTACATTCGGTCATGTTTATACGAGTCAAAAAGGTTCATAGATGTCTGGTTCCCAGAAGGTACATTTAGGTCTAGTTTATACGAGTCAAAAACCTTCATGGATGTCTGGTTCACACAAGGTACATTTAGGTCTAGTTTATACGAGTCAAAAAGGTTCACAGATGTCTGGTTCCCACAGGGTACATTTAGGTCTAGTTTATACGAGTCAAAAAGGTTCATAGATGTCTGGTTCCCACAAGGTACATTTAGGAGTAGTTCATACGAGTCAAAAACCTTCATAGATGTCTGGTTCCCACAAGGTACATTTAGGTCTAGTTTATACGAGTCAAAAAGGTTCATAGATGTCTGGTTCCCACAAGGTACATTTAGGTCTAGTTTATACGATTCAAAAACGTTTCATAGATGTCAGGTTCCCACAAGGTACATTTAGGTCTAGTTTTACGAGTCAAAAACCTTCATAGATGTCTGGTTCCCACAAGGTACATTGAGGTCTAGTTTATAAGAGTCAAAAAGGTTCATAGATGTCTGGTTCCCACAAGATACATTTAGGTCTACTTTATACGAGTCAAAAACATTCATAGATGTCTGGTTCCCACAAGGTACATTTAGGTTTATTTTATACGAGTCAAAAAGGTTCATAAATATCTGGTTCCATCAAAGTACATTTAGGCCTATTTTATACGAGTCAAAAGGTTCATAGATGTCAGGTTCCCAAAAGGTACATTTAGGTCTAGTTTATACGAGTCAAAAAGGTTCATAGATGTCAGGTTCCCACAATGTACATTTAGGTCTAGTTTATACGAGTCATAAAGGTTCATAGATGTCAGGTTCCCACAAGGTACATTTAGGTCCAGTTTATACGAGTCAAAAAGGTTCATAGATGTCTGGTTCCCACAAGGGACATTTAGGTCTAGTTTATACGAGACAAAAAGGTTCATAGATGTCTGGTTCCCACAAGGTACATTTAGGTCTAATTTATACGAGTCAAAAAGGTTCATAGATGTCAGGTTCCCACAAGGTACATTTAGGTCCAGTTTATACGAGTCAAAAAACTTCATAGATGTCTGGTTCCCACAAGGTACGTTTAGGTCTAGTTTATACGAGTCAAAAAGGTTCATAGATGTCAGGTTCCCACAAGGTACATTTAGGTCTAGTTTTACGAGTCAAAAACATTCATAGATGTCTGGTTTCCACAAGGTACATTTAAGTCTAGTTTATACGAGTCAAAAACCTTCATCGATGTCTGGTTCCCACAAGTTACATTTAGGTCTAGTTTATACGAGTCAAAAACCTTCATAGATGTCTGGTTCCCACAAGGTACATTTAGGTCTAGTTTATACGAGTCAAAAAGGTTCATAGATGTCTAGTTCACACAAGGTACATTTAGGTCTAGTTTATGCGAATCAAAAAGGTTCATAGATGTCTGGTTCCCACAAGGTACATTTAGGTCTAGTTTATACGAGTCAAAAACGTTCATAGATGTCTGGTTCCCACAAGGTACATTTAGGTCTAGTTTATACGAGTCAAAAAACTTCATAGATGTCTTGTTCCCACAAGGTACATTTAGTTCTAGTTTATACGAGTCAAAAAGGTTCATAGATGTCAGGTTCCCACAAGGTACATTTAGGTCTAGTTTTACGAGTCAAAAACATTCATAGATGTCTGGTTCCCACAAGGTACATTTAGGTCTAGTTTATACGAGTCAAAAACCTTCATGGATGTCTGGTTCCCACAAGGTACATTTAGGTCTAGTTTATACGAGTCAAAAACCTTCATAGATGTCTGGTTCCCACAAGGTACATTTAGGTCTAGTTTATACGAGTCAAAAACCTTCATAGATGTCTGGTTCCCACAAGGTACATTTAGGTCTAGTTTATATGAATCAAAAATGTTCATAGATGTTTGGTTCCCACAAGGTACATTTAGGTCTAGTTTATACGAGTCAAAAAGGTTCATAGATGTCTGGTTCCAACAAGGTACATTTAGGTCTAGTTTATACGAGTCAAAAAGGTTCATAGATGTCTGGTTCCCACAAGGTACATTTAGGTCTAGTTTATACGATTCAAAAACGTTTCGTAGATGTCAGGTTGCCACAAGGTACATTCGGTCATGTTTATACGAGTCAAAAAGGTTCATAGATGTCTGGTTCCCAGAAGGTACATTTAGGTCTAGTTTATACGAGTCAAAAACCTTCATGGATGTCTGGTTCCCACAAGGTACATTTAGGTCTAGTTTATACGAGTCAAAAAGGTTCACAGATGTCTGGTTCCCACAGGGTACATTTAGGTCTAGTTTATACGAGTCAAAAAGGTTCATAGATGTCTGGTTCCCACAAGGTACATTTAGGAGTAGTTCATACGAGTCAAAAACCTTCATAGATGTCTGGTTCCCACAAGGTACATTTAGGTCTAGTTTATACAAGTCAAAAAGGTTCATAGATGTCTGGTTCCCACAAGGTACATTTAGGTCTAGTTTATACGATTCAAAAACGTTTCATAGATGTCAGGTTCCCACAAGGTACATTTAGGTCTAGTTTTACGAGTCAAAAACCTTCATAGATGTCTGGTTCCCACAAGGTACATTGAGGTCTAGTTTATAAGAGTCAAAAAGGTTCATAGATGTCTGGTTCCCACAAGATACATTTAGGTCTACTTTATACGAGTCAAAAACATTCATAGATGTCTGGTTCCCACAAGGTACATTTAGGTTTATTTTATACGAGTCAAAAAGGTTCATAAATATCTGGTTCCATCAAAGTACATTTAGGCCTATTTTATACGAGTCAAAAGGTTCATAGATGTCAGGTTCCCAAAAGGTACATTTAGGTCTAGTTTATACGAGTCAAAAAGGTTCATAGATGTCAGGTTCCCACAATGTACATTTAGGTCTAGTTTATACGAGTCATAAAGGTTCATAGATGTCAGGTTCCCACAAGGTACATTTAGGTCCAGTTTATACGAGTCAAAAAGGTTCATAGATGTCTGGTTCCCACAAGGGACATTTAGGTCTAGTTTATACGAGACAAAAAGGTTCATAGATGTCTGGTTCCCACAAGGTACATTTAGGTCTAATTTATACGAGTCAAAAAGGTTCATAGATGTCAGGTTCCCACAAGGTACATTTAGGTCCAGTTTATACGAGTCAAAAAACTTCATAGATGTCTGGTTCCCACAAGGTACGTTTAGGTCTAGTTTATACGAGTCAAAAAGGTTCATAGATGTCAGGTTCCCACAAGGTACATTTAGGTCTAGTTTTACGAGTCAAAAACATTCATAGATGTCTGGTTTCCACAAGGTACATTTAAGTCTAGTTTATACGAGTCAAAAACCTTCATGGATGTCTGGTTCCCACAAGTTACATTTAGGTCTAGTTTATACGAGTCAAAAACCTTCATAGATGTCTGGTTCCCACAAGGTACATTTAGGTCTAGTTTATACGAGTCAAAAACATTCATAGATGTCTGGTTCCCACAAGGTACATTTAGGTCTAGTTTATATGAATCAAAAAGGTTCATAGATGTCTGGTACCCACAAGGTACATTTAGGTCTAGTTTATACGAGTCAAAAAGGTTCATAGATGTCTGGTTCCAACAAGGTACATTTAGGTCTAGTTTATACGAGTCAAAAACCTTCATAGATGTCTGGTTCCCACAAGGTACATTTAGGTCTAGTTTTGTACGATTCAAAAAGGTTGATAGATGTCTGGTTCCCACAAGGTACATTTAGGTCTAGTTTATACGAGTCAAAAAGGTTCATAGATGTCTTGTTCCCACAAGGTACATTTAGGTCTAGTTTATACGAGTTAAAAACCTTCATAGATGTCTGGTTCCCACAAGATACTTTTAGGTCTAGTTTATACGAGTCAAAAAACTTCATAGATGTCTGGTTCCCACAAGCTACATTTAGCTCTAGTTTATACGAGTCAAAAAGTTTCATAGATGTCTGGTTCCCACAGGGTACATTAGGTCTAGTTTATACGAGTCAAAAAGGTTCATAGATGTCTGGTTCCCACAAGGTAAATTTAGGTCTAGTTTATACGAGTCAAAAACCTTCATAGATGTCTGGTTCCCACAAGGTACATTTAGGTCTAGTTTATACGAGTCAAAAAGGTTCATAGATGTCTAGTTCACACAAGGTACATTTAGGTCTAGTTTATGCGAATCAAAAAGGTTCATAGATGTCTGGTTCCCACAAGGTACATTTAGGTCTAGTTTATACGAGTCAAAAAGGTTCATAGATGTCTGGTTCCCACAAGGTACATTTAGGTCTAGTTTATACGAGTCAAAAAACTTCATAGATGTCTGGTTCCCACAAGGTACATTTAGTTCTAGTTTATACGAGTCAAAAAGGTTCATAGATGTCAGGTTCCCACAAGGTACATTTAGGTCTAGTTTTACGAGTCAAAAACCTTCATAGATGTCTGGTTCCCACAAGGTACATTTAGGTCTAGTTTATACGAGTCAAAAACCTTCATAGATGTCTAGTTCACACAAGGTACATTTAGGTCTAGTTTATACGAATCAAAAAGGTTCATAGATGTCTGGTTCCCACAAGGTACATTTAGGTCTAGTTTATACGAGTCAAAAACGTTCATAGATGTCTGGTTCCCACAAGGTATATTTAGGTCTAGTTTATACGAGTCAAAAACCTTCATAGATGTCTGGTTCCCACAAGGTACATTTAGGTCTAGTTTATACGAGTCAAAAAGGTTCATAGATGTCAGGTTCCCACAAGGTACATTTAGGTCTAGTTTTACGAGTCAAAAACATTCATAGATGTCTGGTTCCCACAAGGTACATTTAAGTCTAGTTTATACGAGTCAAAAACCTTCATGGATGTCTGGTTCCCACAAGGTACATTTAGGTCTAGTTTATACGAGTCAAAAACCTTCATAGATGTCTGGTTCCCACAAGGTACATTTAGGTCTAGTTTATACGAGTCAAAAACATTCATAGATGTCTGGTTCCACAAGGTACATTTAGGTCTAGTTTATATGAATCAAAAAGGTTCATAGATGTCTGGTTCCCACAAGGTACATTTAGGTCTAGTTTATACAAGTCAAAAAGGTTCATAGATGTCTGGTTCCAACAAGGTACATTTAGGTCTAGTTTATACGAGTCAAAAACCTTCATAGATGTCTGGTTCCCACAAGGTACATTTAGGTCTAATTTATACGAGTCAAAAAGGTTCATAGATGTCAGGTTCCCACAAGGTACATTTAGGTCTAGTTTTACGAGTCAAAAACATTCATAGATGTCTGGTTCCCACAAGGTACGTTTAAGTCTAGTTTATACGAGTCAAAAACCTTCATGGATGTCTGGTTCCCACAAGGTACATTTAGGTCTAGTTTATACGAGTCAAAAAGTTTCATAGATGTCTGGTTCCCACAGGGTACATTAGGTCTAGTTTATACGAGTCAAAAAGGTTCATAGATGTCTGGTTCATACAAGTTACATTTAGGTCTAGTTTATACGAGTCAAAAAGGTTCATAGATGTCTTGTTCCCACAAGGTACATTTAGGTCTAGTTTATACGAGTTAAAAACCTTCATAGATGTCTGGTTCCCACAAGATACATTTAGGTCTAGTTTATACGAGTCAAAAAACTTCATAGATGTCTGGTTCCCACAAGGTACATTTAGGTCTAGTTTATACGAGTCAAAAAGGTTGATAGATGTCTGGTTCCCACAAGGTACATTTAGGTCTAGTTTATACGAGTCAAAAACGTTCATAGATGTCTTGTTCACACAAGGTACATTTAGGTCTAGTTTATACGAGTTAAAAACCTTCATAGATGTCTGGTTCCCACAAGATACTTTTAGGTCTAGTTTATACGAGTCAAAAAACTTCATAGATGTCTGGTTCCCACAAGTTACATTTAGGTCTAGTTTATACGAATCAAAAAGGTTCATAGATGTCTGGTTCCCACAGGGTACATTTAGGTCTAGTTTATACGAGTCAAAAACGTTCATAGATGTCTGGTTCCCACAAGGTACATTAGGTCTAGTTTATACGAGTCAAAAACCTTCATAGATGTCTGGTTCCCACAAGGTACATTTAGGTCTAGTTTATACGAGTCAAAAAGGTTCATAGATGTCTAGTTCACACAAGGTACATTTAGGTCTAGTTTATGCGAATCAAAAAGGTTCATAGATGTCTGGTTCCCACAAGGTACATTTAGGTCTAGTTTATACGAGTCAAAAACGTTCATAGATGTCTGGTTCCCACAAGGTACATTTAGGTCTAGTTTATACGAGTCAAAAAACTTCATAGATGTCTTGTTCCCACAAGGTACATTTAGTTCTAGTTTATACGAGTCAAAAAGGTTCATAGATGTCAGGTTCCCACAAGGTACATTTAGGTCTAGTTTTACGAGTCAAAAACATTCATAGATGTCTGGTTCCCACAAGGTACATTTAGGTCTAGTTTATACGAGTCAAAAACCTTCATGGATGTCTGGTTCCCACAAGGTACATTTAGGTCTAGTTTATACGAGTCAAAAACCTTCATAGATGTCTGGTTCCCACAAGGTACATTTAGGTTTAGTTTATACGAGTCAAAAAACTTCATAGATGTCTGGTTCCCACAAGGTACATTTAGGTCTAGTTTATATGAATCAAAAATGTTCATAGATGTCTGGTTCCCACAAGGTACATTTAGGTCTAGTTTATACGAGTCAAAAAGGTTCATAGATGTCTGGTTCCAACAAGGTACATTTAGGTCTAGTTTATACGAGTCAAAAAGGTTCATAGATGTCTGGTTCCCACAAGGTACATTTAGGTCTAGTTTATACGATTCAAAAACGTTTCGTAGATGTCAGGTTGCCACAAGGTACATTCGGTCATGTTTATACGAGTCAAAAAGGTTCATAGATGTCTGGTTCCCAGAAGGTACATTTAGGTCTAGTTTATACGAGTCAAAAACCTTCATGGATGTCTGGTTCCCACAAGGTACATTTAGGTCTAGTTTATACGAGTCAAAAAGGTTCACAGATGTCTGGTTCCCACAGGGTACATTTAGGTCTAGTTTATACGAGTCAAAAAGGTTCATAGATGTCTGGTTCCCACAAGGTACATTTAGGAGTAGTTCATACGAGTCAAAAACCTTCATAGATGTCTGGTTCCCACAAGGTACATTTAGGTCTAGTTTATACGAGTCAAAAAGGTTCATAGATGTCTGGTTCCCACAAGGTACATTTAGGTCTAGTTTATACGATTCAAAAACGTTTCATAGATGTCAGGTTCCCACAAGGTACATTTAGGTCTAGTTTTACGAGTCAAAAACCTTCATAGATGTCTGGTTCCCACAAGGTACATTGAGGTCTAGTTTATAAGAGTCAAAAAGGTTCATAGATGTCTGGTTCCCACAAGATACATTTAGGTCTACTTTATACGAGTCAAAAACATTCATAGATGTCTGGTTCCCACAAGGTACATTTAGGTTTATTTTATACGAGTCAAAAAGGTTCATAAATATCTGGTTCCATCAAAGTACATTTAGGACTATTTTATACGAGTCAAAAGGTTCATAGATGTCAGGTTCCCAAAAGGTACATTTAGGTCTAGTTTATACGAGTCAAAAAGGTTCATAGATGTCAGGTTCCCACAATGTACATTTAGGTCTAGTTTATACGAGTCATAAAGGTTCATAGATGTCAGGTTCCCACAAGGTACATTTAGGTCCAGTTTATACGAGTCAAAAAGGTTCATAGATGTCTGGTTCCCACAAGGGACATTTAGGTCTAGTTTATACGAGACAAAAAGGTTCATAGATGTCTGGTTCCCACAAGGTACATTTAGGTCTAATTTATACGAGTCAAAAAGGTTCATAGATGTCAGGTTCCCACAAGGTACATTTAGGTCCAGTTTATACGAGTCAAAAAACTTCATAGATGTCTGGTTCCCACAAGGTACGTTTAGGACTAGTTTATACGAGTCAAAAAGGTTCATAGATGTCAGGTTCCCACAAGGTACATTTAGGTCTAGTTTTACGAGTCAAAAACATTCATAGATGTCTGGTTTCCACAAGGTACATTTAAGTCTAGTTTATACGAGTCAAAAACCTTCATGGATGTCTGGTTCCCACAAGTTACATTTAGGTCTAGTTTATACGAGTCAAAAACCTTCATAGATGTCTGGTTCCCACAAGGTACATTTAGGTCTAGTTTATACGAGTCAAAAACATTCATAGATGTCTGGTTCCCACAAGGTACATTTAGGTCTAGTTTATATGAATCAAAAAGGTTCATAGATGTCTGGTTCCCACAAGGTACATTTAGGTCTAGTTTATACGAGTCAAAAAGGTTCATAGATGTCTTGTTCCCACAAGGTACATTTAGGTCTAGTTTATACGAGTTAAAAACCTTCATAGATGTCTGGTTCCCACAAGATACTTTTAGGTCTAGTTTATACGAGTCAAAAAACTTCATAGATGTCTGGTTCCCACAAGCTACATTTAGCTCTAGTTTATACGAGTCAAAAAGGTTCATAGATGTCTGGTTCCCACAAGGTACATTTAGGTCTAGTTTATACGAGTCAAAAACCTTCATAGATGTCTGGTTCCCACAAGGTACATTTAGGTCTAGTTTATACGAGTCAAAAAGATTCATAGATGTCTAGTTCACACAAGGTACATTTAGGTCTAGTTTATGCGAATCAAAAAGGTTCATAGATGTCTGGTTCCCACAAGGTACATTTAGGTCTAGTTTATACGAGTCAAAAAGGTTCATAGATGTCTGGTTCCCACAAGGTACATTTAGGTCTAGTTTATACGAGTCAAAAAACTTCATAGATGTCTGGTTCCCACAAGGTACATTTAGTTCTAGTTTATACGAGTCAAAAAGGTTCATAGATGTCAGGTTCCCACAAGGTACATTTAGGTCTAGTTTTACGAGTCAAAAACCTTCATAGATGTCTGGTTCCCACAAGGTACATTTAGGTCTAGTTTATACGAGTCAAAAACCTTCATAGATGTCTAGTTCACACAAGGTACATTTAGGTCTAGTTTATACGAATCAAAAAGGTTCATAGATGTCTGGTTCCCACAAGGTACATTTAGGTCTAGTTTATACGAGTCAAAAACGTTCATAGATGTCTGGTTCCCACAAGGTATATTTAGGTCTAGTTTATACGAGTCAAAAACCTTCATAGATGTCTGGTTCCCACAAGGTACATTTAGGTCTAGTTTATACGAGTCAAAAAGGTTCATAGATGTCAGGTTCCCACAAGGTACATTTAGGTCTAGTTTTACGAGTCAAAAACATTCATAGATGTCTGGTTCCCACAAGGTACATTTAAGTCTAGTTTATACGAGTCAAAAACCTTCATGGATGTCTGGTTCCCACAAGGTACATTTAGGTCTAGTTTATACGAGTCAAAAACCTTCATAGATGTCTGGTTCCCACAAGGTACATTTAGGTCTAGTTTATACGAGTCAAAAACATTCATAGATGTCTGGTTCCACAAGGTACATTTAGGTCTAGTTTATATGAATCAAAAAGGTTCATAGATGTCTGGTTCCCACAAGGTACATTTAGGTCTAGTTTATACAAGTCAAAAAGGTTCATAGATGTCTGGTTCCAACAAGGTACATTTAGGTCTAGTTTATACGAGTCAAAAACCTTCATAGATGTCTGGTTCCCACAAGGTACATTTAGGTCTAGTTTATACGAGTCAAAAAGGTTGATAGATGTCTGGTTCCCACAAGGTACATTTAGGTCTAGTTTATACGAGTCAAAAAGATTCATAGATGTCTGGTTCCCACAAGGTACATTTAGGTCTAGTTTATACGAGTTAAAAACCTTCATAGATGTCTGGTTCCCACAAGATACTTTTAGGTCTAGTTTATACGAGTCAAAAAACTTCATAGATGTCTGGTTCCCACAAGGTACATTTAGGTCTAGTTTATACGAGTCAAAAAGTTTCATAGATGTCTGGTTCCCACAGGGTACATTAGGTCTAGTTTATACGAGTCAAAAAGGTTAATAGATGTCTGCTTCCCACAAGGTACATTTAGGTCTAGTTTATACGAGTCAAAAACCTTCATAGATGTCTGGTTCCAACGATGTACATTTAGGTCTAGTTTATACGAGTAAAAAAGGTTCATAGATGTCTAGTTCACACAAGGTACATTTAGGTCTAGTTTATGCGAATCAAAAAGGTTCATAGATGTCTGGTTCCCACAAGGAACATTTAGGTCTAGTTTATACGTGTCAAAAACGTTCATAGATGTCTGGTTCCCACAAGGTACATTTAGGTCTAGTTTATACGAGTCAAAAAACTTCATAGATGTCTGTTTCCCACAAGGTACATTTAGTTCTAGTTTATACGAGTCAAAAAGGTTCATAGATGTCAGGTTCCCACAAGGTACATTTAGGTCTAGTTTTACGAGTCAAAAACATTCATAGATGTCTGGTTCCCACAAGGTACATTCAGGTCTAGTTTATACGAGTCAAAAACCTTCATGGATGTCTGGTTCCCACAAGGTACATTTAGGTCTAGTTTATACGAGTCAAAAACCTTCATGGATGTCTGGTTCCCACAAGGTACATTTAGGTCTAGTTTATACGAGTCAAAAAGGTTCACAGATGTCTGGTTCCCACAGGGTAAATTTAGGTCTAGTTTATACGAGCCAAAAAGGTTCATAGATGTCTGTTTCCCACAAGGTACATTTAGGACTAGTTTATACGAGTCAAAAAGGTTCATAGATGTCAGGTTCCCACAAGGTACATTTAGGTCTAGATAATACGAGTCAAAAAGGTTCATTTGATGTCAGGTTCCCACAAGGTACATTTAGGTCTAGTTTATACGAGTCAAAAACCTTCATAGATGTCTGGTTCCCACAAGGTACATTTAGGTCTAGTTTATACGAGTCAAAAAGGTTCATAGATGTCTGGTTCCCACAAGGTACATTTAGGTCTAGTTATACGAGTCAAAAACGTTTCGTAGATGTCAGGTTCCCACAAGGTACATTCGGTCTAGTTTATACGAGTCAAAAAGGTTCATAGATGTCTGGTTCCCACAAGGTACATTTAGGTCTAGTTTATACGAGTCAAAAACATTCATAGATGTCTGGTTCCCACAAGGTACGTTTAGGTCTAGTTTATACGAGTAAAAATGTTCATAGATGTCTGGTTCATACAAGGTACATTTAGTTCTAGTTTATACGAATCAAAAAGGTTCATAGATGTCTGGTTCCCACAAGGTACATTTAGGTCTAGTTTATACGAGTCAAAAAGGTTCATAGATGTCTGGTTCCAACAAGGTACATTTTGGTCTAGTTTATACGAGTCAAAAACCTTCATAGATGTCTGGTTCCCAAAAGGTACATTTAGGTCTAGTTTATACGAGTCAAAAAGATTGATAGATGTCTGGTTCCCACAAGGTACATTTAGGTCTCGTTTATACGAGTCAAAAAGGTTCATAGATGTCTTGTTCCCACAAGGTACATTTAGGTCTAGTTTATACGAGTTAAAAACCTTCATAGATGTCTGGTTCCCACAAGGTACATTTAGGTCTAGTTTATACGAGTCAAAAAGGTTCATAGATGTCTGGTTCCCACAGGGTACATTAGGTCTAGTTTATACGAGTCAAAAAGGTTCATAGATGTCTGGTTCCCACAAGGTACATTTAGGTCTAGTTTATACGAGTCAAAAACCTTCATAGGTGTCTTGTTCCCACAACGTACATTTAGGTCTAGTTTATACGAGTCAAAAAGGTTCATAGATGCCTGGTTCACACAAGGTACATTTAGGTCTAGTTTATACGAATCAAAAAGGTTCATAGATGTCTGGTTCCCACAAGGTACATTTAAGTCTAGTTTATACTTGTCAAAAACGTTCATAGATGTCTGGTTCCCACAAGGTACATTTAGGTCTAGTTTATACGAGGCAAAAAACTTCATAGATGTCTGGTTCCCACAAGGTACATTTAGGTCTAGTTTATACGAGACAAAAAGGTTCATAGATGTCAGGTTCCCACAAGGTACATTTAGGTCTAGTTTTACGAGTCAAAAACATTCATAGATGTCTGGTTCCCACAAGGTACATTTAGGTCTAGTTTATACGAGTCAAAAAGGTTCACAGATGTCTGGTTCCCACAGGGTACATTTAGGTCTAGTTTATACGAGTCAAAAAGCTTCATAGATGTCTGGTTCCCACAAGGTACATTTAGGACTAGTTTATACTAGTCAAAAAGGTTCATAGATGTCTGGTTCCCACAAGGTACATTTAGGACTAGTTTATACGAGTCAAAAAGGTTCATAGATGTCAGGTTCCCACAAGGTACATTTAGGTCTAGTTTATAGGAGTCAAAAAGGTTCATAGATGTCAGGTTCCCACAAGGTACATTTAGGTCTAGTTTATACGAGTCAAAAATCTTCATAGATGTCTGGTTCCCACAAGGTACATTTAGGTCTAGTTTATACGAGTCAAAAAGGTTCATAGATGTCTGGGTCCCACAAGGTACATTTAGGTCTAGTTTATACGAATCAAAAATGTTTCGTAGATGTCAGGTTCCCACAAGGTACATTCGGTCTAGTTTATAAGAGTCAAAAAGGTTCATAGATGTCTGGTTCCCACAAGGTACATTTAGGTCTAGTTTATACGAGTCAAAAACCTTCATAGATGTCTGGTTCCCACTAGGTGAATTTAGATCTAGTTTATACGAGTCAAAAATGTTCATAGATGTCTGGTTCATACAAGGTACATTTAGTTCTAGTTTATACGAATCAAAAAGGTTCATAGATGTCTGGTTCCCACAAGGTACATTTAGGTCTAGTTTATACGAGTCAAAAACGTTCATAGATGTCTGGTTCCCACAAGGTACAGTTAGGTCTAGTTTATACCAGTCAAAAACCTTCATAGATGTCTGGTTCCCACAAGGTACATTTAGTTCTAGTTTATACGAGTCAAAAAGGTTCATAGATATCAGGTTCCCACAAGGTACATTTAGGTCTAGTTTTACGAGGCAAAAACATTCATAGATGTCTGGTTCCCACAAGGTACATTTAGGTCTAGTTTATACGAGTCAAAAAGGTTCATAGATGTCTGGTTCCCACAAGGTACATTTAGGTCTAGTTTATACGAGTCAAAAACGTTTCGTAGATTTCAGGTTCCCACAAGGTACATTCGGTCTAGTTTATACGAGTCAAAAAGGTTCATAGATGTCTGGTTCCCACAAGGTACATTTAGGTCTAGTTTATACGAGTCAAAAACCTTCATAGATGTCTGGTTCCCACAAGGTACATTTAGGTCTAGTTTATACGAGTCAAAAACATTCATAGATGTCTGGTTCCCACAAGGTACGTTTAGGTCTAGTTTATTCGAGTCAAAAATGTTCATAGATGTCTGGTTCATACAAGGTACATTTAGTTCTAGTTTATACGAATCAAAAAGGTTCATAGATGTCTGGTTCCCACAAGTTACATTTAGGTCTAGTTTATATGAGTCAAAAACGTTCATAGATGTCTGGTTCCCACAAGGTACATTTAGGTCTAGTTTATACGAGTCAAAAACCTTCATAGATGTCTGGTTCCCACAAGGTATATTTAGGTCTAGTTTATACGAGTCAAAAACCTTCATAGATGTCTGGTTCCCACAAGGTACATTTAGGTCTAGTTTATACGAGTCAAAAACATTCATAGATGTCTGGTTCCCACAAGGTACATTTAGGTCTAGTTTATACGAGTCAAAAAGGTTCATAGATGTCTGGTTCACACAAGGTACATTTAGGTCTAGTTTATACGAATCAAAAAGGTTCATAGATGTCTGGTTCCCTCAAGGTACATTTAGGTCTAGTTTATACGAGTCAAAAACGTTCATAGATGTCTGGTTCCCACAAGGTACATTTAGGTCTACTTTATACGAGTCAAAAAACTTCATAGATGTCTGGTTCCCACAAGGTACATTTAGGTCTAGTTTATACGAGTCAAAAAGGTTCATAGATGTCAGGTTCCCACAAGGTACATTTTGGTCTAGTTTTACGAGTCAAAAACATTCATAGATGTCTGGTTCCCACAAGGTACATTTAGGTCTAGTTTATACGAGTCAAAAACCTTCATGGATGTCTGGTTCCCACAAGGTACATTTAGGTCTAGTTTATACGAGTCAAAAAGGTTCACAGATGTCTGGTTCCCACAGGGTACATTTAGTTCTAGTTTATACGAGTCAAAAAGCTTCATAGATGTCTGGTTCCCACAAGGTACATTTAGGACTAGTTTATACGAGTCAAAAAGGTTCATAGATGTCTGGTTCCCACAAGGTACATTTAGGACTAGTTTATACGAGTCAAAAAGGTTCATAGATGTCAGGTTCCCACAAGGTACATTTAGGTCTAGTTTATAGGAGTCAAAAAGGTTCATAGATGTCAGGTTCCCACAAGGTACATTTAGGTCTAGTTTATACGAGTCAAAAACCTTCATAGATGTCTGGTTCCCACAAGGTACATTTAGGTCTAGTTTATACGAGTCAAAAAGGTTCATAGATGTCTGGTTCCCACAAGGTACATTTAGGTCTAGTTTATACGAGTCAAAAACCTTCATAGAAGTCTGGTTCCCACTAGGTACATTTAAGTCTAGTTTATACGAGTCAAAAACCTTCATAGATGTCTGGTTCCCACAAGGTACGTTTAGGTCTAGTTTATACGAGTAAAAATGTTCATAGATGTCTGGTTCATACAAGGTACATTTAGTTCTAGTTTATACGAATCAAAAATTCATAGATGTCTGGTTCCCACAAGGTACATTTAGGTCTAGTTTATACGAGTCAAAAACCTTCATAGATGTCTGGTTCCAACAAGGTACATTTAGGTCTAGTTTATACGAGTCAAAAACCTTCATAGATGTCTGGTTCCCACAAGGTACATTTAGGTCTAGTTTATACGAGTCAAAAAGATTGATAGATGTCTGGTTCTCACAAGGTACATTAGGTCTAGTTTATACGAGTCAAAAAGGTTCATAGATGTCTGGTTCCCACAAGGTACATTTAGGTCTAGTTTATACGAGTCAAAAACCTTCATAGATGTCTTGTTCCCACACCGTACATTTAGGTCTAGTTTATACGAGTCAAAAAGGTTCATAGATGCCTGGTTCACACAAGGTACATTTAGGTCTAGTTTATACGAATCAAAAAGGTTCATAGATGTCTGGTTCCCACAAGGTACATTTAGGACTAGTTTATACGAGTCAAAAAGGTTCATAGATGTCTGGTTCCCACAAGGTACATTTAGGACTAGTTTATACGAGTCAAAAAGGTTCATAGATGTCAGGTTCCCACAAGGTACATTTAGGTCTAGTTTATAGGAGTCAAAAAGGTTCATAGATGTCAGGTTCCCACAAGGTACATTTAGGTCTAGTTTATACGAGTCAAAAACCTTCATAGATGTCTGGTTCCCACAAGGTACATTTAGGTCTAGTTTATACGAGTCAAAAAGGTTCATAGATGTCTGGGTCCCACAAGGTACATTTAGGTCTAGTTTATACGAGTCAAAAACGTTTCGTAGATGTCAGGTTCCCACAAGGTACATTCGGTCTAGTTTATACGAGTCAAAAAGGTTCATAGATGTCTGGTTCCCACAAGGTACATTTAGGTCTAGTTTATACGAGTCAAAAACCTTCATAGATGTCTGGTTCCCACTAGATACATTTAGGTCTAGTTTATACGAGTCAAAAACCTTCATAGATGTCTGGTTCCCACAAGGTACGTTTAGGTCTAGTTTATACGGGTCAAAAATGTTCATAGATGTCTGGTTCATACAAGGTACATTTAGTTCTAGTTTATACGAATCAAAAAGGTTCATAGATGTCTGGTTCCCACAAGGTACATTTAGGTCTAGTTTATACGAGTCAAAAACGTTCATAGATGCCTGGTTCCCACAAGGTACAGTTAGGTCTAGTTTATACCAGTCAAAAACCTTCATAGATGTCTGGTTCCCACAAGGTACATTTAGTTCTAGTTTATACGAGTCAAAAAGGTTCATAGATATCAGGTTCCCACAAGGTACATTCAGGTCTAGTTTTACGAGTCAAAAACATTCATAGATGTCTGGTTCCCACAAGGTACATTTAGGTCTAGTTTATACGAGTCAAAAAGGTTCATAGATGTCTGGTTCCCACAAGGTACATTTAGGTCTAGTTTATACGAGTCAAAAACGTTTCGTAGATGTCAGGTTCCCACAAGGTACATTCGGTCTAGTTTATACGAGTCAAAAAGGTTCATAGATGTCTGGTTCCCACAAGGTACATTTAGGTCTAGTTTATACGAGTCAAAAACCTTCATAGATGTCTGGTTCCCACAAGGTACATTTAGGTCTAGTTTATACGAGTCAAAAACATTCATAGATGTCTGGTTCCCACAAGGTACGTTTAGGTCTAGTTTATTCGAGACAAAATGTTCATAGATGTCTGGTTCATACAAGGTACATTTAGTTCTAGTTTATACGAATCAAAAAGGTTCATAGATGTCTGGTTCCCACAAGGTACATTTAGGTCTAGTTTATATGAGTCAAAAACGTTCATAGATGTCTGGTTCCCACAATGTACATTTAGGTCTAGTTTATACGAGTCAAAAACCTTCATAGATGTCTGGTTCCCACAAGGTACATTTAGGTCTAGTTTATACGAGTCAAAAAGGTTCATAGATGTCAGGTTCCCACAAGGTACATTTAGGTCTAGTTTTACGAGTCAAAAACATTCATAGATGTTTGGTTCCCACAAGGTACATTTAAGTCTAGTTTATACGAGTCAAAAACCTTCATGGATGTCTGGTTCCCACAAGGTATATTTAGGTCTAGTTTATACGAGTCAAAAACCTTCATAGATGTCTGGTTCCCACAAGGTACATTTAGGTCTAGTTTATACGAATCAAAAACATTCATAGATGTCTGGTTCCCACAAGGTACATTTAGGTCTAGTTTATATGAATCAAAAAGGTTCATAGATGTCTGGTTCCCACAAGGTACATTTAGGTCTAGTTTATACGAGTCAAAAAGGTTCATAGATGTCTGGTTCCAACAAGGTACATTTAGGTCTAGTTTATACGAGTCAAAAACCTTCATAGATGTCTGGTTCCCACAAGCTACATTTAGGTCTAGTTTATACAAGTCAAAAAGATTGATAGATGTCTGGTTCCCACAAGGTACATTTAGGTCTAGTTTATACGAGTCAAAAAGGTTCATAGATGTCTTGTTCCCACAAGGAAACATTTAGGTCTAGTTTATACGAGTTAAAAACCTTCATAGATGTCTGGTTCCCACAAGGTACTTTTAGGTCTAGTTTATACGAGTCAAAAAACTTCATAGATGTCTGGTTCCCACAAGGTACATTTAGGTCTAGTTTATACGAGTCAAAAAGGTTCATAGATGTCTGGTTCCCACAGGGTACATTAGGACTAGTTTATACGAGTCAAAAAGGTTCATAGATGTCTGGTTCCCACAAGGTACATTTAGGTCTAGTTTATACGAGTCAAAAACCTTCATAGATGTCTGGTTCCCACAACGTACATTTAGGTCTAGTTTATACGAGTCAAAAAGGTTCATAGATGTCTGGTTCACACAAGGTACATTTAGGTCTAGTTTATACGAATCAAAAAGGTTCATAGATGTCTGGTTCCCACAAGGTACATTTAGGTCTAGTTTATACGAGTCAAAAACGTTCATAGATGTCTGGTTCCCACAAGGTACATTTAGGTCTAGTTTATACGAGTCAAAAAACTTCATAGATGTCTGGTTCCCACAAGGTACATTTAGGTCTAGTTTATACGAGTCAAAAAGGTTCATAGATGTCAGGTTCCCACAAGGTACATTTAGGTCTAGTTTTACGAGTCAAAAACATTCATAGATGTCTGGTTCCCACAAGGTACATTTAGGTCTAGTTTATACGAGTCAAAAAACTTCATGGATGTCTGGTTCCCACAAGGTACATTTAGGTCTAGTTTATACGAGTCAAAAAGGTTCACAGATGTCTGGTTCGCACAGGGTACATTTAGGTCTAGTTTATACGAGTCAAAAAGGTTCATAGATGTCTGGTCCCCACAAGGTACATTTAGGTCTAGTTTTACGAGTCAAAAACATTCATAGATGTCTGGTTCCCACAAGGTACGTTTAGGTCTAGTTTATTCGAGTCAAAAATGTTCATAGATGTCTGGTTCATACAAGGTACATTTAGTTCTAGTTTATACGAATCAAAAAGGTTCATAGATGTCTGGTTCCCACAAGGTACATTTAGGTCTAGTTTATATGAGTCAAAAACGTTCATAGATGTCTGGTTCCCACAAGGTACATTTAGGTCTAGTTTATACGAGTCAAAAACCTTCATAGATGTCAGGTTCCCACAAGGTACATTTAGGTCTAGTTTTACGAGTCAAAAACATTCATAGATGTCTGGTTCCCACAAGGTACATTTAAGTCTAGTTTATACGAGTCAAAAACCTTCATGGATGTCTGGTTCCCACAAGGTATATTTAGGTCTAGTTTATACGAGTCAAAAACCTTCATAGATGTCTGGTTCCCACAAGGTACATTTAGGTCTAGTTTATACGAGTCAAAAACATTCATAGATGTCTGGTTCCCACAAGGTACATTTAGGTCTAGTTTATATGAATCAAAAAGGTACATAGATGTCTGGTTCCCACAAGGTACATTTAGGTCTAGTTTATACGAGTCAAAAAGGTTCATAGATGTCTGGTTCCAACAAGGTACATTTAGGTCTAGTTCATACGAGTCAAAAACCTTCATAGATGTCTGGTTCCCACAAGCTACATTTAGGTCTAGTTTATACGAGTCAAAAAGATTGATAGATGTCTGGTTCCCACAAGGTACATTTAGGTCTAGTTTATACGAGTCAAAAAGGTTCATAGATGTCTTGTTCCCACAAGGTACATTTAGGTCTAGTTTATACGAGTTAAAAACCTTCATAGATGTCTGGTTCCCACAAGGTACTTTTAGGTCTAGTTTATACGAGTCAAAAAACTTCATAGATGTCTGGTTCCCACAAGGTACATTTAGGTCTAGTTTATACGAGTCAAAAAGGTTCATAGATGTCTGGTTCCCACAGGGTACATTAGGTCTAGTTTATACGAGTCAAAAAGGTTCATAGATGTCTGGTTCCCACAAGGTACATTTAGGTCTAGTTTATACGAGTCAAAAACCTTCATAGATGTCTGGTTCCCACAACGTACATTTAGGTCTAGTTTATACGAGTCAAAAAGGTTCATAGATGTCTGGTTCACACAAGGTACATTTAGGTCTAGTTTATACGAATCAAAAAGGTTCATAGATGTCTGGTTCCCACAAGGTACATTTAGGTCTAGTTTATACGAGTCAAAAACGTTCATAGATGTCTGGTTCCCACAAGGTACATTTAGGTCTAGTTTATACGAGTCAAAAAACTTCATAGATGTCTGGTTCCCACAAGGTACATTTAGGTCTAGTTTATACGAGTCAAAAAGGTTCATAGATGTCAGGTTCCCACAAGGTACATTTAGGTCTAATTTATACTAGTCAAAAAGGTTCATAGATGTCTGGTTCCCACAAGGTACATTTAGGACTAGTTTATAGGAGTCAAAAAGGTTCATAGATGTCAGGTTCCCACAAGGTACATTTAGGTCTAGTTTATACGAGTCAAAAACATTCATAGATGTCTGGTTCCCACAAGGTACATTTAGGTCTTGTTTATACGAGTCAAAAAGGTTCATAGATGTCTGGTTCCCACAAGGTACATTTAGGTCTAATTTATACGAGTCAAAAAGGTTCATAGATGTCTGATTCCCAAAAGGTACATTTAGGTCTAGTTTATACGAGTCAAAAAGGTTCATAGATGTCTGGTTCCGACAAGGTACATTTAGGTCTAGTTTATACGAGTCAAAATCCTACATAGATGTCTGGTTCACACAAGGTACATTTAAATCTAGTTTATACGAGTCAAAAAGGTTCATAGATGTCAGGTTCCCACAAGGTACATTTAGGTCTAGTTTTACGAGTCAAAAACATTCATAGATGTCTGGTTCCCACAAGGTACATTTAAGTCTAGTTTATACGAGTCAAAAACCTTCATGGATGTCTGGTTCCCACAAGGTACATTTAGGTCTAGTTTATACGAGTCAAAAACCTTCATAGATGTCTGGTTCCCACAAGGTACATTTAGGTCTAGTTTATACGAGTCAAAAACATTCATAGATGTCTGGTTCCCACAAGGTACATTTAGGTCTAGTTTATATGAATCAAAAAGGTTCATAGATGTCTGGTTCCCACAAGGTACATTTAGGTCTAGTTTATACGAGTCAAAAAGATTCATAGATGTCTGGTTCCAACAAGGTACATTTAGGTCTAGTTTATACGAGTCAAAAACCTTCATAGATGTCTGGTTCCCACAAGGTACATTTAGGTCTAGTTTATACGAGTCAAAAAGGTTGATAGATGTCTGGTTCCCACAAGGTACATTTAGGTCTAGTTTATACGAGTCAAAAAGATTCATAGATGTCTTGTTCCCACAAGGTACATTTAGGTCTAGTTTATACGAGTTAAAAACCTTCATAGATGTCTGGTTACCACAAGATACTTTTAGGTCTAGTTTATACGAGTCAAAAAACTTCATAGATGTCTGGTTCCCACAAGGTACATTTAGGTCTAGTTTATACGAGTCAAAAAGTTTCATAGATGTCTGGTTCCCACAGGGTACATTAGGTCTAGTTTATACGAGTCAAAAAGGTTGATAGATATCTGGTTCCCACAAGGTACATTTAGCTCTAGTTTATACGAGTCAAAAAGTTTCATAGATGTCTGGTTCCCACAAGGTACATTTAGGTCTAGTTTATACGAGTCAAAAAGGTTGATAGATATCTGGTTCCCACAAGGTACATTTAGCTCTAGTTCATACGAGTCAAAAAGGTTCATAGATGTCTGGTTCCCACAAGGTACATTTAGGTCTAGTTTATACGAGTGAAAAACCTTCATAGATGTCTGGTTCCCACAAGATACATTTAGGTCTAGTTTATACGAGACAAAAAGGTTCATAGAGGTCTGGTTCCCACAAGGTACATTTAGGTCCAGTTTATACGAGTCAAAAAGGTTCATAGATGTCAGGTTCCCACAAGGTACATTTAGGTCTAGTTTATACGAGTCAAAAAGGTTCATAGATGTCAGGTTCCCACAAGGTACATTTAGGTCTAGTTTAAACGAGTCAAAAAACTTCATAGATGTCTGGTTCCCACAAGGTACATTTAGGTCTAGTTTATAAGAGTCAAGAACCTTCATAGATGTCTGGTTCCCACAAGGTACATTTAGGTCTAGTTTATACGAGTCAAAAAGGTTCATAGTTGTCAGGTTCCCACAAGGTACATTTAGGTCTAGTTTATACGAGTCAAAAAGGTTCATAGATATCTGGTTCCCACAAGGTACATTTAGGTCTAGTTTATACGAGTCAAAAAGGTTCATAGATGTCTTGTTCCCACAAGGTACATTTAGGTCTAGTTTATACGAGTCAAAAAGGTTCATAGATGTCAGGTTCCCACAAGCTACATTTAATTTTATTTTATACGAGTTAACAAGCTTCATCGATATCAGGTTCCCACAAGTTACATTTAGGTCTAGCTTATACGAGTCAAAAAGGTTCATAGATGTCTGGTTCCCACAAGATACATTTAGGTCTAGTTTATACGAGACAAAAAGGTTCATAGATGTCTGGTTCCCACAAGGTACATTTAGGTCCAGTTTATACGAGTCAAAAAGGTTCATAGATGTCAGGTTCCCACAAGGTACATTAAGGTCTAGTTTATACGAGTCAAAATTGTTCGTAGATGTCAGGTTCCCACAAGGTACATTAGGTTTAGTTTATACTAGTCAAAAAGGTTCATAGATGTCTGGTTCCCACAAGGTACATTTAGATCTAGTTTATACGAGTCAAAAAGGTTCATAGATGTCTGGTTCCCACAAGGTACATTTAGGTCTAGTTTATACGAGTCAAAAAGGTTGATAGATATCTGGTTCCCACAAGGTACCTTTAGCTCTAGTTTATACGAGTCAAAAAGGTTCATAGATGTCTTGTTCCCACAAGGTACATTTAGGTCTAGTTTATAAGAGTCAAGAACCTTCATAGATGTCTGGTTCCCACAAGGTACATTTAGGTCTAGTTTATACGAGTCAAAAAGGTTCATAGTTGTCAGGTTCCCACAAGGTACATTTAGGTCTAGTTTATACGAGTCAAAAAGGTTCATAGATATCTGGTTCCCACAAGGTACATTTAGGTCTAGTTTATACGAGTCAAAAAGGTTCATAGATGTCTTGTTCCCACAAGGTACATTTAGGTCTAGTTTATACGAGTCAAAAAGGTTCATAGATGTCAGGTTCCCACAAGGTACATTTAATTTATTTTATACGAGTTAACAAGCTTCATCGATAACAGGTTCCCACAAGGTACATTTAGGTCTAGCTTATACGAGTCAAAAAGGGTCATAGATGTCAGGTTCCCACAAGGTACATTAAGGTCTAGTTTATACGAGTCAAAATTGTTCGTAGATGTCAGGTTCCCACAAGGTACATTAGGTTTAGTTTATACGAGTCAAAAAGGTTCATAGATGTCTGGTTCCCACAAGGTACATTTAGATCTAGTTTATACGAGTCAAAAAGGTTCATAGATGTCTGGTTCCCACAAGGTACATTTAGGTCTAGTTTATACGAGTCAAAAAGGTTGATAGATATCTGGTTCCCACAAGGTACATTTAGCTCTAGTTCATACGAGTCAAAAAGGTTCATAGATGTCTGGTTCCCACAAGGTACATTTAGGTCTAGTTTATACGAGTGAAAAACCTTCATAGATGTCTGGTTCCCACAAGATACATTTAGGTCTAGTTTATACGAGACAAAAAGGTTCATAGAGGTCTGGTTCCCACAAGGTACATTTAGGTCCAGTTTATACGAGTCAAAAAGGTTCATAGATGTCAGGTTCCCACAAGGTACATTTAGGTCTAGTTTATACGAGTCAAAAAGGTTCATAGATGTCAGGTTCCCACAAGGTACATTTAGGTCTAGTTTAAACGAGTCAAAAAACTTCATAGATGTCTGGTTCCCACAAGGTACATTTAGGTCTAGTTTATAAGAGTCAAGAACCTTCATAGATGTCTGGTTCCCACAAGGTACATTTAGGTCTAGTTTATACGAGTCAAAAAGGTTCATAGTTGTCAGGTTCCCACAAGGTACATTTAGGTCTAGTTTATACGAGTCAAAAAGGTTCATAGATATCTGGTTCCCACAAGGTACATTTAGGTCTAGTTTATACGAGTCAAAAAGGTTCATAGATGTCTTGTTCCCACAAGGTACATTTAGGTCTAGTTTATACGAGTCAAAAAGGTTCATAGATGTCAGGTTCCCACAAGCTACATTTAATTTTATTTTATACGAGTTAACAAGCTTCATCGATATCAGGTTCCCACAAGGTACATTTAGGTCTAGCTTATACGAGTCAAAAAGGTTCATAGATGTCAGGTTCCCACAAGGTACCTTTAGCTCTAGTTTATACGAGTCAAAAAGGTTCATAGATGTCTTGTTCCCACAAGGTACATTTAGGTCTAGTTTATAAGAGTCAAGAACCTTCATAGATGTCTGGTTCCCACAAGGTACATTTAGGTCTAGTTTATACGAGTCAAAAAGGTTCATAGTTGTCAGGTTCCCACAAGGTACATTTAGGTCTAGTTTATACGAGTCAAAAAGGTTCATAGATATCTGGTTCCCACAAGGTACATTTAGGTCTAGTTTATACGAGTCAAAAAGGTTCATAGATGTCTTGTTCCCACAAGGTACATTTAGGTCTAGTTTATACGAGTCAAAAAGGTTCATAGATGTCAGGTTCCCACAAGGTACATTTAATTTATTTTATACGAGTTAACAAGCTTCATCGATAACAGGTTCCCACAAGGTACATTTAGGTCTAGCTTATACGAGTCAAAAAGGGTCATAGATGTCAGGTTCCCACAAGGTACATTAAGGTCTAGTTTATACGAGTCAAAATTGTTCGTAGATGTCAGGTTCCCACAAGGTACATTAGGTTTAGTTTATACGAGTCAAAAAGGTTCATAGATGTCTGGTTCCCACAAGGTACATTTAGATCTAGTTTATACGAGTCAAAAAGGTTCATAGATGTCTGGTTCCCACAAGGTACATTTAGGTCTAGTTTATACGAGTCAAAAAGGTTGATAGATATCTGGTTCCCACAAGGTACATTTAGCTCTAGTTCATACGAGTCAAAAAGGTTCATAGATGTCTGGTTCCCACAAGGTACATTTAGGTCTAGTTTATACGAGTGAAAAACCTTCATAGATGTCTGGTTCCCACAAGATACATTTAGGTCTAGTTTATACGAGACAAAAAGGTTCATAGAGGTCTGGTTCCCACAAGGTACATTTAGGTCCAGTTTATACGAGTCAAAAAGGTTCATAGATGTCAGGTTCCCTCAAGGTACATTTAGGTCTAGTTTATACGAGTCAAAAAGGTTCATAGATGTCAGGTTCCCACAAGGTACATTTAGGTCTAGTTTAAACGAGTCAAAAAACTTCATAGATGTCTGGTTCCCACAAGGTACATTTAGGTCTAGTTTATAAGAGTCAAGAACCTTCATAGATGTCTGGTTCCCACAAGGTACATTTAGGTCTAGTTTATACGAGTCAAAAAGGTTCATAGTTGTCAGGTTCCCACAAGGTACATTTAGGTCTAGTTTATACGAGTCAAAAAGGTTCATAGATATCTGGTTCCCACAAGGTACATTTAGGTCTAGTTTATACGAGTCAAAAAGGTTCATAGATGTCTTGTTCCCACAAGGTACATTTAGGTCTAGTTTATACGAGTCAAAAAGGTTCATAGATGTCAGGTTCCCACAAGCTACATTTAATTTTATTTTATACGAGTTAACAAGCTTCATCGATATCAGGTTCCCACAAGGTACATTTAGGTCTAGCTTATACGAGTCAAAAAGGTTCATAGATGTCAGGTTCCCACAAGGTACATTTAGGTCTAGTTTATACGAGTCAAAAATGTTCGTAGATGTCAGGTTCGCACAAGGTACATTAGGTCTAGTTTATACGAGTCAAAAAGGTTCATATATGTCTGGTTCCCACAAGGTACATTTAGGTCTAGTTTATACGAATCAAAAAGGTTCATAGATGTCTGGTTCCCACAAGGTACATTTAGGTCTAGTTTATACGAGTCAAAAAGGTTGATAGATATCTGGTTCACACAAGGTACATTTAGGTCTAGTTTATACGAGTCAAAAAGGTTCATAGATGTCAGGTTCCCACAAGGTACATTTAGGTCTAGTTTAAACGAGTCAAAAACCTTCATAGATGTCTGGTTCCAACAAGGTACATTTAGGTCTAGTTTATAAGAGTCAAGAACCTTCATAGATGTCTGGTTCCCACAAGGTACATTTAGGTCTAGTTTATACGAGTCAAAAAGGTTCATAGTTGTCAGGTTTCCACAAGGTACATTTAGGTCTAGTTTATACGAGTCAAAAAGGTTCATAGATATCTGGTTCCCACAAGGTACATTTAGGTCTAGTTTATACGAGTCAAAAAGGTTCATAGATGTCTTGTTCCCACAAGGTACATTTAGGTCTAGTTTATACGAGTCAAAAAGGTTCATAGATGTCAGGTTCCCACAAGGTACATTTAATTTATTTTATACGAGTTAACAAGCTTCATCGATAACAGGTTCCCACAAGGTACATTTAGGTCTAGCTTATACGAGTCAAAAAGGTCATAGATGTCAGGTTCCCACAAGGTACATTAAGGTCTAGTTTATACGAGTCAAAATTGTTCGTAGATGTCAGGTTCCCACAAGGTACATTAGGTTTAGTTTATACGAGTCAAAAAGGTTCATAGATGTCTGGTTCCCACAAGGTACATTTAGATCTAGTTTATACGAGTCAAAAAGGTTCATAGATGTCTGGTTCCCACAAGGTACATTTAGGTCTAGTTTATACGAGTCAAAAAGGTTGATAGATATCTGGTTCCCACAAGGTACATTTAGCTCTAGTTTATACGAGTCAAAAAGGTTCATAGATGTCTGGTTCCCACAAGGTACATTTAGGTCTAGTTTATACGAGTGAAAAACCTTCATAGACGTCTGGTTCCCACAAGATACATTTAGGTCTAGTTTATACGAGACAAAAAGGTTCATAGATGTCTGGTTCCCACAAGGTACATTTAGGTCCAGTTTATACGAGTCAAAAAGGTTCATAGATGTCAGGTTCCCACAAGGTACATTTAGGTCTAGTTTATACGAGTCAAAAAGGTTCATAGATGTCAGGTTCCCACAAGGTACATTTAGGTCTAGTTTAAACGAGTCAAAAAACTTCATAGATGTCTGGTTCCCACAAGGTACATTTAGGTCTAGTTTATAAGAGTCAAGAACCTTCATAGATGTCTGGTTCCCACAAGGTACATTTAGGTCTAGTTTATACGAGTCAAAAAGGTTCATAGTTGTCAGGTTCCCACAATGTACATTTAGGTCTTGTTTATACGAGTCAAAAAGGTTCATAGATATCTGGTTCCCACAAGGTACATTTAGGTCTAGTTTATACGAGTCAAAAAGGTTCATAGATGTCTTGTTCCCACAAGGTACATTTAGGTCTAGTTTATACGAGTCAAAAAGGTTCATAGATGTCAGGTTCCCACAAGCTACATTTAATTTTATTTTATACGAGTTAACAAGCTTCATCGATATCAGGTTCCCACAAGGTACATTTAGGTCTAGCTTATACGAATCAAAAAGGTTCATAGATGTCAGGTTCCCACAAGGTACATTTAGGTCTAGTTTATACGAGTCAAAAATGTTCGTAGATGTCAGGTTCGCACAAGGTACATTAGGTCTAGTTTATACGAGTCAAAAAGGTTCATAGATGTCTGGTTCCCACAAGGTACATTTAGGTCTAGTTTATACGAGTCAAAAAGGTTGATAGATATCTGGTTCACACAAGGTACATTTAGGTCTAGTTTATACGAGTCAAAAAGGTTCATAGATGTCTGGTTCCCACAAGGTACATTTAGGTCTAGTTTATACGAGTCAAAAACCTTCATAGATGTCTGGTTCCCACAAGGTACTTTTAGGTCTAGTTTATACGAGTCAAAAAACTTCATAGATGTCTGGTTCTCACAAGGTACATTTAGGTCTAGTTCATACGAGACAAAAAGGTTCATAGATGTCTGGTTCCCACAAGTTACATTTAGGTCTAGTTTATACGAGTCAAAAAGTTTCATAGATGTCATGTTCCCACAAGGTACATTTAGGTCTAGTTTGTACGAGTCAAAAAGGTTCATAGATGTCTGGTTCCCACAAGGTACATGTAGTTCTAGTTTATACGAATCAAAAAGGTTCATAGATGTCTGGTTCCCACAAGGTACATTTAGGTCTAGTTTATACGAGTCAAAAAGGTTCATAGATGTCTGATTCCCAAAAGGTACATTTAGGTCTAGTTTATACGAGTCAAAAAGGTTCATAGATGTCTGGTTCCGACAAGGTACATTTAGGTCTAGTTTATACGAGTCAAAATCTTACATAGATGTCTGGTTCACACAAGGTACATTTAGGTCTAGGTTATACGAGTCAAAAACCTTCATAGGTGTCTGGCTACCACAAGGTACATTTAGGTCTAGTTTATACGAGTCAAAATGGTTCACAGATGTCTGGTTCCAACAGGGTACATTTAAATCTAGTTTATACGAGTCAAAAAACTTCATAGATGTCTGGTTCCCACAAGGTACATTTAGGTCTAGTTTATAAGAGTCAAAAACCTTCATAGATGTCTGGTTCCCACAAGGTACATTTAGGTCTACTTTATACGAGTCAAAAAGGTTCATAGTTGTCAGGTTCCCACAAGGTACATTTAGGTCTAGTTTATACGAGTCAAAAAGGTTCATAGATATCTGGTTCCCACAAGGTACATTTAGGTCTAGTTTATACGAGTCAAAAAGGTTCATAGATGTCTTGTTCCCACAAGGTACATTTAGGTCTAGTTTACACGAGTCAAAAAGGTTCATAGATGTCAGGTTCCCACAAGGTACATTTAAGTTTATTTTATACGAGTTAACAAGCTTCATCGATATCAGGTTCCCACAAGGTACATTTAGGTCTAGCTTATACGAGTCAAAAAGGTTCATAGATGTCAGGTTCCCACAAGGTACATTTAGGTCTAGTTTATACGAGTCAAAAATGTTCGTAGATGTCAGGTTCCCACAAGGTACATTAGGTCTAGTTTATACGAGTCAAAAAGGTTCATAGATGTCTGGTTCCCACAAGGTACATTTAGGTCTAGTTTATACGAGTCAAAAAGGTTCATAGATGTCTGGTTCCCACAAGGTACATATAGGTCTAGTTTATACGAGTCAAAAAGGTTGATAGATATCTGGTTCCCACAAGGTACATTTAGGTCTAGTTTATACGAGTCAAAAAGGTTCATAGATGTCTGGTTCCCACAAGGTACATTTAGGTCTAGTTTATACGAGTCAAAAAGGTTCATAGATGTCTGGTTCCCACAGGGTACATTTAGGTCTAGTTTATACGAGTGAAAAAGGTTCATAGATGTCTGGTTCCGACAAGGTACATTTAGGTCTAGTTTATACGAGTCAAAATCCTACATAGATGTCTGGTTCACACAAGGTACATTTAGGTCTAGGTTATACGAGTCAAAAACCTTCATAGATGTCTGGCTCCCACAAGGTACATTTAGGTCTAGTTTATACGAGTCAAAATAATTCACAGATGTCTGGTTCCCACAGGGTACATTTAGGTCTAGTTTATACGAGTCAAAAACCTTCATATATGTCTGGTTCCCACAAGGTACATTTAGGTCTAGTTTATACGAGTCAAAAAACCTTTAGGATGTCTGGTTCCCACAAGGTACATTTAGGTCTACTTTATACGAGTCAAAAAGGTTCATAGATGTCTGGTTCACACAAGGTACATTTAGGTCTAGTTTATACGAATCAAAAAGGTTCATAGATGACTGGTTCCCACAAGGTACATTTAGGTCTAGTTTATACGAGTCAAAAACGTTCATAGATGTCTGGTTCCCACAAGGTACATTTAGGTCTAGTTTATACGAGTCAAAAAACTTCATAGATGTCTTGTTCCCACAAGGTACATTTACGTCTAGTTTATACGAGTCAAAAAGGTTCACAGATGTCTGGTTCCCACAGTGTACATTTAGGTCTAGTTTATACGAGTCAAAAAGGTTCATAGATGTCTGGTTCCCACAAGGTACATTTAGGACTAGTTTATACGAGTCAAAAAGGTTCATAGATGTCAGGTTCCCACAAGGTACATGTAGGTCTAGTTTATAGGAGTCAAAAAGGTTCATAGATGTCAGGTTCCCACAAGGTACATATAGGTCTAGATTATACGAGTCAAAAACCTTCATAGATGTCTGGTTCCCACAAGGTACATTTAGGTCTAGTTTATACGAGTCAAAAAGGTTCATAGATGTCTGGTTCGCACAGGTACTTTAGGTCTAGTTTATACGAGTCAATAAGGTTCATAGATGTCTGGTTCCAATAAGGTACATTTAGGCCTACTTTATACGAGTCAAAAAGGTTCATAGATGTCAGGTTCCCAAAAGGTACATTTAGGTCTAGTTTATACGAGTCAAAAAGGTCCATAGATGTCTGGTTCCCACAAGGTACATTTAGGTCTAGTTTATACGAGTCATAAAGGTTCATAGATGTCAGGTTCCCACAAGGTACATTTAGGTCTAGTTTATACGAGTCAAAAAGGTTCATAGATGTCTGGTTCCCACAAGGTACATTTAGGTCTAGTTTATACGAGACAAAAAGGTTCATAGATGTCTGGTTCCCACAAGGTACATTTAGTTCTAGTTCATACGATTCAAAAAGGTTCATAGATGTCAGGTTCCCACAAGGTACATTTAGGTCTAGTTTATACGAGTCAAAAAAGTTCATAGATGTCAGGTTCACACAAGGTACATTTAGGTCTAGTTTAAACGAGTCAAAAACCTTCATAGATGTCTGGTTCCAACAAAGTACATTTAGGTCTAGCTTATACGAGTCAAAAAGGTTCATAGATGTCAGGTTCCCACAAGGTACATTTAGGTCTAGTTTATACGAGTCAAAAATGTTCGTAGATGTCAGGTTCCCACAAGGTACATTAGGTCTAGTTTATACGAGTCAAAAAAATTCATAGATGTCTGGTTCCCACAAGGTACATTTAGGTCTAGTTTATACGAGTCAAAAAGGTTCATAGATGTCTGGTTCGCACAGGTACATTTAGATCTAGTTTATACGAGTCAATAAGGTTCATAGATGTCTGGTTCCAATAAGGTACATTTAGGCCTACTTTATACGAGTCAAAAAGGTTCATAGATGTCAGGTTCCCAAAAGGTACATTTAGGTCTAGTTTATACGAGTCAAAAAGGTCCATAGATGTCTGGTTCCCACAAGGTACATTTAGGTCTAGTTTATACGAGTCATAAAGGTTCATAGATGTCAGGTTCCCACAAGGTACATTTAGGTCTAGTTTATACGAGTCAAAAAGGTTCATAGATGTCTGGTTCCCACAAGGTACATTTAGGTCTAGTTTATACGAGACAAAAAGGTTCATAGATGTCTGCTTCCCACAAGGTACATTTAGTTCTAGTTTATACGATTCAAAAAGGTTCATAGATGTCAGGTTCCCACAAGGTACATTTAGGTCTAGTTTATACGAGTCAAAAAAGTTCATAGATGTCAGGTTCACACAAGGTACATTTAGGTCTAGTTTAAAAGAGTCAAAAACCTTCATAGATGTCTGGTTCCCACAAGTTACATTTAGGTCTAGTTTATACGAGTCAAAAAGGTTCATAGTTGTCAGGTTCCCACAAGGTACATTTAGGTATAGTTTATACGAGTCAAAAAGGTTAATAGATATCTGGTTCCCAAAAGGTACATTTAGGTCTAGTTTATACGAGTCAAAAAGGTTCATAGATGTCAGGTTCACACAAGGTACATTAAATTTATTTTATACGAGTTAACAAGCTTCATCGATATCAGGTTCCCACAAGGTACATTTAGGTCTAGCTTATACGAGTCAAAAAGGTTCATAGATGTCAGATTCCCACAAGGTACATTTAGGTCTAGTTTATACGAGTCAAAATGTTCGTAGATGTCAGGTTCCCACAATGTACATTAGGTCTAGTTTATACGAGTCAAAAATCTTCATAGATGTCTGGTTCCCACAAGGTAGATTTAGGTCTAGTTTATACGTGTCAAAAAGGTTAATAGATGTCTGGTTCCCACAATGTACATTTAGGTCTAATTTATACGAGTCAAAAAGTTTCATAGATGTCATGTTCCCACAAGGTACATTTAGGTCTAGTTTATACGAGTCAAAAAGGTTCATAGATGTCTGGTTCCCACAAGGTACATTCAGGTCTAGTTTATACGAGTCAAAAACCTTCATAGATGTCTGGTTCCCACAAGGTACTTTTAGGTCTAGTTTATACGAGTCAAAAAACTTCATAGATGTCTGGTTCCCACAAGGTACATTTAGGTCTAGTTTATACGAGTCAAAAAGGTTCATAGATGTCTGGTTCCCACAAGTTACATTTAGGTCTAGTTTATACGAGTCAAAAAGTTTCATAGATGTCATGTTCCCACAAGGTACATTTAGGTCTAGTTTGTACGAGTCAAAAAGGTTCATAGATGTGTGGTTCCCACAAGGTACATGTAGTTCTAGTTTATACGAATCAAAAAGGTTCATATATGTCTGGTTCCCACAAGGTACATTTAGGTCTAGTTTATACGTGTCAAAAAGGTTCATAGATTTCTGATTCCCAAAAGGTACATTTAGGTCTAGTTTATACGAGTCAAAAAGGTTCATAGATGTCTGGTTCCGACAAGGTACATTTAGGTCTAGTTTATACGAGTCAAAATCCTACATAGATGTCTGGTTCACACAAGGTACATTTAGGTCTAGGTTATACGAGTCAAAAACCTTCATAGATGTCTGGCTCCCACAAGGTACATTTAGGTCTAGTTTATACGAGTCAAAATGGTTCACAGATGTCTGGTTCCCACAGGGTACATTTAGGTCTAGTTTATACGAGTCAAAAACCTTCATAGATGTCTGGTTCCGACAAGGTACATTTAGGTCTAGTTTATAAGAGTCAAAAACCTTCATAGATGTCTGGTTCCCACAGGGTACATTTAGGTCTACTTTATACGAGTCAAAAAGGTTCATAGATGTCAGGTTCCCAAAAGGTACATTTAGGTCTAGTTTATACGAGTCAAAGAGGTCCATAGATGTCTGGTTCCCACAAGGTACATTTAGGTCTAGTTTATACGAGTCATAAAGGTTCATAGATGTCAGGTTCCCACAAGGTACATTTAGGTCTAGTTTATACGAGTCAAAAAGGTTCATAGATGTCTGGTTCCCACAAGGTACATTTAGGTCTAGTTTATACGAGACAAAAAGGTTCATAGATGTCCGGTTCCCACAAGGTACATTTAGTTCTAGTTCATACGATTCAAAAAGGTTCATAGATGTCAGGTTCCCACAAGGTACATTTAGGTCTAGTTTATACGAGTCAAAAAAGTTCATAGATGTCAGGTTCACACAAGGTACATTTAGGTCTAGTTTAAACGAGTCAAAAACCTTCATAGATGTCTGGTTCCAACAAAGTACATTTAGGTCTAGCTTATACGAGTCAAAAAGGTTCATAGATGTCAGGTTCCCACAAGGTACATTTAGGTCTAGTTTATACGAGTCAAAAATGTTCGTAGATGTCAGGTTCCCACAAGGTACATTAGGTCTAGTTTATACGAGTCAAAAAAATTCATAGATGTCTGGTTCCCACAAGGTACATTTAGGTCTAGTTTATACGAGTCAAAAAGGTTCATAGATGTCTGGTTCGCACAGGTACATTTAGATCTAGTTTATACGAGTCAATAAGGTTCATAGATGTCTGGTTCCAATAAGGTACATTTAGGCCTACTTTATACGAGTCAAAAAGGTTCATAGATGTCAGGTTCCCAAAAGGTACATTTAGGTCTAGTTTATACGAGTCAAAAAGGTCCATAGATGTCTGGTTCCCACAAGGTACATTTAGGTCTAGTTTATACGAGTCATAAAGGTTCATAGATGTCAGGTTCCCACAAGGTACATTTAGGTCTAGTTTATACGAGTCAAAAAGGTTCATAGATGTCTGGTTCCCACAAGGTACATTTAGGTCTAGTTTATACGAGACAAAAAGGTTCATAGATGTCTGCTTCCCACAAGGTACATTTAGTTCTAGTTTATACGATTCAAAAAGGTTCATAGATGTCAGGTTCCCACAAGGTACATTTAGGTCTAGTTTATACGAGTCAAAAAAGTTCATAGATGTCAGGTTCACACAAGGTACATTTAGGTCTAGTTTAAAAGAGTCAAAAACCTTCATAGATGTCTGGTTCCCACAAGTTACATTTAGGTCTAGTTTATACGAGTCAAAAAGGTTCATAGTTGTCAGGTTCCCACAAGGTACATTTAGGTATAGTTTATACGAGTCAAAAAGGTTAATAGATATCTGGTTCCCAAAAGGTACATTTAGGTCTAGTTTATACGAGTCAAAAAGGTTCATAGATGTCAGGTTCACACAAGGTACATTAAATTTATTTTATACGAGTTAACAAGCTTCATCGATATCAGGTTCCCACAAGGTACATTTAGGTCTAGCTTATACGAGTCAAAAAGGTTCATAGATGTCAGATTCCCACAAGGTACATTTAGGTCTAGTTTATACGAGTCAAAATGTTCGTAGATGTCAGGTTCCCACAATGTACATTAGGTCTAGTTTATACGAGTCAAAAATCTTCATAGATGTCTGGTTCCCACAAGGTAGATTTAGGTCTAGTTTATACGTGTCAAAAAGGTTAATAGATGTCTGGTTCCCACAATGTACATTTAGGTCTAATTTATACGAGTCAAAAAGTTTCATAGATGTCATGTTCCCACAAGGTACATTTAGGTCTAGTTTATACGAGTCAAAAAGGTTCATAGATGTCTGGTTCCCACAAGGTACATTCAGGTCTAGTTTATACGAGTCAAAAACCTTCATAGATGTCTGGTTCCCACAAGGTACTTTTAGGTCTAGTTTATACGAGTCAAAAAACTTCATAGATGTCTGGTTCCCACAAGGTACATTTAGGTCTAGTTTATACGAGTCAAAAAGGTTCATAGATGTCTGGTTCCCACAAGTTACATTTAGGTCTAGTTTATACGAGTCAAAAAGTTTCATAGATGTCATGTTCCCACAAGGTACATTTAGGTCTAGTTTGTACGAGTCAAAAAGGTTCATAGATGTGTGGTTCCCACAAGGTACATGTAGTTCTAGTTTATACGAATCAAAAAGGTTCATATATGTCTGGTTCCCACAAGGTACATTTAGGTCTAGTTTATACGAGTCAAAAAGGTTCATAGATTTCTGATTCCCAAAAGGTACATTTAGGTCTAGTTTATACGAGTCAAAAAGGTTCATAGATGTCTGGTTCCGACAAGGTACATTTAGGTCTAGTTTATACGAGTCAAAATCCTACATAGATGTCTGGTTCACACAAGGTACATTTAGGTCTAGGTTATACGAGTCAAAAACCTTCATAGATGTCTGGCTCCCACAAGGTACATTTAGGTCTAGTTTATACGAGTCAAAATGGTTCACAGATGTCTGGTTCCCACAGGGTACATTTAGGTCTAGTTTATACGAGTCAAAAACCTTCATAGATGTCTGGTTCCCACAAGGTACATTTAGGTCTAGTTTATAAGAGTCAAAAACCTTCATAGATGTCTGGTTCCCACAGGGTACATTTAGGTCTACTTTATACGAGTCAAAAAGGTTCATAGATGTCAGGTTCCCAAAAGGTACATTTAGGTCTAGTTTATACGAGTCAAAGAGGTCCATAGATGTCTGGTTCCCACAAGGTACATTTAGGTCTAGTTTATACGAGTCATAAAGGTTCATAGATGTCAGGTTCCCACAAGGTACATTTAGGTCTAGTTTATACTAGTCAAAAAGGTTCATAGATGTCTGGTTCCCACAAGGTACATTTAGGTCTAGTTTATACGAGACAAAAAGGTTCATAGATGTCTGGTTCCCACAAGGTACATTTAGTTCTAGTTCATACGATTCAAAAAGGTTCATAGATGTCAGGTTCCCACAAGGTACATTTAGGTCTAGTTTATACGAGTCAAAAAAGTTCATAGATGTCAGGTTCACACAAGGTACATTTAGGTCTAGTTTAAACGAGTCAAAAACCTTCATAGATGTCTGGTTCCAACAAAGTACATTTAGGTCTAGCTTATACGAGTCAAAAAGGTTCATAGATGTCAGGTTCCCACAAGGTACATTTAGGTCTAGTTTATACGAGTCAAAAATGTTCGTAGATGTCAGGTTCCCACAAGGTACATTAGGTCTAGTTTATACGAGTCAAAAAAATTCATAGATGTCTGGTTCCCACAAGGTACATTTAGGTCTAGTTTATACGAGTCAAAAAGGTTCATAGATGTCTGCTTCGCACAGGTACATTTAGATCTAGTTTATACGAGTCAATAAGGTTCATAGATGTCTGGTTCCAATAAGGTACATTTAGGCCTACTTTATACGAGTCAAAAAGGTTCATAGATGTCAGGTTCCCAAAAGGTACATTTAGGTCTAGTTTATACGAGTCAAAAAGGTCCATAGATGTCTGGTTCCCACAAGGTACATTTAGGTCTAGTTTATACGAGTCATAAAGGTTCATAGATGTCAGGTTCCCACAAGGTACATTTAGGTCTAGTTTATACGAGTCAAAAAGGTTCATAGATGTCTGGTTCCCACAAGGTACATTTAGGTCTAGTTTATACGAGACAAAAAGGTTCATAGATGTCTGCTTCCCACAAGGTACATTTAGTTCTAGTTTATACGATTCAAAAAGGTTCATAGATGTCAGGTTCCCACAAGGTACATTTAGTTCTAGTTTATACGAGTCAAAAAAGTTCATAGATGTCAGGTTCATACAAGGTACATTTAGGTCTAGTTTAAAAGAGTCAAAAACCTTCATAGATGTCTGGTTCCCACAAGTTACATTTAGGTCTAGTTTATACGAGTCAAAAAGGTTCATAGTTGTCAGGTTCCCACAAGGTACATTTAGGTATAGTTTATACGAGTCAAAAAGGTTAATAGATATCTGGTTCCCAAAAGGTACATTTAGGTCTAGTTTATACGAGTCAAAAAGGTTCATAGATGTCAGGTTCACACAAGGTACATTAAATTTATTTTATACGAGTTAACAAGCTTCATCGATATCAGGTTCCCACAAGGTACATTTAGGTCTAGCTTATACGAGTCAAAAAGGTTCATAGATGTCAGGTTCCCACAAGGTACATTTAGGTCTAGTTTATACGAGTCAAAATGTTCGTAGATGTCAGGTTCCCACAATGTACATTAGGTCTAGTTTATACGAGTCAAAAATCTTCATAGATGTCTGGTTCCCACAAGGTAGATTTAGGTCTAGTTTATACGTGTCAAAAAGGTTAATAGATGTCTGGTTCCCACAATGTACATTTAGGTCTAATTTATACGAGTCAAAAAGTTTCATAGATGTCATGTTCCCACAAGGTACATTTAGGTCTAGTTTATACGAGTCAAAAAGGTTCATAGATGTCTGGTTCCCACAAGGTACATTGAGGTCTAGTTTATACGAGTCAAAAACCTTCATAGATGTCTGGTTCCCACAAGGTACTTTTAGTTCTAGTTTATACGAGTCAAAAAACTTCATAGATGTCTGGTTCCCACAAGGTACATTTAGGTCTAGTTTATACGAGTCAAAAAGGTTCATAGATGTCTGGTTCCCACAAGTTACATTTAGGTCTAGTTTATACGAGTCAAAAAGTTTCATAGATGTCATGTTCCCACAAGGTACATTTAGGTCTAGTTTGTACGAGTCAAAAAGGTTCATAGATGTCTGGTTCCCACAAGGTACATGTAGTTCTAGTTTATACGAATCAAAAAGGTTCATATATGTCTGGTTCCCACAAGGTACATTTAGGTCTAGTTTATACGAGTCAAAAAGGTTCATAGATTTCTGATTCCCAAAAGGTACATTTAGGTCTAGTTTATACGAGTCAAAAAGGTTCATAGATGTCTGGTTCCGACAAGGTACATTTAGGTCTAGTTTATACGAGTCAAAATCCTACATAGATGTCTGGTTCACACAAGGTACATTTAGTTCTAGGTTATACGAGTCAAAAACCTTCATAGATGTCTCTGCTCTCACAAGGTACATTTAGGTCTAGTTTATACGAGTCAAAATGGTTCACAGATGTCTGGTTCCCACAGGGTACATTTAGGTCTAGTTTATACGAGTCAAAAACCTTCATAGATGTCTGGTTCCGACAAGGTACATTTAGGTCTAGTTTATAAGTGTCAAAAACCTTCATAGATGTCTGGTTCCCACAGGGTACATTTAGGTCTACTTTATACGAGTCAAAAAGGTTCATAGTTGTCAGGTTCCCACAAGGTACATTTAGGTCTAGTTTATACGAGTCAAAAAGGTTCATAGATATCTGGTTCCCACAAGGTACATTTAGGTCTAGTTTATACGAGTCAAAAGGTTCATAGATGTCTTGTTCCCACAAGGTACATTTAGGTCTAGTTTATACGAGTCAAAAAGGTTCATAGATGTCAGGTTCCCACAAGGTACATTTAAGTTTATTTTATACGAGTTAACAAGCTTCATCGATATCAGGTTCCCACAAGGTACATTTAGGTCTAGCTTATACGAGTCAAAAAGGTTCATAGATGTCAGGTTCCCACAAGGTACATTTAGGTCTAGTTTATACGAATCAAAAATGTTCGTAGATGTCAGGTTCCCACAAGGTACATTAGGTCTAGTTTATACGAGTCAAAAAGGTTCATAGATGTCTGGTTCCCACAAGGTACATTTAGGTCTAGTTTATACGAGTCAAAAAGGTTCATAGATGTCTGGTTCCCACAAGGTACATTTAGGTCTAGTTTATACGAGTCAAAAAGGTTGATAGATATCTGGTTCCCACAAGGTACATTTAGGTCTAGTTTATACGAGTCAAAAACCTTCATAGATGTCTGGTTCCCACAAGGTACATTTAGGTCTAGTTTATACGAATCAAAAACCTTCATAGATGTCTGGTTCCCACAAGGTACTTTTAGGTCTAGTTTATACGAGTCAAAAAATTTCATAGATGTCTGGTTCCCACAAGGTACATTTAGGTCTAGTTTATACGAGTCAAAAAGGTTCTTAGATGTCTGGTTCCCACATGTTACAATTAGGTCTAGTTTATACGAGTCAAAAAGTTTCATAGATGTCATGTTCCCACAAGGTACATTTAGGTCTAGTTTGTACGAGACAAAAAGGTTCATAGATGTCTGGTTCCCACAAGGTACATTTTGTTCTAGTTTATACGAATCAAAAAGGTTCATAGATGTCTGGTTCCCACAAGGTACATTTAGGTCTAGTTTATACGAGTCAAAAAGGTTCATAGATGTCTGATTCCCAAAAGGTACATTTAGGTCTAGTTTATACGAGTCAAAAAGGTTCATAGATGTCTGGTTCCGACAAGGTACATTTAGGTCTAGTTTATAGGAGTCAAAATCCTACATAGATGTCTGGTTCACACAAGGTACATTTAGGTCTAGGTTATACGAGTCAAAAACCTTCATAGATGTCTGGTTCCCACAAGGTACATTTAGGTCTAGTTTATACGAGTCAAAATGGTTCACAGATGTCTGGTTCACACAGGGTACATTTAGGTCTAATTTATACGAGTCAAAAACCTTCATAGATGTCTGGTTCCCACAAGGTACATTTAGGTCTAGTTTATTCGAGTCAAAAACCTTCATAGATGTCTGGTTCCCACAAGGTACATTTAGGTCTACTTTATACGAGTCAAAAAGGTTCATAGATGTCTGGTTCACACAAGGTACATTTAGGTCTAGTTTATACGAATCAAAAAGGTTCATAGATGTCTGGTTCCCACAAGGTACATTTAGGTCTAGTTTATACGAGTCAAAAACGTTCATAGATGTCTGGTTCCCACAAGGTACATTTAGGTCTAGTTTATACGAGTCAAAAAACTTCATAGATATCTGGTTCCCACAAGGTACATTTAGGTCTAGTTTATACGAGTCAAAAAGGTTCACAGATGTCTGGTTCCCACAGGTTACATTTAGGTCTAGTTTATACGAGTCAAAAAGGTTCATAGATGTCTGGTTCCCACAAGGTACATTTAGGACTAGTTTATACGAGTCAAAAAGGTTCATAGATGTCAGGTTCCCACAAGGTACATGTAGGTCTAGTTTATAGGAGTCAAAATGGTTCATAGATGTCAGGTTCCCACAAGGTACATTTAGGTCTAGTTTATACGAGTCAAAAACCTTCATAGATGTCTGGTTCCCACAAGGTACATTTAGGTCTAGTTTATACGAGTCAAAAAGGTTCATAGTTGTCAGGTTCCCACAAGGTACATTTAGGTCTAGTTTATACGAGTCAAAAAGGTTCATAGATATCTGGTTCCCACAAGGTACATTTAGGTCTAGTTTATACGAGTCAAAAAGATTCATAGATGTCTTGTTCCCACAAGGTACATTTAGGTCTAGTTTATACGAGTCAAAAATGTTCGTAGATGTCAGGTTCCCACAAGGTACATTTAGGTCTAGTTTATAGGAGTCAAAAAAATTCATAGATGTCTGGTTCCCACAAGGTACATTTAGGTCTAGTTTATACGAGTCAAAAAGGTTCATAGATGTCTGATTCCCACAAGGTACATTTAGGACTAGTTTATACGAGTCAAAAAGGTTCATAGATGTCAGGTTCCCACAAGGTACATGTAGGTCTAGTTTATAGGAGTCAAAATGGTTCATAGATGTCAGGTTCCCACAAGGTACATTTAGGTCTAGTTTATACGAGTCAAAAACCTTCATAGATGTCTGGTTCCCACAAGGTACATTTAGGTCTAGTTTATACGAGTCAAAAAGGTTCATAGTTGTCAGGTTCCCACAAGGTACATTTAGGTCTAGTTTATACGAGTCAAAAAGGTTCATAGATATCTGGTTCCCACAAGGTACATTTAGGTCTAGTTTATACGAGTCAAAAAGATTCATAGATGTCTTGTTCCCACAAGGAACATTTAGGTCTAGTTTATACGAGTCAAAAATGTTCGTAGATGTCAGGTTCCCACAAGGTACATTTAGGTCTAGTTTATAGGAGTCAAAAAAATTCATAGATGTCTGGTTCCCACAAGGTACATTTAGGTCTAGTTTATACGAGTCAAAAAGGTTCATAGATGTCTGATTCCCAAAAGGTACATTTAGGTCTAGTTTATACGAGTCAAAAAGGTTCATAGATGTCTGGTTCCAATAAGGTACATTTAGGCCTACTTTATACGAGTCAAAAAGGTTCATAGATGTCAGGTTCCCACAAGGTACATTTAGGTCTAGTTTATACGAGTCAAAAAGTTTGATAGATATCTGGTTCCCACAAGGTACATTTAGGTCTAGTTTATACGAGTCAAAAACCTTCATAGATGTCTGGTTCCCACAAGGTACTTTTAGGTCTATTTTATACGAGTCAAAAAATTTCATAGATGTCTGGTTCCCACAAGGTACATTTAGGTCTAGTTTATACGAGTCAAAAAGGTTCTTAGATGTCTGGTTCCCACATGTTACAATTAGGTCTAGTTTATACGAGTCAAAAAGTTTCATAGATGACATGTTCCCACAAGGTACATTTAGGTCTAGTTTGTACGAGACAAAAAGGTTCATAGATGTCTGGTTCCCACAAGGTACATGTAGTTCTAGTTTATACGAATCAAAAAGGTTCATAGATGTCTGGTTCCCACAAGGTACATTTAGGTCTAATTTATACGAGTCAAAAAGGTTCATAGATGTCTGATTCCCAAAAGGTACATTTAGGTCTAGTTTATACGAGTCAAAAAGGTTCATAGATGTCTGGTTCCGACAAGGTACATTTAGGTCTAGTTTATACGAGTCAAAATCCTACATAGATGTCTGGTTCACACAAGGTACATTTAGGTCTAGGTTATACGAGTCAAAAACCTTCATAGATGTCTGACTCCCACAAGGTACATTTAGGTCTAGTTTATACGAGTCAAAATGGTTCACAGATGTCTGGTTCACACAGGGTACATTTAGGTCTAATTTATACGAGTCAAAAACCTTCATAGATGTCTGGTTCCCACAAGGTACATTTAGGTCTAGTTTATACGAGTCAAAAACCTTCATAGATGTCTGGTTCCCACAAGGTACATTTAGGTCTAGTTTATACCAGTCAAAAAGGTTCATAGTTGTCAGGTTCCCACAAGGTACATTTAGGTCTAGTTTATACGAGTCAAAAAGGTTCATAGATATCTGGTTCCCACAAGGTACATTTAGGTCTAGTTTATACGAGTCAAAAAGATTCATAGATGTCTTGTTCCCACAAGGTACATTTATGTCTAGCTTATACGAGTCAAAAAGGTTCATAGATGTCAGGTTCCCACAAGGTACATTTAGGTCTAGTTTATACGAGTCAAAAATGTTCGTAGATGTCAGGTTCCCACAAGGTACATTAGGTCTAGTTTATAGGAGTCAAAAAAATTCATAGATGTCTGGTTCCCACAAGGTACATTTAGGTCTAGTTTATACGAGTCAAAAAGGTTCATAGATGTCTGGTTCGCACAGGTACATTTAGGTCTAGTTTATACGAGTCAAAAAGGTTCATAGATGTCTTGTTCCAATAAGGTACATTTAGGCCTACTTTATACGAGTCAAAAAGGTTCATAGATGTCAGGTTCCCAAAAGATACATTTAGGTCTAGTTTATACGAGTCAAAAAGGTCCATAGATGTCTGGTTCCCACAAGGTACATTTAGGTCTAGTTTATACGAGTCATAAAGGTTCATAGATGTCAGATTCCCACAAGGTACATTTAGGTCTAGTTTATACGAGTCAAAAAGGTTCATAGATGTCGGGTTCCCACAAGGTACATTTAGGTCTAGTTTATACGAGACAAAAAGGTTCATAGATGTCTGGTTCCCACAAGGTACATTTAGTTCTAGTTTATACGAGTCAAAAAGTTTCATAGATGTCAGGTTCACACAAGGTACATTTAGGTCTAGTTTAAACGAGTCAAAAACCTTCATAGATGTCTGGTTCCCACAAGGTACATTTAGGTCTAGTTTATACGAGTCAAAAAGGTTCATAGTTGTCAGGTTCCCACAAGGTACATTTAGGTATAGTTTATACGAGTCAAAAAGGTTAATAGATATCTGGTTCCCACAAGGTACATTTAGGTCTAGTTTATACGAGTCAAAAAGGTTCATAGATGTCAGGTTCCCACAAGGTACATTAAATTTATTTTATACGAGTTAACAAGCTTCATCGATATCAGGTTCCCACTAGGTACATTTAGGTCTAGCTTATACGAGTCAAAAAGGTTCGTAGATGTCAGGTTCCCACAACCTACATTTAGGTCTAGTTTATACGAGTCAAAATGTTCGTAGATATCAGGTTCCCACAAGGTACATTAGGTCTAGTTTATACGAGTCAAAAATCTTCATAGATGTCTGGTTCCCACAAGGTAGATTTAGGTCTAGTTTATACGAGTCAAAAAGGGTCATAGATGTCTTGTTCCCACAAGGTACATTTAGGGCTAGTTTATACGAGTCAAAAAGGTTCATAGTTGTCAGGTTCCCACAAGGTATACTTAGGTCTACTTTATACGAGTCAAAAAGGTTCATAGATATCTGGTTCCCACAAGGTACATTTAGTTCTAGTTTATACGAGTCAAAAAGGTTCATAGATGTCAGGTTCCCACAAGGTACATTTAAGTTTATTTTATACGAGTTAACAAGCTTCATCGATAACAGGTTCCCACAAGATACATTTAGGTCTAGCTTATACGAGTCAAAAAGGTTCATAGATGTCTGGTTCCCACAAGGTACATTTAGGTCTAGTTTATACGAGTCAAAAAGGTTGATAGATATCAGGTTCCCACAAGGTACATTTAGGTCTAGTTTATACGAGTCAAAAACGTTCATAGATGTCTGGTTCCCACAAGGTACATTTAGTTCTAGTTTATACGAGTCAAAAACCTTCATAGATGTCTGGTTCCCACAAGGTACTTTTAGGTCTAGCTTATACGAGTCAAAAAAATTCATAGATGTCTGGTTCCCACAAGGTACATTTAGGTCTAGTTTATACGAGTCAAAAAGGTTCATAGATGTCAGGTTCCCACAAGGTACATTAAATTTATTTTATACGAGTTAACAAGCTTCATCGATATCAGGTTCCCACAAGGTACACTTAGGTCTAGCTTATACGAGTCAAAAAGCTTCATAGATGTCAGCTTCCCACAAGGTACATTTAGGTCTAGTTTACACGAGACAAAATGTTCATAGATGTCAGGTTCCCACAAGGTACATTAGGTCTAGTTTATACGAGTCAAAAATCTTCATAGATGTCTGGTTCCCACAAGGTAGATTTAGGTCTAGTTTATACGAGTCAAAAAGGTTCATAGATGTCTGGTTCCCACAATGTACATTTAGGTCTAGTTTATACGAGTCAAAAAGTTTCATAGATGTCATGTTCCCACAAGGTACATTTAGTTCTAGTTTATACGAGTCAAAAAGGTTCATAGATGTCTGGTTCCCACAAGGTACATGTAGTTCTAGTTTATACGAGTCAAAAAGTTACATAGATGTCTGGTTCCCACAAGGTACATTTAGGGCTAGTTTATACGAGTCAAAAAGGTTCATAGTTGTCAGGTTCCCACAAGGTACATTTAAATCTAGTTGATACGAGTCAAAAAGGTTCATAGATATCTGGTTCCCACAAGGTACATTTAGGTCTAGTTTATACGAGTCAAAAAGGTTCGTAGATGTCAGGTTCCCAAAAGGGACATTAGGTCTAGTTTATACGAATCAAAAATGTTCATAGATGTCTGGTTCCCACAAGGTACATTTAGGTCTAGTTTATACGAGTCAAAAAAATTCATAGATGTCTGGTTCCCACAAGGTACATTTAGTTCTAGTTTACACGAATCAAAAAGGTTCATAGATGTATGGTTCCCACAAGGGACATTTAGATCTAGTTTATACGTGTCAAAAACGTTCATAGATGTCTGGTTCCCACAAGGTACATTTGGATCTAGTTTATACGTGTCAAAACCTTCATAGATGTCTGGGTCACACAAGGTACATTTAGGTCTAGTTTATACGAGTCAAAAAGGTTCATAGATGTCTGGTTCCCACAATGTACATTTAGGTCTAGTTTATCCGAGTCAAAAAGTTTCATAGATGTCATGTTCCCACAAGGTACATTTAGGTCTAGTTTATACGAGTCAAAAAGGTTCATAGATGTCTGGTTCCCACAAGGTACATTTAGGTCTAGTTTATACGAGTCAAAAAGGTTCATAGATATCTGGTTCCCACAAGGTACATTTAGGTATAGTTTATACGAGTCAAAAAGGTTCGTAAATGTCAGGTTCCCACAAGGGACATTAGGTCTAGTTTATACGAATCAAAAATGTTCATAGATGTCTGGTTCCCACAAGGTACATTTAGGTCTAGTTTATACGAGTCAAAAAAATTCATAGATGTCTGGTTCCCACAAGGTACATTTAGGTCTAGTTTATACGAGTCAAAAAGGTTGATAGATGTCAGGTTCCCACAAGGTACATTTAGGTCTAGTTTATACGAGTCAAAAAGGTACATAGATGTCAGGTTCCCACAAGGTACATTTAGTTCTAGTTTATACGAGTCAAAAACCTTCATAGATGTCTGGTTCCCACAAGGTACATTTAGGTCTAGTTTATACGAGTCAAAACCTTCATAGATGTCTGGTTCCCACAAGGTACATTTAGGTCTAGTTTATACGAGTCAAAAACCTTCATAGATGTCTGGTTCCCACAAGGTACATTTAGTTCTAGTTTACACGAATCAAAAAGGTTCATAGATGTATGGTTCCCACAAGGGACATTTAGATCTAGTTTATACGTGTCAAAAACGTTCATAGATGTCTGGATCCCACAAGGTACATTTGGTCTAGTTTATACGTGTCAAAAACTTCATAGATGTCTGGGTCACACAAGGTACATTTAGGTCTAGTTTATACGAGTCAAAAAGGTTCATAGATGTCTGGTTCCCACAAGGTACATTTAGGTCTAGTTTACACGAGACAAAATGTTCATATATGTCTGGTTCCCACAAGGTACATTTAGGTCTAGTTTATACGAGTCAAAAAGGTTCATAGATGTCAGGTTCCCACAAGGTACATTTAGGTCTAGTTTATACGAGTCAAAAAGGTTCATAGATGTCAGGTTCACACAAGGTACATTTAGGTCTAGTTTATACGAGTCAAAAACCTTCATAGATGTCTGGTTCCCACAAGGTACATTTAGGTCTAGTTGAAAAGAGTCAAAAACCTTCATAGATGTCTGGTTCCCACAAGGTACATTTAGGTCTAGTTTATACGAGTCAAAAAGGTTCATAGATTTCAGGTTCCCACAAGGTACATTTCGGTCTAGTTTATACGAGTCAAAAAGGTTCATAGATATCTGGTTCCCACAAGGTACATTTAGGTCTAGTTTATACGAGTCAAAAAGGTTCATAGATGTCTTGTTCCCACAAGGTACATTTAGGTCTATTTTATACGAGTCAAAAAGGTTCATAGATGTCAGTTTCCCACAAGGTACATTTAAGTTTATTTTATACGAGTTAACAAGCTTCATCGATATCAGGTTCCCACAAGGTACATTTAGGTCTAGCTTATACGAGTCAAAAACCTTCATAGATGTCTGGTTCCCACAAGGTACATTTAGGTCTAGTTTATACGAGTCAAAAACCTTCATAGATGTCTGGTTCCCACAAGGTACATTTAGGTCTAGTTTATACGAATCAAAAAGGTTCATAGATGTATGGTTCCCACAAGGGACATTTAGGTCTAGTTTATACGAGTCAAAAACGTTCATAGATGTCTGGTTCCCACAAGGTACATTTGGGTCTAGTTTATACGTGTCAAAACCTTCATAGTGTCTGGTTCCCACAAGGTACATTTAGGTCTAGTTTATACGAGTCAAAAAGGTTCATAGATGTCTGGTTCACACAGGGTACATTTAGGTCTAGTTTATACGAGTCAAAAAGGTTCATAGATGTCTGGTTCCCACAAGGTACATTTAGTTCTAGTTTATACGAGTCAAAAAGGTTCATAGATGTCTGGTTCCCACAAGGTACATTTAGGTCTAGTTTATACGAGTCAAAAACCTTCATAGATGTCTGGTTCCCACAAGGTACATTTAGGTCTAGTTTATACGAGACAAAAAGCCTTCATAGATGTCTGGTTCCCACAAGGTACATTTAGGTTTAGTTTATAAGAGTCAAAAAGGTTCATAGATGTCTGGTTCCCACAGGATACATTTAGTTCTAGTTTATACGAGTCGAAAAGGTTCATAGATGTCTGGTTCCCACAAGGTACATTTAGGTCTAGTTTATACCAGTCAAAAAGGTTCATAGATGTCTGGTTCCCACAAGGTACTTTTAGGTCTAGTTAATACGAGTCAAAAAGGTTCATAGATGTCTTGTTCCCACAAGGTACATTTAGGTCTAGTTTATACGAGTCAAAAAGGTTCATAGATGTCAGGTTCCCACAAGGTACATTTAAGTTTTTTTATACGAGTTAACAAGATTCATCGATATCAGGTTCCAACAAGGTACATTAGGTCTAGTTTATACGAGTCAACAAGTTCCGTAGATGTCAGGTTCCCACAAGGTACATTAGGTCTACTTTATACCAGTCAAAAAGGTTCATAGATGTCTGGTTCCCACAAGCTATATTTAGGTCGAGTTTATACGAGTCAAAAAACTTTATCAATGTCTGGTTCCCACAAGGTACATTTAGGTCTGGTTTATACGAGTCAAAAACCTTCATAGATGTCTGGTTCCCACAAGGTACATTTAGGTCTAGTTTATACGAGTCAAAAAACTTCATGGATGTCTGGTTCCTACAAGGTACATTTAGGTCTAGTTTATACGAGTCAAAAACCTTCATAGATATCTGGTTCCCACAAGGTACATTTAGCTCTAGTTTATACGAGTCAAAAAGGTTCATAGATGTCTGGTTCCCACAAGGTACATTTAGCTCTAGTTTATACGAGTCAAAAAACTTCATAGAAGTCTGGTTCCCACAAGGTACATTTAGGTCTAGTTTATACGAGTCGAAAAGGTTCATAGATGTCTGGTTCCCACAGGGTACATTTAGGTCTAGTTTATAAGAGTCAAAAAGGTTCATAGATGTCAGGTTCCCACAAGGTACATTTAGGTCTAGTTTATACGAGTCAAAAAGGTTCATAGATGTCTGGTTCCCACAAGGTACATTGAAGTCTAGTTTATACGAGTCAAAAAGGTTCATAGATGTCTGGTTCCCACAAGGTACATTTAGGTCTAGTTTATAGAAGTCAGAAAGGTTCATAGATGTCTGGTTCCCACAAGGTACATTTAGGTCTAGTTTATAAGAGTCAAAAAGGTTCATAGATGTCAGGTTCCCACAAGGTACATTTAGGTCTAGTTTATACGAGTCAAAAAGGTTCATAGATGTCTGGTTCCCACAAGGTACATTTACGTCTAGTTTACACGAGTCAAAAAGGTTCATATATGTCTGGTTCCCACAAAGTACATTTAGGTCTAGTTTATATGAGTCAGAAAGGTTCATAGATGTCTGGTTCCCACAAGGTACATTCAGGTCTAGTTTATACTAGTCAAAAAGGTTCATAGATGTCTGGTTCCCACAAGGTACATTTACGTCTAATTTATACGAGTCAAAAAGGTTCATATATGTCTGGTTCCCACAAGGTACATTTATTTCTTGTTTATACGAGACAAAAAGGTTCATAGATGTCTGGTTCCAGCTAGGTACATTTAGGTCTAATTTATACGAGTCAAAAAGGTTCATAGATGTCTGCTTCCCACAAGGTACATTTAGGTCTAGTTTATAGGAGTCAAAAACCTTCATAGATGTCTGGTTCCAACAAGGTACATTTAGATCTAGTTTATACGATTCAAAAAGGTTCATAGATTTCTGATTCCCACAAGGTACATTTAGTTCTAGTTTATACGAGTCAAACAGTTTCGTAGGTGTCTGGTTCCCACAAGGTACATTTAGGTCTAGTTTATACGAGTTAAAAAGGTTCATAGATGTCTGGTTCCCACAAGGTACATTTAGGTCTAGTTTATACGATACAAAAAGGTTCATAGATGTCTGGTTCGCACAGGTTACATTTAGGTCTAGTTTATACGAGTCAAAAAGGTTCATAGATGTCTGGTTCCAACAAGGTACATTTAGGTCTAGTTTATACGAGTCAAAAACCTTCATACATGTCTGGTTCCCACAAGGTTACATTTAGGTCTAGTTTATACGAGTCAAAAAGGTTCATAGATGTCTGGTTCCCACAAGGTACATTTAGTTCTAGTTTATACGTGTCAAAAAGGTTCGTAGATGTCTGGTTCCCACAAGGTTCATTTAGGTCTAGTTTATACGAGTCAAAAAGGTTCATAGATGTCTGGTTCCAACAAGGTACATTTAGGTCTAGTTTATACGAGACAAAAAGGTTCATAGATGTCTATTTCCCACAAGGTACATTTAGGTCTAGTTTATTCGAGTGAAAAAGGTTGATAGATGTCTGGTTCCCACAAGGTACATTTAGGTCTAGTATATACGAGTCAAAAAGGTTCATAGATGTCTGGTTCCCACAAGGTACATTTAGGTCTAGTTTATACGAGTCAAAAAGGTTCATAGATGTCAGGTTCCCACAAGGTACATTTAGGTCTAGTTTATACGAATCAAAAAGGTTCATAGATGTCAGGTTCACACAAGGTACATTTAGGTCTAGTTTATAAAAGTCAAAAACCTTCATAGATGTCTGGTTCCCACAAGGTACATTTAGGTCTAGTTTATAAGAGTCAAAAACCTTCATAGATGTCTGGTTCCCACAAGGTACATTTAGGTCTAGTTTATACGAATCAAAAAGGTTCATAGATGTGAGGTTCCCACAAGGTACATTTCGGTCTAGTTTATACGAGTCAAAAAGTTTCATAGATATCTGGTTCCCACAAGGTACATTTAGGTCTAGTTTATACGAGTCAAAAAGGTTCATAGATGTCTTGTTCCCACAAGGTACATTTAGGTCTATTTTATACGAGTCAAAAAGGTTCATAGATGTCAGTTTCCCACAAGGTACATTTAATTTTATTTTATACGAGTTAACAAGCTTCATCGATATCAGGTTCCCACAAGGTACATTTAGGTCTAGCTTATACGAGTCAAAAAGGTTCATAGATGTCAGGTTCCCCCAAGGTACATTTAGGTCTAGTTTATACGAGTCAAAAAGGTTCGTAGATGTCAGGTTCCCAAAAGGTACATTAGGTCTAGTTTATACGAATCAAAAATGTTCATAGATGTCTGGTTCCCACAAGGTACATTTAGGTCTAGTTTATACGAGTCAAAAAACTGCATAGATGTCTGGTTCCCACAAGGTACATTTAGGTCTAGTTTATACGAGTCAAAAACCTTCATAGATGTCTGGTTCCCACAAGGTACATTTAATTCTAGTTTACACGAATCAAATGGTTCATAGATGTATGGTTCCCACAAGGGACATTTAGGTCTAGTTTATACGAGTCAAAAACGTTCATAGATGTCTGGTTCCCACAAGGTACATTTGGGTCTAGTTTATACGTGTCAAAACCTTCATAGATGTCTGGGTCACACAAGGTACATTTAGGTCTAGTTTATACGAGTCAAAAAACTTCATAGATGTCTGGTTCCCACAAGGTACATTTAGGTCTAGTTTATACGAGTCAAAAAGGTTCATAGATGTCTGGTTCACACAGGGTACATTTAGGTCTAGTTTATACGAGTCAAAAAGGTTCATAGATGTCTGGTTCCCACAAGGTACATTTAGTTCTAGTTTATACGAGTCAAAAAGGTTCATAGATGTCTGGTTCCCACAAGGTACATTTAGGTCTAGTTTAAACGAGTCAAAAACCTTCATAGATGTCTGGTTCCCACAAGGTACATTTAGGTCTAGTTTATACGAGACAAAAAGCCTTCATAGATGTCTGGTTCCCACAAGGTACATTTAGGTCTAGTTTATAAGAGTCAAAAAGGTTCATAGATGTCTGGTTCCCACAGGGTACATTTAGTTCTAGTTTATACGAGTCGAAAAGGTTCATAGATATCAGGTTCCCACAAGGTACATTTAGGTCTAGTTTATACGAGTCAAAAAGGTTCATAGATGTCTGGTTCCCACAAGGTACTTTTAGGTCTAGTTAATACGAGTCAAACAGGTTCATAGATGTCTTGTTCCCACAAGGTACATTTAGGTCTAGTTTATACGAGTCAAAAAGGTTCATAGATGTCTGGTTCCCACAAGGTACATTTAAGTTTTTTTTATACGAGTTAACAAGATTCATCGATATCAGGTTCCCACAAGGTACATTAGGTCTAGCTTATACGAGTCAAAAAGGTTCATATATGTCAGTTTCCAACAAGGTACATTTAGGTCTAGTTTATACGAGTCAAAAAGTTCCGTAGATGTCAGGTTCCCACAAGGTACATTAGGTCTAGTTTATACGAGTCAAAAAGGTTCATAGATGTCTGGTTCCCACAAGCTATATTTAGGTCTAGTTTATACGAGTCAAAAACCTTTATAAATGTCTGGTTCCCACAAGATACATTTAGGTCTGGTTTATACGAGTCAAAAACCTTCATAGATGTCTGGTTCCCACAAGGTACATTTAGGTCTAGTTTATACGAGACAAAAAGGTTCATAGATGTCTGGTTCACACAAGTTACATTTAGGTCTAGTTTATACGAGTCAAAAAGGTTCATAGATGTCTGGTTCCAACAAGGTACATTTAGGTCTAGTTTATACGAGTCAAAAACCTTCATACATGTCTGGTTCCCACAAGGTTACATTTAGGTCTAGTTTATACGAGTCAAAAAGGTTCATAGATGTCTGGTTCCAACAAGGTACATTTAGGTCTAGTTTATACGAGACAAAAAGGTTCATAGATGTCTGGTTCCCACAAGGTACATTTAGGTCTAGTTTATTCGAGTCAAAAAGGTTGATAGATGTCTGGTTCCCACAAGGTACATTTAGGTCTAGTATATACGAGTCAAAAAGCTTCATAGATGTGTGGTTCCCACAAGGTACATTTAGGTCTAGTTTATACGAGTCAAAAACCTTCATAGATGTCTGGTTCCCAAAAGGTACTTTCAGCTCTAGTTTATACGAGTCAAAAAACTTCATAGATGTCTGGTTCCCACAAGGTACATTTAGGTCTAGTTTATACGAGTCAAAAAGGTTCATAAATGTCTGGTTCCCACAGGGTACATTTAGGTCTAGTTTATACGAGTCAAAAACCTTTATAAATGTCTGGTTCCCACAAGGTACATTTAGGTCTGGTTTATACGAGTCAAAAACCTTCATAGATGTCTGGTTCCCACAAGGTACATTTAGGTCTACTTTATACGAGTCAAAAAGGTTCATAGATGTCAGGTTCCCACAAAGTACATTTAGGTCTAGTTTTACGAGTCAAAAACATTCATAGATGTCTGGTTCCCACAAGTTACATTTAGGTCTAGTTTATACGAGTCAAAAAACTTCATGGATGTCTGGTTCCCAGAAGGTACATTTAGGTCTAGTTTATACGAGTCAAAAACCTTCATAGATGTCTGGTTCCCACAAGGTACATTTAGGTCTAGTTTATACGAGTCAAAAAGGTTCATAGATGTCTGGTTCCCACAAGGTACATTTAGATCTAGTTTATACGAATCAAAAAGGTTCATAGATGTCTGGTTCCCACAAGGTACATTTAGTTCTAGTTTATACGAGTCAAAAAGGTTCATAGATGTCTGGTTCCAACAAGGTACATTTAGGTCTAGTTTATACGAGTCAAAAAGGTTCATAGATGTCTGGTTCCCACAAGGTACATTTAGGTTTAGTTTATACGAGTCAAAAAGGTTGATAGATGTCTGGTTCCCACAAGGTACATTTAGGTCTAGTATATACGAGTCAAAAAGGTTCATAGATGTCTGGTTCCCACAAGGTACATTTAGGTCTAGTTTATACGAGTCAAAAACCTTCATAGATGTCTGGTTCCCACAAGGTACTTTTAGGTCTAGTTTATACGAGTCAAAAAACTTCATAGATGTCTGGTTCCCACAAGGTACATTTAGGTCTAGTTTATACGAGTCAAAAAGGTTCATAGATGTCTGGTTCCCACAGGGTACATTTAGGTCTAGTTTATACGAGTCAAAAAGGTTCATAGATCTCTCGTTCCCACAAGGTACATTTAGGTCTAGTTTATACGAGTCAAAAAGGTTCATAGATGTCTGGTTCCAACAAGGTACATTTAGTTCTAGTTTATACGAGTCAAAAAGGTTCATAGATGTCTGGTTCCCACAAGGTACATTGAGGTCTAATTTATACGAGTCAAAAAGGTTCATATATATCTGGTTCCCACAAGGTACATTTAGGTCTAGTTTATATGAGTCAGAAAGGTTCATAGATGTCTGGTTCCCACAAGGTACATTTAGGTCTAGTTTATACGAGTCAAAAAGGTTCATAGATGTCTGGTTCCCACAAGGTACATTTACGTCTAATTTATGCGAGTCAAAAAGGTTCATATATGTCTGGTTCCCACAAGGTACTTTTATTTCTTGTTTATACGAGACAAAAAGGTTCATAGATGTCTGGTTCCAGCTAGGTACATTTAGGTCTAATTTATACGAGTCAAAAAGGTTCATAGATGTCTGTTTCCCACAAGGTACATTTAGGTCTAGTTTATAGGAGTCAAAAACCTTCATAGATGTCTGGTTCCCACAAGGTACATTTAGATCTAGTTTATACAATTCAAAAAGGTTCATAGATTTCTGATTCCCACAAGTTACATTTAGTTCAAGTTTATACGAGTCAAAAAGTTTCGTAGGTGTCTGGTTCCCACAAGGTACATTTAGGTCTAGTTTATACGAGTCAAAAAGGTTCATAGATGTCTGGTTCCCACAAGGTACATTTAGATCTAGTTTATACGAGTCAAAAACCTTCATACATGTCTGGTTCCCACAAGGTTACACTTAGGTCTAGTTTATACGAGTCAAAAAGATTCATACATGTCTGGTTCCCACAAGGTACATTTAGTTCTAGTTTATACGAGTCAAAAAGGTTCGTAGATGTCTGGTTCCCAGAGGTTCATTTAGGTCTAGTTTATACGAGTCAAAAAGGTTCATAGATGTCTGGTTCCAACAAGGTACATTTAGGTCTAGTTTATCCGAGACAAAAAGGTTCATAGATGTCTGGTTCCCACAAGGTACATTTAGGTCTAGTTTATTCGAGTCAAAAAGGTTGATAGATATCTGGTTCCCACAAGGTACATTTAGGTCTATTATATACGAGTCAAAAAGGTTCATAGATGTCTGGTTCCCACAAGGTACATTTAGGTCTAGTTTATACGAGTCAAAAACCTTCATAGATGTCTGGTTCCCACAAGGTACATTTACGTCTAGTTTATACGAGTCAAAAAGGTTCATATATGTCTGGTTCCCACAAGGTACATTTAGGTCTAGTTTATATGAGTCAGAAAGGTTCATAGATGTCTGGTTCCCACAAGGTACATTTAGGTCTAGTTTATACGAGTCAAAAAGGTTCATAGATGTCTGGTTCCCACAAGGTACATTTACGTCTAATTTATACGAGTCAAAAAGGTTCATATATGTCTGGTTCCCACAAGGTACATTTATTTCTTGTTCATACGAGACAAAAATGTTCATAGATGTCTGGTTCCAGCTAGGTACATTTAGGTCTAATTTATACGAGTCAAAAAGATTCATAGATGTCTGTTTCCCACAAGGTACATTTAGGTCTAGTTTATAGGAGTCAAAAACCTTCATAGATGTCTCGTTCCCACAAGGTACATTTAGATCTAGTTTATACGATTCAAAAAGGTTCATAGATTTCTGATTCCCACAAGGTACATTTAGTTCTAGTTTATACGAGTCAAAAATTTCGTAGGTGTCTCGTTCCCACAAGGTACATTTAGGTCTAGTTTATACGAGTCAAAAAGGTTCATAGATGTTTGGTTCCCACAAGGTACATTTAGGTCTAGTTTATAATAGACACAAAGGTTCATAGATGTCTGTTTCCCACAAGTTACATTTAGGTCTAGTTTATACGAGTCAAAAAGATTCATAGATGTCTGGTTCCCACAAGGTACATTTAGGTCTAGTTTATACGAGTCAAAAACCTTCATACATGTCTGGTTCCCACAAGGTTACATTTAGGTCTCGTTTATACGAGTCAAAATGGTTCATAGATGTCTGGTTCCCACAAGGTACATTTAGTTCTAGTTTATACGAGTCAAAAAGTTTCGTAGATGTCTGGTTCCCACAAGGTACATTTAGGTCTAGTTTATACGAGTCAAAAAGCTTCATAGATGTCAGGTTCACACAAGGTACATTTAGGTCTAGTTTATACGAATCAAAAAGGTTCATAGATGTCTGGTTCCCACAAGTTATTTTAGGTCTAGTTTATACTAGTCAAAAAGGTTCAAAGATGTCTGGTTCCAGCAAGGTACATTTAGGTCTAATTTATAAGAGTCAAAAAGGTTCATAGATGTCTGGTTCCCACAAGGTACATTTTGGTCTAGTTTATACGAATCAAAAAGCTTCATAGATTTCAGGTTCCCACAAGCCAGATTTAGGTCTAGTTTATACGAGTCAAAAAGGTTCATAGATGTCAGGTTCCCTCAGGGTACATTAGGTCTAGTTTATACGAGTCAAAAAGGTTCATAGATGTCTGGTTCCCACAAGGTACATTTAGGTCTAGTTTATACTAGTCAAAAAGGTTCATAGATGTCAGGTTCCAACAAGGTACATTTAGGTCTAGTTTATACGAGTCAAAAAGGTTCATAGATGTCTGGTTCCCACAAGGTACATTAAGGTCTAGTTTATTTGAGTCAGAAAGGTTCATAGAGTTCTGGTTCCCACAAGGTACATTTAGGTCTAGTTTATACGAGTCAAAAACCTTCATAGATGTCTGGTTCCCACAAGGTACATTTAGGTCTAGTTTATACGAGTCAAAAATGTTCATAGATGTCAGGTTCCCACAAGGTACATTTAGGTCTAGTTTATACGAGTCAAGAAAGTTCATAGATGTCTGGTTCCAGCAAGGTACATTTGGTCTAATTTATACGAGTCAAAAAGGTTCATAGATGTCTGGTTCCCACAAGGTACATTTAGGTCTAGTTTATACGAGTCAAAATGGTTCATTGATGTCTGTTTCCCACAAGGTAAATTTAGGTCTAGTTTATAGGAGTCAAAAACCTTCATAGATGTCTGGTTCCCACAAGGTACATTTAGATCTAGTTTATACGAGTCAAAAAGGTTCATAGATTTCTGGTTCCCACAAGGTACATTTAGTACTAGTTTATACGAGTCAAAAAGGTTCGTAGATGTCTGGTTCCCACAAGGTACATTTAGGTCTAGTTTATACGAGTCAAAAATGTTCATGGATGTCTGGTTCCCACAAGGTACATTTAGGTCTAGTTTATACGAGTCAAAAAGGTTCATAGATGTCTGGTTCCCACAAGGTACATTTAGGTCTAGTTTATACGAGTCAAAAACCTTCATAGATGTCTGGTTCCCACAAGGTTACATTTAGGTCTAGTTTATACGAGTCAAAAAAGTTCATAGATGTCTGCTTCCCACAAGGTACATTTAGGTCTAGTTTATACGAGTCAAAAAGGTTCATAGATATCTGGTTCCCACAAGGTACATTTAGGTCTAGTTTATACGAGTCAAAAAGGTTCATAGATGTCAGGTTCCCAAAAGGTACATTTAGGTCTAGTTTATACGAGCCGACAAGGTTCATAGATGTCAGGTTCCCACAAGGTACATTTAGGTCTTGTTTATACGAGTCAAAAAGGTTCATAGATGTCTGGTTCCCACAAGTTATTTTAGGTCTAGTTTATACGAGTCAAAAAGGTTCATAGATGTCTGGTTCAAGCAAGGTACATTTAGGTCTAATTTATACGAATCAAAAAGGTTCATAGATGTCTGGTTCCCACAAGGTACATTTAGGTCTAGTTTATACGAGTCAAAAAGGTTAATAGATTTCAGGTTCCCACAAGCTAGATTTAGATCTAGTTTATACGAGTCAAAAAGGTTCATAGATGTCAGGTTCCCAGAAGGTACATTTAGGTCTAGTTTATACGAGTCAAAAAGGTTCATAGATGTATGGTTCCCACTAGGTACATTTAGGTCTGGTTTATACGAGTCAAAAAGGTTCATAGATGTCCTGGTCCAACAAGGTACATTTAGGTCTAGTTTATACGAGTCAAAAACCTTCATACATGTCTGGTTCCCACAAGGTTACATTTAGGTCTAGTTTATACGAGTCAAAAAGTTTCATAGATGTCTGGTTCCCACAAGGTACATTTAGTTCTAGTTTATACGAGTCAAAAAGGTTCGTAGATGTCTGGTTCCCACAAGGTACATTTAGGTCAAGTTTATACGAGTCAAAAAGGTTCATAGATGTCAGGTTCCCACAAGGTACATTTAGGTCTAGTTTATACGAGTCAAAAAGGTTCATAGATGTCTGGTTCCCACAAGTTATTTTAGGTCTAGTCTATACGAGTCAAAAAGGTTCAAAGATGTCTGGTTCCAGCAAGGTACATTTAGGTCTAATTTATGCGAGTCAAAAAGGTTCATAGATGTCTGGTTCCCACAAGGTACATTTTGGTCTAGTTTATAGGAGTCAAAAATGTTCATAGATTTCAGGTTCCCACAAGCTAGATTTAGGTCTAGTTTATACGAGTCAAAAAGGTTCATAGATTTCAGGTTCCCACAGGGTACATTTAGGTCTAGTTTATACGAGTCAAAAAGGTTCATAGATGACTGGTTCACATAAGGTACATTAAGGTCTAGTTTATTTGAGTCAGAAAGGTTCATAGATGTCTGGTTCCCACAAGGTACATTTAGGTCTAGTTTATACGAGTCAAAAAGGTTCATAGATGTCTGGTTCCCACAAGGTACATTTAGGTCTAGTTTATACGAGTCAAACAGGTTCATAGATGTCAGGTTCCCAAAAGGTACATTTACGTCTAGTTTATACGAGCCGACAAGGTTCATAGATGTCAGGTTCCCACAAGGTACATTTAGGTCTTGTTTATACGAGTCAAAAAGGTTCATAGATGTCTGGTTCCCACAAGTAATTTTAGGTCTAGTTTATACGAGTCAAAAAGGTTCATAGATGTCTGGTTCAAGCAAGGTACATTTAGGTCTAATTTATACGAATCAAAAAGGTTCATAGATGTCTGGTTCCCACAAGGTACATTTAGGTCTAGTTTATACGAGTCAAAAAGGTTAATAGTTTTCAGGTTCCCACAAGCTAGATTTAGATCTAGTTTATACGAGTCAAAAAGGTTCATAGATGTCAGGTTCCCAGAAGGTACATTTAGGTCTAGTTTATACGAGTCAAAAAGGTTCATAGATGTATGGTTCCCACTAGGTACATTTAGGTCTGGTTTATACGAGTCAAAAAGGTTCATAGATGTCCTGGTCCAACAAGGTACATTTAGGTCTAGTTTATACGAGTCAAAAACCTTCATACATGTCTGGTTCCCACAAGGTTACATTTAGGTCTAGTTTATACGAGTCAAAAAGGTTCATAGATGTCTGGTTCCCACAAGGTACATTTAGTTCTAGTTTATACGAGTCAAAAAGGTTCGTAGATGTCTGGTTCCCACAAGGTACATTTAGGTCAAGTTTATACGAGTCAAAAAGGTTCATAGATGTCAGGTTCCCAAAAGGTACATTTAGGTCTAGTTTATACGAGTCAAAAAGGTTCATAGATGTCTGGTTCCCACAAGTTATTTTAGGTCTAGTCTATACGAGTCAAAAAGTTTCAAAGATGTCTGGTTCCAGCAAGGTACATTTAGGTCTAATTTATGCGAGTCAAAAAGGTTCATAGATGTCTGGTTCCCACAAGGTACATTTTGGTCTAGTTTATAGGAGTCAAAAATGTTCATAGATTTCAGGTTCCCACAAGCTAGATTTAGGTCTAGTTTATACGAGTCAAAAAGATTCATAGATTTCAGGTTCCCACAGGGTACATTTAGGTCTAGTTTATACGAGTCAAAAAGGTTCATAGATGTCTGGTTCCCACAAGGTACATTTAGGTCTAGTTTATACGAGTCAAAAAGGTTCATAGATGTCAGGTTCCCACAAGGTACATTTAGGTCTAGGTTATACGAGTCAAAAAGGTTCATAGATGTCTGGTTCACATAAGGTACATTAAGGTCTAGTTTATTTGAGTCAGAAAGGTTCATAGATGTCTGGTTCCCACAAGGTACATTTAGGTCTAGTTTATACGAGTCAAAAAGGTTCATAGATGTCTGGTTCCCACAAGGTACATTTAGGTCTAGTTTATACGAGTCAAAAAGGTTCATAGATGTCTGGTTCCCAAAAGGTACATTAGGTCTAGTTTATACGAGTCAAAAATGTTCATTGATGTCTGTTTCCCACAAGGTACATTTAGGTCTAGTTTATAGGAGTCAAAAAGGTTCATAGATGTCATGTTCCCACAAGGTACATTTAGGTCTAGTTTATACGAGTCAAAAACCTTCATAGATGTCTGGTTCCCACAAGGTACATTAAGTTCTAGTTATACGAGTCAAAAAGGTTCATAGATTTCAGTTTACCACAAGGTACATTTAGGTCTAGTTTATACGAGTCAAAAAGGTTCATAGATGTCTGGTTACCACAAGGTACATTTAGGTCTAGTTTATACGAGTCAAAAAGGTTCATAGATGTCTGGTTCCCACAAGGTACATTTAGGTCTAGTTTATACGAGGCAACAACCTTCATAGATGTCTGGTTCCCACAAGGTTCATTTTGGTCTAGTTTATACGAGTCAAAAACCTTCATAGATGTCTGGTTCCCACAAGGTACATTTAGGTCTAGTTTATACGAGTCAAAAAGTTTCATAGATGTCTGGTACCCACAAGGTACATTAGGTCTAGTTTATACGAGTCAAAAAGGTTCACAGATGTCTGGTTCCCACAAGGTACATTTAGGTCTACTTTATACGAGTCAAAAACCTTCATAGATGTCTGGTTCCCACAAAGTACATTTAGGTCTAGTTTATACGAGTCAAAAAGGTTCATAGATGTCAGGTTACCACAAGATACATTTAGGTCTAGTTTATGCGAGTCAAAAAGTTTCATAGATATCTGGTTCCCACAAGGTACATTTAGTTCTAGTTTATACGAGTCAAAAAGTTTCATAGATGTCTGCTTCAAGCTAGGTACATTTAGGTCTAATTTATACGAGTCAAAAAGGTTCATAGATATCTTTTTCCGACAAGGTACATTTAGGTCTAGTTTATACGAGTCAAAAAGGTTCATAGATGTCTGGTTCCAACAAGGTACATTTACGTCTAGTTTTTTCGAGTCAAAAAGGTTCATAGATGTCTCGTTCCCACAAGGTACATTTAGGTCTAGTTTATACGAGTCAACAATCTTCATAGATGTCTGGTTCCCACAAGGTACATTTAGGTCTAGTTTATACGAGTCAAAAACTTTCATAGATGTCTGGTTCCCACAAGGTACATTTAGGTCTTGTTTATACGAGTCAAAAAGGTTCATAGATGTCTGTTTCCCACAAGGTACATTTAGGTCTAGTTTATACGAGTCAAAAACCTTCATAGATGTCTGGTTCCCACAAGGTACATTTCGGTCTAGTTTATACGAGTCAAAAAGGTTCATAGATGTCTGGTTCCCACAAGGTACATTTAGGTCTAGTTTATACGAGTCAAAAAGGTTCATAGATGTTTGGTTCCCACAAGGTACATTAAGGTCTAGTTTATACGAGTCAAAAAGCTTCATAGATGTCTGCTTCCCACAAGGTACATTTAGGTCTAGTTTATACGAGTTAAAAAGGTTCATAGATGTCTGGTTCCCACAAGGTACATTTAGGTCTAGTTTATACGAGTCAAAAAGGTCCATGATGTCTTCTTCCCACAAGGTACATTTAGGTCTAGTTTATACGAGTCAAAAAGGTTCATAGATGTCAGTTTCACACAAGGTACATTTAGGTCTAGTTTATACGAGTCAAAAGCTTCATAGATGTCTGGTTCCCACAAGGTACATTTAGGTGTAGTTTATACGAGTCAAAAAGGTTCATAGATGTCTGGTTCCCACAATGTACATTTAGGTCTAGTTTATACGAGTCAAAAACCTTCATAGATGTCTGGTTCCCATAAGGTACATTTAGGTCCAGTTGATACGAGTCAAAAAGGTTCATATATGTCTGGTTCCCACAAGGTACATTTAGGTCTAGTTTATACGAGTCAGAAAGGTTCATAGATGACTGGTTCCCACAAGGTACATTTAGGTCTAGTTTATACGAGTCAAAAAGGTTCATAGATGTCTGGTTCCCACAAGGTACATTTAGGTCAAGTTTATACGAGTCAAAAACCTTCATAGATGTTAGGTTCCCACAAGGTACATTTAGGTCTAGTTTATACGAGTCAAAAAGGTTCATAGATGTCTGGTTCCCACAAGGTACATTTAGTTCTAGTTTATACGATTCAAAAAGGTTCATAGATGTCTGGTTCCCACAAGGTACATTTAGGTCTAGTTTATACGTGTCAAAAAACTTCATAGATGTCTGGTTCCCGAAACGTAATTTTAGGTCTACTTTATACGTGTGAAAAATGTTCATAGATGTCTGGTTCCCACAAGGTACATTTAGGTCTAATTTATACGAGTCAAAAAGGTTCATAGATGTCTGGTTCCCACTAGGTACATTTAGGTCTAGTTTATACGAGTCAAAAAGGTTCATAGATGTCTGGTTCCCACAAGGTATATTTAGGTCTCGTTTATACTAGTCAAAAACCTTCATAGTGTCTGGTTCCCACAAGGTACATTTAGGTCTAGTTTATACGAGTCAAAAAGGTTCATAGATGTCAGGTTCCCACAAGGTACATTTAGTTCAAGTTTATACGAGTCAAAAAGCTTCATAGATGTCTGGTTCCCACAAGGTACATTTAGGTTTAGTTTATTCGAGTCAAAATGGTTCATAGATGTCTGGTTCCGACAAGGTACATTTAGGTCTAGTTTATACGAGTCAAAAACCTTCATAGATGTCTGGTTCCCATAAGGTACATTTAGGTCTAGTTTATACGAGTCAAAAAGGTTCATAGATGTCTGGTTCCCACAAGGTACATTTAGATCTAGTTTATACGAGTCAAAAAGGTTCATAGATGTCTGGTTCCCACAAGGTACATTTAGGTCTAGTTTATACGAGTCAAAAAGGTTCATAGATGTCTGGTTCCCACAAGGTACATTTAGGTTTAGTTTATACGAGTCAAAAAGGTTCATAGATGTCTGGTTCCCACAATGTACATTTAGGTCTAGTTTATACGAGTCAAAAAGGTTCATAGATGTCATGTTCCCACAAGGTACATTTAGGTCTAGTTTATACGAGTCAAAAACCTTCATAGATGTCTGGTTCCCACAAGGTACATTTAGTTCTAGTTATACGAGTCAAAAAGGTTCATAGATGTCAGTTTACCACAAGGTACATTTAGGTCTAGTTTATACGAGTCAAAAAGGTTCATAGATGTCTGGTTACCACAAGGTACATTTAGGTCTAGTTTATACGAGTCAAAAAGGTTCATAGATGTCTGGTTCCCACAAGGTACATTTAGGTCTAGTTTATACGAGGCAACAACCTTCATAGATGTCTGGTTCCCACAAGGTACATTTAGGTCTAGTTTATACGAGTCAAAAACCTTCATAGATGTCTGGTTCCCACAAGGTACATTTAGGTCTAGTTTATACGAGTCAAAAAGTTTCATAGATGTCTGGTTCCCACAAGGTACATTAGGTCTAGTTTATACGAGTCAAAAAGGTTCACAGATGTCTGGTTCCCACAAAGTACATTTAGGTCTACTTTATACGAGTCAAAAACCTTCATAGATGTCTGGTTCCCACAAAGTACATTTAGGTCTAGTTTATACGAGTCAAAAAGGTTCATAGATGTCAGGTTACCACAAGGTACATTTAGGTCTAGTTTATGCGAGTCAAAAAGTTTCATAGATATCTGGTTCCCACAAGGTACATTTAGTTCTAGTTTATACGAGTCAAAAAGTTTCATAGATGTCTGCTTCAAGCTAGGTACATTTAGGTCTAATTTATACGAGTCAAAAAGGTTCATAGATATCTTTTTCCGACAAGGTACATTTAGGTCTAGTTTATACGAGTCAAAAAGGTTCATAGATGTCTGGTTCCCACAAGGTACATTTACGTCTAGTTTTTTCGAGTCAAAAAGGTTCATAGATGTCTCGTTCCCACAAGGTACATTTAGGTCTAGTTTATACGAGTCAACAACCTTCATAGATGTCTGGTTCCCACAAGGTACATTTAGGTCTAGTTTATACGAGTCAAAAACTTTCATAGATGTCTGGTTCCCACAAGGTACATTTAGGTCTTGTTTATACGAGTCAAAAAGGTTCATAGATGTCTGTTTCCCACAAGGTACATTTAGGTCTAGTTTATACGAGTCAAAAACCTTCATAGATGTCTGGTTCCCACAAGGTACATTTCGGTCTAGTTTATACGAGTCAAAAAGGTTCATAGATGTCTGGTTCCCACAAGGTACATTTAGGTCTAGTTTATACGAGTCAAAAAGGTTCATAGATGTTTGGTTCCCACAAGGTACATTTAGGTCTAGTTTATACGAGTCAAAAAGCTTCATAGATGTCTGCTTCCCACAAGGTACATTTAGGTCTAGTTTATACGAGTTAAAAAGGTTCATAGATGTCTGGTTCCCACAAGGTACATTTAGGTCTAGTTTATACGAGTCAAAAAGGTCCATGATGTCTTCTTCCCACAAGGTACATTTAGGTCTAGTTTATACGAGTCAAAAAGGTTCATAGATGTCAGTTTCACACAAGGTACATTTAGGTCTAGTTTATACGAGTCAAAAGCTTCATAGATGTCTGGTTCCCACAAGGTACATTTAGGTGTAGTTTATACGAGTCAAAAAGGTTCATAGATGTCTGGTTCCCACAATGTACATTTAGGTCTAGTTTATACGAGTCAAAAACCTTCATAGATGTCTGGTTCCCATAAGGTACATTTAGGTCCAGTTGATACGAGTCAAAAAGGTTCATAGATGTCTGGTTCCCACAAGGTACATTTAGGTCTAGTTTATACGAGTCAAAAAGGTTCATATATGTCTGGTTCCCACAAGGTACATTTAGGTCTAGTTTATACGAATCAGAAAGGTTCATAGATGACTGGTTCCCACAAGGTACATTTAGGTCTAGTTTATACGAGTCAAAAAGGTTCATAGATGTCTGGTTCCCACAAGGTACATTTAGGTCAAGTTTATACGAGTCAAAAACCTTCATAGATGTTAGGTTCCCACAAGGTACATTTAGGTCTAGTTTATACGAGTCAAAAAGTTTCATAGATGTCTGGTTCCCACAAGGTACATTTAGTTCTAGTTTATACGATTCAAAAAGGTTCATAGATGTCTGGTTCCCACAAGGTACATTTAGGTCTAGTTTATACGTGTCAAAAAACTTCATAGATGTCTGGTTCCCGAAACGTAATTTTAGGTCTACTTTATACGTGTGAAAAATGTTCATAGATGTCTGGTTCCCACAAGGTACATTTAGGTCTAGTTTATACGAGTCAAAAAGGTTCATAGATGTCTGGTTCCCACAAGGTACATTTAGGTTTAGTTTATACGAGTCAAAAAGGTTCATAGATGTCTGATTCCCACAATGTACATTTAGGTCTAGTTTATACGAGTCAAAAAGGTTCATAGATGTCATGTTCCCACAAGGTACATTTAGGTCTAGTTTATACGAGTCAAAAACCTTCATAGATGTCTAGTTCCCACAAGGTACATTTAGTTCTAGTTATACGAGTCAAAAAGGTTCATAGATGTCAGTTTACCACAAGGTACATTTAGGTCTAGTTTATACGAGTCAAAAAGGTTCATAGATGTCTGGTTACCACAAGGTACATTTAGGTCTAGTTTATACGAGGCAACAACCTTCATAGATGTCTGGTTCCCACAAGGTACATTTAGGTCTTGTTTATACGAGTCAAAAACCTTCATAGATGTCTGGTTCCCACAAGGTACATTTAGGTCTTGTTTATACGAGTCAAAAAGTTTCATAGATGTCTGGTTCCCACAAGGTACATTAGGTCTAGTTTATACGAGTCAAAAGGTTCATAGATGTCATGTCCCACAAGGTACATTTAGGTCTAGTTTATACGAGTCAAAAACCTTCATAGATACCTGGTTCCCACAAGGTACATTTATGTCTAGTTTATACGAGTAAAAAAGGTTCATAGATGTCAGTTTACCACAAGGTACATTTAGGTCTGGTTTATACGAGTCAAAAAGGTTCATAGATGTCTGGTTCCCACAAGGTACATTTAGTTCTAGTTTATACGAGTCAAAAAGTTTCATAGATGTCTTGTTCCCACAAGGTACATTTAGGTCTAGTTTATACGAGTCAACAACCTTCATAGATGTATGGTTCCCACAAGGTACATTTAGGTCTAGTTTATACGAGTCAAAAAACCTTTATAGATGTCTGGTTCCCACAAGTTACATTTAGGACTAGTTTATACGAGTCAAAAAGGTTCATAGATGTCTGGTTCCCACAAGGTACATTTAGGTCTAGTTTATACGAGTCAAAAAGGTTCATAGATGTCTGGTTCCCACAAGGTACCTTTAGGTCTAGTTTATACGAACCAAAAGGTTCATAGATTTCTGGTTCCCACAAGGTACATTTAGGTCTAGTTTATACGAGTCAAAAAGGTTCATAGATGTCTGGTTCCCACAAGGTACATTTAGGTCTACTTTATACGCGTCAAAAAGGTTCATAGATGTCTGGTTCCAACAAGGTACATTTAGGTCTAGTTTATACGAGTCAAAAAGGTTCATAGATGTCATGTTCTTACAAGGTACATTTAGGTCTAATTTATACGAGTCAAAAAGGTTCATAGATGTCTGGTTCCCACAAGGTACATTTAGGTCTAGTTTATACGAATCAAAAAGGTTCATAGATGTCTGGTTCCCACAAGGTACATTTAGCTCTACTTTATACGAGTCAAAAAGGTTCATAGATGTCTGGTTCCCACAAGGTACATTTAGGTCTAGTTTATACGAGTCAAAAAGTTTCATAGATGTCTGCTTCCACAAGGTACATTTAGGTCTCGTTTATACGAGTCAAAACCTTCATAGATATCTGGTTCCCACAAGGTACATTTAGGTCTTGTTTATACTAGTCAAAAAGGTTCATAGATGTCTGGTTCCCATAAGGTACATTTAGGTCTAATTTATACGAGTCAAAAAGGTTCATAGATGTCTGGTTCCCACAAGGTACATTTACGTCTAGTTTATACTATTCAAAAAGCTTCATAGATGTCTGGTTCCCACAAGGTACATTTAGGTTTTGTTTATACGATTCAAAAAGGTTCATAGCTGTCTGTTTCCCACAAGGTACATTTAGGTCTAGTTTATACGAGTCAAAAACCTTCATAGATGTCTGGTTCCCATAAGGTACATTTAGGTCTAGTTTATACGAGTCAAAAAGGTTCATAGATGTCTGGTTCCCACAAGGTACATTTAGGTCTAGTTTATACGAATCAAAAAGGTTCATAGATGTCTGGTTCCCACAAGGTACATTTAGGTCTAGTTTATACGAGTCAAAAAGGTTCATAGATGTCTGGTTCCAACAAGGTACATTTAGGTCTAGTTTATACGAGTCAAAAATGTTCATAGATGTCTGGTTCCCACAAGGTACATTTAGGTCTAGTTTATACGAGTCAAAAAGGTTCATAGATGTCATGTTCCCAGAAGGTACTTTTAGGTCTATTTTATACGAGTCAACAACCTTCATAGATGTCTGGTTCCCACAAGGTACATTTAGGTCTAGTTTATACGAGTCAAAAAGGTTCATAGATGTCTGGTTCCCACAAGTTACATTTAGGTCTAGTTTATACGAGTTAAAAAGGTTAATAGATGTCTGGTTCCCACAAGGTACATTTAGTTCTAGTTTATACGAGTCAGAAAGGTTCATAGATGTCTGGTTCCCACAAGGTACATTTAGGTCTAATTTATACGAGTCAAAAAGGTTAATAGATGTCTGGTTCCCACAAGGTACATTTAGTTCTAGTTTATACGAGTCAGAAAGGTTCATAGATGTCTGGTTCCCACAAGGTACATTTAGGTCTAATTTATACGAGTCAAAAAGGTTCATAGATGTCTGGTTCCCACAAGGTACATTTAGGTCTAGTTTATACGAGTCAAAAAGGTTCATAGATGCCTGGTTCCCACAAGGTACATTTAGGTCTAGTTTATACGAGTCAAAAAGGTTCATAGATGTCTGGTTCCCACAAGGTACATTTAGGTCTAGTTTATACGAGTCAAAAAGGTTCATAGATGTCAGTTTCCCACAAGGTACATTTAGGTCTAGTTTATACAAGTCAAAAAGGTTCATAGATGTCTGGTTCCGACAAGGTACATTTAGGTCTAGTTTATACGAGTCAAAAAGGTTCATAGATGTCTGGTTCCCACAAGGTACATTTAGGTCTAGTTTATACCTGTCAAAAAACTTCATAGATGTCTGATTCCCACAAGGTACATTTAGGTCTACTTTATACGCGTCAAAAAGGTTCATAGATGTCTGGTTCCCACAAGGTACATTTAGGTCTAGTTTATACGAGTCAAAAAGGTTCATAGATTTCAGGTTCCCACAAGGTACATTTAGGTCTAATTTATACGATTCAAAAAGGTTCATAGATGTCTGGTTCCCACAAGGTACATTTAGGTCTAGTTTATACGAGTCAAAAAGGTTCATAGATGTCTGGTTCCCACAAGGTACATTTAGGTCTAGTTTATACGAGTCAAAAACCTTCATAGATGTCTGGTTCCCACAAGGTACATTTAGGTCTAGTTTATACGAGTCAAAAAGGTTCATAGATGTCTGGTTCCCACAAGGTACATTTAGGTCTAGTTTATACGAGTCAAAAATGTTCATAGATGTCTGGTTCCCACAAGGTACATTTAGGTCTAGTTTATACGAGTCAAAAAGGTTCATAGATGTGATGTTCCCACAAGGTACTTTTAGGTCTATTTTATACGAGTCAAAAACCTTCATAGATGTCTGGTTCCCACAAGGTACATTTAGGTCTAGTTTATACGAGTCAAAAAGGTTCATAGATGTCAGTTTACCACAAGGTACATTTAGGTCTACTTTATACGAGTCAAAAAGGTTCATAGATGTCTGGTTCCCACAAGTTACATTTAGGTCTAGTTTATACGAGTCAAAAAGGTTAATAGATGTCTGGTTCCCACAAGGTACATTTAGTTCTAGTTTATACGAGTCAGAAATGTTCATAGATGTCTGGTTCCCACAAGGTACATTTAGGTCTAATTTATACGAGTCAAAAAGGTTCATAGATGTCTGGTTCCCACAAGGTACATTTAGGTCTAGTTTATACGAGTCAAAAAGGTTCATAGATGTCTGGTTCCCACAAGGTACATTTAGGTCTAGTTTATACGAGTCAAAAAGGTTCATAGATGTCTGGTTCCCACAAGGTACATTTAGGTCTAGTTTATACGAGTCAAAAAGGTTCATAGATGTCAGTTTCCCACAAGGTACATTTAGGTCTAGTTTATACAAGTCAAACAGGTTCATAGATGTCTGGTTCCGACAAGTTACATTTAGGTCTAGTTTATACGAGTCAAAAAGGTTCATAGATGTCTGGTTCCCACAAGGTACATTTAGGTCTAGTTTATACCTGTCAAAAAACTTCATAGATGTCTGGTTCCCACAAGGTACATTTAGGTCTAGTTTATACGAGTCAAAAAGGTTCATAGATGTCAGGTTCCCACAAGGTACATTTAGGTCTACTTTATACGAGTCAAAAAGGTTCATAGATGTCTGGTTCCCACAAGGTACATTTAGGTCTAGTTTATACGAGTCAAAAAGTTTCATAGATGTCTGGTTCCCACAAGGTACATTTAGGTCTCGTTTATACGAGTCAAAAACCTTCATAGATATCTGGTTCCCACAAGGTACATTTAGGTCTAGTTTATACGAGTCAAAAAGGTTCATAGATGTCTGGTTCCCACAAGGTACATTTAGGTCTACTTTATACGAGTCAAAAAGGTTCATAGATGTCTGGTTCCCACAAGGTACATTTAGGACTAGTTTATACGAGTCAAAAAGGTTCATAGATGTCTGGTTCCCACAAGGTACATTTAGGTCTAGTTTATACGAGTCAAAAAGGTTCATAGATGTCTGGTTCCCACAAGGTACATTTAGTTCTAGTTTATACGAGTCAAAAAGGTTCATAGATGTCTGGTTCCCACAAGGTACATTTATGTCTAGTTTATACGAGTCAAAAAGGTTCATAGATGTCATGTCCCACAAGGTACATTTAGGTCTAATTTATACGAGTCAAAAACCTTCATAGATGTCTGGTTCCCACAAGGTACATTTATGTCTAGTTTATACGAGTCAAAAAGGTTCATAGATGTCAGTTTACCACAAGGTACATTTAGGTCTAGTTTATACGAGTCAAAAAGGTTCATAGATGTCTGGTTCCCACAAGGTACTTTTAGGTCTAGTTTATTCGAGTCAAAAAGGTTCATAGATGTCTGGTTACCACAAGGTACATTTAGGTCTAGTTTATACGAGTCAACAACCTTCATAGATGTCTGGTTCCAACAAGGTACATTTAGGTCTAGTTTATACGAGTCAAAAAGGTTCATAGATGTCTGGTTCCCACAAGGTACATTTAGGTCTAGTTTATACGAATCAAAAAGGTTCATAGATGTCTGGTTCCCACAAGGTACATTTAGGTCTAGTTTATACGAGTCAAAAAGGTTCATAGATGTCTGGTTCCCACAAGGTACATTTAGGTCTAGTTTATACGAGTCAAAAAGGTTCATAGATGTCAGGTTCCCACAAGGTACATTTAGGTCTAGTTTATACGAGTCAAAAAGGTTCATAGATGTCTGGTTCCAGCAAGGTACATTTAGGTCTAATTTACACTAGAGACAATCCTTGTAATGTTTCTAATTCTTCCACACCCCGTAACCCCTTGTATTTTAGTGACTTTATTGCTTTGCTTGGGGTGAAATCGATATATATATATATATATATATATATATATATATATATGTAGCAATTTTATAAGCGTAGCTTAGATGTGGCAAAAGGCCGAATGTACGGAGCACCTAGTGAGAATCGAACTCACTTTTCAGTCGTAACTCATCTAACGTGACAAGAAGCTTACTAACCATTACACCACGGCGAGGTGCCCATAATATATATATATATATATATATATATATATATATATATATATATATATATATATATATATATTATAAATTAACTGTTTTCAAATATGTTTACCACTACATAGTAATAACCATGTTTCAAAAATGGAAGCTAAATACGTGAAATTAATTATATAATTAATTTAAAAGCATTAGTTCCGTTTCATCTTCAAGCTAATATTGGAATATTGGAATTGCAATATTCGCTTGAAGATGAAACGGAACTAATGCTTTTAATTTAATTATATAATTAAATTTCAATTTTTTAGCTTCTATTTTTGAATCATGTTTAGTACTGTGTAGCAAAAAAAACATCTTTTAAATCAGTTAATTTATAATATTTCTGCGCTGTAAATTTACATTGAGCACTGTTTTTCAAAAATAAAAATAAAAAATATCAATAAGAACAACGGATTATATATCTTACTGTTCTTTCTTTTTATTTATATATACATATATAGAGAGAGTGTATAGTAGCAGCAGATCATTATTCAAACACATATAGTTAAATATAAAAGACAACGAATGTCTATTATGTTTTATCATGAGCCTTTCCAAGCGTCGTATAATGGCTTTAGTGTCAAGAGAAAAAAAAGACAAAAACTGTCCAACATTTGGATATTTCTTTATTATATTAGTCGACGATCAAATCTTTCGGCTCGCATGAGCCATCATCAGAGTGGTTTTCTGGACATTACAACAGAAATATTCACCGTCAATGATGACATCCTGTTTTGATTACATAGCATTTTACTATGCGACGATAACGGTCGCGGAATATCAGACTCAGGTCGTAAATCTGTCATGCGGTTTTATAATATCGTACATGGCCATGCAAGAGAAAGAAATGTTATGAACAGAACCATATGTTTAAATGCATTGTGATATGTTGTGACTGGTTTACAATGTAATTTTGTTGAGTATGGATGGCTTTGTTAATACAGGATTCTCCTGTCGTGTATATATTTAACCAATTCCCGCAAGCAAGTCGATAACGCTGTTAAGGCGCAAGGCGCTACTGGAAGTGGTGTTGAAGTAAAAGACTAGGAGGAACTGGAAACCCAATAGTAGCATAAATTTAGTTCGGGTGGGGGCGTTAAAAGTATAGAGTGGAAGTAGACTTTAGCATGAACCGGAAAGCCAATCCTAAACAGGGAAGAAGATATAAACCTCTATTTCTGTACAAATCACAGGGGAAGAGACATCGGAAATATAGTGTTGAAGTAGACTTTAGCATGAACCGGAAAGCCAATCCTAAACAGGGAAGAAGATATAAACCTCTATTTCTGTACAAATCACAGGGGAAGAGACATCGGAAATATAGTGTTGAAGTAGACTTTAGCATGAACCGGAAAGCCAATCCTAAACAGGGAAGAAGATATAAACCTCTATTTCTGTACAAATCACAGGGGAAGAGACATCGGAAATATAGTGTTGAAGTAGACTTTAGCATGAACCGGAAAGCCAATCCTAAACAGGGAAGAAGATATAAACCTCTATTTCTGTACAAATCACAGGGGAAGAGACATCGGAAATATAGTGTTGAAGTAGACTTTAGCATGAACCGGAAAGCCAATCCTAAACAGGGAAGAAGATATAAACATCTATTTCTGTACAAATCACAGGGGAAGAGACATCGGAAATATAGTGTTGAAGTAGACTTTAGCAGGAACCGGAATTCCAATCCTAAACAGGGAACAAGGGATAAACCTCTATTTCTGTACAAATGACAGGGGAAGAGACATCAGAAATATAGTGTTGAAGTAGATTTTAGCATGCACCGGAAACCCAATCCTAAACAGGGAAGAAGATATAAACCTCTATTCCTGTACAAATGACAGGGAAAGAGACATCAGATATATAGTGTTGAAGTAGATTTTAGCATGCACCGGAAACCCAATCCTAAACAGGGAAGAAGATATAAACCTCTATTTCTGTACAAATGACAGGGGAAGAGACATCAGAAATATAGTGTTGAAGTAGACTTTAGCATGAACCGGAAACCCAATCCTAAACAGGGAAGAAGATATAAACCTCCATTTCTGTACAAATGAAGGGGAAGAAACATCAGAAATATAGAGTTGAAGTAGACTTTAGCAGGAACCTAATCATAAAGATGAAACAAGGTTTGGTTTGATTTGTTTTATAGCATATCAACCTCAATGGGTTATTATTGCCCACAAAATTTTTTATTGCTGGTAATATTTTTTTTTCCAAAAATGTATTGCTGGTAATTTCTTTAAAAGCATTTCATGTAATAATTTTCTCCTAAAAAATTATTGCAGGTAATATTTTTTACAAAGTACTTCTGGTATTAAAACCTGTTTTTACACTTTCATTGTGTTTTGACCCCAGTTTGGGGTGGGGGCGGTCCACTATTCATAACTATTTCCCCATAGCTGGGACCCTAACTTCCATGAATCTCTCACGTACATTCATATCTGCTCATGGCGTATCAAATGTAAACAATTGACGTAACACCTTATGAAATGGACAGAGTCCGACAATTATTTTAAGACATTTTATGTTTATACATTCTTTTTATAGATACAAGATTGAAGTTTAAAGACAGTAAAATAGACCTTGCTAAACAAACGCTCCTCTGTGGCCGAAACGGTTTAGGCTCGTCAAGTTATATGACGGTTCCGTATAGGATACAGGTTCGATTCCTGTCGGAGGACGAATAACTTCTATGAAAATTTATCGGACATTCAGGCCGGTAAATGTTGTTTAATACTGTTCATTATAAAACAGAGCATGTACTTAAATATTTGTATCTATAAAAAGAATGTATAAACATAAAAATGTCTTAAAATAATTGTCGGACTTTGTCCATTTCATAATACATGATTATATGCCGTTTACTTTTGAATCACTGTAACAAAATACATGTAGATAAAATTCAATTGTTTATCATCTATCATTAGGAAAGAAAAACGGCAAAATAAAGGAGAGAGAGAGAGAGTAAGCGATAGATAAAGATCGTGGAGGTTTTGGCCCCAGGAAACGTTAGATATTTGAGCTCTTTTTTGACTTGTAAGGCAAAAAGAGAAACCATTTAAAAAAAAAAAAGAGTGGGATTGACCCAGGCAAATGACCCAACATAAGAGGATGTGGGACGAAGTGAACACGTGTCCGGCCAGACGGCTGGGCGGATGCGGAGACGGACGCTGTCTAGACATAAATACTTCACTTAAAGTTTGGTCACATAGTGATGTGTCCATTTGTGTACAAAATGTGTGCGGTCAGTCTGACACGACACTCAAGCACTTCGCTGTTCAACATTGTCTGAAATGAATTTTAAAAATATTTGATTGTTTTTTGCGACTTGACAAAGGGTGATTGTGTCGAGTCAAAAATATTGTTTACTCATGCAGATGCTGTTTATGTTACTAATCTTCTCATATATATATATATATATATATATATATTATAATTATTTTCTTTTTAAAAATATAATTCCATCGCGACACAAAAATTATTATTATTATTTTAATATATATATATATATATATATATATATATATATATATATATATACAGTGTAACCCGGATATGAGACCCGGATATAAGATAAACCCTGATATAAGAGAGATTTTCTCTGATCCCAAATTAGAGCCATACTTACCTAAACAAAATAGACCAAACCCGGATATAAGAGAAACACGGATATAAGAGAACCTCGGATATAAGATACTTCTTCTCCGGTCCCGACAACTCTCTTATATCCGGGTTACACTGTATATATAAGTGAACATAGAAGTCAACACTTAGAGGCGACAGTCTGTTTCATGACGATTGGTAATGGGTAATTTCTTTTACTTAAAGTTTAGTTTTTAAGTTAATATGGAGGAATATTTGAGTGTAATATTAGAGATCTTGCTCTGTCATATATTGTATACACACCCATGCAAATTTCACATATACATACGTTCCTTTACATGTGCAGTCACTCATACAGGTACACATGTACCAATATACACGGGTAATTTCATGTATTAATACCTACATATATCTTTTTAAATGTTTACGCATACTTACACACACACACACACACACACACACACACACATATATATATATATATATATATATATATATATATATATATATATATGCAAAATTGTCCATAATGACAAGTCACAACACGACGTAATTTCCTTTATTAAAAATTCTTTCAAAACTCAGATATACCTTCTGGACCTTTATTCATCATTAGCTGATTTAAATATTTAATTAAGCTGATTTGAAACAAATAGACCCCCTTGCAAATTAATTGAAACAACAACTTTAATTTCCTTTCTTTCACCATACGGTGAGTTTAGACCCACTTGCGTGAAAGGTTGCAATCGATATCTATTTTCCCCCAGATTAGGTCATTTGCAGTGGTGTGCAGTAGTATGAATCTGTCTTCTGGGTGCATGATGAAATTTGTTTAGCCTTGAAAAATATTCCGTCATTCGTGATTACATCAGATTTATATCATGCCCAGACACTATTGTCCCAATTGTCGATTAGTTGTCCTACGACCATTGTCTTCGATGGACGTTACTCCAAGAAAGCTTACGAAAATTATAACGCTGCACGAACAAACTGGCAAGCCTTACCAATGAGCAAATCAACTGGCCTGTAAACTATCCCAATTTAGATACAATCGAGAATCTATGATCAATCTGCAAGGAACGACTTCGGGGAATGGACATACGAAGTACAGACATGCGCAATGGGTCATTTTTCATTGGAAAAAAGGAAATAATGACTGAATTATTCGTTTTATTTCAATTAATTTGCACGGGGGTTATTACTTTTAGTTTAAAATATCGCCGAAAAACAATTTTGAACAGACCTCATTAGGTGCTGGCAACTCTTCTGACAGACTCATGTTTGGGAATTATTTCTAAGATGGACTTAGCTTTAATAATTACTTGACAAATATAACGTGAGCGCTTATATATATATATATATATATATATATATATATATATATATATATTTAACTACTTAAAAATTTAAGAAAAACCTCTAAGTAATCAAATATTTTATTGAATTTTAGCAGGGAAAATATTTATAGTCTTACGAAGATGTTTCTTGAAGAAATGTTAGAAAATTATAAATAAATTTTAACTTTACTATAATTACCGCACGTATTTTCTGAAAATATTGCGTTTGTGTATTCATATTTACAAAAAAGAAAAAAAAACGACATGTATATACATACATTTTTGAAACATTTAAATTAATTTTCGCTAGCCGAGAGATCGAGTCTTGTCAAAGTTATTCCTTACATGAATTGAATATGTACTCTCTTTAGGTATTAGGGAAACTATTTTATAGCTCAGTGTGCCTTACCATTAGGCAACAGACAGTTATCACAGCAAAGCAAGGCTCAAACCCTATCTAAGAAACGCACATTTAACTTTGTGACACTTTCTTTCTGGGATCCAGAGCACTCGTCTAAGGAACATTCGTCTAAGGAATACATATAAGAAATATTTATCTATAGAATTATTTCCTGTGTTAGTATTTATATACAAATAATGCATATCATTAAATGCTTATAAACCACAGGTGTTGTCAGTGATTAATGTTGCTATAAATATCTCAAATATTATCCCGTCCTGGGTATGACAATAAATTACATCCGCGTCCAGGGTAAGACGATAAACTACATCCGCGTCCAGGGTAAGACGATAAACTAGGTCCAACAGCAAGGTCTCTGATCAGGAGGCTTTGAGGAGCGTGGAACCACCTCTTAATTGCTGGTGTTCCCAGGTCCACCCTCACCCGGGGTCGTAGCACCTGTTAGGGTCCCAGCTAAGGGCAAATAGTTAACCCCGAAACTGAGTTAAAAAGCATTATGAAAGTGTAAAAATAGGTTTTCATACCAGAAATACTTTGTAAAAAATTTATTATCATCAATAAATTTTTTAAGGGAAAAAACTATTATCAGCAATACGTTTTTGAAAATAATATTACCACCTATACAATTTTTTAGGAAAAAATATTACCAGAAATAGATTTTTGACAAATCAAAATATTACCATGAAAAAAAAAAGTTGTCGGCATTAAATGGCCTTTTGAGGTTGATATGCCGTAAAGCAATACAAACCAAATATTATCTTGTGATCAGTGACGATTCTGATTTCGGAAGCCGGGGTGTAATTGGGGGGGGGGATCTGCGGAGGAGGGTGGCAAATTCAAGCAGCGTTTTTATTTTCTATTTTCATACTACCCCACTATCATATACACAACTTAGGATTGAGTTTTGGTCTAAATTAAACGGAATAACTTTTCATTCATAGTAGTAGAGTTCTAATCTATTCTTGCCCTCTTTTCCACTCTCAAGCTGTTGGACCACAAGAGGGGTTGACTTCAAAACTAAATCAACGGATTAATACTAACATCAATACTAGCAGAATAGTGTAATTTGTCTGCTCTGGTTTATTTCCTCTACAAAATCTAGAGGGGGGGGCAACCGAGGGGCCACCCAAAATTCTGTGGTGGATTGCCCCCCCCCCCGTAGAATCGCTACTGCCTGTAATATAGTGACTATCAATAACACTGAGTATTTTGTACATGAATAAAGTGTTAATTTGTTAAAAAATATTATTATAGACCAAAGGTTCTTAGACGAGATTTCCATAGACAAATGGTCTTACACAAGTATTCCTTAGACAAATGGCCTTAGACAGGTTTTCCTTAGACCAATATTCTTTAAACGAATGTTTCCTACACTTTATCTTTGAACCTAAAACGATGAATATTTTAATTCGACAATATTTCGTAATACAGTAATGTTTTATTTTCGTGGACACACCCGTTTAATTAGTTACTGGTTAGGAAAAAGGGCGAAAAAACTCAAGCACGTATCCGCGCTAAAATATAATAATTATAGCAATTACAGAGACTTATATGTTGTATATGCGGTGTGGTGTGGATAAACGCTCGGAATAATAAAACAGAGGACCGAGTTCGAATCCCAGTCGAGTTCGTTACATTCACTTACGAGCAACTGAACTGGGGAAAAGGTTTGAAATTGAGATGAAGTGCAGTGTGGCTATATGTTTTGGCATCACGCGTGCATTTTCAACTTCTTTTTTCTCTATATATATTTCACTCACACACACACACACACACACACACTCTCTCTCTCTCTCTCTCTATATATATATATATATATATATATATATATATATATATATATATAAGGCAGGATGTGTTTGTGTGTGTAACGAATGCACAGCCGCAATTTTCGAAGAATTTGCACCAAAATTTACATGCACATGCTCCAAAGGGAAGGCCAAGACCGACTTTGCATTTCCCAACTCCCATCGATAGTGGAAATATTCGATTTTTTCATGCTTCTACGGCAGTTTTCATGTAATTTCCGGCCATTTTCTACTGGCCAGAGTGAGAGCCTATAGCTGGCTGCCACGAATAGGCAGGAAAATTCTATTGGCCAACGTGAGAGACAACAGCTGACTGACACGATTGTTAACTAGCATGCTAGCATGCAAAAAAAATCGATAGCTGCATTCGTCACAAGTGGGTGAAAATTTAAATCTGCATGGCACTTTACTCCAATTGGCTCATTCGCTTGCTTAAACTCAACGTTGATTCTGATTCCGCAGAACTGGGTTGGGTGTGAAAAAGGTTTTGTTGTTAACATTCTTTTTCCATTCGGTTTTTTCAGTTACGAGTCCTTTTTTAAAGCCGATCGTTTTGTGTTCATTTTGTTTCATTTTTTTTTCGTTAACAGATTTAATGTTTAGTATAGGGCTTAGAAAAAATTCGCAGCGTGAGATAGGCAAGAAGTAAGGCATGTAGCAACATCAGAACGGCAAAGGGCACTCCTTTAATGGCAAGGAAGGGCAAAAATATTTTAAGTCAAGTGATACCGATTGCTGTATGAGTCGTACGATTTTTGAATCAAGCACGGGCAACGCCGGGCCATGCTGCTAGTACACACACACACACACACACACACACACACACACACACATATATATATATATATATATATATATATATATATATATATATATATATATATATATATATATATATCGCTTTCTCTCTCTCAGTAATGTTTGTGTTTACATTTCAAACATCCTGAGATGGACTTGGCACAAACAGGAAGTCGTTGACACAATAAAGAAACAACAACCTTATCTTACACCATATTTACTCGTTATCAACACGTTTGGAACACGTGCTCAATTATAATAATATATTATACTCCCACCGACACGTACATATAGGCACGTACACATATAAGCATATGCATATATCCCACCTCGCCCACACGCACGTAAGCCTACATGTACATTCAAACAAACAATAAAATATAAAGGCGCCTGCTGTTGAGGTAATATTTAACGATTCAGTCGATTCATTGTTGAGTCAAATTTCATTGAGAGCTCCACAAGTGGGACCTTGAAGCAGACTAAGATAATTGGCAGAGAGATAATCTAGTATATATATATATATATATATATATATATATATATATATATATATATATATATATATATATATATATATATATATATATATATATATATATATATATATATATATATATATATATATATATGACTCTTCGGTAAAGCGAATCGAGTTCTCCCAGTCACTGTGAGTTTATCTAAAAATAAATGCGCTTAAATTCACCTTCATCCTTGCCGTGTGCCAACGGCTGAGAGGTAGAATCCCAGACTGACGTCAATTCAGCCGGGTTTCGACTAGCCACACTATTCAGCTGTGATACAGCGAAACAGTCTGTCCGTGGATGACTATACACGCACACATATAACTTAAACGTTATTATAGTGGATACTCGTATTTGTGTAGACGTTTTATTTATTTATTAAATAATTCATTTATTTATATTCGCCTACCGGCCTGAATGTTTAAGAAATCTTGTTAGAGAAAAAATAGGCGTTCTCCAGCAGGATTCGAGCCTACGTCCCTCAGGGGTTAGGGAGCTACTTGTTAAGACCGGTACGGTTTAACCAACTTGGCCACGAAGAACTGTCGATCAAGCGATGCCAAATTTTGTGCTTTTCATAAATCGCTCGTAGTTTTACATATCTGCACAGTTTCGTACACAAATCGTGTTTGGCGTGGGATTCCGTAAGCCGTTGAAAAATTCCTCAAGCCTCCTAGGTACTTCCACATATGGGGACGTCCTGGTCGCCGGGTAATGACCTCAGCCCCATCCCCAAGGACAGTAGTGCAAGGGAGCATGCTCCCCCGGTTTTTGAGCTAAAATCTCCCCGGTTGAGTGACTCTAATGATCCCAAATGTTTGGAATTATGCTAGACTAGATTAAACTAAATAAATAGTCAGGTGTTTCGCAGCGAGGTAATGGTTAACGAGCTAGGGTAGCAGAACATTAATTCCGCGTAGTGGGTGAGAATAAGATTTATTCGAGGTGCAGCAAAATAATTATTTTGTTTTTTAAATAATGAGGAGACGTTGTGATTCAGAATTTGAAAACCCATCCGCTTGCAATTTAATCTCATATTAAATGTTCTTATAGATTATAATTATTCTTTCTTTAATTTATCTCCAATATCTTCAGGACGTGGGCGATCACGGCTCTCTACTACTTCCAGTCTTTTATTGCTCTAGGTAACATTTGACCCTTTACCATTCATCTTTCTCCTCACTCTGTCATCCATTCACTTCTTTCATCCACCATATCCTTTCAGAACCTAGATGATCACGGCTCTCCACCACTTCCAGTCTTTTGTTGCTCTAAGCAAAATTGGATTTTTTGCCATTCATTCTTTGTCCTCACTCTGTCATCCATTCATTTAATTTATCAACAATTTATCAACCATATCTTCAGAACCTGTATGGTCACGGCTCTCCACCACTTCCAGTCTTTTATTGCTCTAAGTAACATTTGACTCTTTACCATTCCTCTTTGTCCTCACTCTGTCATCCATTCACTTCTTTCATCCACCATATCCTTTCAGAACCCCGATGATCACGGCTCTCCACCACTTCCAGTCTTTTGTTGCTCTAAGTAACATTTGAATTTTAACTATTTATTCTCTGTCATCCATTCATTTAATTTATCAACAATTTATCAACCATATCTTCAGAATCTGTATGGTCACGGCTCTCCACCACTTCCAGTCTTTTATTGCTCTAAGTAACATTTGACTCTTTACCATTCCTCTTTGTCCTCACTCTGTCATCCATCCACTTCTTTCATCTACCATATCCTTTCAGAACCCCGATGATTACGGCTCTCCTCCACTTCCAGTCTTTTGTTGCTCTAAGTAACATTTGATTTTTTACCATTCCGATTTGTCCTCAGTGTCACCCACTCATTTAATTTATCAATAATTTATCTCCCATATCTTCAGAACGTGGATGATTACGGTCCTCCACCACTTTCAGTCTTTTGTTGCTCAAAGTAACTTTTGCCTCTTTAGCATTATTTTTTGTTCTCTCTTTTCCATTCGCTCAAAGTATATTTCTTCTCCAGAGGAAAAATACTATAAACGTTTGTGCTTTCTAAATCAAACTATTTTTACACGTATGGTCTTCCTTACTGAAAATCGCCAATGGTTTAAAATGCTGGAACCGTCATCTTCAACGAAAGGCGGCAAAATTAAAGAAACATCGTACCTAATCGTTGTTATATATGTTGTTTAGTCCAATTTGTAGCCACAAAGTAAAAGAGATTAATAACTAAGGGATGTTAGTCATACAGTAGTAGTTGTTTTCTTTTTACACCAACTTCACTCAACCTCTTTACGTGAGGGACAATGTGGGTGAACAAGTGAGAATGAAACAAAAGACAAAATTTTAATAAATTAAGTGTGCCATTCAGATAGATAAACAGGCCGAATGTGGCCAGAGAGGCACAGTTTACCCTTGTTTAGTCTAGCGTTATTAAGTTGCATGATTCGGCTGTAAGCAAGCTATTCGAGTATTTCCAATATAAAAAGTGTCATATAGGGAGAAAATGAGTAACTACCGACATCGATGTTCGAGCGTGACACTCTGGGTTTATGAATATATGCTTTCCGCCAGGTGTAAAAATAGCAGTGTCAGGCTACTGACTGTAGTGATTATTGAGTGACTATTAAGTGGAACTATCCAGTGGAATTAGTGTGATTTATTGTGCGTCGATGATTTGGGTTTTGATTTAGGATTTACTGACCTATTGTGGTGTCCTCCTTCTAATGAGTCTATTGTGGACTCTTCCACTTACTATAAAATTAGTAGGAAAGTAAGCCTCGGGGGAACAGTGATATAGACTGAATGCTGGTTAACCAACACACACTCCGAAGTTGTGTAATACTCTTCTGTTGTATTTATTGTTCAATACACGATTTATCTGCAACCTCTTGTTTTGTTATTTCTTAACCCTTTACTTGATCACAACATGGACATTAAGCCGAGCCGCGTTGCTAACAAGGTATTCAGTGAAATGATTAATAATCTTTGGCCGATTTTTACTCCTTTTTTCTTATTAAGTATTTATTTCCGGTTAAATACTGTTTTATTTAACGTTGAAGTCTTGAATTATACATAATTATTAATGGCCACAGTACGTGACACACAAAAAAAGAAACAATTCCGAAAATACCAAGTACACTAATTCTGTGTGAAAATTACGCTCGTTGGAGTAATAATTAACGTGTTTAGTGGTGTGTATGTTTTTTATTTGTTTTTTTTTTTTGTTTTTTTGTTGAAAGCAAAACGGCCATTTTCTCTACAGAAGACCATATGCAGGAAAACTTGATATTTTTCTTTTGAAGAAATATTTTTTCTACAATTTAAAACTTGAAGATTTCGTATAACATTATCAATGATGACACTGGGGTTAATATATACTGCTACCTGTGATTTGTTTTTAATTTATTCATTTGAAAATACAAACATTATCTATATATTTCTTCTCGAGAGAAAAATGTTATTATGAGCGTTTCTAGTTTCTAATCAAAATATTTTTACGCGTATGACGTTCCTTAAAGGAAATCGTTAATGGTTTAAAATGCTGAGAACGTTACATTAAACGAAAAGTTATAAACTTCAAGAAACATTATTTTTAATCATTGTTATATATGTCGAAATATACCCACAATGCAGCAAGCATAAGTAAGGGAGGTTACTCAGGCATTTAATAGTTTTTGTTTCTCCTTGACACCCACTTCTCTCAAACTCTTGGCGTGAGAGAGAATATGATTGAATAAGCAAGAATGAAACAAAACACGTTTAATAAACGTTATTTTCATAGTCAAATTAGGGGTACCATTCAGAAGGGCAAGAGGCCGCAGATTGTCTATAACTGATTTAAATGTCATATGCTTCGGGATGTAGGTTATTATGACTTTTAAGTGTTTCCTTTTCTTTGTTATCCATGAATTACCAAGACTTTTATTAAAATTAGAGGAGCTGTTTCCTCTTTTAGACTCCTCGTCTTTTTTTTTCTTAATTCAGTTTTCTCCTCGTAGGTCCCTCGTCCACGGATAAAGAGCCCAGTTTATACTGTTATTTAACCCATAGATTAGGGCTTGCGGTAGGAAGATGGTTTCATGTCTTTCCGAAAGGCGTTAGTATGAAAGCGAACTCAACAAACTAGACCGGATTCTGAACTCAGTTGGCCGATCCCTTTTTTCAAATCGATAACAATTACGCCACCCACAAGCCAGATTTTTCCCAAACCCAACTGTATAGTGAATATTGAAATTGCATATAGTGATGGCTAAATTAAGTTTTGACGCCCACTTTTCCTGCCTTCATAAATTCGAGATGACCAATGTGATAAAAATTTTTTAAAATAATTTCATATTAAATGAACTAGTTCGTCGTTGCTGCTAAGTACTGAGATGGATCCTCACTGGGTGTCCTATAATTAAGCCCTTGTACTGAACAAAGCTATTTTAGTCAATGACAAGCTTTGCTCTTTCAGATTCCACAACAGATATATTTTCTTTATTTGATATCGAACGCGTCTTGACTACTTTGTAGGATTTGATCTCTCATAGTGGACGTTGAATGATAAGTTAGCATTGGGATGATTCAATTACATTGGTGTACATCAGGGGCTCCCAGCCTTTTTTTTTGCGTCGTCACCTCTTTTCACATGGGAATATTTTCCACGAGCCCACCTGTATATTAAATATTTAAACAGAATTCAATTTTTACAGCCACTTTTTCTGCCTTCATAAATTCGAGATGACCAATGTGATAAAAAAATGTATAAACAATTTCATATTAAATAAAAATTAGCCTCAGGTCATTTCTTAACTTGGCTAGAAACAAAGTTGTCCTTCGTCGTCCCTTATCTCATATATATATATATATTGACCACTAATATTATCTATCTATCTATCTATCTATCTATCTATATATATATATATATATATATATATATATATATATATATATATATATATATGTGTGTGTGTGTGTGTGTGTGTGTGTGTGTATTTAGGCAGCAATCCTTCTTTCATGCACATTTCATTAAAAACGAACATGGACATAATATCTTGACCGTGATTTGAAACAAAAAAATGAAACATTTTATAAAACATACATGTAACAGACTATTTCTAATACTAACAGTTGAAATATAATCCTTGAAAATGGCTAAATGTATAGCCGAAAGCGCCCGGATAAAAAGAACATTCGGACAGTTTTTATATAATTTATCATCTGAAAAGAAAAACATTATCAGATGGCACGAGAAATTATATAAAAAATCTAAATAAAAGCAACTTGTCAGTCGTTTTTAATGAAATGTGCATATATATATATATATATATATATATATATATATATATATATATATATATATATATAAATCTTATTTGGTCTGATGACCTATTTGAATGGTAATGAACCTGCCCAAAACTATAGAAAATACTACAATTTTCCTTGTTTGCGGAGATATTTATATCTTATCTAGGAATGCGATCCAATTAGTCTCATTTAGCCTACCCCTGTTTTATGTTTCGTTTTATTTTTTTCATACAGGCTTTTTACATATCTGATTTGAATATTTTTTGGGTGTCATATGTCGAAATACATTTTTAGTACTCAAAATCCTATATTGCTCACAAAAATTTCCAATCGCCCACAATTTTCTGTTCATTTGCACATCGCCCACCCAAGTTGAAATCGTCCACCGTTAGGTGATATCGCCCCCCCAGCAGATGATATCGCCCACGTTAGGTTTTATCGCCCATCCAACAGTTGAAATCGACCACGTTAGGTGATATCGCCCACCCAACTGTGAAAAATCGCCCATTGTTAGGTGATATACCCCCACCCAACAGTTGAAATCGCCCACGTTAGGTGGTATCGCCCACCCAACTGTTGAAATCACCCACTGTTAGGTGATATCTCCCCCACCCAACAGTTGAAATCGCCCACGTTAGGTGATATCGCCCACCCAACTGTTGAAATCGCCCACTGTTAGGTGATATCTCCCACCCAACAGTTGAAATCGCCCACGTTAGGTAATATCGCCCACCCAACTGTTGAAATCGCCCACTGTTACGTGATATCCACCACCCAACAATTGAAATCGCCCACGTTAGGTGATATCGCCCACCCAACCGTTGAAATCGCCCACTGTTAGGTGATATCCCCCACCCAACAGTTGAAATCGCCCACGTTAGGTGATATCGCCCACCCAACTGTTGAAATCGCCCACCCAACTGTTGAAATCGCCCACCCAACTGTTGAAATCGGCCACTGTTAGGTGATATCCCCCTCCCAACAGTTGAAATCGCCCACGTTAGGTGATATCGCCCACCCAATTGTTGAAATCGCCCACTGTTAGGTGATATCCCCCACCCAACAGTTGAAATCGCCCACGTTAGGTCATATCGTCCACCCAACTGTTGAAATCGCCCACTATTAGGTGATATCTCCCACCCAACAGTTGAAATCGCCCACGTTAGGTGATATCGCCCACCCAACTGTTGAAATCGCCCACTGTTAGGTGATATCGCCCACCCAACTGTTGAAATCGCCCACTGTTAGGTGATATCTCCCACCCAACAGTTGAAATCGCCCACGTTAGGTGATATCGCCCACCCAACTGTTGAAATCGCCAACTGTTAGGTGATATCCCCCACCCAACAGTTGAAATCGGCCACGTTAGGTGATATCGCCAACCCAACTGTTGAAATCGCCCACTGTTAGGTGATATCCCCCACCCAACAGTTGAAATCGCCCACGTTAGGTCATATCGTCCACCCAACTGTTGAAATCGCCCACTGTTAGGTGATATCCACCACCCAACAGTTGAAATCACCCACGTTATGTGATATCGCCCACCCAACTGTTGAAATCGCCCACTGTTAGGTGATATCTCCCACCCAACATTTGAAATCGCCCACGTTAGTTGATATCGCCAACCCAACTGTTGAAATCGCCCACTGTTAGGTGATATCGCCTAGGTTGGGATATCCTGATGTTCATCATATTCATTTTAATAATTAAATTATGTTCTAACATTGATAAATTTTCAAAATTCCAAATTTAAACGAAATGAAATGGTGTGCCTAAATGCTTAACAAAATTTTTAAAAAAAATGAAATAATCGAAAAATACCCTTTTCAGCCGACAAATAAGCTCAGGTTAGAGTAAATAGTATATCTTGTTAAATAATCCAAGAAAGGTTACTCACTTCTATCTTTTTTAAAGACTGGTGAATCTGTAATTACAACGCGGAGAGCTTTTCCCGCCCATTTCATGTTAGGACGGTATGATGCTGTTCCAGAAAAAAATCGATATTGCTACAGGTTGAAATTTTCAGGCTATGCAGGTTCATAGCTTAAAAAAAGAAACCTGATGGAAAACTTTAGAAATCGTCTATAACATTGTATGGCGAACAGAGGCCGCCATTTAGATTGTGACATTTTTAAAATGAAACTAATAAAAATTGTAGCTATTTTTTTTATATTTCTATACAGGCTGTTTGCATATCTGCTTTGAATATTTTTTTCGGGAAACATATGTTGAAATACGTTTTTAGCACTCAAAATCCTATATTGTTCACAAAAATTTCCAATCGCCCATAATTTTATGTCCATTTGCTCATCGTCCACTCAACAGTTGAAATCGCCCACCGCTGAACCGTATTGTCCGGGTTGGGAAATCCAGGTCTATACTAATGTTGATTGGTTGATTCGTTTCCTATGACTTATCAACCGTTTGCCAGTTATTTAATTACAGAAAATATTTTTAGATTGTAAGAATTTAGAGTGGGGTAGATAATAATGGTTTAGTGATACAAGTCTTGCTAATTAACCCATAGCTGGGAGGCAAGAGGTGGATTAGTACCTAATCAGAATCTGATGAACAAGAAATCGTAATGTGTATATAAAGTGGGGGACCTATTCTATATTAAAATCAAGATATAAACTAATCCCTCACTTTATGTCCACGGTAGTTTCTATACAGTTATATTCCAGAGGCTGTAAATAAATTTAAAAGACATACCTGTGTAGCTAATCAGTATTTTATTGATAGAATGATTCGTTTTCTATGGCTTATCAACCCTTTACAGGTTATTTAAAGCCAGAAAATATTTTTTAAATTCTAAGCTTTTATTTTTTTGAGATAATAATGGTTTAGTGATACAAGTCTTACTAATTGACCCATAGCTGTGAGAAAAAAAGTGGATCCGTACTTATCCCAACGTTATTTGCGTGAAAGTGAATATAACGAACCCAACTGGAATTAGAACTCGGTTCTCCGATTAACAATTCAGAGCCATTATCCATAACACAACCCGAATGTCGAAATGTAATTTTCTTGGGAGCATAAGTAATTTCTGTTACAAAAATGTCTTGTTGGTATTTTTTTAAACGCACGGCTGGTAATTTTTTTCTGTTTTTTTCCCCCTTTTTTAAAGTGTTACATAGGAATAAAGTATCACTGCCGACACTGGAGTTCGAACATAGATCGCCAGTGAGCAAACACAGGCGATCCCATTTTGAATAAGTAGACCACGTGATCGTAAAGGAAATGTATATATAGGAATTAGCGTGGCGTCTATTTGATCACTATTTCTATTCTATCCTCTATTACTAAACGGATCACTCTTCCTACACTATCCTCTATCTCTATACTATCCCCTATACTATTTCTCTATACTGATCACTCTACGGATCACTATTCGGTGGTTACTATTCGAGCGAGTATTATCGAGCAGGTACTATTAGTGCGAGTGCTATTCGAAGGCGTCTGACACCAGTATTGTTCAACGGCGTTACTATAGTTGTATCTGCGATTACAAAGTCTCTACTACAACGAGCATTACGAAAGTGACAACAAGTATTCGTTGACCTTACAAAAGTAGCAACAACTGTTCGTTGACATCACAAAAAAAGTTTTGCTGGTGATTTTTTAATGTATATCTGGTATTTCGTTTTACAAAAACGTTTTGCTGGTAATATTTTTGATAAAAATGTATTGCAGTTAATTCTTTTGCTGTGAAAAAGTATTGCTGGTATTTTTACTATAAAAATGTATTTTTATACTTTCCTAGTATTTTGATCCCAGTTTGGAGGTTAACTATTTGCTCATAGTTGGGACCGTAACAGGTGCTACACCACGGGTCAGGATGGACCTGGGAACAACAGCAATAAAGAACTGGTTCTACGCTCCTCAAAACCTCCTGATCATAAGCCTTGCTGCCAGATGTAGTTTATCATCATACCCAGGACGCCTAACGTTTGAGCCTAATTGGTTCACACTTATGACCCACACATCGGTCATTGTGCCAGTGGAACCAAAGCGTTGTAAGGTAATTGTTAACATCGCAACCTCTTGACTTATTCTGCTGTGTAGTGATTTCGATATTTACAGATATTTGGTTTTAGGTTAGGTTAAGATAAACTTAGTATATGCCTACATATCCGGTTTAGTCAAAATCGAGGTGAAGGATTATTTTGATTCATGGCATTGGAAAAAAAAGTACACCTTCGACATTCTTACGAGTAACGTCAGACCTCTGGCAAAAAAAAAAAAAATCCTTCCAGCCATCCGTACATTAATCGGTAGACACGCATATGTAAGCATATACACATGAACTTTTTGCCATAGCTTTCACTTAGTTTGTGGGGAACGCTGCAAATGCCTGATGTAACATGACGAATCAGAATAACTGTTTTGTGTGATTTAAGTAGAACGTTGAGTTTGTGTATTTCCTAATTGCTTTGTTAAATTAGTTAGTGAAAGCAAGTCACGGTATAAACTAATAGAATACCACCCTACAATACTCAAACAGTACACAGTTGGGATTCCGATGCGCTTCATTACATCAAGCATCTTATTCTAATTCTACTTGCCCCTCCCTTAGTTCCTTAGTCAACACATATTACTTTACGCCCTGCCATTTCCCGATAAATAATAGACCATTCCGTTTTCATCCTTCAGAAAAGACTTATCAGAGATACTACTTGGTTTCAGTAAGAGAATGAAAGGAAGAAAGAACGAAGGGAAAATCGAAGATACGATAACACTCTCATACGTTTAACGTCTGTTTCAGTGAAATGGAAAAAGTTGTCAATTTCCAATCTTTTCATTTGTATTTTCATTTTTTGGTCTGATCTGGCTTTTGTGAAGGTCGAGCATAGCAGTGGGAGTCGAATATATAAGAGTCGACTGCCGGTTAACGAGGCGGAAAATATAGCCGGTGAGCCGAGTCCAGGTTCCGGCTAGGACTGTTTGTTCAGTTATGCCCTTGAGAAAGGCCTCAATCTAACCCTTCCCTTTACTAGCAATGGGAACATAGTAGGGAAGATTAGCATATTTAACCTTGGTGGGACATTCCGTCTGCAAGAACTCCTTTGAATTCTGGATGGGTACGAAAGGATCTGGAAGAGTGGCCATTCAGGATGACTTACATTTCACTCTTCAAATTTTTGTTCCCTCTGCTGTAGCCAGGTATTGAACTCACTATTATCTGGGTGATGGGTCAAAACTTGGAGAGTTGAGTTACGAAAGAGGAATTAACTAAAACTGAGATATCCACAAAAAAGGCCTGGCACCTGGAATTAGAACAATCTACAGTGGAGTAATGGATAGCGGCGCGGATTGGGGAATTGGAGAGCCGAGTTCGAATTTCAGTCGAATCCATTACATTCAGTTATGTGTTAATACCCTTGGGAAAGGTATGAATCCTCTTCTTCTCCACCCCAACCACCCGATATGGGCAAATAGCAGAACAGACCGGGTTCTGTAGCATTGGATGGCAACTGGTCTACCGCAGAAAGAAATGGCAACCTACTACAGGAAAACATCTGCCTCGTCAGTCATGTATCGAAAGATACATGATCGCCTAAGGGTGTATCACGCATGGCACATAACTGACTGACTGACCTCTGTGGACTAAATAAAGAGTTCGGTTCGTAATTCCAACTAATTTCACATGAAGATGGCCGGAGCGTACAACGGTCGAAACCTTGGCAATGAAGACAAGGGCTACAGTCGGAACAACGTAAATGGTGTAAATAAATATATTCTTGTTAAACTGTTTTCGTGGAGTGTTGCATTCTGAATGAAGTTCCTTTCCATTTGTATTGTGTTTCACAATACTTACACATTTACATTCGTCTACAGGTTTATTCTTTAATTGTATTCTTGCTCTTTTCATTGCAATCGTGTTTTGTTTTTTGGGGGGGGGATATTTCGTATCTATAGAGGGGATTTTTCTATTTTCCAGTTGGATGGAATTTTATGCCCTTTTCTCCAAATTTTCCCATAAATATTTTCAGGCTTTGTTATTTCTGGACGGGTGGAACAACGGATGATTCATCTTTTTTCCTTTCATATTTTATTTTGTATTCTGGTTTAAAAAAAAAAGAAAAAGAAAGGGAAAAAAATTCTTTTATTGGCAAACATGCCGAAGTTATTCGAAAACACTTATTTTTATTAAATTATTTGTTTTTGCTTTTTTCATAGAGTACTCCACCGCAATCACTTTTTTTAAAAACCCTAAGTAAATAATTCAAAAAATAAACAAAAATTCAAATACTGCTTCCACTGCATACAATCCGAGAAACAGTTCCAGAAAACCCGTTTCTTTGTGAGTAAAACGCTACTTTTTCTTTTTTTGTAAACTGTAAGCGCATGAAAAACGCCGAAGGAAGTCACGAGCAAATGACACACATAAAGGGATAATACGTCAGTAAGTAAAATATTTACCTACTGCCATAAACAAGTTATCTAGGTAACTATTTTTTACGTCGCATTACAATAAACAAGCAAGAATATTTTTGACAGACTATGAATATTTGTATTTCCTTTTCTTCAGTATACACACACATACACACACACACACACACACACACGCATATATATATATATATATATATATATATATATATATATATATATATATTATAAAGAAGTAATCATACAAAGAATTAATCAGTAAAGTTAATGTAATTAATAGCGAAATCACTTCACTAACAGATTTAATAAAGCATTAACATGCTAACCACTCGTTGAATGACGCGATCATTATGTTTAAAATTGTAATAGATGTTCCGTGGCTGCCAGAACTTTCGAAAATCATCACATTTTCATCACCAAGTGTTAATATTTTTTTTTCATTTCAGGTAATTTCCAAGACGAAAATAAACGTATTGCAGGCCGAAGGATGTTTTTTTAGAGTTTGTTATTTATTAAGGGTTACATAATTTTGGAGCGGACAGTGTCGCAACGCTAGAGTTGTATTTTAAATATTTCAAGTGAGAATATTTTTGGAATATAGTAATGTGGCAAATCCACGAATATTTTTTTTTGTTTTTTTTTTCAGTTAACCTGACATGGACAAATGGTCTAAGATCATCATTAGCCAGCAAGGTAGATTAGGCAAAAAGTGTTAATATTTTAATATCTTAAGGAAGATTTATGCAGTTATGTGTTAATTTAGTTATTATTATTATTATTATTATTATTATTATTATTATTATTATTATTATTATTATCGAATATATGGCAAAATCCTTCAGGAAGAGAAAGTCCCTCTGGTCTGAAGTGACTTAGTAAATTAGTTTGAAAAAAGGCATTCAATCTTCAATTTTTAGCCGCTTCTCCGAAATCCAGAGGGTAACCCCAAACTTGTGGTCTATAGTGTGCATATACAAGTACAACTGAAAAAGACTTCAACAGTTTACAAATAGTTATAAAGAAGCAAATTTATCTTTTTGAGACACTATGCTTGTGCTTTAGTATATTTAATATATACTATTAAACGAAAAAGAATTGGTATAAGAGTAGACATAGAAACGACCCAGGGACAAACTGAAAGTGGGCGTGTGTCACATAACTAGAAGAAGGGGTAACAGATGGAACAAATGATTGATTGAAAAGGAACCTAATGGATGGCAGACATAGTCGTCTATAAGTTATTTTAAACCTATGAACCAAAATACAGTAAATATATACAATTCTCGTTTGATGATTTCTAATATAAAAGAGGTGATTATTATTATTATTATTATTATTATTATTATTATTATTATTATTATTATTATTTCCTTGTATTTCTATTGTATACTCATTTCCTTCCGGGTCCCAACAAGAGACCTCAGGTCAGAAATGGCTTCAGGAGATTTCCCACTGATCATTTTTGTAAAAGAAAAATTCTTCTTCTTCTTCTTCTTCTTCTTCTTATTATTATTATTATTATTATTATTATTATTATTATTATTATTATTATTTCCTTGTATTTCTATTGTATACACATTTCCTTCGGGGTCCCAACCAGAGACCTGGGATCAGAAATGGCTTCATGACATTTACTACTGATCAATTTTGCAAAAGAAAAAAGATTATTATTATTATTATTATTTCCTTTGATTTCTGGTGTATACTGATTTCTTTCCGCGTCCCGCCCAGAGACCTAAGGTCAGAAATGGCATCATAACATTTTCCACTGTGTAATAAAAAAAATCGCACATATTTTACATAAATAAAGCCCTTCGTAAGCTTGTACTCGCCATTTTTTGTTTGTTTGCGGTCGCTAATAACAATCTGAGCGATTAGCTTTTATTTTTCTGTCTGTGTGTATTGTGTAGTCCCATAAAATTGTTACAGGTCCTGTCCCCGTAACCGGGTTTGGGTGGTGTTCATAGGTTATTATTATCATTATTATTATTATTCCAAATACTAAACCTTATTGATTGATTGATTCGTTCTTTTACGTCTTGTCAACCCGTTGCAGGTTATTTAAAGCCAGAAAATATAATAATGATTTAGTGATACGGGTCTTACTAATTTACCCATAGCTAGGGGAGGTGGATTCTTACCTTTCCAAAGTGTATTTGAGCGCAAATGACTATAACGAACACAACTGGAATAGAAACTCGGTTTAACAATTTCCTATTAACAATTCACAGCCATTATCAATTACACCATCCACACATCCATGATTACAGCACCTAATATTCCCATGCGGTCACCCATCTAGGTACTTACTTAACACGACGTTGCTTAACCGGTGATCGTATGGGTACCGGTGTTTCAATGTGATATGGCCGTAAGCCGGGAAATATCTTAGTTACGGTTTAGTTGGCTTATGAATCATAACATTGTCGCAGTCTTTATGACCATATATATATATATATATATATATATATATATATATATATATACTATTTACACTTTTTACAATGTTCGGACTGTTATCTTTATCTTTATTGCCATATTCACGACGTCTCAGTCGTAGTACGCTCCGGCCTTCTTCGAGTGATTGCAATTTCGAATCGAACCCTTTAATTCGTTCTATATTCACAGATGAAGAAGAGACATGAGAAATGTGGTTCTACAGGAGGATGCTGAGAATACAATGGAGTGAACATGTGTGCAACGGTGAAATTTTAGAGAAAAAAGAAAATATCACATACATATCAGAAACAGATAGTTGAAATTTCTAGTGCACATAATGACGAAATAGGGGTTGGAGAATTTTATACTTACAGGAATAGTTTGAAGACAATAGGGACAGAGGGAAAAAGCTATAAAGGACAAGAAATTGTGGAGAGCCATGACCGCCAAAGTCCTGAATAGATACGGCACATAGAAGAAGATCCCATAAATTGTACAACGCGAGTATGACGGCCTTGCTCTTAATAAATCGTGCAGGTGAAATTGCCTCAAAGACAGGCGAAATTTGAAAGATTTGTTAATTTGGGCAAAGACTGGTCCTGTCAAAAAACACGGCATCGTAGAGATCGACAAAGACTACTGGGTAAGGTGCTTCAGACTAGAAAAGTCTTTTTTTAAGATACTTCCCAACGATGCCGCGCGATGGTTGGTTGGTGGGTTGGTTGGTTGGTTTTGTTTAGTGGCATATCAACACCTCTATGGGCCATTTAATGCCAAAATCTCAATATTTTGTACGTATTTCACGCCTTTAACTACAGATATTTTGTACATAATTTTATACTTTCAGAGCAAATGTATTTTTTTTACATATAGAATTTGTGGATGATAAAATGTATTGTTGGTAATTTTAAAAAAATGTATAACTTGGTAATTTCACTGTAAAGATTTATTGTTGGTAATAATCTTCGTTTTATTGTAAAAATGTACGGTTGGTAATTTCAATAAGAAATCTATGGGGAAATCAGGACAAACGTGCCCGCGATAAGGACAGTTTTTCCCATGACACCGATTTTAACTACGTTCATATTTCGGCAATGTTATTTGTGTTAAAAAGCTATGTTTAGAATTGAAATATAACCTAAACATATGAAAGTGAATGTTTCCTTTTCTTTGTTCCTGAGAATTGATAACAAAAATAATAATGTAATATCCTTACGCAGCCAAAACCCCCAACCACACACATTTTACACTTAGTGATCTATCTCTCTTTCCATCTCTCTGTAATATAGCATATTCACTCATCCTCTCTCTTTCAATCTGTCATAGTAGTTGATGACTACAAGAACAATTACAAGAACAATTAGGTCAGACAGACTAATGACCTGGCAACAAGTTCAAGCGAGATCTAAAACTAGATTCTCACACACACGCAGAAACACGTGATCAAGTACGAACAATTGAGCGGGAAATAACGAAAGGAAACACGTGATCAAGTACGAATAATTGAGCGGGAAATAACGAAAGGAATTAGTTGGAGGACGAGTCTTAAGCGAGTAACATCACTTTTACTGGTTACCGTCAAACAAAGGAGATCGCACAATGAAGACTAGTTCCAATTCAACTTAACTCAACACACTATGCTGCATATATCAAATGCACTGGTGAATTACTAAGCGTGATAATCACTTAAGACAGGCATGTGTGACCCATTAAATTGGACGCAGGCTAAGACTTATACAACGCCGAATCCTCCTACCCGAACAATGAATTCTACATTGCCGAATATGTGAAGAAGAGAGTAAACGACCAAATCTTGGGGGTCAATAACAGTGAAGAACGAATAATATATCAAAGGATATCGCCTCATGGCCCGAAAAAAACTGAACTGAAAATAAAAAGAGCAAAAGAGAAATATAAAGCAAAAGAACGAGAGAAGAAAGGGAAAAGGGAAAACCTTATTTTATTTCAGGCGAATGACTAAAGTTAAGTGGGCTTTGACTTTTCATATCAGACGCATAATCCACACATCTTTCCACACAGAAATGTATAGCAAACATGTTTCCTTCTCACTAACTTGCATTAATGATAATATGTCTAATTGCGGGCAAATTTATCTATATCTGCCAATGTATTGTCGGTATTGTATTGTTTTTTGTTTTTTTTTAAATATATATAGGAATGTATTGATGGTATTTTTCTATAAAAATGTATTTTTTTTTAATACTTTCCTAGTGTTTTTATTTTTAACAGCGCGATTGGATCGTTTAATCACGTCAATAATATGACGAAGTCACCGTGACAAATCACCAATCGTGAGATTCGAACGTTTTAACAATGTAGCGACACGCCCACAAGAACGTAATATATATTAATGAATGCATACTCTGTCTATTCAATATCAGCCGATATTAATTGTATACCCTTTAACAATGTCAATTCTGAAGACAAGTGTCAGTTGTCATTAAAGACGGCGTTGTGAAAAAATACCGGCAAGTAGGTCACTGATTTTGGAATTTAGTTACCGCGTTCACTATTGTTTAGATCTCAATCCGGTATATTGATTTCTATTTGTTTTTTTGTTTTTTAATTTGACAACGCAATATAAACAAAATAGTCGTTCTGGAGTAACGTATAATTGGACACACGTTTACGCATTGGTAAATTGATACTTTTATACAGAAACACCTCTTTCAGTAAAAGATTCATACACTTGTGGACAGATCATGCCAAATCGTAACAGCTGGTTGAGTCTGGCTATATGAAACATGATAACCAGAGCTAATACATTAATGTGGCTTTTATATATTTGTGTGCTGAAGTCAGAAGTCATAATCCCAGCTGAGCACATAAGCGTACACGTTTAAAAACTCCCACACATATACTCACAAGGGTAACATTCAAGGTCTTACACTACTACTTATCTTTCCAAAACAATGAATGAATCCATTCTTTTTAAGACCCCCAAAGCAGATTGCGGGCTTTTATGTCACTTTATTACTGTTATGGTAATGTACCTACGCAAGCATAGACTCTCCTAGCTATAAATAGGAGCAGGTACTGCCTTTTGGGAAAGGGAAGTCTCCAGCAGTCAGCTCTGACAGTCGAACCGAACATTCTTGCTGTAACACTATCGTTTGTATATGTTTGTATCAATGTTTCTGTTAATATATTTGTTTAAATTCCTCTTTTTGTGTCTTTATTTCTGGCTCTAGCAAGGCCACAACAATTACCAAAGGGGGATTTTTTAATCATTCATTCATTTTCTACGGCTTATCGACCCTTTGTAGGCTATTTAAAGCCAGAATATATTTTTAGAGTGTAAGAATTTCTTAGTAGATAATAATGGTTTTAGTGATACAAGTAATTAACCTATGGAGTGGGGAGTTGGATTCATATATTTCCCAAGCGTATTTGCGAGTAAGTTAACATAACGAACCCAATGGGAATTAGAACTCGGCTTTCCGATTAAAAAATTCCGAGCCATTATCCGTAAGGTTATCTATACATCCAAGCGTCAACACGTGGTATTCCCAATCAGTCATCCATCTAGGCACTGACAAGGTTAGGGAGGTAAATTTCGTTAGCATGATATCAGTCATAGTAAAATAAGATTTATCAAATCCAGTGAATGTTATAACTCTTTCTCGTAGTGATGATTTTCTTCCGAACCTTTTGTTTTTGCAACTAATATATTTCATTATTTTCTCTTCTAATAGCATGTACTATATGATAAACCGTTCCAGTCCGATAACATCAGGAAGTCTCCTTCCTGACAAATTGAACATGGTGAGATTCGAACCCAGGTCTCATGGTCAGAATGAGAACGTTCTAACCACTAGGCCCATACTTTATGATAATAGTATTGACTAAAATGACTGCTAAAGTACAGGAATCGTTCGATATTAATTGACCGTACAGTTAGTGTTACTACGGTTCAAATGTACGAAGATGGGCTGAATAGATTTCAACTGTTCTTATTAATAAATACATTGTTTCTTTCTGGGCCCGAGGTTAGGCTGAAAATTTTATAGGCTGACTATGATAAAATTTGTTTGGCCCTGAAAAATATTGCGTCATCCGTGACTGCATCACACCCGGACACTATTGTCGCGACTGTCGATTAGTTGTTCTACGGTCATTGTCTGCGATGGTCGTTATTCCAGGGAAGCATACGAAAACAACGCTGTACGAACACACAGGCAAGCCTTACCAGTGAGTACTAGACTGGCCCTGATTTAAATCCAATCGAGAATCTGTGGTCACGCCTTCATAGTCAGTCTATGAACTTTTCAGCCCACCCTTGTACCTGTAAACAAACAATGCAGTTATTAATAAGAAAAGTTAAAAATTAATTCATGCAAGATTTCACTGCTCTAGCATCGCTCCTTCATAGTCTATGAACTTTTCAGCCCAATGTCGTACCTGGAATGGACATACGAAGTACTAACATGTGCACTGGATCATGTTTCAATGGAAAATTACGAAAGTAAATAATAATGGAATTATTCGCTTTGTTTCAATTAAATTGCAACAGGGTGCAGGTTCGCTGCTCAAATGAGCACCTGACGATTCCCGCCACATAAATGAGTTGAAAACCGGAAAGGTATTCATCCATGCCTGTCGTGCCGTGGGAAAACACACCGGGCGGAACACATCCGTCTCCTCGTCAAAGGGTAGCCGATAACCTCCAACTTGAAGGCTCACATTGGTCAGGGATACGGGACCATTGATTCCATCAAAGGAACCCTCCACCCTTGCCAGTTCATAGGATCCCAGTTTACGTCCTTCTGCTGCTAGATGGCCATTATTCCTGCAAGAAAATTCATTGGCTGTTTTGACAAGGTCTTATTTTTAATAATGCATTTGAGGGTGGGGGGTCTTTTAGTCGGTGATTATTCTGGTACCAGCAGAACTCGTAAAATGACCTGATATAACTATGATATATAGACAAGAATGGAAAGCAATATCCTCTTGGACTTTGAGATTCAAATGAATATCTAGAAGAGACAAAAAATTAGATAATGTCCATAAAGAAAAAATGTGTAAGATGATTTGTGGTGTTTAAAAAGACTCCAGAGAATCTGAAAATAGCAAAACCCCGTCAGGTAGCTGATGAAAGTGACAGTAGTGCCACTCGTTGCTGAAGCAATGCGAGCAGTCTCTCAAAAGTTGGATAAGCTTGAAATCGGAGGAATAATCGAAATCTTGCAGATTAATAAAATCATCTTATATATACTTATATATACTTATATATATTTATATATACTTGTATATATCTTATATATACTTATATATACTTATATATATCTTATATATACTTATATATACTTATATATCTTATAAATACTTATATATCTTATATACTTAATAGTGTGTGTTGCATTATTGAGGAAAATTGTTATCTCTTCACCTCTAATGAAGGTCAACATTTATTAGTGTTGACAAAATAAAATAAAATCAAATAAACTAATAATTAAAGGTACGATGTCACAAAAAAATGAGTACAAATAAAAATGAGTCTTTTAGTCTCTGGGGGAGTTGCTGATTCTTGATCTCCACCGACAATTCTTGTTCAAAAATGTCAAGAATAATATATGATTTCTTCTTCTTCTTCTTCTTCTTCTTCTTCTTCTTCTTCTTCTTCTTCTTCTTTCTTTCTTTCTTTCTTTCTTTCTTTTTGCCTTTTTAAAATTTTTACTTTTCTCTCTTCTTCCCTCTTTTCTTTCGTGCTTTTTTTCTTTCGTTTTCGCGTTCTTTTTCTTCTTTTCCTCCTCTAATTTCTTCCTTCATTTCGACCATCCTCCCTACTTCTCTTTCTTTTTTTGCTTGTATCTTTCTTCCTTTCCTTTTATGCATTTTACTTCTTTTTTTTCATTACACATCTTGTTTCTTTCTTTTTCACTTTCTTTTTTCTTAGTCTTGTTTTCTTTTCCGCTTTCTTCTTTTAATTTTTACTCGTCTTTCTTCTCTCTTTTCTTTCTTTCTTTCTTTGTTTCTTTTTTCGCCTTCTTTTTTATACTTTCTACCACCGCCTCCGTTCCTTCTTCTCCTTTTTCTTCTACATTTCACAACACATTTTTTTACATACTTCTTTCCTTGCTTTTTTTCTATCTTTTCTTTCCTTTTCCTTTTTTGTTTAATTTTACTCATTCTTTTTTTCTTCACTCTTCTTTTTTTCTCTTCTTTTCGCTCTCATTTCCTTAGTCTTGTTTTCTTTTCCGCTTTCTTCTTATAATTTTTACTCTTCTCTCTTTTCCTTCTTTCTTTCTTTCTTTCTTTGTTTGCTTTTCGCTTTCTTCCTTATTTTCTTCCTTCATTCCGACTTTCCTTCATTTTTTTGTTTCTTACTTTCTCTTTATACATTTTATAATTAGGTCATAGCTCGAGGGACAACAGGTATATTTATACCTTCCCAAGAGTATTTTCGAGTAAGTGGGTATAACGAATCTAACTGGAGTTGGAACTCGGCTCTCTGATTAACAATTCCAAGCCATTATCCATTACACCACCCGCACATCCAAGCTTACAGCACTTGGTATTCCCATCTTGTTTGTTTCTTTTTTCGCTTTCTTTTTCTTCTTCTTGTGCTACTACTACTATATATACGTTCCTTCTTTCTTCCTTCCTTTCTTTCTTCTTTTGTTCTTCTTCTTTCTTTCTTTTTTCGTATTCTTATTTTTTCTCAATTTTACTGTTTTTTTCCTCATCACTTTTCTGTTTTCGCTCTCTTCTTTTTCTTTTTTTTACTTTTTTCTTATTACTGTCTTCTGACTTTATTTCATTCATCTTCTATTTTTATAATTTTCCTTTTTCACCTTCTTTCTTTCTTTCTTTCTTTTTTCGTCTTCCTCTTTTTTATACATTCTACTCTTAATCCACCGCCTTCGTTCCTTCTTCTTCTTTTTCTTCTACATTTCACAACCCTTTTTTTTTCTACATACTTTTTTCCTTGCTTTTTTTCTTTCTTTTCTTTCTTTTTTCTTTTTTGTTTAATTTTACGTTTTTTTCTTTTTTTTAAATTTTTTTCTTTTTCCCTTCACCTCTCTTCCTTTATTTTCCTCTTCTTTTCGCTCTCATTTTCTTCTAAACCCTTTTCGAGCTTTGCCAACGTTTTTTTCTTCTCTCTTTTTCCTTTTCTTGTTGCTTTCTGCTGCTACTTCAATGTTTTTTCTTCATTTTGCACAAAGACATATTCTGCAAGAAGGCTAATTTCAAATACTGGAATGCACTCATGTTTGAATGTAAGTTATAGATATCATTTCCTCAAAGATGAACATGAGACTTTAGGCAACAGAAATGCTGTTCTACAGGAGGATTCTGAGAAGACAATGGGCGGAGCATGTGTGTGACTACGAAGTGTTAAGGAAAATGGATACTAAAAAGAAGAGATACTTTGCAATTTAAAGAAACAGTTGAAATGTCAGGGAGACATAAAGAGAAAAAAAGGCTTAGAGAATTTGACACTCACGCGATATATTGAAAGCAAGCCCGGGTAGAGAGATACCTATGGACGGAGTATGTTACTGACTACGAAATGTTAAGGAAAATGGATACTAAAAAGAACAGGTACTTTGCATTTTAAAGAAACCGTTGAAATTTCAGGGAGACATAAAGAGAAAAAAGGGCTTAGAGAATTTGACACTCATGGCAGATCAACACCTGCTGGTAATAATGTATTGCTGGTAATAATTTTTTTTCTTCAAAAACTTATTGCTGGCAATAATTTTTTACAAAGTATTTCAGGTATTAAAACCTGATTTTACACTTTCATAGTGTTTTGACCCTAGTTTTTGGGTTAACTGTTTACTCATAGGTGGACCCTAACAGGTGCTACCACTCCGGGTCAGGGTAGGGAACACCAGCTATTAAGAGGTGGTTCCACGCTCCTCAAAACCTCGTGATCAGATGCCTTGCTGTTGGATTTAGTTATCGTCATATCTTTGTTTCTGTTGTAGTATACTTACGGACGATAATGGGTATGTCCCCATTCATATAAATACAGTAGTAAATACTGTATGTTGGTCTGCAGTTGGAGTTTCATTGTGGAATTTACTTGACTCACTTCTAGCAGTTGACTACTACTTCTACGCGCCGCTGGCGAATCTTATATGTGTTGTTCTTGTCCTAAGTATTATCGTTTATTACCAACCTTCGTTTGATTATTCTATTCAGTAACCTTCCCTAGGTTACAACATTTCTTTGCCTCTTCCGACTGTCAGCAATGGATCATTTGTTACAAATTCACCTTGTTGATCAGGCTACGAAAGCTCAGGCAACAACACTTATATAGATTTAACCGTATCGGCATATTCTGATCTGACAAAATGTATTAAGTCGACTTTTACTGAGAACTCTATTCTGATAGGTTTGTGTTCGATTAGGCTAACCTTAAAGTCAGTCTAGATTTCTGAGATAGCAGTGGTGAACCAAGACGTGGGGAGTTGAGTTAAAGGGAAATAACTGAGGCATCCGGAAGAGGCATGGCACGTGGAACTAGAACGGTCTACCCCGGTGAACGAAATAGAGGTTTCGATTTCAAATTTCAATCACCTGAAGAAGGCCGGAGCGTACAACGGCCGAAACGTTGTGAATATAGCGATGAAATTATTGATAACAGTCCAAGTAATCGTAAAGTATATTTTAAGAGTCTCGATGACCATCATGGCGTACGGTCACATCACGTTCAAATACCGAAGTTAAGTAACGTCGAGGCTGTTCAGTATCTAGATGGGTGACCACTTACCACTTGGGAATACTAGGTGCTTTAAGATTATATGTTCGTGGTGTTGTAATGGATAATGGCTCGGAATTGTTAATCGGAGAGGCGAGTTCTAACTCCAGTTGGGTTCGTTATATTCACTTACACACAAATACTCTTGGGACAGGGATAAATCCACCCCTTCTTCCCCCAGGCTTAACTAATATGACTTGTATCACTAAAATCATTGTTATCTACCAAAAGTTACTTACAAACTAAAAATATTTTCTGGCTTTAAAAATAATAGTAGACAGATTCACCTATCGCCCGGTTCACACCCACACCCCCGGAAGGAAGAGAGGTTTCTTTGTTTCCTGTGTAGGATTAGATTTTTTAAGTCTATTCCTTCTATTTCAATTCCGGCAGTCCCCCTTGCGTCTTAGTGGCATTATCGCTTTTCTTCGGTTGAATTGATAATTTTTTTTACAAAGGGTTGATAAGTCGTAAAAAACGAATCAATCAATCGATGACAATTACAACAGGAGCGAATTCGAACCGCACTTTCTCAACTTCAGCAAAACTTCGTAAATAATATTATTTACATTTGCAGTATAGCAATGGTTAAGTCTCAAAGATAATTACTAAACGTATTCTCTGGTTGCCTTACAAACTAAGCCTAGCATTTTTTAATAATAATAATAATAATAATAACAATAATAATGAAAAGTCATAAAACCTCCCAAATAGAAATCATATCGGCAGTTATGTGAAATGCTAAAAAAATATGCTGGTATAAAAATGGAATTGAACAGATAGCAACGATAAAGGGGATAAAAGAAAAAGTTATTAAAAGATGAAAGACTTCTTTGAAAGGCTTTGAGGGGCAATGATGGCATTCCACTCCCGAAATTTTAAGGCGATGTTAAAGTGTGAGAATCGATATTCGTAGTGTGGAATTGATCAGACATCGATATGCGAAATGAATTTAATCAGTAGACAAACGAAAAGAAAGAAAAAACGGGTTGCATCTCTAGGGTGTTGATTATTTAGGGAATTAGGAGAAGGACATAAAAGAAGAGAAATGAATGGATGGCAAAGGGCCAGGGAGAAGAGGGAAATATGTGAGGGGGAATAAGAGAAGGTTCAAGGTAGTGACGAGGTGGAGAGAGAATGAAAATTGAAATATAAAATAAAAGAAGGAAATTATAAATGAGGCAAAACCAATAAACAATTTCCTGAATGAAAATGAAAGCTATGTATGAAAAAAGGTTATGAGCTGAAAGAAAAATGAAGGAAAGAGAATTCGACAGAGAGAAAGAAATACAAAAAGAAAATAAAAGAAAGAAGGAAATTAAATGTAAAAAAACGAATGAAAAAAAAAACGAAAGTGGGTAGAAAAAAGAATGAAGAAATAAATAATTGAAAAGAGGAAAAGACAATGAATAAATGAAACGCTAAGACGAATGAATTAAAAAAGGAAAGAAAAATAAAGGAAAAAGAACGAAGTAAAAACATAGATGAAAGAAAAAAGAATGAACAGGAAAATTAATAAATAAACAAAACAGAAAGAAGGAAGGAAAATAAAAAATAAATGAACAAAGATGAAAACTAGAAGGAAAGAATGAATGAAAAATTACAGGAAAGAAAGAACGAAAAAAGAAAACTGAAAAAAAATATATAAGAAAGGGTACAAAAATGGAAAGTAAAAGAAACAAAAAATACAAAATAGAAAGAAACAAACAAACAAACAAAATAGAAAAGAAGAAAGAAAGAAGGAAACAAAATATAAAGAAACAAACAAACAAAATAGGAAGAAAGAGAAAAGGAAACAAAATAGAAAGAAAGAAAGAAAGAAAGAAAGAAGGAATGAAACAAAATAGAAAGAAAGACAGAAGGAAGGAAACAAAATAGAAAGAAAGAAAGAAGGAAGGAAACAAAATAGAAAGAAACAAAATAGAAATAAAGAAACAAACAAACAAAATAGAAAGAAAGAAAGAAGAAAACAAAATAGAAAGAAAGAAAGAAGAAAACAAAATAGAAAGAAAGAAAGAAGAAAACAAAATAGAAAGAAAGAAAGAAGAAAACAAAATAGAAAGAAACAAAATAGAAATAAAGAAACAAACAAACAAAATAGAAAGAAAGAAAGAAGAAAACAAAATAGAAAGAAAGACAGAAGAAAACAAAATAGAAAGAAAGAAAGAAGAAAACAAAATAGAAAGAATGAAACAAAATAGAAAGAAAGAAAGAAAGAAAGGAAGAAGGAAACAAAACAGAAAGAAAGAAAAATAGAAATAAATAAAGAAATAAAGGAAATATAAAAGAAACAAACGAACAAAAAAGAAAAGTAAAGAAAGAAAGAAAAAAGAAAGAAAGAAAAAAGAAAGAAAGAAAGAATGAAGGAAAAAAGAAGAAAGAAAAATGTGACGAGTACTCGACTATAAAAATGGATGATGCTTTGGAGAAAAATTCGCGAAAATCAGAATTCATTTTATGGAGGAAGTGACGCAAAGTTGCCAAAGTAAAAATGGCCTATCAAACAAGATAAAATTGTCTAAACAGCAGTGGAGAGATAGGAAGGGTTGAAGAAGAGAAGTAAGGCTGAAATTGGGGTATTGACATCAAAAGAAAAGGAAGATGAAGATGAAATTAAGGGACAAAGTTAAGAAATGTGGGTGTGTAGGGGGGGGGTCTGAAGTGATGGGACAATAATAGAAACATAAAAGTGGTGCTATAAACAGGAATGGCGAAATAAAAGTGAAACGATTTTTACATTAAAGTTTTGACAGAAAGAATCAAAGAGGGAAGGAAAAAAAGAGTGAAAACGAGGAAAAAGAAATAAAGAAAAATAATTATGAAACAGACGATAAAATGAAGGAAGAAATGAAAGTAATTAATGGAATATGAAAGACAATCAAGGGAATAAAGAAAAAGGAGAAAACAGAGAAAAAATAATGAATGAAAAAAATCAATGCGAAAGATGTTACAAACTGAAAGAAACAAGGAATTTCTTTCATTCTTTCAATTTGTAACTTTGTAATGAAAGAAAAAAGAAAGAAAGAAAGTGCTTGCGAGAGATGTAGAAATAATGAAAGGACGACAGAATGGAATAAAAAAGATATGAAGGAAATAGAATGAAGCAGATAAAGAAATATACCTTTGAAGAGAACGATAAAAGAAAGAAAATTAATTAGAACGAAAGCTACAAACAGAAAAATATCAAAATACATGAAGAGGAATCAAATAGAAAGAAAGAAAGAAAGAGGGAAAAATGAAGGTAGAAAGTAAAAGTGACAGAAAAGAAAAAAAATGGGAGAAGAAAACACAAGAAAGACTAAAGAACGGGAAAAATAGAAGAAAAAAGTTATAAAGAGAAAAAAATATAAAATAAAAGGAGAATGAATCAATAAGAAAAAAAGAAAGAAAGATAGAAAGAATGGAAGTAAAGCGTACAGAAAAATAAAGGAACAGAAGAAAAAAGAAAAGAAAGAAAAAAAAGCGAAAGAAAGAAAGGATTACATAGGAAAAGTAAGCAAAAACAAAGTCATAAAAAAAGGAAAAAAAAATATTTTTCCTTCTTTCTATGAAGAAAAAGAAAAGAAGAAAAAAGAAAGGTATTAAATAGGATAAAGAAACAAAAACAAATTTGCAAAAAGAACGAATATAAAGAAAAACAGAAAGAAAGAAGGGATTAACTACCGGAAAAAACAAAGACAATGTTATAAAAAAGAAGAAAGAAAACAAAACGAAAGAAAGAAAGAAAGAAAGAAAGAAAGAAAGAATTATTAAAGAAAGTAGGAAAGAAAGTAGGAAAGATAGAAAGAAAGAAAGAAACAAACAAACAAACAAACAAACAAACAAAGACGAAAGGAAAAGAAAGAAAGAAAGAAAGAAAGTAGGAAAGAAACAAAGAAACAAAGACGAAAGGAAAAGAAAGAAAGAAAGAAAGAAAGAAAAAGAAAGAAAGAGAGTATTAGATAGGACAAAGAAACAAAAACAAAATTATAAAAAGAATGAAAGAAAAGCGAAAAAGAAAGAAAGAAAGAAAGAAAAAATAAAAAAGAAAGGGATTAGATAAGATAAAGAAATAAAAACAAAGAAAAAAGAGAAGAAAACGAAATTTTGGAACTAATAGATGAAACAATTGATAACCGTGACCTTAAAGAACGGACACAAGAGAGGGGGAAGGGGAGAGTGTAATTGAGAGAGAGACAGACAGACAGAGAGAGAGAGAGAGAGCGAGAGAGAAAGATAGCGAAATAGAGTGTCAAAATAAAAAAAAAGAATGTGAAAGTATATAAAGAAAGGCAAAGGGCCATTGAGGTTAAAGTGAGAAAGAGAGAAAGGGATGTGTAAAGGGAAGCGAGAGATATACAAAGGAAAGACAAAAAGAAAAAGAAAGCGAAGATTAAAGTAAGCGAGGAAGAAAAATATTTTGATTGGCTAGGCAATAATTAAATATAATGAACTTAATTCTGATTGGTTATCATGAGTCGCTGATAAATGACGCCATTTTAGATTACTCATCAGTCCTGGTTTCTTAACCTGACCATATTCATTGGACATCGCTTTAACCCGTTACCTGCCATGAGCCCCATTTGGGGATCTGTTAAAATTAAACTCACTACATGTTATTCCTTGTATTTACATTGAATTGCTTACATACATTGCATCTGCAGAGGTATATTTTACAACACTTAGCCTTTAAAGTTTTTAATATTAGCCGTAAGAAGACACTTTCTGTCGTAATTTTACATTTCACGAGTAGAAAAATAATGACTATTTTGAAAAGTATTTTTTTCATTATTTCTAATCAATATTATTTTTTGATGTTTTATACACATATATATTTGATGTTCTAGTTTCTATAAAAAAAGACAATGGTAACTACTGAAATTAAACATAAGGAATAAATAAACCCCTAAATCTGGGCAAAAAATGCGCATTAAATAAATTTGGCAGTTAATGGGTTAATAAGATCAGTAAACAGAAATCCGAGTCGTGGGTAGTTAATTATCGAACACGATTCGATTTCAGCAAGCAACTTAGGGATTTTGATCATTAATCGAATTGCTTAACATATTTGCGCAAAAAACTGATTAAATTTTGTTTATGCTCGGGCTTAATAAACAGAACAGAGAGAGATTTCAGTGTGTCTGAATTGGCAAGATGTGGCCGTAAGTTGGATGCTAGCAGTTTCTTTTCTCGCATTTCTCGCTTGTGGAACTCCATGTTTCCAGCCAACTTTAATCTGCAAAGATTTTAAATGCAATGCCAGTCGCTATCTACTGTCCCCCTGATTACTCTTTCCTCTTCCCGCACATCATTACTGTTTCTAATTCTTCCACACCTTGTAGATTCTTGCGTCTTAGTAGCTTTACTGCCTTGAATGGGTTGATACCGATAAAAAAAAGAACTAAACTAATAAAAAGGAAACAAAATTACACTTAACGTTAATCGAAAAAGAAAGAGTGAGTAGCAACAAAAAAGAAAAGTTTCGTTCTTCGCTCTTCAGGGGTCAATGGAGGACAAAATAGAGTATGCACAATTGCAAGATTAATAAAAAAAAACAAGACACACATACACACACACACACACACACACATATATATATATATATATATATATATATATATATATATATATATATATATACCGTATATTTCCGCGTTTAATACGACCTTCAGTTAAGACGAGGTCAAAAAATAAAGCAAATTTTCATTAGCATATGAAGAACAAGATGATGGGGGAAGAGAAGAAAAACAAGGGTATTGAAAATGTATCGATTGGTGGTTAATAGAAATTCTTCTTTTTTTCTTCTTCTTCTTCCTCTTCTTCTTCTTCCTCTTCTTCGTCTTCTTCTTCACTTAAACTTTACTTTCGGGATCTTTTCGATTCATTATTCTTGTCTTCTTCCTCCTTTTTCTTCTTCATCTTCATGCCATTCTTCGTCTTTATCTTTGATTCCTTTTAGAGCGACATTCTTCTTCTTCTTCTTCTTCTTCTTCTTCTTCTTCTTCTTCTTCTTCTTCTTCTTCTTCTTCTTCTTCTTCTTCTTATCTTCCTCCTCCCTTTCTATTACTCCGAACGTCACACTTTTGGTTTATTTATTTTTGAAAATAATAATACAGCATTCATTGGATAAAAATCGCCTGACGTCACTGTGAGGCTGAAACCAAGGTATCAGATTCAACTGACTTCATGATTTTTAAAGCTCTACATGTTATTTTTACTTTTATTTTATTTTTTCACACATGTATTGAGCACTTTTTAATACTACTGTTTCCTGGTCTGATTAAACTCTGACCATTAACCTTATATATATATATATATATATATATATATATATATATATATATATATATATATATATATATATATATATATATATATATATATAGCATGATGAGAGGCCACGTATACTTTCTTGATTTGTATATAATATATGGATAAAATAACTGAAAAAAATTGGGTGTTTTTTTATGAAAGTATTTATTTCTGTGTTTTTATATATATTTAATATTTCAGACCCCCTCGGTCCTTCCTCAGAAATTCTGAGGAAGGCCCGAGGTTATCTGAAATATTAAATATATATAAAAACACAGAAATAAATACTTTCATAAAAAAACACCCAATTTTCAGTTATTTTATCCATATATATATATATATATATATATATATATATATATATATATATATATATATATGAAAACATAAAGGGAAAACCGAGCGGCCACAGTCTGTTTCATGCTTGAACGTAAACTTTAAGCCTGTAAATTGCGTTCAAGCTTAAAACAGACTATCGCCAGTCTGTGTTGACCTCAGTGTCCCCTTTCATATTTACATACGTTCTATCCCTGATGTTATTATATTTTATTACCCTATCTAGTATGGCATACCTAAACACTACTGACATATGTATATATACTGGGGGTAACAGCAAAGTTGTTCCATGGTTAGATTAAGGTTTGAACCGTTGTATCTTAGAAATGATTAATGATATCTTACTGGATTTTTATAACACTACTGGACTCTATTTTGAACAATAGGAAATTATACTTTCTCTATAAGTTTAACAGAAGAATCGTGATGAAATCAATCACAAACGAAGATGACATATTCGTCATTAATTAATTATAACTAATATTCGGAAACTCATTAAAGATTTCAAATAAAGTTCAAACTTATAGAGAAAGTATAATTACCTATTGTTCAAAATAGAGTCCAGTAGTGTTATAAAAGTTATAAAATGATCCTGGAATAATGTCCTCTCTAACCTTCTAACTTTCTGTCCTAGTGTAACAAGGTGCGTCACAAATTTCACATACGATTTCATTTTCAAGTCTTTTTTCATTACTTTTTGGACTCTCATATCCGAAACTCCTCTTTCACGTGCCAAACGTTTTATGGATTGAGTTGGATCTTTTCTAATTGATCTCTTTAGCTCTAACTTGAAATGGTGATCCCTTTTTCTGTTGTGACTTCCTGATCCAGTTTCCTCTCCACTGTTTTCTCTTTTTAAAACTTATTCACCGTTCTCTTGATGGTTCTTGAATCATCTTTGAAGTTGGAAGCCAGAATATGAATGTTAGTACCATTATTGAAGGCCTGAATGATCTTTTTCCACACACCATTGCTCATTTGAATAGACAGCGCGACTGACACAAAACGATTTTAACCTGTTCTCTT
>OZ038490.1:14772335-14837335 GCA_964036315.1 Acanthosepion esculentum | reverse complement strand
TGTATAATATTTTATTTTTTCGTACTTCTCACCTGTGAAAATCTTTCAAATTTCTGGCTTCCCCTTCATCAATCCTGCTCTTTCATTGGCCTTTCTCCTCACTAACTTCTCATTCTCTTTTATTCTCAGTAACACCTGGTCTCTTCGTGGCATTAACGTCTTGCTTGAAATGAGTTATATATATATACATACATAGGCTGTATCTAAGCTGTAAATATTTATTCGAAGATAGCAGACACCTCTATTAAATATTTTAATGATTTTTTTTATCGTGGTGACCTGTTTATCTTTGCAGCCAATCTATATGGAGACCATTCATTCTCCGGGTTGTGTCTTGTTATGATTCCTGCCTTTCCAATGGCTTCAGTCATTAGCAATAATAAAAGACATTTTTATTAAGCCGCATTCTGTTTATTAATTATTTACAGGATTGGGATGATTTTGAATCCGAAGATTTAAGCGCTTGTGTTGTCATGTGAACGTGATATTATTTGTTTGGGTTTAAAACTACGTGGTGTCACGTGACTATGAGGCAACGTGATTTCTGGGAAACGGAATACATTTCAGAATGCCTACACTGGAATCATACAGCCTTGTTGATTGATAGCTAACTGAAGTTAATTTGAAAGTTTTACTTTTAATTTATTTATTTGCTTATTTATTTCCTGTGTATTAATGTTTTAGTCAGAGAATCTTACTTGGATTTGTCTTTCTGTAGCACGTGTTATCATCAATCACTTTTGTCGCTAATATGACAAGTGATTTTACGAGAAAGCGTTGTTTGTGTATATCTTAGATTAAATGTATATATATACATGGTGATTGTCACATCCTACTCAGATTAGAGCTAATTCCCCACCCCTTACTTCATTTTTGATGCTGTCGGTTTCGTTTCGGCCTTCATGGCTTCTAAGACGATTCTTGATACCAGAATTTTATTTAATTGTTATCGGGCATATAGGACAGATAAAACACTCTGTCCTTGGCTGGCTTGACTGGATCTGCATGCTCTACAACTCAACTGTGTACGAGCGTTCGCCTCCTTAGTCTAGGTGATGATCTACATGCCAGATGATGCAGTTTCTCCCAAAAGGTTTACCTAAGGTTCACTCTGATCCTATTACGCTCTGAGTCTGATACGGGGGGCCAGTCTACGCACGCACACACCCAGTCAAACATACACACATATGCTCACTAGGTACCCCATATTTCTGGCCTTGTGCCACATCTATAATATGCTTAGACAATCACTATATATAAGTGTAACGTCAATCGACATCTCCAGCTGCCTTGATCTATCCTCTTCCCTTCTCCACACCCTTTCACCTTTCATTCCCATCTGCTCTCGCTCCAAATCTTCTGTAACCCCCTTGCCTTGATCGATCCACTATCTTTCTTCACATCCTCTCCTTTCCACTCCTATCTGCTCTTCCTCCAAACCTTCTGTAACCCCCTGCGTACTAGTGGCTTCCAGCCTTGCTTGGGGGGTGATATGCTTAAATATATATATATATATATATATATATATATATATATATATATATATATATATATATAGGATTAAAAATATGTATCAATATCAAATATTTTTTATTTTCTTTCTTCTTTTAATGATAATGCTATTAAGCTTATCAGATGATATGAAAAGAATTTACATAAAATAAATAGACAAAACTTGTTTATATTATTTAATGAAACACGCGCCAATGAATATATATATATATATGTATGTGTGTGTGTCTGTGTGGTGTTGTTGATGTTGTTATTTTTTGTTGTTGTTGTTGCTGCTGCTGCTTTTTATCCTACGTCATGGATCACTTGATCAGATACACCAGATACACAATATATTTGTAATTTGATCTTAGCAGATGGCGTTTGTTACTTTTTCACAGCGTATTTGGCGCTAAAAGCCTGTTCATCGTTTCTCTTAGGCTTTGTTCTCTATTTCCTGCCAAGTATTTCGTGTTATTGAGCTCTCTGTCTCCCATGCGAGAGCAGGATCAATGTGAGCAGTCATTTTGTTGGTGCAACTTTGATAGATTTCATCTTTCACAAAGAACTGCTTTGTTTTGTTGACCGACTACGGCAGCCCACACTATTCAGCTAAACTACAGGAGTCTTCATTGTTACGCGAGTTTATTCCGTTTAGTGCCCACATCCCTAGCTATGGGTAGAATAGCATGAGAGACTGGGTCCTATAGCCTTGGTTGGCAACCAGTCTAGGAGATAGAAACCCAGAATTCAAACCGCCTTGTAGGTTCTGCTCCTTTAGGCGAAGGTTAGAAGAAGGTAACGTCAAAAATAGATCCACCTCTGAGATGAGAAACAGGGTAACCTGCACATCCCCTGTGCAAAAGGAACCGGCAAGCCATTGAAATATTGTGCGTTCAATGTCACCATAAACTGCAATTCTGAGATGGAGGGGAATGGTGATACTAGCAGCGCAAAATGCACTAACTTAATACAATCAATGAATGAATTGTCCTTACCAGAGGGTGGCAATTTTCTTCTTTTATCGGGAGCTACATAATTTTTGGCCCTACGTAGAGCGGGTCCGATCACAATAACAACTCAAGTTTCACAATGACAATATAAATAACAATCCTACTTGCATATCTTATTTGTACAATTATTTGCTCATTAGAAACATTTTGTGAACGGAACACTTCCACTATATACCGTTCTCCTCCTCTTCATTGTCACAACATTTCAGTCTTTGTACGCTTCGGTATTCTTCATGAGATATTTATTTGAATTTCGAACCGAACCCAGACTTGTCAATCATTATGTTGGCGTTTCTGAAGTTTGGTTTGATGACATTTGTGTGGACGTCCATTCCATGTTCATTTCCTGAAATGGCCAAACACCTAAATTTCTGGGTCGCTCAGTAAAGTCACTGAAAATCTGTTCCATTTCCTCTACTCACCGATTGCAAATATTGTGACAGAGTTTAGCAAAGGTTGTGTTCTTTCTCTCTCTCTCTTTTTTTTTTGTGAATGTGAATATGAAAATGAGGAGAACAGTCCGAACAATGTAAATAGTTATAATTCCTCAATCCAAAAATATAGACATTAATGATATCTTTTGTGTCATTCGCAGACAGTACTGTTTCGCTGGATCACATCTCCTCAGTGCGACTAGACGTCCGAATATTTCAAGCCCGGATCGAAACCCTAACGATCAGTCAGAGTTTCTACCACTGAGCTATCTTCATCCGACAGAGAGAAACAACTAAATCTAACGTATTGATTTTACGAATGTAAACAAATGCCAATGAGCCGCAGAATTCCAATTCATTTTACTGAAGAGCTTTACATTAACGCAGGTGGTTTTATAGAATTAGCTTGTCACTCTACAGCGCTCATGTGAAATATATTTTCAAGAGCGAAATTATATCTATATTTTAAATGGGAATTTTTGGAAATTTCGGGTGAAAATGATATTTGGCGTCAAGGTCTCATGAATTCACATAAATTCTTCTGTCTCCCGAAAATACATTATTTTATTGTCTTTTCTTCTCACTCATCTTTTCATTCTTTTCCACTCTCAGTGACCAACCAGCATCTTAGTGGCATTATCGCCATGTTTAGGGTGCAATGATTAAAATGATCGGCTTCACTCAAGAGTCTCCTTGTCTAGAATATCTATTGAGACTCAGACTCACTCTAAAACTTTGACTGGGATATCTAATGAGACTCTGGTTCAATCGAAAGTCTCCTTGACTTGGATATCTATTGAGACTCAGACTCACTCTAACGATTTTGTCTGGGATGTCTATTGAGTCTCAGGTTCACTCGAGAGGCTCCTTGCCTAGGATATCTATTGAGACTCAGACTCATTCTAACGATTTTGTCTGGGATATCTATTGACATTATGGTACACTCGAGTCTCCTTGTCTGGGATATCTATTGAGACTCAGACTCACGCTAAAGACATTGTCGGGGATCTCTATTGAGATCCTGGTTCACTCGAGAATCTCATTATCTGGGATATCTATTGAGATTCAGTCTCACTGTAAAGAATGTCTGGGATGTCTATTGAGACACTAGTGCACTCAAGAGTCTCCTTGTCTGGGATGTCTATTGAGACTCAGACTCACTCTAAAGATTTATCTGGAATGTCTATTGATACTCTGGTTCACTCGAGAATCTCCTTGTCGAGGATATCTTTTGAGACTTAGACTCACTCTAAAGACTTTGTCTGGGATGTCAATTGAGACTGGTTCACTCGAGAGTCTCCTTGTCTGGGTTATCTATTGAGACTCAGACTCACTCTAAGGACTTTTTCTGGGATGTCTATTGGGAATCTGGTTCACTCGAGAATCTCGTTATCTGGGATATCTATTGAGACGTAGACTCACTTTAAAGACTTTGTCTGTAATGTCTATTGCGACTCTGGTTAACTCAAGAGTCACCTTCTCAGGGATATCTATTGAGACTCAGACTCACTCTAAAGATTTTGTCTGGGATGTCTAGTTCACTCGCGAATCTCATTATCTGGGAAATCTATTGAGATTCAGTCTCACTGTAAAGAATGTCTGGGATGTCTGTTCACTCGAGAATCTCCTTGTCTGGATATCTATTGAGACTCAGAATCACTGTAAAGACTTTGTCTGGGATGTCTATTGAGACTCTGGTTCAATCGAGAACCTCTTTACTGGTATATCTATTGGGACTCAGGCTCCCGCAATAGACTACTTATCTTGGATGTCTAATGCGACTCAGTCTCACTCTAAACACACTTTGTCTGAGATTTCTGTTCGGACTGTGGCTCGCTCTAGAGATTCCTTGTCTGGGATGTCTTTTGGGACTCACTCTAGACCTCTGGTGAAATCCCTATATACAGTCCATCTCTAAAGACGCTCTCAAAATAGACTGCTTCTTGTACCGCTCCAGAAAGTACCCGACTTGTCCTGTCATGATCTGTCTCTAAAAGACCCAGATCAGACCAAATATTGAGTATTCCTGACAAATACGTGCCGGAGCTTCTTAATCTTCTTCTTTCCAGCTTCAAAAGCGTTTGCTCGGACATGTGGGTGATGAATGATTTTCGACCCTTTCGCATTTAACAATTCCATTTCCCACAGATAGAACGTTGCTAGCCTCTCGCGGCTCTAGTCCTGTTTTCATGGTTGATGTTCGGGTGAACTATATTACTTGGTTCCACCCGTCCCCAGACATATCCACTACTAAGACCCCCCACGCCTTACCACGTACATTAAATCGACTCATCCCGATACAATTCATAATCCACTAGTAAGGAGTAACTTCAACTCGGAAAGCTTATCCGGAACTGTTGCAATGCGAACCAAACTCCCGAGGGGATACTTCCCTGGTCACTACAATCTTAAACTCTTCAAGTCGATAATGTAACGTTATCTATCCTATATATCCGCATCAGATGCAGCCATATTCGGTAACCCTCTACCTTGAGTGACCCTCAGGCCTTGTATTAGATGAACAATAATAATAAAATCATCCTAAAATGTTCTAGTGTGTAAACCAGATGAAGGTGCTAATTCAGACGAATATGGAGGAAGGGAAAGAACTACCCATCCTAAAGATGGTCTTTTTTTTTTTTTCATATATTTATTTTGCCGAGTGTTCGCTTATGTTGTCATGCTAGAGAATATCCCGTTTTCTTTTTGTCAAAAAAGGACACATTAGACTTAATGATCCTTGCGGCCGACAATGCATTTTACCTTTTCATGTTTCTTTTTTTTTACGATACAGTCGAAGAAAAATCAAGCATTTAGATGCTTAGCGTGAAATCAAGTTTTGTGCGCTAATATAGATTTGTTCTTGTGAAATAAAAAGGTATTTTTCTGGTGACATCTGGAAATCGGTGAAACATGAAAAAGTAAAAACAAAAAATAAAACGTATTTTTCATACCGGCGCCATCAGAAAAAAAAAAGAATTTTATTTCGCATGAACAAATCCTAGATTAAACGAGACAAATCGTGATTAACGTTAAACAACGAAGCGGATTTTTTTTTGTTTTGTTTTTTTCGATTTCAACTCTATCGTTATAAGAATTTGATTTTAACTCATTTCATCTTGGTTTATATTATTTATTGTTTTTATATATTTATTTGTTCTTTCCTTTTCCTTTTCAATTTCTGTTGCGTCTTCTTACAGTCTGTGACGGAGAAGTAGAGATTTACTTGACCCCCAATGAGTCAGGTTGTGACACAAGGCCAGTTTTTGACGTGGGGGCCCGAGTGTTTTCACTCGGGTCGCTGGTCTAAGCTTGTCAGAGCTTGCCCAAGCTGGTCAGAGCTCGTCTAAGCTAGTCATAGCTGGTCATAACTTTGTCCACGCTGATCAGAGCTCGTCTAAGCTAACTGGTCTTAGCTGGTCATAGCTTGTCGAAGCTGATCATAGCTGGTCTTAGATGGTCATAGCTTGTCCAAGCTGGTCATAGCTCCTCTGAGCTAGGAATAGCTTGTCTTAGCTGGTCAGAGCTCGTCTAAGCTAGCTGGTCTTAACTGGTCATAGCTTGTCCAAGCTGGTCATAGCTGGTCTTAGCTGGTCATAGCTTGCCCAAGCTAGTCATAGACGTGATATCCCCTGGCCTGCATCAGGTAAGGGACGTAGAAGTACAGGGTGATTGAAAAGTAACTCCCTATTTTATGTATGATGAACTCTACCGTCTTGTAAAAGAGTCTACCATGCATAAAATAGGGGGTTACTTTGCAATCACCCTGTACTTCCTCTTGCGTCAACTGACATCTAACCTATTTGTTATCGTTTGGCTTCATGCAAAATAGGGTAAGTCCATCTTGCACACTTCTCTACACTTTCCATTTTACTTTCTTCTTCGTTCTTCCTTTAAGTTTTATTTCATCTGTTTTTTTTTTTATTTTTCTTCTCGAATAGGATATTGTGCCGATGCCGGTAAAACAGACACCAAGGCTATTTTGTGCCCTCTGACTGGAAGTTCCTTCTTATCAATGAAATAGGATGATTCAAACCAGTGTAAGGGGCATGCTGGGTCTTAGCCGTGAAGGTGTGATATGGTAGAACTAAAAGATTTAGTCCATTTGAACATTTTCCATGGAAATAACTATAGAGTGGCGAGACGCTTGTGACGTGTCGTCTGTGAAAAAGGAGTTGTAGAGTGGAAAATAATTTGTCACCCGCAGAGAGGCGGAGATACCTTTGGACTCTGTCAATTGTGTAATGGTGTTAGATTTTACACATATGATTCTGATTAAAGATGCAAATTACACACAATATGTTGCGTTTTTAATTAAATATTTTATATTTACAAACTATTTTTCGTTCCTTAATTCAAGTTGTCATCTTTTATAGAATTAATTTTGTTATAAAAAAATGCCATTTATTCAACCATTGAAATCAATTTTGGTGTTTCATAAAGATGAACTAACCTAATTTTTAAGGGCTAACTTACCTTACCTTGTTCCTCCAGACGTCGCACAGAAGACACCCACAATTTTTAAGGGCTACCTTACCTTGGTCCTCCAGATGTCGCACAGTAGAGACTCACAATTTTTAAGGGCTACCTTACCATAACTTACCTCGTTCCTCCAGACGTCGCACAGCAGAGACCCACAATTCTCGTGTGGAACTTACATCTCGCCAATGGAATAAGAAAGGAATGAGGGTATTTCGCTACAATTTGTGTAGCATGGTGGGTCTTACCTGTGAAGGTAAGAACTGAGGGAAAATAAGGAATGTCTTTCGTCTGAATACTTTCCATGGAAATAACGATATAGCAGCGAGAGACTTAAGACATGTCGTCTAGGAGAAAAGGAGTTATAGAAGGGAAAATAATTTCTTACCCACAAGGCCACGGAGACGCATTTTGGACTCTATCGAAACTGGATAGTAAAGACTGCATACATTTTTATAAAGAATATATTCTGTTTAGAATTAAAGGTGTTATATATCATGATTAAAAATGGCTACATTTACACGACATATTATTATCGGTTAAATATTATATATTTACAAATTATTTTTCTTAGCCATACGTTGTTCCTCCAGCCGACGTACAGCAATGACTCGAGTGGAACATATTTCTCCAGTGAAATACGAGGATAATGAGGATGATTTCACTCTCTGTAAATAGCATGGCGGTTCTTAACTGTGAAGATTAGAACTGGTGGAACTAAGAAATGTAGTTCGTCTGAACACTTTCCATAGAAATAGCGAGAGGCTTGTAATGTTGTTGATGCTATTGCACATTTCATGTTCTCCATTTTTTTTCTCTTAATGTTGAGTGTGTGGCAAGGTTAATCGTATTCTACCTCGGAGGTGAAAATGTTTTTTTTTAACAAAATGAAATACATTTTTTTTATTGTACCTTTTCACATAGGGGGTTATATGATATTTTCTGAGAGTGTAAATAAACTTCGTATATCAGTCCTTTAAAAAAAAAACTGTTTTTACATAAATAAGTACGTGAGTGAGCGCCGACTGCGTGTAATAAAAATTAATGGATTCGTAAGAGTGTGCACAAGTTTTTTCAATCCCTTTCACTCCTGGTAACCCTCTTGCATCTTAGTGGCATTATCGCCTTTCTTGGGGGGAAATTATTAGAAAAAAGAAAAGAAAAAAGGAAAAGAAATGCAATGAGTAGGAGGAAGAAATGGCTTTTCAGTGATGAGGAACAAACGAAAGCGTTACTGAAAGAATGTATGTATTATAGGTATATTGTCAATTAATTGCTAGTGGAATAACTATAAATTGGAAATCAGGAAGAAAGGGATTGTCAGTGGTCAGGAATGAATGCAAGCGTTCTTTTTTCCTTGGTTTCCATGCGTAATGCATACTTGGACGATCATGCATTGTTACGTTTCATGATCGATTTGGTAGAGGAATTCCCGCAGTAGGCTGCCGGTACTTTCTGCGGTAGAATAATTGCAAACCAAAGTTATGGGACCCAGTGTCTCCTACTATTTAACCCATAGCTGGTGGGGAAGAAGAGATGGATTCATACCTTTCCCAAGGGTATTTACGCCTAAGTGAATGTGACGAACTCGGCTGGAATTCGAAATCGCCTCTCCAATTACCTATTTTGAGACGCTATTCATTACACCACCGCACACCCAAGCTTACAGCACATGATGTTCCCAAGCTGTCACCCATCTAGCTAGTAACCAGGCTCGACACTGCTTAACTTCGATGATCGGACGATAACCATTGATTCAACATGATGTTGCCGTAAGCTAATGTAAGCGTTAGTGACAAAATATATCATATGTATAAAATAAATTCTTTGTTTAAATGAATTACTGCAGAAATGTAGATAAAAACAGGAAGGAAGGGATTATCAGTGGTCAGGAATTAATGTAAATGTTACAACGTAAATTATTTGTCAAATATTTATTATAAAAATGCACTGAAAATCAGAAAAAAAAATTATTGTCGCTTTCGAGAAATTAATATAAGTGATATTTTAAAATTATTTCACCTCGAGTAAGGCAATAAAGCCAATAAAACGAAAAGTGTTAAGTTTGAAAGAATACGAGAAGCAAAAATATTATTATACAGAGAGAATCATAATAGAACACAAATTGAGAAAAAGAAGTCGTCTGGAAAGCAAGAAGCCGGAAGAGAGTTCAAGCGAGAAGTGCGATGGAAGACACTGTTAGCATAGAACTTACGGTTACATCTAGCCATTCAAGCTGTAAAATGATGAGACCTAGCCGCCAATCTAGAGTGTTAAGTCAGGACTCCTGGGTGTCCACTCATACATAAAATAGGGAACTACTTCTCACTCACCCCATATATATATATATATATATGTGTGTGTGTGTGCGTGTGTGTGTGTGTGTAATAAAACCCCAAGTAAGGCAATAATGTCTCATTGAGGCACCAGGTTTTAATGAATGCGAGAGAATATGAGAAAAAGAAAAAACAAACATTATTAAGGAGAGATACTTATTAACTACTCTCATTGCATTAAAATGTTTGAAGGTCAAAGTTAACTGGAAAGCAAGAAGCCGGAAGGCAGTTCCACAAACGAGAAGAAACTGTTAGCATAGAACTTACGGTTGCATCTAGTTATTTCAACTGTAAGAAAATAGGATTATTATATGTTTATTCTAAATACTTTTCTAATTTTTTTTACTATAGAAATGACTGACTGTTCAAGATGAAAAAGGTATTGTTAATGGTCAGGAATGAAGCTAATGTAGACTTGCAACTTAAATGCTAAAAGGCAGTTTGTAAAAAATCGTCACAATGTTTTTAGCAGCTCAAATAGAGAAATGCGAAAGTCAAACGAACAAACAACACATTGTCTAGCGGCGATTTCCTTCTGTTGGATTATCCACAATAAACGCTTTTGTTACTTGCTTTACGAAGGCGTTTTATTCGATAACGTCAAACAACGGCCTCTGCAGATCATAAACGCTGAATCTACAGCGGTGTCTTCTACGGGTAAATTCGATATGTTGACGAACGGACACTGATCATAAAGTTGTGATAAGAGAAGGTTCAAATGTCAACAGTCATCAGCTTCCACCGCTACTGCCCATCAAGCCGACTCGTTTCTCATATTGAGATGCAACAAGCCGTAACATGAGGCATTTATTTTTTTTTACTCTTTTGTTCTGGAAAAGATCGAATTAAAACTTCGTCAGATCCATGAAATGAAAAATAATATAACATTCTGATAATATTTCCGATTATTCGATTTTCAGTAGTGACGTTTTATCTGAATGTGTAATTTGAATTCGCTGTAAATATAGATACAGTTTAATATATATATATATATATATAATATTAGTGGTCAGTATACATATATATATATATATATATATATATATATATGTATATATGTATGCAGGTGTGCATTAAAATAGGTAGATAATCCGGTGTTCCTTAGTATTTAGCTTTATTTTCAAAAGGACAGTGCTCCATACAGAAGTAGAGCTTATATTATAATATACATAAAAACTAAAAATTATATATATATATATATATATATATATATATATATATATATATATATATATATATAATATTGTTGGTCAATATACATATATATATATATATATATATATATATATATATATATATATATATATATATATAAATTTCCAAGAGGATAGAATCCAGTTAGAATTCAATGTCCAGAACAGAGTAAGAACATTATAAAAAAGGCTCAAACACTAATATTCCATGGATATGATTTATTACATTGGAATCGTAATCACGATCCAATTCATCAGACCTACAGATTCAAAAAGAAATTGGAAAAATTTTTAATTTGTAGGTCTGATGAATTGGATCGTGATTATGATTCCAATGTAATAAATTATAACCATGGAATATTAGTGTTTGAGCCTTTTTTTACTATATATATATATATATATATATATATATATATTTATATATATATATATATCAATTATATGGTGCAGTTCAATTTACATTAGATGAATCATTCATACAAAAAGCAGATAGTGAAGTTAATGATATAAATGGCAAGAATCACTCTCGCAAACAATTTTTAATAAAATACATTAACCTCGAACCGGTTGATGAATGTTATGATCCCTGTTTATAAATTCCAGTTGTATAAGGTCTTTTTTACTACAAGCTTTCGATTGTTCATACAATCATCCTCAGGTATAGAAATAGATATGTCTTTTTTACATCCAGGTAATAACAGGACAACGAAATTATTAAAACAGGTAGTGAAAAAAGTATTTGGACAGTTCCGAAATTATGTTTAAAATTAATGTTTTGAGTACATTTCATGCTCGAATGTGTTAGAATTTTATGGAATAGTCTAGAACGTGCATTACTTAAAGGTGTTAGCTATCTTGATGGTCAGTTCACCCCAAGACGTCGCACTAACAGTACTGCAGGCTGCCAAAGCAAAGAGAGATGTCGAAAGATCTTAAAGATCGAATTATTTCTGCACATAAAGAAGAAAACAGGCTATTGTAAGATTTCTAAAGACCTATGTATACCTGTGAGCACTGTTGGGTACATAATTAAGAAATGGAAAGCCTTTGGTACTCATGAAAATATGCCAAGAACAGGTGCACCGCGCAAAATATCACAAAAATGTTCACGGAAAATAGTACGGCGAGTAAAAAATGACCCTTTTGTGACTCGGAGAGAACTTCAAAAAGATCTCAGCAATGCAGGAACTCACGTATGCAAGAAGACCATAAGTTCTGAACTTCACCGGCAACAATTAATATCTCGCTCTCCTCGCAAAACCCCATTGCTAAAAATACGTCATTTAAAATCCAGACTTGAATTTGCCAAAACTAATTTAAAAAAGCATGATGACTATTATAAGCAAATTCTATGGTCTGATGAGAGCAAGATTGAACTTTATGGCCACAGCGATGCTACCCATGTTTGGAGAAAGGGTGGAACAGCCTTCAATCAAAAGAACACCATCCCCACTGTGAAGCACGGAGGCGGTAGCATTATGGTTTGGGGATGCTTTGCATATAATGGTACGGGACAACTGAAAATTATTGAGGGCACAATGAATGCAGCCAAATATATTCAGATTTTAGAAGATTGCTTGCAGTCATCAGTTGAGAAATTAGAACTTGGACCAGATTGTTTTTTTCAACAGGACAATGATGCGAAAGATACAGTCAAAGCAACACGTGCCTGGCTTTAAAACAATAACAATAACGTGTTGACATGGCCCAGCCAATCGCCGGACATGAATCTAATAGAGAATCTTTGGAGAACACTGAAGAATCAGATTTGTGAAAGGCGACCAAAGAACCACTGTGAATTGAAAGTTTTTGCAGAAGAAGAGTGGGCTAAAATTCCCACCAAATCATGCCAGGCGCTTGTAGAGAGCTACAGGAACAGACTGAGAGCTGTGGCTGCAAATGAAGGAGGACCAAGTAAATATTAAACACATTTAAAGCATAATTTATATTCTGTCCAAATACTTTTTTCACTACCCGTTTTAATAATTTGTCTATAAGATATATATACGCGTCAGCTAATTTATTTTTGCTGTTTATTTGCATTTATGATTGTTTTACGAATATATTGTGAGCTTTAGACAATGCTTTTCTTTCAATATATGATTCTAAATCCATTTTTTACTGTCCAAATACTTGTTTCATCTCACTGTATATATATATATATATATATATATATATATATATTATAATTATTTTAAAAAAATATGATTCATTCGCTACATAAGTGTTCTCATGTTTCAAAAACAAGAGCCAAAAACCTCAATATAATATTTGGTTTTTGAAACACGAGAGCTCTTATGTAGCGAAGGAATCATATTTTTTTAAAAAAATAATTATAATTTAAGCTCTACTTCTGTATGGAGCACTGTTTTTTTTTTTTAAATAAACACAAAAATACTAAAGAACTCCGGATTATTTACCTAACGTGTTCTTTCCTGTTTTTCTATATAGTTGCATATATTATATTATATTATATTTACAATACGTTTGCTTTCCCTCCCCACCCTTCCTTACATTTACCTTACATTTGCTTTCTTTTTTCTTTTCTTTATACCTTTTCAATACACTTACTTTCCTCTTCTTTTCTCTTTACTCTCCTCTTTCCTTCTTCTTCCTTACCGCCTTCTTTCTATTACATTCAACATTATGCGTTTGACAGTCTTGCGTTTGTTTATTTAATTTGTGAAGAATAATTTATGTAGCGTTCTTTGTGTTTTTTTTTTTTTTAAATAATGTGTTGCGTGGTCAATTGATAGAAATCGTCTGATGAGGCAGTGAAGTCGAAACCAAGGTTACGTATTCAACTAACCTCCTAATTTTTTAAGTTAAAAGCTCTACATGTTATTTTTACCATTTATTTTATGTTATTTTCACATGAGTATTGAGCGCTTTTTATACTACTGTTTCGTGGTCTGATTCAACTATGACCATTAACCTTATATATATATATATATATATATATATATATATATATATATATATATATATATATATATATTTGTTTGCGTGTTTGTGTATTATAATCTGATTGTGTATGTATTGTATTTTGCAAGATTTCATCCTCCCGTGCCCATGTCTTCACTTCAAATGTATCTAAGTTGTAACGGGGTTCAGAGCAGCATTAGATCTTAACGTTTATTCCAACTGAATTTCAATAAAAACAAAATAAATAGAAAAACATATGTATTTTTCCTCTGTTTCTTCTTTAAATAATTTTATAATTTTAAACTTAATATAGATTATATTTAAAATTTAAAATTGGTAATTTTTAATTTTATAGTATAATTTAATATTTATTAGTTAGAATGAATTCTATTTTAGTCTAACCCCAACATTAAAGCATTAAATAATTATTATAACCAAAATTCGTTGTCAAATTTTTGAAATTCTCATATATTTGTATTTTGATTGGTTATTCCAGCTTATGTAACAGTGAGGGGTGTTTGATTGATTTGAACTTTTTAAAACCCTTGATTATACATTCAACACGATCACATGATAAGACACCAGAAATGTTGAAACAAAATGGCTATTTTTGTTGGGATTTTATAACATATTTATGTCATAATTTTCGAATAAGTAATTATATATATATATATATATATATATATATATATATATATATATATATATATATATATATATATATATATATATATATATATTACTTTTATTATATATATACTTTTATTATATATATACACTTTTTTTTCTTCCCTGGTCATTTATTCATGTCATCCATTACAGACAATTTGTTCTTCATAATTTCTATTCCCCGTTAATAGTTCTGACGAGAGGGGACGAAACGGGTTGACTGGTGTTTTTATTTTAAATCTATCATGGCCTTTAATAAAAAAAATCTGTTTTTTATGCCATAATACGCTTTTGTAGCTTTGCAAATATATTTAAATATATATATATATATATATATATATATATATATATATATATATATATATATATATATATATATATGAATAATTAATGGATTTATTATTAATGAAGGCTTTTTGTTACTTCAAACATTATTATAATATATTCTCCGTATTTTAAATTTGAAAAATCTTAATGCAGTTAGGTCGCTTAACATGTTGCAAGTGGAAATTATTCCGTCCTTGCTAAACGAGGAAGTGACAACCCAGTTTAATACCAACAAGATGACGCTCCACCTCATTATGGTCATCAAGTGCGTCGGAATTTGGCTCATCAGTTTCCGGATGCTTGGATTGGTCGGCTTGATCATGTGGAATGGCCTTCAAGATCCTCAGATCCCACCCCCCACACCTTGATTTCTATCTTTGAGTGTACTTGAAGGCCATGGTGAATGACAGGAAGATACATGGCATAGATCATCACAAGGAATGTATAACCAACGCTATTACAAGCATAACTTCAACTGTTCTAATGCTTGTTCATCAAGAGAGGGTAACACGCATTAATATGTGTTTTCGAAACGATGGCAATCATATAGTGCACATTATATAAATAAAAACGGTTGTCCAACATAAAATGGTTATTTTTTTCTATGTATGGAAAACTATGCCCCCCCTCTCTCTCTCTCTCTCTCTCTCTACATATATATATATATATATATATATATATATATATATTATTCGGACTATTTTCCTCATTTTTCTCGCCATATTTATTAAACGTTTCGGCCATTGTACACTCCGGCCTTCTTCAGGTGGTTGGAATATCGAACTGAACCCATTATTTCGCTCACTGGGGTAGACTGTTCTAGTTCCACGTGCCATGTTTAATGGATGTCAATTATCAGTTATCTCCTGCTAATTTCCCTCTGCAAGTTCTCCACTGCCTCAACCGGGTATTGAACTAACACTCTTTTGGTCCTGTCACTGGATCTAACTCACGCCTTTATCCACTGTGTCCTTAACGCAAGGACGGAATAATTTCCTCTTGCAACATGTTAAGCGACCTTTCTGCATTAAGATTTTTCAAATTTAAAATACAGAGAATATATTATAATAATGTTTGAAGTAACAAAAAGGCTGCATTAATAATAAATCCATTAATTATTCATATATATATATATATATATATATATATATATATATATATATATATATATATATATATATATATATATATATATCCTTTCGTTAACAACATTTTATAGATTCATTATCCTACTAATCATCCAATGAATGTTATGATCATTGTTTTTAAAAATGATAAGCTGTATAAAGTCTTTCTTAAACATGCAAGTACTTTCGACTTGTACATTCAGTCATCTTCAAGCTTGGAAATTATTTTGTTTTTGGTAAAATTCAGGTAGCATCCGAGATGAAAAAATATAATGCAAATCGAAATATGTTTTTTTTAAATGTGTTATTGATAACGGATACAAACTTTTGGAGTGTGCAGTCGCAACGCTAAGATTGATTTTTTTTTAATTTAAGTGAGTGCGTTTTTTACTAATATGGCAATTTGAAATTTTTTTGTAGGAGTTTATCAGTCAATGTGGTAAAAACTAAATAGTTCAGTAAGTAATGTCTCAGTTGTTATCTCGAAAATTCGAAAGTTGAATCAGTTCTTTTCGATCAAATATGTGGTGCAACTCAATTTATATTACAATGAACCATTCATACAAAAAGTAAATAAAGTTAATTAGATAAAATAGCGAAATCCCTTCGCTAATAAAATGTTGAAGATACATTAACCCACTAATCACTCGATGAATGTTATGATCCTTGTTTTGTTTTTTTAATTATACAGCCATATATAGATAGAAACAGAACGTGATAGATAGATAGATAGATAGATAGATAGATATCAACAAACTGAGATAGATAGATAGATATCAACAGACTAAGATAGATAGATAGATAGATAGATATCAACAAACTGAGATAGATAGATAGATAGATAGATAGATAGATAGATATCAACAGAGATAGATAGATATATAGATAGATAGATAGATATATAGATAGATAGATAGATATCAACAGACAGAGATAGATAGATAGATAGATAGATAGATAGATAGATAGATAGATAGATAGATATGAAAAGACTGAGATAGATAGATAGATAGATAGATAGATATGAAAAGACTGAGATAGATAGATAGATAGATAGATAGATAGATAGATAGATAGATAGATAGATAGATAGATAGATAGATAGATAGATAGATAGATAGATAACAATGTGTTATAGACAAATGGAGTTGGAATCAAATACAGATCAAATATGGATCGGAATCCAACAGAATGATAAGATAAAGCATAGATATTAAACATTTATAAATCTGACATGTTTCACTTTTATTAAAGCTTCATAAGAGAATGACATATAGAAAAAAAGAAAAGGAAAGAAACTGATATTTTTACTTTTGCATTGTTTGATATTCATTGCAAGTGAAACCTGATTAACCAATGAAAATCAAACAACACAAAAGTAAAATTTCTTTCTTCTTCTCCATATATCATTCTCTGGTGAAACCTTAATACAGGTGAAACATGCTAGATTGATAAACGTTTCCTTTTTGTTTCTTTATCTTATGATGGAAGAGGTTGGGATAAATATTAAATACGCGCATGCGCAGTCACACACAGACAGTGATGGACAGACAAATATTTCTTCTTTTATATGATAGATTCTTTTAAGACATTTTTATGTTTATACATTCTTTTTATAGATACAAATATTTAAGTAAATGCTCTGTTTTATAATAAACAGTATTAATAACATTTACCGGCCTGAATGTCCGAGAAATTTTCATAGAAAATATTCGTCCTCCGGCAGGAATTGAACCTGTGTCCTATATGGAACAGTCATTTAGCCTGACTTGCCTTAACCGATCGAACCACGGAGAATTTACTTCAATATTTGTATCTATAAAAAGAATGTATAAACATAAAAATGTCTTTAAATAATTGTCGGACTTTGTCCATTTCATAATATGATAGATTCTCTTGCTTTTCGGAAGAAAGTTGACGTAATTCTATTTGCTTATAAAATTCTGAGGAATATCAGTTCCGTTTAAATTTTACGTAAGAGAATAAAAGTGAAACATTCAAATATTTTGGACAGCGTACTGTAGTCAGATTATACAAAAATCAATGAACTGGCTAGTTTAGCGGCGGCATTGTGAAGCTATATAAGGAAAGGTTTAGGGCCTTCTATATAATACAAGGCAATTAGTTGGAGATTCATCTCCAGCCGTGCTCGTCGAACTCCCTGCCTTCGCGTAGAGAGGAAACCAGACAAGGTTATACCGAAGAGCAGAGTCTCGTCAAAGGGTGATAGACAGCTACACGACCCCGTGTATACGGGGTTTACGGGGAATTCTTGCCCGAGACTACCGGCTCGGTTTTAACCCCGCATTAAAAAACGGCCTTGTGCCACATCCTGCCCTGCGGGGAGGTAAGGTAAATAACCTTATTCAATACAAGGGACACAACTCTCAGTAACTCACATCCTTCTTCTATATAATAAATGCCAATATCAGTGTGTCACACTTTTTCAGTCAAACGGACACAACTTTCAATAGCTCATCTCCTTCTTCTATATAATAAATGCCAATATCAGTGTGTCATTATGTCAAACTTTTTCAATCAAAGGGACATAACTCTCAATAGATCATCTTCTATATAATAAATGCCAATGCCAGTGTGTCACACTTTTGCAATCAAAGGACGCAACTCTCAATAACTCATCTTCTTCTATATAATAAATGCAAATATCAGTGTGTCACATTTCTTCAGTTAAAGGGACACAACTCTCTAACTTCCAATAGCTCATGTTACAGGAAGTTTTCATTTCTGCGATTATTTTCAGCGTTATTTTCTCGTGATTTTTGTACGCTAACAATTTCTATAACTTGGAAATAAATTTGGGAATAATCGAAATTAATTGCGAAATCCAGCGAAAATCAACCATAAATAAAAAATAATTGTTTGCACGAAAAATAAGGATTTACGCACCTCTAATTATGTAAAGTGGAGACATTAGAATTATCGTTGAACTTTTAAAAGGTAAGCTTAAATATTAATGCGATACTTAAATACAGCGATCGATTTTGAGTTCTGTAGTTTATTGTTGCCTATCTCATACGACAGCAGTATGCTTCGCAAAAGAAATCTCCGCAAACAGACAACCAGACTGCAATCAAAGGAGCCACGGCTGCAGCAACGAAAAGAAAGTCCCGTGCAAATGAAAACCCAGATCAAACGGCATTCAGGAGAACTTCCAATGCTGAGAATAGGCAAAGACTCTGAAACTCCGGAGCAAGCCGAAGGCCCAATCAAGAGCCCTCCGCAGAAGATAACTTAAATTCTGCCTGATAGGGCGGCATTTCATTTAAGCTAGTTAGATATAAACGTGTACTCTGAAGGTCATTTAAAAATATTAAACGATAATATGTTGCCTTCCCTCAAAGGCTTTGTGCAGAAAAGACATTGTCCAGCTCGATAAGTGTGGTACAAAAAGAAAGCTCTAAACTTATTGAAGCAATTAATGCCTGCAATTGGTTTCTTTCGACTCTCTCGTCCGCCACACTTGTAGCAAATTTGTTGTAGCCTACCTACGTACGATAATGGGTATATCCCCATTCACATAAATACGGTAGTAAATACTGCACGTTGGCCTGCAGTTGGAGATTCGTCTGCAGCTGTGCTGGTCAAACTCTCTGTCTCCAGGAACAGAGGATTCCCAGACGAGGACATGTCGAAGGGTAGAGTCTCGTCTCGGGAAACAGCTACCCGACCCTGTTTTATACGAGGTCTACGGTGAATTTTTGGCAGAGCCTACGGGCTCGGATAACCCACATTAAAAACGGCCTTGTACCATATCTGACCGCGTGAGGCGGTTGGTAAATATCCTAGAGTTGGAGATTCGTCTGCAGCTGTGCTGGTCAAACTCTCTGCCTCCAGGAACAGAGGATTCCCAGACGAGGACATGTCGAAGGGTAGAGTCTCGTCTCGGGAAACAGCTACCCGACCCCGTTTTATACGAGGTCTACGGTGAATTTTTGGCAGAGCCTACGGGCTCGTATACCCCACATCAAAAACGGCTTTGTGGAACCTCTGATCGCGTGGGACGGTTGGTAGATATCCTGCAGTTGGAGATTCATTGTGGAATTCACTTGACTCACTTCTAGCAGCTGACTATTTTTTCTACGCGCCGCTGGCGAATCTTATATGTGTTGTTCTTGTCCTAAGTATTATCGTTCATTACCAACCTTCGTTTGATAATTCTATTCAGTAACCATCCCTAGGTTACAACACAACTCATCACAGCCGTTTGGGTATTAACCAAAATGAATCTGTGTTCCAACACAAAGTACACTCGAAAATCTGTCGTAACATTCCAGCAGGCAACGCAGTAATAAAAAAAATAACTCGGTCAGTGATCCAACCTTCACTTCGCAACAGCAAAATTTCACTTTCGCCCATCAAGTTCAAAAATTGTTCTCCCGGTAAGCCCCCTCCCCCAAAAAAACAATGGCCTTTATTTCAGTTAGGTGTCATGCGTGATACAAGCTTAGGCGTTCATGTATCGAAAGATACATGACTGACGAAGAAGATTTTTTTTCCGAAGTAGGTTGCCATTTCTTTCTGCAGTGGACCAGATGCCGTCCAAGGCTATAGAACTCGGTCTGTCCTGCTATTTACCCATAGCTGGAGGGGGAAAAGGGTTCATACCTTTTCCAAGGGTATTAGCACGTAAGTGAATGCAACGGATTTGACTGGAATTCGAACTCGGCTCCCCGATTCCTCAATCCAAGCCGTTATCCAAGCCATTTTTCTGATTGGCCACGCCATACAAGGAGGAAAGTAAACTAGCATTTTTTCTCTGATATTTAAATTAGCAGATTTTTGCTATTTTTTTTTCTTTAATCCTCCCTCGCCAGAAAAAACAAGAACTCTTTTTCGAGGCAAGTGATTTTCTCGTTCGCTAAAATAATGTTTCAAAACATTCCGCTAAGAAGGCAACAAATTTTCTGAAATAGCAAAAACTTAAATTACTCGATTGGCCAATATGTTATCTTATTTTTCTATGTGTCGGATATAAGCGATCATGGTCTCCCCAATTTTCTATCCTTTGCCGCTCATAGCAATGTTTGCCTTTTTACTGTCACTGCCACACTAGTTATGTAGCTTTGTCGTTGTCTCTTTCTCTCTGTTCCTCTTGCCCTGTGAATGTCAAATTCTCCAAGTACGATTCTACTAGGCACAAATTCAATTACTATACCCATAGCTGGGGGGAAGCAGATAGATTCATACTTTTGCGCATAAGTAACGAAACCGACTGGGAATTCGAAATCGTTTCTCCAATTCTTCATCCCGAGCCACTCTCCATTACACCACCCGCACATCCTTGATGAGCACGTAAGAAACAGCTACTGAATTCGTGACGCAACTCTGTCCATTCAGATTTTCTATTAGAGAACAAAGATGAAAACAATCAATGTTTAAGGACAGCACACCGTGGAAAGATTGCGCTCGGAAGAAGACACATTTCCCGATGAAGCAAGTGTTCGATTCGCCTAGCTTGGCACAGGATTTAAATCAAATTAAGCACTTGTCGGTGGATGTAAGGGAAGTGTAGGTCTTATCGGAAGTGGAATCGGCGTGCTGAGTTCAAGTTCTAGACCTGATCGTTCCAGTCACCGTCTCGCAGATACCTTTGAGAAAGGTGTTAACCGATCTACCTATAGATTAAATAGCGACACCCTGGGATCGTTAGCCAAGCTTAGCAACCAATCTAGAAAGAAAGACAACTCTAATTTCAAAACTGGTTGGATGTAAGGCTCACAACTTCCTTCCGTAAGAACCTATTAGGAGAAACCCTAGCTGTAACACATACCGTGGTGAGACAGCGGCTTTTGCACAACAGGGGGAACTTAATAGTAATAATTAGGAATGAAGAGGTACTTGTGAAATGTATTTCAATGGAAATTATAAAAATGACGTCCATCCAAGATAGTACTGAAAGACTGAATTGTCGGAGTGGGAAAATATTCTAGCAATATTGTACAAAACTCATTGGATCAATGTTATCAAGATTACAAGCAAAAATAAAAATAATAAGGTGACCACACCAAATGTTGATTTTTTTTTATAGGGAAATACATATTTTAGACTACGATATTTTGATTAGATCACGCTCCTCGCGAAATAACACATTCTAGGAATTTTCGTTTTTAGAAGAAATTAACATTTTATAAAAAAAATTCCGAGGTGTACGTAATTATTAATGCTATTTTATATATATGCATATAGGATTAATGCAAACATTTGTAATATGTTGTATTTATATACTAGCTTAAAAGCGGGCGGCATTTAAGCTAACTCCTTTATAGGGCTCTTGATAAGGTCTTCATTAGTATAATTAGGGAGGTGTTGATGCGATAGGCAACATAAACTACAGAAGAACTCAAAATCATGTAATCAACTCTGAATTGGCTAAGCATATCACCTCACACGGTTTCCTTTCGTGTAAGCAATATGGCTTCCGCTTCTCAAGGTCAACTGCTGATGTGTTATTTCTGAAAGAGTCTATCAAGCTTTAGTTTAGAATGGGTTTGGCATATTGGTCACAAGTTGAAAGCTTATTGTATTTCTCGAGCAGTTTTTGAACTGATTCCATCTTTCGTATCAAATCGAAAAATGAACGCAGTCTTGAACGGCAACTTTTCTAGATTTATTTGCATTAATGCAAGCGTCCCTCAGTACTCTATCCTTCGACCCACGTTTGTTCCTAATTTTCATCAACGACCTTCTTGATGTTATCAGTTCTCAATACAGTCGTATTTACTTGTCTTAATTAATAAGTCTGGGCAGTTCAATAAGTTCGGATTGGCAGTTCTAAATGCTGTAACCAGCTCTGAATTGGCTAAGCATATCACCGCGCAGGGTTTTCTTTCCGGTACGCAATATGACTTTCGCTTCTCAAGGTCAACTGTTAACGATTATTGCTGAAAGATTGTAACAAGCTTTAGTTTTAGAATGAAGCTCAGCCTGTTGCTTAGGGTGGTTCAATAAGGTCGAATTGGCAGTTGATCTAAAACATAATTTACATTTCTGTTTTTACCTGGGTCAAGGAATGGATTGTAAATTTTAACTTCTCCAAAACATTACTGTCTTGTATTAATCGTCTGAGAGAAATTTATACCACTCAACAGCATGGCTAATACTAACCTCCATGAGAACGACTCTCTGCGCCTTCTCGAACTAACTGATAAGAAGTAGAAAGAGTATATTTTATCAATAGGTCTCCTGCAAGTAGTAGATGGTTCACTGTGCTGTGCTATACAAATTTTCTGCCCAGAATCTATCTTTAATATTTATAAGTTTACCATTCGTCATTGCTTTGAATATTGCTGATGTGGTGCCCCTACTTCATGTCTAGAGATTCTTGATAAAATCCAAAGAAGATTCTGCAATGTTATTGGTCCTGACCTGTCATTTTGGCTTCAGTCAATTTCCCACCGCCGAAATGTAGCTTGCCTGTGTTTTTTCTATGAATACTTTTATGGCAATTGTTCTGATGAACTTTCTGCTATGATACCTTGACTTTATGAATTTAAGTGCAGTACACGGTAGAATAATGAATAGCGGTTCGGATTGAGGAATCAGAGAGCCGAGTTCGAATGCCAGTTGTGCTAATGACATTGGGAATGGTATGAATACTCTCCTTCTCCCCCAGCTTTGGGTAAATAGCAGAACAGACCGGGTTCTTTAGCTTTGGAAGGCAATTGGTCTACCGCAGAAAGAAATGGCAACCTAATGCGGTAAAAATCTGCCTCGCCAGTCATGAATCAAAAGATACATGATCGCCTACGCCTGCATCATGCTTGGCACATAATTGATTGACTGACTTGATTGGTGGCAAAATCTCATCATTTTAATGTTGAAACGGCTAGATGTAACCGTAAGTTCTATGCTAATAGTTTCTTCTCTCGCACTTCTTGCTTGTGGAACTCTCTTCGAGCTTCTTGCAATGCAATGTCAATCGTTATCTTCTGATTTCTTAATTCTTGTTCTTTTAATGTTCCCTCTCATTAATATTCTTTTTCCCTCATATTCTCTAACACGCGATATTCTCCTTGCGGCTTAGTGGCTTTATTGCCTTGCTCTGGGTGAAATGATTTAAAAAACCAAAGAAAACAAAAAGGTATATCGAAAAAACATATGCTCTATGTCTGTTTCGAATTTGGCAGATATATATATATATGTTTTGATAAGCGGGAAAGATATGTGTTCAAGAGCACTATTCGGGCTTTGTTTGCTCAGGAGGCCCTATGTGGGTGCGAGTTGAAGGCACGCCAAATCTAATGACAGTTTCCCACAGGGGACGCAGGTTCCAATCCTGCCGACGGGCGCATATTTTTCGAACAATATTTCTCGAATATTCGGGCCGTTAGATGTAAATAAATAAACTGTTTAATAATAAAACAAGATTATGAGTATCCATTAAAAATAATGTTTAAACAAATAAATTAATATATAGATAGATAGATAAAGAGAGGCGCATATATATATATATATATATATGTGTGTGTGTGTGTGTGTTTGTGTGCGCGCAAAAGTATATATATATGGGTACATATATATGCGTGTGTATATATATGTATTTATGTGTATATCTATGTGTATGTGTATGTATATATATATATGTGTGTCTCTATATATGTGTATATATATGTGTGTATGTATATATATGTGTTTGTCTATATATATGTGTGTATATATATATATATAGTTGTGTGTGTATATATATGTATGTATGTGCGTACATATATGTATGTATATATATATGTATATATATTTCTATGTATATATATATGAGTTTGTATATATGTATATATGTATATATATGTATGTATGTGTGCGTATATATATATATGTATATATGTGTGTGTGTGTGTGTGTATATATATATATGTGTGTGTGTGTGTGTGTGTGTGTGTGTGTGTGTGTGTGTGTGTGTGTGTGTGTTTCTTGATGTCTGCTGTTATTCTCCCATCTCTCTCCCACGGTCTGTCCAATTTCTTCAATTTTTTCAATCTCCGTATCGCCAATTCTTGCAATATTTTCCACTTTCGAAAGCGTTTTCCTCTCGCCTACCTGCTATCTCTCTCCCCACTCTCTCCTTTCATTTTTTCTTTCTTTCTTTCTTTCTTTCTTTCTTTCCGCCACTCCCACGCCGTTCTGATTCTCTCTCCTCCCTGTCTCTCACCATACCGTACGATACTCGACTGGACCCAGCACTCCAGTCAACCTTTATTCCCAGATGCAAGAATGTAGGTAGAAGCAACAGTCCCACCAACCCACCCCACAAAAAGATCTAATCTCATGTACTTTTAGCAGGCTAACCCAACTATGCGCCCGTAGCTGCACATAATTAAAGGCTACATACTGCACTTAGATTTAGTAATGTCAGGTTAGTCTGGCACAAGGCCAGGCATAAATTGAGACGCTAGTTATGCTGTACCTATCTTTTAAGTGTGATAGGATTGCCGACCGAACACTAAGCATTCGAAATCTGATGTTTAAAAGCTAACGACATTTTTGTTAGGCTTGGAAACCGAAAAATATGAAACCCAGATAAAGTACGCAGTATATTGGGATTTTCCAAGCGAAACTTAGATGTGGCACAAGGTCGAAAGTAAGGGGCATCTGGGGAGAATCGAATTCACTACTCAGTCGTAACTGTTCTATCGAGACATGCTTGTTAACCGCCTCGAGGTGCCCAAGTACAGGGTATATTAAATGCATACAAAATAATTCGACAGTCAAGTTTAATGTCTGCGTGGCTTGAACGTTTGCATTCTGATCATGTTACCCATATCACAATGATCGACTTGTTAGGCTGGTGACCTCTTGATAATATCGATCTAGGGTGACAAAACCAATAAAATTGACATTGGCTTCATCGACGGCCTTCAGACGACCTCGGAATCTCCTGCATCTCCTCTGAATGGTCTCCTTCTTTAAGTTGGTGAATGCTGCCATAATCCTTGCCTTCAGTTCATCTTTGGTGTTATAAGGATTTTTGTTGGTCTCTCACTTAACAGATGCCAACACATAATAATCAAGATGGTTGCAATCTGGGGAGTTAGCTGACCAGATGTAAGGGGTGATGTGGCTGCAGAAATTATCTGACAGCCATGACTGGGTTCTCCTGCTTGTGTGGCATGGTGTAGAGTAATGTTACCAGACATAGGGACATTCAGCAGCGACCCTCTTGACCAAGGGAAGCAATATCTACTCAAGCAGTTGATGTAGCCATCCGTGTTGCGTTTGCGACACTCAACGATAAAATCAGGAGTTCTTTTCTTATCAGAAAGATTATAATAAGTTTTACAAGCTGCCGTACCTTCGTAATCACTAGTAGACTCATCCAACTCTTTCTTTTTCAGATCGACAGCTAAACACTGCGAAAAGTTTGTATGGGAGCTTCCGGTGGAAATGTCAGGCAATACTGCATGCCGTTATCGAATTTCTGTTCAAGAGAATTACGTCATAATGATCTTTATCTCACAAACTGTGCTCAACTGACATTACTATACTGTGCTGTCGACAAAATCAAAAGCAAACAACGCGCATGCGCGAAATTAAAAATATAAAATGTCAACAATTTCATCTTCTTATCCTATTTATAGATATGAGTGTACGTGTGCATGTATGTGTGTGTATGTATGTATGTGTGTGTGCGTATGTCTGTGTGCATGTGTAAAGCGTATCTGTAAAGACAATATTAATAAATGACATGGTTTTACATTTTCTCCTCCAGGCAATTATATGTATATATATATACATCTCCTGAAAAATTTATTTCGGTTGAGGTCTCTGGGGAGGAAGTGTGGGTGTGTAAACAGTGACTTTTACGGCTAATAATGCAAGACTCTTCGGTAAATCGAATCGAGTTCTCTCAGTCACCGTGTTTTATCTAAAAATAAATACATTTAAATTCACCTGCACACGCGCCGTGTGCCAATGGCTTAGTAGTAGAATCCACAGACTGAGGCCAATTCAGTCGGGGTTCGATTCTAGCTAAAGACAATTAGACGTCAACCCACACAGATGAGCTGCGAAACAGTCTGCCTGAGGATGACTATATATATATATATATATATATATATATATATATATATATATATATATATGCATGCATTGTATTTAAGCATCAATCCATCTTTTATACATGTTTCGTTAAAGACTACTAACAAGGTACTGGTAATAGGCTTTTTATTTAATTTTTCTTGTGTTCTTATAAGTGTATTCCTTTTCTGGACACAAAATATCCGAGCGCATTCGTTTGTAGTTTTAGCCTTAGTTTCACTGTTGATATTATATCGGAGCTCTTTCGTTTGTAGTTTTAGCCATTATCACTGAACCTTTTATATCCATGTTCTTTCGTTTGTAGTTTTAGCCATTATCACTGATGCTTTTATATCCGAGATCTTTTGTTTCTAGTTTTAGCCATTATCACTGATGCTTTTATTTCTACTTTTAACTAAATGTATTGTTCCTGGTATGTGTGCATCTAGAGTTATATGAATGTTTTATTTTCCAAAGATGATCAGCACATCGTGGCTGTGTTCATCGTTAGTTACCGACTACTGGCTTTTTCTTTTTTATTATTCAGGCTTCCATTATTTTTCATCTTTTTTACATGTGCATGAGGTTATTATGCTGGCATTTTGTGCTCGTATTGTTTCAGATTGAGTCTGGTACGTTTGTGTGTGTGTTTAATGTGGTCGGATTCGTGTAAGGTAAGTCGTTTGGATAGGCATGTAATAGTGTGACAGGTGTAATTATTTACGAATTTAGTTTGATCAGGAACACAGTTCCTTAAGGGTCATTTGAACCAGTAAATAAATTTGGTTCTTGATTTTGCAGGTGTTTTGTTATGTATCTTTAACGAAAGGTATAATATATATATATATATATATATATATATATATATATATATATATATATATATATATTATCGTCTAACATGAATAACGTGGTGGTGACTTACATAACTTACACACACACACACACACATATATATATATATAAATATATATATATGTGTGTGTGTGTGTGTAGCTGTGTTTGTGTGTGTATATGGATACATTTACACATATATACACAAATTCATATTTAAAATTCAGATATAAATATACCAAAAAAAGACAATCACACACATACACATACACATTTGTGCGTGTGCGTCTGTTTGTGAGCGTGTGTTGCGTGCGTGTATATGTGTGCGTCTGTGTTTAAAAATTCGGCTGAACGCAATCAGCATGGCTGATTCTCGACTCCTGGTGAGCGTCTCACAGCGCCTTCTTGTCCTCTCTTTTCCAACTGACTTGAGATTGTAACAACTACATTGATTCAATAGCTCCCCTCTACTGCAAAAAAAAAGTTGGTTCACTGTGTCGTGCCAGAATGTTTTTTTCGACAGAATCTATCTTGCACATTTCCGAAACCACCATTCGTCCGTACATTGAATACTGTTGCCGTATCTGTTCTGGTGCTCCTGCTATTCATCTCGAGGTTCTTGACAAAATCCAAAGAAGGGTCTGCAATGTAATCGATCCTGACCTGGCATCTCGACTTCTTTGACGAGGCTTCCCTCTGTCTTTTTTTACAAATATTTTCATGGCAATTGATCTGACCAGCTTTTTTCCCTGGTGCCCTGACTACGTGAATTTAAGCGTGCTACGAGATTGGCATATAGGTCCCACCCTTTTACTGTTGAAATAGTTAAATGTAACCGCCACTTCTACACCAACAGTTTCTTTTCTCTCACTTCCCGTCTGTGGAATAACCGTCCGTTTATTTGCTTCCCTGATAACTACAATCTTCAAAGATTTAAATGCTACGTCAACCGCCATCTTGTGTCGTTTTGAAACCGTTAGCCTTTCCACAATCTTCCCTAAAACTCATTCTTTTTCCTCACTTTCACTCTCAGTAAGCCCTTCGTGCTAGTAGTATTCGCGCCTTGCTTGGGTTAAAATGATTAAAAACATAAAAAATAACAACTGAAAATATATTTGTAAAAAGATAATATGAATAAAGATAAATTTATGTTAACCCGCGAATTTCGTCTTCTGATCGACATAATCAATGTAAGCATTTTTATTTTTCAGCGAGTATTAATAAACAGAAGTAAAAGTGTCGTTAGCTTTTCAAAATTTTTTAAATTTTGAACGAAATCATATATACTCCAGGCTAACTGAAAGTCAAGGTAAATTATTGCAGATGCTAAGTGTTGTGGGACTCTCCCCTTTTACACAAGATGGACTCGTCTAAAGTATACTTATACTGACAAAGTTGGAGACAGGGAGAGAGATACGTTGAGATACGCGGAGATAATTTGAGACAAGGTTGAGCTACGTAGATTCCACAGAGAGAGAGAGATAATTACGGCTTCACTTACAGAAACTTGTACATATACTTTCAACTAACCCGTATTCCTGGACTACTAATCTTCATTTCAAGTTTGTATCCTTACATTCAATACACTTATTTTCCTATTTCAATTACTGGCGTTGTTTATTTATTCCATCACCTTTTTAATCTTTACTAGACTATATTTCTTTTTAAAACCAAGTAAATGTATTAGAATTACTTACAGTATGTAAAATTATTTTTTCATATCGAGTATAAGTCAACTGAAAATCAAGGTAAACTATGGAAGATGCTAAATGATGTAATTTAATGCCTAATAAACGAAAGTGAATAAATGTTTTTATTGTCGCTGAATGAAATGTAATTAATATTATTTATTTTGAGATTAATTTATGCATTATATATTTAAATAATAGGTTTTGAATTTAGCAGATTTCTTTTAATTTAAAACAATTATAGTAATATATGTTGTCTCAGGAAAGAAGTACTTCTTCCAGGAAAGAAGATATTTGAAAGATTTTGTGACGCAGATTAATATTTTGGTGACATCCGATAGCAGCACACCTAAAAAAAATTTCGTCGAAGTAAATTGCTTTCTCTTTTAATAAGTGTGGCATTCTTCAGATCAAATTTGTAGCTGAAGTTATTTCTATGTATGACAAATGCATTTGATAAATTGTTATGTATAAGATCCTTTTGGTGCTCATAAATACGATTTTTGGTTGTTTTTTTTTAATTTATGAAAGTTTCCATAATATATTGTAAGGGATAACTGTGAAGGATTAGTTTATATATCCCTGGTTCAGAATATTCATAAAAATAATAATTCACAGACACACCCACACACGCAAAACACACACACACACACACACACACACACACACACACACACACACACACACACACATATTTAATCAATTCACACCAAGCAAAGCGATAATGCTACGCAAGGAACTGCTGGGGGAGAAAGAGAAATAAAACGAACCGGAATCCCAATCCTAAACCGGAAGCAAGAGATACGCCTCTACTTGTGTTCAAATGTCAGGGAAGGAGTGTGAACTGGACGATAAGCAAATCTATATATCCATTATACAGTAGTATTAATGTATTTTTCACTATCTCTATCTCGCTCTCTCTCTGATATATATATATATATATATATATATATATATATATATATATATATATATATATATATATAGCATAATGAGAAGACACGTATACTTTCTTGATATGTATATAATATGGAGAAAACAACTGAAAAGTTGCAAAATTGAATGATTTTTTGGGAAAGTATTTATTTATATATATATTTTTTTATATTATATATATATATATATATTTAATATTTTATATATATATATATAAATAAATACTTTCACAAAAAATCATTCAATTTTTTTAATTTGCAACTTTTCAGTGGTTTTCTCCATATTATATATATATATATATATATATATATATATATATATATATATATATATATATATATATATATGTAAAGAAATATAGTTTTAAGGTGTGCTATATTTATTGGATAAAGTGCTCAATATCTGAGATACAGTTTATATAAATATAAATATTGGCCTGACGATTGCGTCTAACATGAAACAGTCTGTTGCCTCTGAGTGTTGACTTCAATATATATATGTGTGTGTGTGTGTAAGTGTGTATAAAATGTGTGTGTGTAAGTTTTGTATATATATATATATATATTTACATATATAAATTCATATATATATATATATATATATATATATATATATATATATATATATATATATATATGACACTTCTGTTAATAATTCAACACTATTATTTGGGTCCCATCTAAATCCGCCCTGTTACAATAAAACTGTTTTACATTCGTGTTTAACGCCCTATGTGAACATTCACAGACTGAAAGAAACGCAGAAACGCCTAAACAACCCGCAGAGACGTGCACATTTACATGCATACGCACACATAGATTGTTTTATTATACACACAAAGTAACATTCCAGCAATGACATGGACAAATAGCATCTCTCTAAGCATACGGTTACTCACAACCTCTACCCACAATAGAAACCTTCACGGGTCTAAATTGTTATCTGTCTCCCTCCAGCTTCCTCCCGTGCCGTTATTTGCAAAACTTAATTGGGGTTGGTGTTAGGAATGTGCATTTTCTTAGCTGAGCATATTTGAACAGAATGCGCCAATCATGGGTCCCTCGCCAGGGTTCGAACTTTCTACAACAGCAATATTGTTTTAACAACTTCAACACAGTTGACCAGAGTTTAACAAGCATGGTACCCTCCTTGTTGTTTCCACCTCAGATATATTTATTTACAGGGCTGGGGATCGAAAATATGCCAACAGAAATATTTATTTAATAACCTGAACAGAGTCGATATATATATATATATATATATATATATATATATATATATATATATATATGTGTGTGTGTGTGTGTGTGTGTGTGTGTGTGTGTGTGTGTGTGTGTGTGTGTGTGTGAAAAAATGGTAACTTCAGTCAGGTACAATGTTTCTAAACAATACTATTTTTTCAGCAATGTGTCACATTCGAAGAAAAAACAAAAACGGGGTGCCAAAGAACAATTATTGCCTTGACGTCGCTATTATTGTATACACTGTTGACTCACTGGGCAATGTTTATTCATAAGATTATAAATATATATGAACCAAGTAGAATGCTATATTTATTATTTACCATTTTATAAAGAATTAAATTTAAGAAGAATTATTTTATTCAAAAATTTACAAAATAATACAAAATTATCAAAATTTTGTGATGACAGCGAACACTCGTTGCCACTTTTGCAATGTCAACGAATACTCGTTGTTACTTTCGTAATGTTCGTTGTAGTAGAGACTTTGTAATCGCAGATACAACTATAGTAACGCCGTTGAACAATACTGGTGTCAGACGCCTTCGAATAGCACTCGCACTAATAGTACTTGCTCGATAATACTCGCTCGAATAGTAATCCGTATCGTGGTCCGATTAGTAATTCATTTCGTGATCAGAATAGAGAAATAATATAGTGAATACTATAAATAATAGCGATCCGTACAGTAATAGAAGATAGAGTCGAAATAGTGATCCGTAGAGTAATAGAGGATAGTGTAGAGATAGTGATCAGATATACGCCGCGCTAATCCCCATATATACATTTCCTTTACCATCACGTGATCTACTTATTCAAAATGGGATCTGCTGTGTTTGCTCTTTGGTGATCTGGTTTCAAACGCCACTATCGGCAACGACACTTTATTCCTATATAACACAAAATATTTAAACCAACTACAATGCAATATTTATTATTTATTATCTTATAAATAACTACGAAAATAAGGTTTTTTATTAAATGAACAGGCTTAAAGATCTTTGTTGTAAATTCTCAATAATAAAGAAAAGGTATTAATCAACTTTCATATGTTTGGCATTTATTAAAATCTAATCATCGCTTTTTAAAAACGGGAAACATTGCCGAGGGAGTCACAAGTGTATACAGTAATAGCGGTGTCAAGGGAATAACCGTCCTTTTGAAATTCTGAATCTTTGTATAATGTACAACGGATCCTTCTATCAGTTTTTCTCCAAATAGACAAATGGTCAGAAAGCTCAAACTGAAAGAAATATGCAAAACCTAACAAACTAGTTTCTAACTTTTTCACTTTCAAGTCTGATGCCAGCATTCTTGCAGACAGATTGCTCATCCCCAAGATTTCACTTAAAATAGTAATGACCAAAACAGAACTAATTCCTATGGACTTACTGCTGGGCAGTAAGACGCCTGTCATCGAAAACCATGCGGTGAATGGTCTCAATTTGTCCATCAGCAGTTAAGGTTTTGGGGCGACCTTACCGAGGGTCGCCTTCTGTATTCCCCTGCAACGCTTCAATTCCGCGGCCCACATCTTCACGGTTGCATAGGAATGGGTCCTCAACAAGTGTCTGTAACTAGTCCTCATGGATTTCCTAGCGTGTCATACTTTTCTTTTGTTGATACATGATGACTGCTCGGTTCCCTGTTTTGTTTATTTTCATATTTTTATAGTTTTATGAGAAGAGGTAAGAATCCTCTTCTCCTCCCCACAGCTATGGGTATATAGCAGAACAGACTTAGTTCTATTCCCTTGGATGGCATCTGGTCCACCGCAGAAAGAAAGGGCAAACTACTGCGGAAAAAAATATCTGCTTCGTCAGGCATGTATGGAAAGATACATGATCGCCTAAGCGTGTATCACGTATGGAACATAACTGACTGACTGACGTGCTAATACACTTGGAAAAGGGAGGAATCCTCTTCTCTTCCCCACAGATATGGGTAAATAGCAGGACAGACTTAGTTCTATTCCCTTGGATGGCATCTGGTCCACCGCAGAAAGAAATGGCAACCTACCGCGCGAAAAAAAAATCTGCCTCGGTAAAGGTAAAATTCTCTTCTCCCCCAAACCCAGCTATGGGTAAATAGCAGGACAGACTGGGTTGTATGGCCTTGGGTGGCATCTCGCCTACCACCGAAAGAATTGGCAATCTACCGCGGGAAAAAATCTTCCTCGGTAGTCATCTATCGCCGAAGCGTGTTTCACGCATGGAACACAACTTACTCACTGACGTGCTAATACCCTTGGAAAAGGTAATATTCCTCCTTTCCTCCCCCACCCCAGCTATGGTTAAATAGCTGGACACACCGGGTTGTATGGCCTTGGATGGCTTCTTGTCTATCACTGAAAGAAATGCCAACCTACCGCGGGAAAAATCTTCCTCGGCAGTTATGTATGGAAAGAGACATGATCGCCTCAGCGTATATCACGCATGACACATAACTGAAAGACTGACTGACTGACTGACGTGCTAATACACTTGGAAAATGTAGGAATCCTCTTCTCCTCCCCCCCCCCCAGCTCATTTTTTTTTTAAGCATATCACCCCAAGCAAGGCTGGAGGCCACTATCACGCAAGGGGTTAAAGAAGGGTTGGAGGAAGAGCAGATAGGAGTGGTAAAGGAGAGGATGTGGAGAAAGAGAAAGAGAGTGGGTCGATCAAGGCAAGGGGGTTACAGAAGATTTGGAGCGAGAGCAGATAGGAATGAAAAATGAAAGGATGTGGAGAAGGGAAGTGGATAGATCAAGGCAACTGGAGATGTCGATTGACGCTACACTTAAACCGTTGGAGATTGTATTTGTCAGGGAAACAGTAATAGGGAAGGGAGTTCCATAGGCGAGATGTGCGAGACATGAAGCTATTGGAGTAGAAGAGATGTCTACATCTAACAGTTTCCACGGTGTAGGGGTGGGAGCGGGAAGCCAGCCTCGTGCGGCGTTTAAATTCACGAGGTCTGGGGACAAGCGAAAGCAGCTCCTCGGAGCAATTACCGTGAAAGTACTTGTAAAAAAGGCAGAGCGAGGCAACATCGCGTCTGTGAGAGAGCGACTGCAGACGAGATGACAGATCAGGGCCAATCACGTTGCCTATCCGTCTCTGGATCTTATCAAGAACCTTGAGGCAAACAGCAGGGGCCCCAGACCATATATGGCAGCAATACTCCATGCAAGGGCGAATGGTTGATTTATAGACTTGGAGGATCGATTCCGGGGAGAAAAATTTCCTGGCTCGGCACAGAGAACCAACTTTCCTTGCTGTGGCTGATGCAACTGACTCGATGTATTTGTTCCATCTCAGATCAGCAGACAGCGTGAGACCGAGCAGCCGCAGAGAGGAGCTCTCGAGAAGTTGGTCTTCAGACATTCTAATGGGATACAGGGATGGATCCTTGTGGTGGTTAATCGAGAGCAGTTTTGTTTTAGAGGCGTTAAAGTTAACCATCCATTTCTCACCCCAGTTCACAAACGATTGGAGGTCCTTTTCAATTTGAGCTGCCAGGTTAACTTTGTCCGCCTCACAAGATTTGTGTTTGAGGCATGAGTAAATAGTGGTGTCGTCAGCGTAGATGCCGACTTGGGAGTCTATGGCGTCAGGAAGGTCGTTTATAAATATGAGGAACAGAGTAGGGCCTAGGATGGAGCCTTGAGGAACACCTGCGTTAGTGGGATAGGAGCTGGAGATGAATCCACTGAGAACAACCTTCAAATCCCGATTTGACAGGAATTATTGTATTATGTCAAACAATCGACCTGTGATACCATAACCCTGGAGCTTGCGAAGAAGGCCGGCATGCCAAACTCTATCGAATGCTTTGGAGATGTCAAGGGCCACGGCACGAGCTTCACCGTTATTATGGATAGCTTGGTAGACAAATTCAGTGATGGCCATAAGCACATCGGCAGTAGATCGGGCAAAGCGGAAACCATACTGCTTGTCTGAGAGCAGATCGTGGGATATCAGGTGATTAATCACTTCGGCGTTGATAATGGCCTCGAAGACTTTGCCGAAGAGGGGTAGGAGACTGATAGGACGGTAATTGGAAGGGTCGGAGGGGTCGGAGGTGTCACCAGAGTTCTTAAAGACAGGAACAATGGTTGAGGACTTCCAGAAGTCAGGAAAACAGGACTCCTTGAGGCAGCGGTTGTACAATTTAGAGAGGGCAGGCGCCAGTTCAGGTGCGCATTTCTTCAGGACAATGGCTGGTATTCCGTCACCACCAGTGGCCTTGTGGAGATCTAAGTTAGAAATAATGGCGAATACCGACGACGGGGTTATGTGCAATCCGTCCAGGAGAGCCTCAGTTCTGGGAGGGAAATCGGGCAAGGGCACCCCGGAAGAGTCTAGCGTAGAATTGGAAGAAAACATCCGAGCGAAGCATTCGGCCTTGTCAGCAGAGGTGGCCAGGACCTCAAACTGATTGAACAGGGGAGGAATGGAGGGTTTGTTATTGTTCAGGACGCTCTCGCATAGGCGCCAATAATCTTTGGAGCCAAATTTGCTTGATGCAATAAGTTCCTTCATCGTTGCGGGCAGAGGTAAATGGACGTCTATTGGAGTCGGACATATTACTACGAAAACGGTGGAAGAAGTGGTTCCTATGGGCAATGGCGGCTGAGCAAGCAGCTGTGAACCAGGGGGAGGAGCGCGGTTTGACCTTGAATTTCCTGGAGGGGATGAAAGCTTCGATACCGGCTTTAATCCAGGAAGAGAATTCAGAAGCACAATCATGAGTGAGGAGCTTAAATACAGCATCCCAGGGGACATTGCGGAGGAAGTCACGAAACGAGTCCCAGTCAGCTCGTTGGTAGCAGAATGTGGTTCTGGTGGTAGGAGGCTGAGTAAATAGCAGGACAGACTGTGTTCTATTCCCTTGGATGGCATCTGGTCCACCGCAGAAAGAAATGGCAAACTACCGTGGAAATAAATCTGCTTTGTCAGTCGTGTATGGAAAGTTACATGATCGCCTAAGCGTGTATCACGTATGGCACATAACCATCTCTGTTGCCACAACGAAAATATTCAGCTATAGCTCTCCTTTCTTCGAAATAATTGAACGACTCTCGTAGAAGGTTCACTAGAAAACCCGCGTCAATACTGGAAAGAGCGATAGCTACTTGACTTGAGAAACCTGTTTTCGTAAAAACGTGTTGTAAGTGAAAGGTTTTATGAATTTCAACCAAAACCATACTTGGTCAGTGAATACCAAATATTTCCTTATAGGGAAACTGCTAATATTGCCGTCACCATCTCTAATAACTGATTAAGAAGAAGAAAAAACTCTCCAACTAACCTGTCCTCAAGCCTATTACTGATCGACATATAACATCAATCTATACCCAAAAAAAATACGATTCAAAATCTTTATCGGGTCTTAGGAATCGTTAAGCAGACAGAAATTATCTGAGAAGTATATGAACAGTCGACGAATAATGTGATACAGAAATCTGAATGTGCATTTGAATAGCGAAAGATGCTTTTCAAAAGCTAAGCAATGTATAAAGAAATAGGAAAATTTGGTTGGATACAAAGATAAAAGTGCTCAAGTGTTATGGATATTTACCCATGGCCGCCCCTATTGCAGCGGGATGTGACACAAGGCCGAGATTAATATGGGGAACCCGAGTGCCTACACTCAGGCCAAGGCCAAAAATTCTTCGAGCTCCAGCAATAAAAGGTTTTGAATTTAACCGTTTTCTTTTAATTAAAAAAGAATTTATAGTAATATATGTTGTATTGGTTGCGCTGGACTCGGTGCGAGCACCGATCCCTCTCCCAAGTGCCATGAGAGGGTGCAGCCTCGGGCATCTGTTCCTCAGGGCTGCACACCTCGCAGTGTTATTTTCCCCAGTTGCGCCTCTGTCATGTGACGGAGCAGCAAGTGAGTCGCACTCTACCCGAAGACAGAGGCGCAACAGAGAGATGATAAAACTGTTATATAATCTTCCCTATATGCCAATGAATGCTGGGCATTTTCCTAACAGATAAAGAAGACATTTGAGGCAACAGAGATGTACATCTACATTAGGATGCTGAGAATACCATGGAAAGGACATGTAAGCAATGAGGAAGTTTAAAAGCAAATGAGAACAAAAAGGACGCTGACGGTTAGGATCAGAAAGAGACATTTGAAATTCTTTTGGGAACCTAATGCGGGAAATTAATTCGGAGAATTAGACAATCATTGGCGTATTAATCGCTTACTGCTATATCAGTTTGAAACAGCGGTTCTCGCCCGTCACTGAAGTTAAGCAACGTTGAGCTTGGTCAGTACCTAGAAAGGGTGACCGCTTGGGAATATCAGGTGTTGCAAGCTTGGCTGTGCAGTGCTCGGTAGGAGAGAATCGGAGATCCAAGTTCGAATTCCAGTCGGGTTCGTTACATTCCGAGCAAATCCGAGCATTACTTCCGAGCAAACAGCCTTGGGCGGTCATGAATCGAAAAGGGACATGATCGTACAAGCGTTTCACATCCACACGCATCGGGCCAGCGCGGTAGGTTAATGAACCATTCCTCCCCATGAATCTGGGGGAAGCTTACTTTCAAGAAAGGACCTTTAAAGGCAAAAAGAGAGAGAGAGAGAGAGAGAGAGAGAGACGACTACGGTACATTGAATGCAAGAAGGGCAGAGTAACCTACCTCTAAGAAATATCTGTCCCCTAATAAGGGGAGAAATTGTGGGGTGCAATAAGATGAATAACCATAAGACGGTGAAGGGTAAGAGTAAGATGAATAACTCTTTGGGAGAAATTAATTTAATTGTCCAATTGAAAGAATGCAAAATCCTATTGTTCAACTAAAACAAAGATGGGATAAAACTCAAATTTATTTGGAATCATCCTTTGGAATCATCCTGTGGAATCGAAAACTGCGAGGAAATATAAATAATAGAGAAAGAGCTAAAGGATCGGGTTTGTCTATTTTGGCGTTTCATTGATTGGTGCGAAGATGAACAGAAAAAGGGAGACAAGAAAAAAACAATCTGAGTTAAGGATAAAAAAATCGATCAGTACTTTGGTCGCTCGAAATTCAAGGGCAAAACAGAGGTAGATGAAAAGATAGAGAACGCGAGAGAGAGAGAGAGAGGGGGGGACATGTGAGCAAAGTAACCATATAATGTATTTTAAGACAGCCTGGCGTTCGATTGGCAAGGTCGATTTCACTGCTTTTAAACTACAATCTTCCATGATTCTCTCACGTACAATCATATCTGCTCAATGCGTATCCAAATGTAAAAAAATGACGACAAACATTATGAAATGGACAAAGTCCGACAATTTATCTTATGACAGGAATCGAACCTGTATCCTATACGGATTCATATCGGATGACGAATATTTTATATGAAAATTTCTCGGACATTCAGGCCGGTAAATGTTATTAATACTGTTTATTATAAAACAGAGCATTTACTTAAATATTTGTATCTATAAAAAGAATGTATAAACATAAAAATGTCTTAAAATAATTGCCGGACTTCGTCCATTTCATAAAATAATATATGTGAAAGGGGATAGATAGATAGATAGATAGATAGATAAAGAATTACATAGATAGATAGATAGATAGATAGATAGATAGATAGATAGATAGATAAAGAATTAGATAGATAGATAGATAGATAGATAGATAGATAGATAGATAGATAAAGAATTACATAGATAGATAGATAGATAGATAGATAGATAGATAGATAGATAGATAGATAGATAGATAAAGAATTACATAGATAGATAGATAGATAGATAGATAGATAGATAGATAGATAGATAGATAAAGAATTACATAGATAGATGTTGAGAAAAATGGGTAGATTGATAGATAGAAACATAGTTTTGATGATCCAATGTGGTAAAATCTAGATACGTAGTATCTGGCTAATTAGGATTTATTTTACCTTTGCTCTACTTAGCGTATCGAGAACTCTTTGTTTTAATTTATTATTCGGTGTTTTTTTTTCTTTGTACCAGGAATTTAAGGTACTGGACAAAATCTCTCGGTCCTGTTTGGAAGTTTCTGGTGCTTTTTTTTTTTCATTTTTCGTCAGATGCCAATTTATTTGAAAATTGTGCTATCCAGGTTTTTTCACCCACCGAGTTTAAATAGATTTACATTTATATATATATATATATATATATATATATATATATATATATATGAAATTTAGTTGATAAATAAGTGAATCCTATTATTATAATATAAAATAAAATTTTAAAACAGATTCAGAAAGACAACTCAATGTTTTATTCAAACAGAGCATATAAATTACAAACAATAGGAATTAGGATTACTCCATAAGGTTGATTATGATCATTTCACCTCATAAATTAAAATTAATTTACAGGGATTTTCGAATCCATCAGGTTAACAAGAAAAAGAGTTCCACTTTGATTTTTCTTGTTAAGCTGATGGATTTGAAAATTCTTATAAATTAAAACTAATTTATAAGGTGAAATGATCATCATCAATATTGTGGAGTAATCGTAATTCTTATTGATTGCAATATATATATATATATATATATATATATATATATATATATATATATATATATATATATACATTTCTCGTGCCAATCTTAATTGTTTTATAACCCTCCACGAAGAACTTTTCACTGCCAGTTCAAGAAAGACATTTTGGACCCTAATACACAAAAAAGACAATGTCTCATATGGAGAATATTTAACACCGAAAAACATGAAGCAAAAATTTAATTATGTTTAATGATATGTGGAAATCTCCACGCTTTGCGAGACCGGAAACACGTGTAGCAAAATTATGGAAAATAAAGCAGAATATGTTTTTAAAAATCCACATTACAACCAAAAACGTTTGCTGTTTCTCTCTTCTTTTTTATATACACACTTTTCTCGCGTTGGAACTACTATAACCTTTTCTCTTTATATATATATATATATATATATATATATATATAGATAGATAGATAGATAGATAGATAGATAGATAGATAGATAGATAGATTGATAGATAGATAGATAGATAGATAATATTAGTGGTCAATATATATATATATATACGATTACGATTCCAATGTAATAAATTATAACCATGGAATATTAGTGTTTGAGCCTTTCGTAATATATATATATATATATATATATATATATATATATATATATATATATATATATATATACAATCATGTGTGGAAATTAAATGAGAAAAAGAAAAAAAGATCCGATTGTGAACTGGAATTTTTTTAAAAAGCAAAACCTTGCAACAATCAACATCTGTAACCTTTGTCAACGAGAAAAATTAGCTATAATAACATTTCCAGGCTAAAAAGAAACTTTTAAACCAGAGATCAGAAATGATATCCCGTTGTATACACACTAAAAAGTTCTTTTTGGGTTCATTTGAAGTGGAATTAAAAGAATTTATGTATATATCATTTCATCCCCACCTATACATATCGAATACTCTTGATTTTTCTCTGCTCCTTTTCCTAAACTTCTGACACACATCACGTCGTATGCGTATTCATTTTTTTTAATGTAGTGGTAAATGATTTTTTTATTTTAAAAAAATAAGGCGTTAGGAAATCAATTGACCGAAATAATGTTAATCGTCAAAGTTGAATCAGGCCAGGAAACAAGTATTAAAAGTATTCAATACATGCGTAAATAAAATAAATATATATAAAATAAAAATAATATGTAGAGCTTTTAAATTTAATACACACACACACAGACACACACACACACACACATATATATATATATATATATATATATATATATATATAAAATTATAAAATAGTTATTGCTCAGAGTTTAATTAGACCAGGAAACAGTTGTATTTTGGCTCGAATCGCCGGAAAAAAAGAAAAGTTTGAAAGCAAGGTAGCGTGATTGGATGATCTCCTAATTTTATCTGTCTATCTATCTATCTCTTTCTCTCTCTCTCTCTCTCTCTCTCTCTCTCTCTCTATCTATCTATATATATATATATATATATATATATATATATATATATATATTGAATAGACTGTGATAGATAGATATGAAAAGGTTGACAGATAGATAAATAGATAGATAGACAGACAAATAGATAGATAGATGGATAGATAGATAGATATGAAACAAGTTGATAGATAGATAGATAGATAGATAGATAGATAGATAGATAGATATGAAAAAGGTCGATAGATAGATAGATATGAAAAGATTAATAGATAGATAGATAGATAGATAGATAGATAGATATGAAAAGATTAATAGATAGATAGATAGATAGATAGATAGATAGATAGATAGATAGATAGATAGATAGATAGATAGATAGATATGAAAAATGTTGATAGATAAATAGATAGATAGATAGATATGAAAAGGTTAATAGATAGATAAATACATAGATAGATAGAAAGAAAGAAAGACAGACAGACAGACACAGACAGAGAGAGAGAAAGATAGGTGAAAACGATAAGTAAAACAAATAATTTGGGAAGCCAAATTCAATGAGAGAATTTAAAAGAAATTCAAAAACCAATCAAATCTAAATGTCTGAAAAGATAAAAGGCAATGCAAAAATTAAACTGATGCAGAAAAAAAGGAAAAAAAGACGCAGCATGCATAAATCCTGCTGTCATTTCATTGATTACGCATGCGCAATTAGGCACGCCATTTTTTTTTTTTTTGCCTTTCAATTTTCTTCAGTCGTAGTGACTTTCTGTTTTGTCTTACTCGTTTCTATTGCTCGTAACCGATCTCTTCCTTCATTTCCTCGACATGCATTTCCCCACCTCCTCAAAGATTGACAGTAACATCATGGCTGTCAAGACCGTCAACAACAGAAGCACTACACCTACAATGAGAACAACTAATGTCTGTACTTTAAGTACTAGTCATAAAAAAAAGATAGACTGCGAGAATGAATTAAATAACTAAAGCAAAAGAACACAAAACGAAGAACGAGCGTTCAAGTAGGACGATGATCGACATTGTGTCAGGTTTTATTATGTATGTCTTTGTCTGCACCACAAAAATAGGCATTTCTTCAGAATCGCACCTCTGCATGAAATAATCCCTTTTTGCAATTTCTTTTTCATATTACAATAAAATAGACAGGCATATAAAAAAATAATTTTATAAATTTTAAGAGGGTGGGGCAGATAATTTGATATAAATTAATTGTAAATAGATCCACCCTCCACGAGGCAAAAAAAGGAAACATGCTCATACTATGCGATAAAGCATATCCTTACATATAAAATTTCAATTAATTTCAACTTAAAATAAAAAAAATATATATTTATATTATTTCAAGCCTATTCTTACTTACCTTTTCTCTTTATTATTATTATTATTATTATTAGTAGTAGTAGTAGTAGTAGTAGTAGTAGTAGTAGTAGTAGTAGTATTTCCTTTGATTTCTGATATATAGTCATTTCCTTCCGGGTCCCAAGTAGAGACCTAAGATAAAAGATGTTTTCATGACATTCTCCACTTAGCATTTTTGTAAAAAAGAAAAAAAATAAGTAAAGCGCTTCGTAATGTGTGAGCAGTACTTGTGAGTACATTTTTTTTATGTTTCATTAAGGTATGGGCTACCAAGGACCCCTTTTTCCAATCAAAGTGAGGGCTCCAACTACATCTGGAATTGCTAATGGTCCCATTTGCCACATTTCTGAGATTTTCACTTCAGGATCTTTGTATTCTGATAGTTTTATGAATATTTTCAAAGATAGATTACAATCTGCAGGAAATGCCATGTCAATAAGAAATCCCATTCTGTTCTTGTGGTCTTTGCTCACAATGTTTGGGCGATTAGCTTTGATTGTTCTTCTATGTCTATTATAAAGTCCCATAATATTATTACAGATCCTATCTCTGTAACCGCGTCTGAGTGGTGTTCATACCAATTTCTGACAATTTCCTTTCCGTAAAAGCTGCAGATATATGCCCACTCTGTCATGCCGGGTTTTATATTCAGTGGGTGCTAATACCGTGCAGCCTGATACAAGATGGTCAGTTGTTTCTGGATATTTATCACAGAATTTGCATTTGGGGCTAACAATTTTACAGTAGGTGTACTTTGTAATTTCTCGTTAGAAAGCTTTGGTCCTGTGCAGCAAGAATAAAACCTTGTGTTTTGGCTTTTAACCCTGCACTACGTAACCACTGACGGGCGCGGGGTTTGTCTACATCAGCTTGTTTGGTATGAGCAGAATGTTGACCATGAAGACACTTATCTTGCCATCGTTTCTGCATTTAGTACATTGCATTTGCTTTCTTTTTTAGTTATTATTATTATTATTATTATTATTATTATTATTATTATTATTATTATATTTCGATTTCTGCTCTGGTCACACTACCTACCAAGTCTTCGGGAAGACCTAAGGCAGGTAGTGGTGTGTGGTTATGGCTACTTTTCATGATTTGTTTTTCTAACTCCCATAACCTCACGAGCGTTACATGGACAAAGTTCTTAGTGTGTGGATTGTACTTATCAAGACAATTTTTTGTATTTCTCTTAAGCTGGGATTTCCAGGGATTTTTCAATCTGTTGTTGTGTTCCTTTTTTATCATTCCAAGCGCACCTACTATGACTGGTACTATTCTTGTTTTCAATTTCCACATTTTTTTTCTATTTCGAATTCCAGGTCTTAATACTTCGATAGTTTTTCAAATTCCTTAGTTGCTACGTTACAGTCCGCTCGGCAAGCTATATCAATTAGTAGGCAAGTTTGTTTTTTTTTCTTTTCGGTTTTTGACAATTATGTCCGGCCTATTTGCTTCACTCTTCCTGTCTTTAAAAATAGTGTAATCCTATAGAATTGTGGTTTATTATATTTCTATAACCAGTGCTGTGTGATGTTCGTACCAGTGTTTGATAACATTTTTTCAAAATGTTGGGACATTGTCCAATATAAGTATTGCCCCACTCTGTCGTGATGATTTTTATATTCATTTGGCGCAAGTACAGAACGTCCTGAGATTAGATGGTCTATAGTATGTACCTACACGTTTTCGTTTGATAAACAGCATAGCATGATAAAAAAGGACCCACACTTAATAACATTTTATCGTCAAAATATTTGTTATTATTAAGAGGGTTGGTTTGTTTGTTTTGGTTTGTTTTGTTTTACGGCATATCGACCTCAATCGGTCATTTAATGCCAACAACTTCTTTTTTTTTTTTTGTAATATTTTTGTTTTGTCAAAAATCTATTTCTGTCAATATTTTTCCTCAAAAATGTATAGCTGGTAATATTATTTTTTCAAAAACGAATTGCCGCTCATATTTTTTTTCTTCGAAAATTTAATTCTGCTAATCCTTTTTTACAAAGTATTTCTGGTATTAAAACCTATTTTTACACTTTTATAATGCTTTTTACCTCAGTTTCAGGGTTAACTATTTGCCCATAGCTGGGACCCTAACAAGTGCTACCACCCCGGGTCAGGGTGAACCTGGGAACACCAGCAATTAAAAGGTGGTTCCACGCTCCTCGAAGCCTCCTTATCAGGGGCCTTGCTGTTGGACGTAGTTTATTGTCTTACCCTGGACGCGGATGTTGTTTATCGTCATACCCAGGAGGCTATTATTAAGAGGAAAAACCAAAGTATGTTTTTCTTATTGTATTACATTTTTTAATCATTTCTAGCACGTTCAAAATCTTAGTTAAAAATCTTGTTTTTTTTTCTGTCAACGGTCGATGTAATATTTACGATTAATATTTTAGTGCCATTTTCAGGTGAAAAACTCACTAATTTGGAAATTCTTACGAAAAGCAAATAATTGTCAGATTTTAATGAAACTTTCAGGACTCATTCATAAATGAATTGAATCATTTTTGAAATTTTTTTAGAAAATCTTGGTAAAAAAAACCGCCACTTACTTAATTTCATGAAATTTCAAGAAATTAAATTTTAATTTCAATTTTTTTATTAATTAAAAGCAGGATTCCTTGGAGAATGTAAATCATTATTTGTTTTTCAAACTACTACTCATTTCCCGAAAATCTGCTCCGAATCGTAAAATAAAAAATGAAATAAAACTAACATTATTTAATTAGAAAAGCTTTTAATTGTTTTTATAAATAAGATTTATTAAAGACACTATTGTCTTAAGAATTTTTTTCAATGAATAATAAATTTTGACAAGAAGTGTTTTCATTTTTTTAGATTTTAATTATAATAATTTATAATATATAAATTGTTTAAAATTATGCATTACTTAAATCTGGTTAGGTGTTATTGTTACTAAGTGAAAACTATATTTATGAATCAATAATTGAAAAGCTTAGCACAAAGTATTTTGCACCAAGATTTTTAAAATAACTTTTAATTTTTTATGTATATAAAATATTATGTAACGTGCCCCTGTTTGAAAGTATGGTCGACCATACACAACATTATCAGAAAATAAAAGCGATGACTAGTAAATTTAAACTCAACATTCCTTAAATTAGATTGCATGGAATATTTTCTAACATGCTCAAGATTACTTAAAAGTTATATAAAAAAGGCGCTCATCCGTCATTTTCTTAAATTATGTTTTAACAGATAAAGTTTCCGTAGAACAACAATGAAGGCATTTTATCAGCACTTGTTACGTGACTGATGAGTAATCACTGCTGCTGTTTGTTTTAAAAATCCATTTCTCTGTTATTTTAAACTTAAAGTATTTTTTCAAATCAGATTAATTTAACTTTAAATCAGCTAATATTCCCCAAATGAAGTTTCAGAAAATTATATTTTATTTTTGGAGGACTTAAAATCGAGAATTAACTTTTGTTTACAAATGCGCAAAAAATGACCGATTTTAATTGATTTTCTGGAAGCGACTAAAAACTTGAGATTCCAATCAATATATTTTCTATTTGAAATACACCAGAGTTTTTAATAGTAAATTTAATCAGTTAACTTTCAATTACGTTTAAAAAGAAAACTTAAAGAATGCATATTCATTTTTTAAAATTCATTTTAAACTTTAGGTATCGAAACTTTAGTGCAGACACTTAGTCTATGGTGTTTTGACATTTGTGACAGAACCTGCATTTTAAACTTATGCTATTATGTAGTTACCTCCACTTGCTCGCAGAAAAGAAACAGCATAGCATGATGAAAAAAGGTCCCAAATTTAAAAAAACAAAGTTTTATAGTCAAAATGTTCATGTTATTATTAAGAGGAAAGACCAAAGTAGTTTTTTTTTATTATTTTATTAATTTTTTTAATCATTTCTAGCACGTTCGAAATTTTTGTTATTTCTTTTTTATGTCAGCGGTCGACGTAATATTTACAACTAGTGTTTTAGAGCCTTTTTTCAGGTGCAAAACACATTGATTTGGAAAATCTTGTAAAAATCAAACAATTGTTCGGATTTTAATGAAACTTTCAGAACTTATTCACAAATGAATGAAAATAATTTTGAAATGTTTTTTTTTCGAAAATCTTGGTATAAATATTCTTTTTTACATGTTACGCTCCAGAACCACCACTCATTTAATTTCATGAAATTTCGAGAATTTAAATTGCAATCTCAAAATGTTTTTATTAGTTAAAAGCAAGACTCTTTGGAGAATATAATTATCAGTTTTTTGTTCAAACAGGAGACCCAGTTACCGAAAATTCGCTTTGAATCGTAAAATGCAATAAAGCTATGAAATTATTTAATTAGAAATGCTTTTAATTGCTTTCATAAATAAGATTTATTTCGAACACTATTGCTTTAAGAAAAAAAAACTTTTTTTCGGTAAATAATGAATTTTTACAAGAATTGTTTTTATTTTTTTTAAATTTAATTATAATAATTTAAATCGTTTAAAATTCTGCATTACTTCAATCCGGTTAGGTGATATTGTTATTAAATGAAAATTATATTTATATATTTACGAATCAAAAATTGGCAAGCTTAAATATCGTTTAAACCAGATATTCTAAAAATAATTAAAAAAAATTTTAATGTAAAAATATTCCCATTTTCGTAAGTATGGATGTCCGTCATGTGTTTTAAGAGTTGTCTTCCCTGAATAATCTGTCCGTCTGCAATTCTTTCATTTTCATTTCTGTGTTTCATCATCTTTACTTCTCAACAGACTTTGCAAATCATATCTTGAAAATTTTAAACTTTAAAAATAAAAGTAATTTTTATTCTTTTAATTCCTATTTCATTAAATATTTTTATTTTGCGTATTTATTTTAGTGTGCCCATATTTTTATGTTAGTATTTTTTTACTTTTTCTTTTTTAAGTTTATTCTTTTTGTGAGACTTATTTTGATAAAAACGTAAGGCTATAAATAAATATATAAGTAACTGAAATTCAGTAAAATATTAGATAATTGCTGAAAATATTATGTTAATTTTTAAAAATTACTAGGTAGTTAAAAACCAAAACAAAGCGTTCACTTAGATTTCGTAAATTAGATTTCTGGTCAACCATACTTAGCTATTCAACATCTTAGGCGACTAATAAACCGATTAACATGTCAGAAAAACAAAACCCGTAGTTAAGAAATGTTCGCATACTGCGTTTTATGCTATAAGTAATAATTTGTTTCAAATCAGATTAATTTAACTTTAGGTTTGCTCATTTTCCTCAAATAACGTGTTCCAAATATATATATAATGTTTTTGGGAGATTTGTAAAGCGAGAATTAACTTTTGTTTGCAGTATGCCAAAATGGCCGATATTTATCTATTTTCTGAAAGCGACCAAAAAGTTGAGATTCGAATCAATATAATTTCTATTTGAAATACACCAGAGTATTTGGCTTACTAGAAATAGTAAATATAATTCTTCAGCTTTCAATAAAAGCCAAAAAGAAAGATTCGAGAATGCTTTTTCATTTTTAGAAATTAATCAAGTCACGAAAATTTAGTGGAGGTCCCTACTATTGTGTATGTTATTCGGCTGAAAGTTCTCAGCGAAAAAAAACTGGTCTTACGCTGCAAGAATAAAGCATTTCATTACACCCTTTAATCCAAATAACTCTTAACCATCGATAAGTGCTAATTTTATCAACGTCGGCTTTATTAGCACGTTCTGGATATTGGCCACGCTGAGGTTTGTTTCGCTAGCGTTGTTTTATCTATTCAAGAACTTTATCCTTGGCTTTCTTTTTCATATTTTCTTGGGTTCTTTTATGGCTTTCTATAGAATCTCGTTTGTATTTACAAACTTCTTTCATGATTGAATATTTGTTTCTGTTTTCGTGTTGTTTAACTAATTGTATCATCGGGTCCTTTATTGTTTCCATGTATGTTAGTAAGCCAATAGTTGTTGCCTTGTATGACAAATCTAACTGAATAAGACCTCTTCCATCTTCCTTACGGGGTATGTATGGACGGTCTGCACCAGTATTTATATTATATTTATTTTATACTTAGTGTTTAGGGGTCTCCCCTTTTTATACAAATGGACTCACCGAAGGTATACATATACTACTACCAGTGAATACCCAAACAGTAGTCAGTAATAGTAATAGAGGAGGGTAGGACAAGAGTCACAGTAACGAGCACTTAGACTCAGTAAGAAGTCATACAGCGATACGTCGATACCAACGACTATATATATATATTCCTACTAACCCGCATTCCTGGAACTACTAGCCTGTATTACCAGTTTGTATTTTTACGTTAATACATTTATTTTCTATATTCATTCTTGGCGTTTGTTATTATTTGATACCGGATTTCATCCCGGAATCCACAACACTTAGAAAGAAGCTTTTGTCTTAGAATCCATTCGTCTGATGTCGTTTAGAGCCCAGTTCAAAATGTGAAAACTATATTGAACCACTGGAATGGTAAGGCTATTAATGGCCATAATTCTGTTCTGAGTATTTAAATCAGATCTTAATATCAGTCGCACCCTTCCATAGTACTCTTTTTGCATTATTTCTTTCATTTTTATGGTGAATTCCCTCATTTTCATTTACACCGAAGTACTTAAAAGATTCTTCTTGCTCTAACTCTTTGATTGTTACCCACAGGGTCTAAGCTAATAGACGAGGTTTGTTGTAGTGATCTTCGTAAATTATGGCTTTGGCACATTTATCCAAACCGAATTCCATTCTAACGTCATCACTGAAACATTTCACTGTTTTCAAACGACCTTCCAGCTCACTACCATATACCTTCAAGTCATTCATGTAAAATAGATGGCTTATTTTCTTTCGAGATATCTTATAGCCATATTCCGTCCTGTTAAGATCGCTGGTTAATGATATTAGGGATATACAAAATAGTAAGGGAGACAAAGATTCATCTTGAAATAATCCACTGTTGATATTTGCTTCACCAGATTTATAGATTCAATTCATATGACGGGGGTGAAGTGTTGTTTTCCATATCGACATACTTTGATGAATTGATGACGACGGACGATACCTTGTATATATTTAATGACATTAAGATCCAGAAATAGGGGTACCCTATCGAATGCCTTACGGTCATCTATCCAGGCAGTACTGAGATTTTTCTTTGTAATGAAGCAGTTTCCCAAGATCAACAAGTAATTGTAAGAGCAACGTTTGCACCTTTTTGTTCAACAGGTAGTATGTCATTTTTTTTAAGAAGGAATAGGTCTATTTTTCAGAATAGATGTCAACAGTTTGTAAGTAGTGGGAAGACATGTAATTGGTCTGCAGTTTTGGGAATATTTGTGTCACCATTCTTGAGTAGAAGGAAGTTAATTCCTTTGGTTAGCCATGCCGGAATTTTGGTAGGATCATTGGCCATTTCTTGAAGTTCTTTGGCTATTTTTGTGTGCTGTATTTAGATAATAAAGTTAGTGTTGTGGATTCCGGGATGAATCCGATATCAATGAATAACAAACGCCAAGAATGGATAATGAAAATAAATGTATTAACGTAATAATACAAACTGGTAATACGGGTTAGTAGATCCAGGAATGCGGGTTAGTAGCACTAATATATATACAGTCTTGGTATTGAAGTATCGCGGTATGACTCCTTACTGAGTCTACATGCTCGTGACGGTGACTGTTGTGCTACCCTCCTCTAATACTACTACAGACTGCCCGGGTATTCACTGGTAGTAATATATGTATACCTTGGGTGAGTCTATTTTGGTAAAAAGCGGAGACCTCTTAACAGTTAGGAATTTTATCTATTCCTGGAGATTTCCAGTTATGTGCTTTTTTCGGTGGACATTCAACATCCTCTTCTGTTATTACGGCCCATGTTTATTCTGTTTTATTTTTCATCCGTTCTACATCTTGGGTAATCAAATATGCTTCTTTGCTATGTTCTTTAGGGCAAGCCCATATTTCTTCTCAGAACTGTATAACTTCTTCCATTGTTGGAGATGTACGGTTATCACTTCAGTTTGTTTTTGTTTTTTTGTCCGATTATTTCTTTGTAAAATTTCTTCGCATCGGTTTGAAAGATCTTGTTCTGTCTTTAGAAATCTTGATCTTTTTTCGTAGCGTTTGATTCTTTGAGTCTTCAGTTGTGTTGTTTGCTTTATTTTTCTTTAGCTGACAGGACTTCATTTTCGTTTCTAATTTTGTATTTTCGTTTTTACTATTTCCGCCTTTTCTAGTCCTTTAACTTGTTCCTCCTGCCAGTCCATCGACTACTGATAATTCACTTCCATGTTCTCCAGTTTCTTTCTCTGTTTTTCTTTTCAAATGTGGATTTCCATGTTTGAGGGATTGCCTTTTTTACTTTAATGTTTAGTTTGCTAGTTGCTGCTATTGCAGATGCGTATACAGTGAGCGATGAAGGAATTGTCGTTTAAATTAGGCAAAAATGAAAATAACACTGACATCTCATTTTATCAGATATACAGGGTGCAATGGATAAATTGTCGTCTAAATGACGCCAAATATGAAAATGACACTGACATCTCGTTGTAACAGATATATTTACCAAAATTTCACAAACATATCTTGACATGCAAAAGAGTAAATTTATTCAATAAAATTGCCATTGGTTTCAACCACGGCCTCCAGACGACTTCGGAATCTCCTGCAACTCTTCTGGGCGGTCTCCGTGATTAAGTTGGTGAATGCTGCCATAATCCTTGCTTTCAGTTCATCTTTGGTGTTACAAGAGGTTCTGTTTGGTCCCTCACACCCACATATAATAATCAAAGGGGTTGCAGTCTAGGGAGTAAGGTGGCCAGATGCAAGGGATTATGTGGTCGCAGAAATTGTCTGACAGCCATGACTTGGTTCTCCAGTTTGTGTGGCATGGTGAAGAGTCCTTTTGCCAGACATATGGTTCTCCAACAGCGACCCTCTTGACCCAGGGCCGTACCATCTCGTTAAGGCACTTGATGTAGGCCTCCGTGCTGAGTCTGAGTCCCTGCGGGAAGTTGAAAACACCTTTGTAATCACCATTAGACTCATCCAACTCTTTCCAAATCCTCTGCACTGTCCTCGAATTGACTGCCAAACACAATGAAATGTTCGTATTGGAGCTTCCAGCGCGGATACCAAGCAGTACAGCATGGCGTTTCTAAATTTCTAGCGGAGTGAATTGCGTCATGGTGCCCTTTTTCTAACAGACGGTGTTCAACTGACCCTGCTATATTGTGCAGTGTACAAAAAAAAAAAAAACAATGCGCATGCGTGAAATGAGAAATATAAGATGGCGACAATTTACCCATCACACCCTGTATTGTTTCGTTGAGATGTGTATGTGGGTCTACTTCATCCAGAACTGTATAACTTGTTCCATTTTTGTTTGCTTATTTCTTTGTAAAATTTCTTCGCGTCGGTTTGCAAGATCTTGTTCTGTCTGTAGAAATCTTGATCTTTTTATAGCTTCTGATTCTTTGAGTCTTCAGTTGTGTTGTTTGCTTTATTTTTCTTTAGCTGACAGGACTTCATTTTCGTTTCTAATTTTGTATTTTCTTTTTTACTATTTCCGCCTTTTCTAGTCCTTTAACTTGTTCCTCCTGCCAGTCCATCGACTACTGATAATTCACTTCCATGTTCTCCAGTTTATTTCTCTGTTTTTCTTTTCAAATGTGGATTTTCATGTCTGAGAGAATGCATTTTTTACTTTGATGTTTAATTTTTAGTTACTGCTATTGCTGATGCATATATTGTTTCGTTGAGACATATACGCGGGTTTACTTCATCCAGATTTAATTTGAGTGCTGCATTGTAGAGTTTATTAGTTTTGAGGTTCTGCTTTGTTGGCTGTAATTTTGGGTGTTGTTCTCGTTCCTCCATTTTAATATTTTGTGTCTGACTGATATGCCTCAGGATTTCTTCCTTGGCTTCTTGTATACTATTCTTGTTTTCTGTAAAATAATTTGGTCAATGGACTCGTTTTATTGCAGGCTTATTAGCGACTAAGATCCCACATTTCCCAAATCTTCAAAACTTACAGCATAATCTTCACAGTAATTGGTGTGTATCTCAGTCTCTTCATTATGATCCGTGCTTGGTGTGATGTTTGCGTTTTTTGATTTTTTGTTTTTTGTCCATTTCTGTTTCCCTTTCATGTTCTGTTGATTCACCAATTCTGATTGCAATTTTTTTATTTCTTTAATTTCATCATCTGTCAACCGGTTATTTCTCAAGATGTCCCTTCTAACATTGGCTAGTTTATCTTCGTCAGTGGACTTTCTCATTGCTTGTCCAAACTTTTCTCGCCAAATGTCATAGTCATATGTTTTGGGAGTAAAGTTTTTTTTCCCAGAAGTTTGTGCAACGCTTCATAGAATGCAGTCATAACGAGTTTGTACTCGACACGAGGCCATCGTTATCTTTTCTTTCTTTAAATGAATGGTTATGGATCTAGTTGTAGAATTCACACGGCCGTCATTGGAATTATCCCGGTTCATTCATTATTTGTGTAGGCGTTTGTCCTTATGGCAGATTTTTCGACCTCAGGTAGGTTCCCTCCTGAGGGACGGGCTCCCTGTTTATTCACTGGAAAAGCCATACTGGACTTTTGATTTTTAGTTCTCATATTGTTCCCACGAGTGAGGGACGAGTCCAGATGTCCACCCAAAGTTGCCCGGCACATTGGGTAACTGTCATTTACAGACAGGGTTCCGTAATCCTGTAGGGCAGTGATTCTTAAACTGTCTGGTATGGCGAACCGGCATTTTTTCTCAATGTGTCACGTACCTGTAATATTTAATGGTAATATTAATTTAGACCGGAAACGATATATATATAATGAATATAATAAAACTTGACTATTTTTTTATCTTCCATTTGTTTTGCAAAAAAATAATTTAGTATCAAAACGTAAAAAGTAATAAAAAAAGTAAGCAGTTTATTAACACAAAAACAAAAATAACCTTAATCTTTACAAATAATTCCTTAATATGGCCTGGACACTGGCCGCGTACCGGTAGCCGATGGTTCGCATACCAGCACCGGTCCGCGGACCACCAATTTGAGAAGCACTGCTGTAGGGGGATCGTTCGCGACTTCATAACGCAGCAGTCTTTTTCTCCTTGTCACAATTAACACCTTCAGTCGCGGGTTGTTGTTCGGAGTTTTCCTTCTCCTATATGGGTTGCCAAGATACAGGGATGCAACTGGAATTCAAAAAGAAAGACATTGGAAAAAGAAGCTATTCAACGAAAGAATACATTACTATACTAATAGAGCTGGCCACTCGTATTCAAGGATAGCCGTGTATTGTCTAGTCAATCCCTATAGCAAACGCTTGCTCAGGCGCATTTTATGTTTGTTCAACACCCACATAGTCCACCTGTGGATTATTCTCCAACTATGCAGTATAGTTACAGTTTCTAGCGTGATCAACAATTTGAACAAGGCCAGCACACTCAAACCCTCGGCCACGATGACTTGTGACTTTGTGCTAGCGAAACCGAAAACGTCTACTCAATTTCACTCACAAGGCTTGGGTCAACCCGTGGTATGATTTTCTGTTACTTTCCAGTCCGATATCAAGGAGTCTACTACCTGACAAATCGGCTATGGTGAGATCCGAACCCAGACCCCATGGTCAGAATGCGGACGTTCTATCCTCTCGGCCACTATACTATTAATCCGATTAGTTGCTAATTAATTAAAAAAATATTGTTTTTGTTACTAACATCACTAATCCTTTTGACGAAATTAATTGTCAAAAACAATTTAATGGGAAAACAGTTAACATTCTGTTAATAAGGTTTAGAATTTATTGGAAGGATAACATATCATTGCTGCGAAATTTAAATAAAAAATAATAATAGTGTTTACTATTTTTTAAGATAATTCAGATTAAGTGAAACTTCACTGAAAATAATACTTTACTTACTGATTAATTTAAAGAAAGCAGTGATATTATTTATCGGAGTATATTTTTTAAAAATACAAGATTATTGACAACTTACTTATTTGCTTAAAATTATATATATATTCACAGCATTAATGCAAAAGAGGGCTCGATACCGATAGTAGAGCGATAATTATTTATTTATTATAATTTTGTCATATAGACAAAATCAGTTTACTCACTACAAAGATGCAACTTGGTTTCAGTGCATTTCAACTACACTTCGACGGGTGAGAGTCGAAAATGGTTATGAACAATCCTGCTTGTAGGCAGGCAGAATGTGAAACGTCACTTCCTTTAAAAAAGGGTGACGGAGTGAAACAATAGTGCTTGTTGACAGCAGTTTGGTGAAGAATCGAGTGGGTGTTTAATGTGGACTAGTCTGTGGAGATTTTTTTTGCCGATAAACACCGGTCAAAAGTCCAGGCACGTCATCCCACAAGTGTCCTAAGAGTGAGAGATAGGGGAGGAGAGGTGGAGATAAGGAATAGTGATACGTTGGAGTAGGTAAAATCTAGCGATAGTTCTAGTAGCAACTGGGAATGTTATTTTTGGTTTGCTGTAAAAAATATCTAGAGCTGAATTGCATATACAGGGTGTCCATAAATTTCGTTTGCACTTTAAAAAAATTATAACATTATTTGTATTTGCGATAGAAATAATCTGTAAAAAATGTTATAAAGTTTAATGTGCTTAGTTGTAAGTATAGCTAAAATAACTAATGTGATTTCAGGCATTACTGTAAATCAGTTGGCAAATGTTTTCCGTGAACTGCAAAATCGTATTACCCTTTGTATTGCTAATGATGGAGGACATGTGGAAACTTAAATAAAATTTCAATAAAACCTTAAAAAATATAGATTTACTTCTTTCTAATCCTTTTTACAAATTATTTCTATCGCAAATACAAATAAAGTTATAATTTTTTTAAAGTGGACACGAATTTTATGGACACCCTATATATATATATATATATATATATATATATATATATATATATATATATAGATAGATAGAGAGAGAGAGAGAGAGAGAGAGAGAGATAGAGATAGACAGATATAGTAATATTACAATATGGTAAGCCGTATGGAATTTCCAGGAGGATATAGTAGAGATTTTGTTTGTAGGTCTTGAAGATTGAGAACTGCTTTTTTTAGAGCTTACATTAAATAAAAATTATTACTCATAGGATTTTAAGTGTTTGATGTTCTTTAATTAATTAATTAATTAATTAATTAATTAATAATAATAATAATAATTATATATATATATATATATATTATTGAGGGGGTCTCCCCTTTTCACACAAATGGACTCACCCAAGGTATACATATACTACTACCAGTGAATACCTAGACAGTCTGTAATAGAGGAGACGGCGACGTCTTCTCGCCCAGACGGTCGAACTCTCTGCCTCTGAGCAGAGAGGAACCCGGACGAGGCTCTGCCGAAGGGCAGAGTCTCGTTCGGGGAGGTTGACCAACCCGATCCCGTTTATACGGGTTCTACGGGCATTTTTTGGCCGAGCCTACGGGTTCTGGAATACCCACGTTAAATTCGGCCTTGTGCCACATCTATCCCTCGTGAGGGGACAGTAAATACTGTCTGTAATAGAGGAGGGTAGCACAAGAGTCACCGTTAGCGAGCACGTAGACTCAGTAAGGAGTCATACCGCGATAGTTCAATACCAAGACTGTATACATATTATTGCTACTAACCCGCATTCCTGGATCTACTAACTCGTATTACCAGTTTGTATTATTACGTTAATACATTTATTTTCCTTATCCATTCCTGACGTTTGTTAATCATTGCTATCGGATTCATCCCGGAATCCACAACAAATTGGCGACGAGTGTATTGAACTCACACGGGAAAGAAAGAAAAAAATCCCCTTCGTCGACAACAAATTGGTGACGAGGTATTCGAATTCACACGGGAAGGAAAAACAAAACTTTCCCTCGTTGTCCACAACAAATTGGCGACGAGGTATTTGAACTCACACAGAAAAAAGAAAAAAAAGAAAAGTCTCCTTTACCGTTTATTGCCAATGTCCACAACAACTTGGCGACAAAAGATTTACAAGGACTAAAATACGGGAAAACAAGTTTTTCGTAAGACATTTATCATGGCGGATTTTAAAAATATTTAGTAGAACTTGTTAAATACCAAAATGAACAACAATTACAACTCCAGGAAAGAATGGGAGAAAAATGGCAAAAACACTTACTACAAACGCAGGAACTAATATTAAAGGTAGCGAGTAACAAACAACAAAATATCGAAAAAGAGGCGACTTTTTACCAAGACGCAGTGTGGAATACGATAGAAACTTTCAAATACTGTCTAGAAGAGGAAAAACATTTCGGGGTTTATTTCAGACGCCACGAAGACATCTTTAACATCGACTGTCAAAACTGGACAGAAGCAAAGAAGCTACGTCTGTTGCTCAGAAAATTAGGAACTGAGGAATACACAAAATGTGTGGATTACATTTTGCCAAAAAAGACGAACGAATTAACGTTTGACGAAGCAGTTACATGTCTTACAGAGCTTTTCAGTCCAAAAACGTCACTCTTTCACAAGAGGTGGAAATGTCTTAACCTGGTAAAGGGCGAAAATGAGGACTATTACACGTTTACCGCAATCGTGAATAAACATTGCGACGACTTCAAGTTGGCAGAATTAAAGTGTCTCATCTTTGTTCAATGGTTAGTCTCAGCAAAAGATATTGAAATGCGCAAAAGAATGCTTTCAAAACTACAAAATGAACCTGGACTAACACTACAACAACTATCAGAAGATTGCCAAAAATGCCTGAGTATAAAGAAAGACTCGAAGAACATTGAGGAGTCAGGAGTATCACATATACGTAAGTTAAACAAAAGTTTACGTTCTTCACCCTCCCCGGAAAGAAAACAAAAATTCTATAATAAGGGAAAAAGTACAACATATAGGACAAATTATGACGAAAATCGAAGCAAATATAAGCCCCCCTTCATCTGCATGTTATCGATGTGGTGGACTACACTGGAATAAGGATTGCCGTTTTATATATAAAAACTGTCTTGTGTGTGGAAAAATGGAGCACAAGGCATCCCAATGTAGGAACAAAAAATATACTAGTCGGATAAGAGCTACTAGGATGCATGACGAAGAAAATACCAACATAAGGAAATATGTGGAACTTGAAATCTTAAATAAAAAGATAAAATTGCAGCTAGACTCGGGTTCCGATCTAACGATAAATAACTGACAGACATGGAAAAAGCTTAACAGACCAACCATGTTACATACACAAAAAATTGATAAGTCGGTGACAGGAAATCGTATAAAATTCGAAGGAAAAATAATCGTAAATATTAAATTTCACGGGAAAACAAAAGTACTCAAGATATACGTAATGAAAGATACAGAAAATCTAGTGGGTACAGACTGTATGCAAAAGTTCGACGTATGGGATTCCCCTATCAGCTCGTTTTGTAAGGTGCAGCTAGAATTGAATTGAAAGAAAATGTCCAACCAGTATGTAAAAAGAAGCGAGACGCGCCATTGGCTACCACAGATGAAAAGAGTAAAGAGTTATACAAGGCAGTAAAGAAACTACCTGTGACCTTGCGAGAGATAAGAAAAGCAGCGAAAAAAGATGAATTTATTCAGAGGACGAAGGAAAAAATATATAAAAACCAGTATACACCTACAGTACTCAAGAGAAAATTCAAACAAGAATGGTTCTATTTCTGTAACAATATGGCTATGAGGAACCAAATACAATAATTAACAGACTAGGAAACGTGATGTACACAAAAGGCGAAAAATTTACCCACAGAAAACATATTGACCAAATACAAAAAAGATGGGTTGAAGAGCCAAGATCGTCAGCCGCAGAAAATGACGAGTCGATGGAGGCGATCTTTGCGGGTTTTGAGATTCAAAGACCACAAGGAATTTAAGGAGGGGGGTTTTGAGGGGTTTCCCATTTTCATACAAATCGACTCACCCAAGGTATACATATACTACTACCAGTCAATACCCGAACAGTCTGTAATAGAGGAGAGTAGCACAAGAGTGACCGTTAGCAAGCACGTAGACTCAGTCAAGGAGTCATACAGCGATACTTCACTACCAAGACTGTATATATATTATTGCTACTAACCCGCATTCCTCAATCTACTAACCCGTATTACCAGTTTGTATTATTATGTTAATACATTTATTTTTCTTATCTATTCCTGGCGTTTGTTATTCATTGATATCGGATTCATCCCGGAATCCACAACACACACACACACACACACACACACACACATATATATATATATATATATATATATATATATATATATATATACAAATTTTATTAATTTGTTCATTCATTCGTCCGTCCCTCTGTATATCCAATTATTTATCCACTGAATTCATCGAAAATACTTAGCGTTATCTACAACTAACAGTGGAGTCTTTCTAAGAGTCTCTGTGCCGCGCCAGAAGGTTTTTCTCGTCTGTCCATCCTTCACATCTACAAATCTACCATTCATCCTTGCATTGATTACTGTTGCCATATATAGTCTGGTGCCCCTACTGTTCGTCTCGAGGTCCCCGACAAAATCTAGAGACGGATATGCAATGTGATAGGTCCTGATCTAGCATATCGGCTACAGTCACTTTATCACAGATGTGCTGTGGCTTCCCTCCGTCTTTTCTACAAGTATTTTTATAGCAACTGCTCTGACGAGCTACTTTCACTGGATCCCCGACTGCATGAATTTAAACGTGCTACTAGGTTGGCATCTTGCTCCCAACCCTTTCACTGTCGAAACAGTTAAATGTAGCCATCACTTCTCCTAGAGGTTCTAATATCGCACCTCCCGTCAGTAGAACTCCCTTCCTATCACCTGCTTGCCTGATAACTATTCAATCGACATCTTCTGATGCCTTGATCCTGATCCCCGTCCTTCTCTATATCCTTTCCTCAAACACCCCTCTTTACTCTTGCTCTCACTCTCTGTGACCCCTTGTGTGCTGGTGGCACTCCCACCTTGCTGGGGGGTGAAATACTTAAAAAAATTGAATCAGTTTGTAAGAAATTTACATAGTAATCTGAACCCCGCTTTTAAAATTTACAAAGTGAATTTTATTATTATTAATTTTTATTTCCATGATTTGGAAAACCTAATTAACAGTAATATGAAAAGAAATAGATATATACCTATTTACTCAGCCAGGCGAGTTACATTGGTAGAGTCAAGTTGGGGTTAAAAAAATCTTTCCCTGTTGGAAAAAAGGGATGTAGGTTCGATTCCTGTCGGAATTTTTCGTTAGTAGAGCTTCTCAAACTAGGCCGGTCGTTATCTATTTCACTGTTTAAAAATATATAAAAGACAAGCTAGGACAATAACTTATATATATATATATATATATATATATATATATATATATATATATATATATATATATATATATATATATATATATATATATATATATATATATAAATGAGAGAAATAACAGAGTAAAATTCCACTGTTCGTCTCCTTTACTTTTAAAAAAGTACTGAGTACAAAGTAGAACAATATATTATTATTTTTTTTTTATTACAAGAGATTATAATGAAAACATGTTGAGATCTTTACGCAAACGTTTTCATGTTTCAATACTATGATTGTACTTCTTCAGGCGATGGTAAGTAACTGGTGATTAAATCATTTTTAAGGAAATTTAAAAACAAAGTGTTATCTTTTTTCCGAAAGTTAAAGGTGGGGGACATAAGGTCTGCTTATTTTTCTATTTAACGTAACATTTAATTGTTTAATCAAGACATACCCAGAAGTCTATTTTTAATTCTGACGTTATGTCACCCCACCTTAAGTTTCGCACTCATGAAATAAATTTATTACCACATAGTGGATTTTTAAGGATTCCTTATTCAATATATATATATATATATATATATATATATATATATATATATATATACATACACACACAGCAAGCATCATATTTAGCGGATGCACGTGTTTGATTGGACATGTCTAGGGATATCTTCTAGTTCTTATTTTATTTAACACTTTTCAGTTATTGCTCACCCATTTCCACTGAGTGCAAATGTAAACCCTATCGCCCCTTATTAAAATGATTGGCTTTCTCCGATTCCATAGAAATTAATATTTCGTATGCGAATGTATATGCTTATAAGACTCTGTAAATTTCAAAATTAGTTATTCCAAAATTTGCTTGAGGATGAAACAGAACTAGGTACTTTAATTTAATTTCCATAATTAAACTGAAGATCTTTAGCATCTGTCTTTGAAACATGAGAACTCTTATGTAGCGATGGAATCATATTTTTTTTTAAATAATTATAATATGGGCTCTACTTGCGCATTGAGCGCAGATTTTATTTTTTTAAATAAAAACGTAAATACTAAAGAACTTCAGATTATTAACCGAACGGTTCTTTCCTATTTTTCTATATATTTGCACACACACACACACACACACACACACACACAGACACACACACACACACACATATATATATATATATATATTGTGTGTATTTAGCCAGCATTTTTTCATTAATACATGTTTCATTAAATAATATAGATAAGTGTTGTCTATATATTTTATCAGACTATATGAAAAAAACTTACATAAAATATATAGACAACACTTATCTATATTATTTAATGAAACATGTATTAATATATATATATATATATATATATATATATATATATATATATATATATATATATATATATATATTGTAAAAGAGGATATATATATATATACCCTCTTTTACTTAACTGGCCTTAGCCCCGTCGTGGGACACTCTGTTTATTAAAGCCTTCGTTAAGATACTTCTTTAGTTCAGTTTCTGTTGTGACCTAGGGAAGGTTACTGAATTGAATAGAACCACACGAAGGTTATTAACGAACGATAATACTGAGAACAAGAACAACACACATAAGATTCGCCAGCGGCGCATAGAAGTAGTAGTCAACTACTAGAAGTGAGTTCCACAATGAATCTCTGACTGCAGGATATCTACCAACCTCCCCAAGTGGCCAGATGTGGCACCAGGCCGAATTTAATGTGGGGTATCCGAGCCCGTAGGCACGCCCCAAAATTCCACCTATACCCCGTATAAAACTGGGTCGGGTAGCTGTTTCACGAGACAAGATTCTGCCCTTCGACATAGCCTCGTCTACAGAATCTCTGTGCACGGAGGCAGAGAGTTGACCAGCAGAACTGGAGACGAATCTCCAAATGAAGACCAACATACAGTATTTACTACTTCATTTATGTGAAGGGGGACATACCCATTATCAACTGTAGGTATGCTACAACAATGCCTTATTACAGTTATATCGGACATAAATATATCCTGAGAATTTTTCCAACTTGTTTCAAACGATTTTGGAGAATAAATATATTGATAGGTAAAATAACATCGAAAATAGAATATATATATATATATATATATATATATATATATATATATATAGAGAGAGAGAGAGAGAGAGAGAGAGAGAGAATTTTCCTGCTTACAAGACGCACTTTACTTCATAAAAAATACCCTGAAAAATACGTGTGCGTCTTCCAAAACGAATGTAAGGTAACGCCCAGGCTCAAGTAAGCTTGGACAGTCACCTAATTGGTGTGACTGATAGGGACGTGGATTTGTATGTTTATTTATTGCACTATAATGTTAGCGATCTATCTAATTCAGCCTTTTATATAATGTAACATCGTTACTTAGCCGTAACAAGTATTTCCAAGACTATAAACCTTCCTGGAGTCTAGCCACAAGCTTTAACATGCTCTGTTTACTAGCAGCGGCGGGAGCCTTTCTGCACTTGACTTGTATGTCATTGACATACAAACAAAACCGGACAAATGATTAATGTAAACAATACGTGGCACCAGTATGTGAGGGACGCATGGTGAATGTGTTGTTGTCTGAGAATTATTTTTTTTCTTAGAAATTTCTTTCCAGTATTAGGGTGCGTATTCCAAGCTGCAGCGACTTGTAAATCGGAAAATACGGTACATATATATATATATATATATATATATATATATATATATATATATAATAATGGAATATAATGGACTCTCTCGTCGGTTTCGACGTATGAGGATCTGACAGCTTAATTGGTTCAGTTATGAAATTTTGTGCGATGATCTTAATTTAAAACCCGCTAATGATTTACGAAGGAGGTCACACATGGTAGACGAAAATAAATATACTTTTTTTTTAATGAACGGAGCGTTCTCAAGACATGACCAGTCCACCGTAACTGAGACTGTATGAGAATAGTCTCGATTCCTCCAATATTACACCTGTTAAACAGGTGTACGTTAGATGTCCTATCTTGAAGGTTAACTCCACAGATTGCACGCATACAGCTTTTATGGAAAACATCCAGCTGATGTATATGGTACCTGTATGGAGTCCACGACTCTGAGCCGTACAAAAGGATGGCAAGTACAGCAGCTCTGTAAACCCAAATTTTCGTATCCAGTCGAATACCCCACTCATTCCACAAGAGATGACGAAGTTTGCCGAAAGCACTGGTAGCCTTAGCAATCCGATGAATGATTTCATCATCTAAACTTCCATATATATATATATATATATATATATATATATATATGTGTGTGTGTGTGTGTGTGTGTGTGTGTGTGTGTGATAGAGTAAATCTATAACCGGACAATATGGATAAAGACAAAAGAAAAACTCACCTTAACCGACGCGTTTCGTCCGTCGAGAGACTTTATTAAAGCAAATGCAAGGATTTTACTTTGCAAGAAGTATTCATATACAAGAGCAAAAATGATATTGTTTTTATTTTTTTAATTTTATTTTATATTTCATTTTAGGTATAGGAACGCTCATAAATATTCCTCAGGTTAGCTGAAGAGATATGCAACTTATGGAGGATATGGCCTGCCATGATTCAAAGGCTAACAAATGAATGTCAGCAAGTAATGATTTTGGATTTTTTTTTTAAATGCAAATTAGTATTTAATTTATTTTAGTTTGGGATTAAATTATCTTATATATTTTGAATAACATGAGCTTATGGATATAAGCTTTTTCTTTTAATTTTCATTTTTTTTTAATTTTGTATTCATGATAAGTTCAACCATGATTCCCCTCTCCAACTTCTCCACTGCCTTAACCGAGTATTGAACTCAAACTCTTTGTTGTCACTGGATATAACCAACGCCTTTATCCACTGTGCCATGTGTCCTTGAGGACATCTATGAATGAATTTCTGTGTATTATAAACTTAATGTCTCGGCAACCATGTTTACCAGTACTCATATTGCAATCTTTTGCTCTTATCATTTTATGTTTTTACCAGAGCTCATATTGCAATTTTTTTGTTATTATCGCTTTTCTTTGGCACTCTTTATTACTGGTTCCCATATTGTATTCATAAGTTATAATAAATAGCTTAATAATGTAAATAGTATATATATATATATATATATATATATATATATATATATATATATGTGTGTGTGTGTGTGTGTGTGTGTGTTGTAGTATGTCCGCATTCACATAAATACAGTAGTAAATACTGTATGTTGGTCTGCGGTTGGAGATTCGTCTCCAGCTGTGCTGGTCAAACTTTCTGCCTCCGAGCAGAGAGGATTCCCAGACGAGGCTCAGTCGAAGGGCAGCGTCTCGTCTCGGAAATACCTACCCGTCTCCGTTTTATATGGGGTCTGCGGAGAATTTGGGGGCGTCCCTACGGGCTCGGATACCCCACATTAAATTCGGCCTGGTGCCACATCAGACCGCGCGGCGAGGTTCGTAGATATCCTGCAGTTGGAGATGCGTCTCCAGCTGTGCTGGCCAAACTCTCTGCCTCCAGGCAGAGAAGATCCCCAGACGAAGCTATGTCGAAGGGCAGAGTCTCGCCTCGGGGAAACAGCTACCCGACCCCGTTTTTTACGGTGTCTACGGGGAATTTTTGCCGAGCCTACGGGTTCGGATACCCCACATTAA
>OZ038490.1:14709835-14767335 GCA_964036315.1 Acanthosepion esculentum | reverse complement strand
TCAGCAAAATCTTAGATTTTTCCAATTCTCATATATATATATATATATATATATATATATATATATATATATATATATATATATATATAATGATAACTTATATTAGCCGGCTCGTTTAGTACCCCGTTGTACTTTATTAAGGCAAATGCGAAGATTTTATTTTGCAACTAGGAATTTATAAACAAAAAGTTGAAATGTTTTTAGCTTTAGAAAATTTTTAAATTTAAGAGGCGCTCATAAAAGTTCATCAAGTTTACTGAAAAGTTTCAGTAAATCATGGCGGAAATGACGTAATTTAATTTCTAATAAACTAAATTAAGAAAATGATGTTGAGTTTTTTATATTAATATAATATTTAATTAATATTTAAATATTTTTGTTTGGGATAAAATCATGTATTATATATTTTGAATGTCGGTAGCTTATGAATTTAACTGATTTCTTTTTTTTTTTTTTTACACTTTTATAGTCATGTACGTCGGTTTGGGATGGAGGTAATTCTTTCTGGAACGGAGATATTTGAAAAAAATCCGGGGCACAGATTTCCATTTTTATTACAGACAACTGCGGCACTTTCGAGAATTTTCCTTCTTTTGATAAGTGTGTCATTCTTTAGATAAAAGTTGTAGTTGAATTTATTTCCATGTGTAATTAATGCATTTGATAAATAGTGTATAAGGTCCTTTTTGTGTTCATAAATATGTTCATATATATATATATATATATATATATATATATATATATATATATATATATATATATAGGTGACTATACTCGTGTCGAAAAACCTTGGAATTCTTGATTTAACACTAGCCAAATCAATCTCGATGGGAAAAAAAGGTTTTAAAAAAGAAAGAGCCAGGAACATGAAAGTCTGTCGAAAATAATCGCACAGATACAGGTTCAAGGCCCAAAGAAAAAACCCCGATACGAGTAAACACTAACTAACTAAAGAGTTCGATACAAACGTGGAGCAGACCTAGTCAAACCTAATGAGCCAGACAAATCTACCAAGGTTTCACTTAGGCAGTTATATATATATATATAACAATAGGTTAATTTTAGTTTTTTTAAATTATTTTTATTATACTTAAGAACTATCTTAAAGGGGCCTCTAGTATGATTAAATCATTTATATATAATTTTGAACCTAAAATGCAATATTTATTTTATTCAATGGGCCTTAATACAAGGCAATATTTAAAATTAAAAAATCCAGGAATTATATCAGTATTACATCTACCATTATATATAATAAAATAATGGATATACAAGTGTAATATAATTGTAATATATATATATATATATATATATATATATTAATTAATTAATAAAATAATGAATATATATTTGTAATATAATTGTAATATATATATATCTTAATTAAGGCCAAATTTTCTTCGTCCTCTGATAGACATTCTCAAGGCAAATATACAACAACAGTAACAACATTTACTCAATTTCGTTTATTTCGATTATGACATTAAAACCAGTAAATAATTTAAACGTATAGAATTACTTGGTAAAATAATATGCAACTGTTGACTAAACTTTCTTTATATAAAGTATTAATAACAATAACCAATGAATGCAAAAGGTAAATATATATATATATATATATATATATATATATATATATATATATATATATATAGTAACCAACACCACTAAGAATTATATATATATATATATATATATATATATATATATATATATATTCATACATGTTTCATTAAATAATATAGACAAGTTTTGTCTATTTATTTTATGTAAGTTCTTTTCATATTGTCTGATAAGCTTAATAACATTATCATTAAACAATGAAAGAAAATCACAATATTGATACATATATATATAGTAACCAACACCACTAAGAATTATATATATATATATATATATATATATATATATATATGATGAAATATAGTTTTAAGGTGTGCTATATTTATGGGATAAAGTGCTCAATATCAGAGATAGAGCTTATGTAAATATAAAAGTGAACATTGAAGTCAACACTCAGAGGCGACAGGCTGTTTTATGCTGGACAATTGCGTCCAGCATGAAACAGCCTGTCGCCTCTGAGTGTTAACTTCAATGTTCACTTTATATATATATATATATATATATATATATATATATATATATATATATATATATATATATATATATATATATATATAGTCATCCACAGAGAGACTGTTTCGCAGGTCATAAGTGTGGCTAGGCGTCCGGTTACCCCTAGCTTGGATCGAAACTCGACTGAATTGGCGTCGGTCGGAGATTCTACCCCTAAGCTGTTGGCGCACGGAGGGGATGAAAGGGAATTTAAGCGTATTTATTTTACATAAACACCCAGAGACTGGGAGAACTCAATTTGCTTTACCGAAGTGTTTTGCATTATTAGCCGTAATAGTCACTGTTTACAAACCCATACTTCCTCACCTGAGAGCTCAACCAAAATATTTTTTTTAAGAACATATATATATATATATATATCAAGAAATATAGTCTTAAAATGTGCTATATTTATGGGATAAAGTGCTCAATATCAGAGATGCAGCGTGTGTAAATATAAATATAAAAGTGAACATAGTCGCCTCTAAGTGTTGACTTCGATGTTCACTTTTATATATATATATAAATAAGTCAAAAAAAATTTGTTCGAAAGATTCTGTACAAAACTTATTATATAGACTGAAATGAGGATTGGAAAAGAAAGGCCGTATTATCTAATATAGTGATATTTATTTGTAATATATGAATTTTTACAAAGAAGAATTAAAAATTTTGTTACTTATAATTGGATTTTCGGTGATTTTCGCTTAGCTTTTCAAAAAAGTTTTAACTGTTTCTATCTCCACGTGTTGAGGCTTATGTTTTGAACAAATGAAAAAATGAATATCAAGGGGCGTAACTGGCTATATATGTCGTTTATGTAAAGGGAATTTTGTAGAATCTATTTATGTAGTGAATTAAGTATGGGTTTGAACTTGTTCATGAATATATATATATATATATATATATATATATATATATATATATATATATATATATATATATATATATATATATATGAAGCAGAAAAGAACATTGATATTTATAATTCAGAGTTCTTAACTTTTATTTTTAAATAATTGTAATACATATATATATATATATTTGGTTGGGTTGATATATATATATATATATATATATATATATACATATACATATACATCGGATTGATATATATATACACACAATTTTCACACAAACACACACACACACACAAATATCTATTAACACATTTGCTAATGTTTATTTCTCGGACATTCAAGCCGGTAGATGTCATTAATACTGTTTATTATAAACAGAGCATTTAAGTATTTGTATTTATAAAAAGAACATATAAACATAAAAAATGTCTTAAAATAATTGTCGGTCTTAGTCCATTTCATAATATATATATATATATATATATATACATATATATATACATATATATATATATATATATATATATATATATATATATATATATATATATATATATATATATATAATATCTGAAAGTTCTTTTTACTGTATGTGTCAGTACTGTTGTGTTTATATATATTTTGTTGAAATATATATATATTGTTGATATATATATATATATATTGTTGAAATATATATATATTGTTGAAATATATATATATATATTGTTGAAATACATATATATATATTGTTGAAATATATATATATATTGTTGAAATACATACATATATATATTGTTGAAATATATATATATATATATATAGTAATGAATACACGTAATATCCTACGTCAATAGCACGATTAGGAATTACATGCAGTTATATAATCATCAGCTACTAAATACTCACTGACCATTAAGCGTTGCGAAATTCGCGTTCTCATGGGGCTAATTTAAATTTCTTAAAACTTGTCGCTTACATCGTTGTTTTCTATAATATTGTCTGAGAAACATCCTCAATCCCAAACGCCCAGAAGTCGTCTCCAACGGCCAACTGTGGGGCAGGACCAGACAAGCCCCAATCGAGAATGATGGAAATGGGGATGGATCGGCCACACACACCTCAAACCCCTTTCTAATGTCACCAGGCAGGTTCTTGTCTGGAATCCACAAGGTGAGCGAAAAGTGGTTTCGACCAAAACAGACTTGGCGCAGAAGTGTTGACACAGTGGTGAAGGCAGCCGGCACGATATCGGCCTAGCTGAAGAGTATCGCCCAGAACCGCGTCCGTTGGAGAGGTGTTGTTGCGGCCATACCCTACTATTTATGATGCGTGCTGGTGAACATCCCCCGGGAAGGCAGCGCGCTAACAACTCTTCTGATGACTAATCAACAACAAGGATAGGGACCTGGAACGTCAGAACCCTATGCGACCAAAACAGACTTGGCGCAGAAGTGTTGATGCTGAGGTGAAGGCAGCCGGCACGACATGGGCCGAACTGAAGAGGATCGGCCGGAACCGCGTCCGTTGGAAAGTTGTTGTTGCGGCCATATGTTCCCCAAGGTAAGAGGTAAAAGAGAAACGGAAATGGGGATAGATCGGCCACACACTCCGCAAACCTGCTTCTAGTGTCACCAGTCAGGCCTTGGACTGGAATCAACAAGGGAAGCGAAAAGTGGGTTGACTAAAACAGACTTAGCGCAGAAGTGTTGACCCAGCTGTGAAGGCAGCCGGCACTTGGGCCAAGCTGAAGAAGTTCACCGTTAACCGCGTCCGTTGGAGAGGTGTTGTTGCGGTCCTATGTTCCCCAAGGAATCAAGAGACATAAAGAAGTGTAAAGTTAATAAACAAATATTAAATTCACCCCAAGAAATTATAAATCAAATTTTTTTTCTGTTTTTTTTTTTCATTATATATTTTTGGCACTCTTTTAAAATTATAAATTTTCTAATCAAAATTTGTTTAGCATACCTCGCATCAGGAAAAAAAAAAGCATCGTTAGGCGAAATTAAATATTTGTATATATACACACACACGCACACACACAGACACGCACACACACACACACACACACATATATATATATATATAACGTAAATCATGAACTAAATTTAGTTCATGCCACCTTTCTTCAGTACAAGAACGCACAATTTTCAAATTTAAACAAATTTCAACCTCAGCGTCGCGACTGCACGCTCCAAAATTATTCTTACATTTAACAATATCTCATTGCTAAAAAAAAACACTCTTTCGGACTGCACTATCTTTCAATGTCGCATTACTACCTGGAATTTGACAAAAACACACTGAAATGTCTACCTGATGATGGTCGTTCGAAACGACTGAAAGCCCGGCTAGTAGAAAAATAAGACCTGATAAAACCGGAATTTATAAACAAGGATCATACCATTCATTAACGGATTCGAAGTTGATTGTATTTTATTATTAAATATTGTTTGCGAGAGTGATTCTTGCCATATAATTAGCTTCAGTATTTGTTTTTCGTTTGAATGATTTACGTTACATAAATTGAATACGCACTACATAATTGATATATATATATATATATATATATATATATATATATATATATATATATATATATATATATATATATTATAATTTTATCATAGAGACAAAACCATTTTACTCACTACAAAGATGCAACTTCGTTTCAGTGCATTTCAACTGCACTTCGACGGGTGAGAGTCGAAAATGATTATGAACAATCCTGCTTGTAGGCAAGCCGTATGTGAAACGTCACTTCCTTTTTCCATTTGTTCGAGAAGAAAAGTATACATAAAAAAAACGTGACGGAGTGAAACAATGGTGCTTGTTGATAGCAGTCTGGTGAAGAATGGATTGGGTGTTTCATGCTGACTGGTCTGTGGAGATTTTTCTTGCCGATAAACACCGGTCAAAAGTTTAGGCGCATCATCTCACAAGCGTCCTAAGAGTGAGAGGTAGGGAAGGAGAGGTGGAGATAGGGAATAGTGATACGTTGGAGAAGGTAAAATTCTAGCGATAGTTTTAGTAGTAATTGGGAATGTTATTTTTGGTTTACTATAGAATAAAAATCTAGAGCTGAATTGCATGTATTTATGTTGGGGTTATCACTACTAATTCTGTAATCAATGAAAGTGTTTTGTGGATTAAAATTTATTAGTGGTGATTTCCTCTACAAAAAATAAAGGATACTAATATAACCTTTTAGAATCAAATTTTGAAATATTCCTGGACAGTATAGCGTGTAGAATAAGTATGGGTGTAAAACGATTTATCTGAAAATATTACCAATAATATATATGAAAAAATCTTTTTTTGTTTTTAAGAATTATAATTTAATTAGTGCAGAGGTACATAAGAGGGTAGGTAATATATCAAAGGAGGTGATTTATAATTTTAAACCGTTTATAGTTATGAAATTAAGAATTTAACAAGATTGTAGTGTTAGATCCTTAGTATGTCTACAAAAAACTGTGGTTTCATGCCTTTGGTTTAATATATTGGGTGTTATTTAAGAGTTCAATGATACATATTTTCTCCTGTAAACATAAGAAGCATATATTACTTTCGTTCTCATCACATCGAATATATATATATATATATATATATATATATATATATATATATATATATATATATATGAAGAAATATAGTCTTAAAGTGTGCTATATTTATGGGATAAAGTGATCAATATCAGAGATAGAGCGTGTGTAAATATAAAAGTGAACATAGAAGTCAACACTTAGAGGCGACAGTCTGTTTCATGCTAGTGCAATCGTCAGGCAACTAGTCGCCTGACGATTGCACTAGCATGAAACAGACTGTCGCCTCTAAGTGTTGACTTCTATGTTCACTTTTATTATATATATATATATATATATATATATATATATATATATATATATATGTGTGTGTGTGTGTGTGAGAAGAGGAAAAACTTTTCTGTTCACTGGTTTGGTTCCTTAGGGAAGTATCGAGTAATTTAATTTAGCAATCTGTATTTATGCCCACAAAACTTTATTATCATCGTAGTCGTTTCAACTTGAAAGCCCACTGTAAATCAACGTGATTTCTCTCCACCAATAATTTTTACATAATAAATGCTAATGTCAGTGTGTCACACATTTTTCAAATTTACTCCATTTTCGAATCAAGCCAACTCCGTCAGCAAATTAAAAACATTCCGGGCCGGACACGCTATCCTGAAAGTTTGGATTCCCAAGTTTTCATTACTGCGATTGTTTTCGACGAATTTTGAAACGGGATTTTTTTTTTTTTTTGCGATGAATTTTTTTGTACAATAAGAATTTTTTAACTTGGAAATAAAATTAGGAATAATCGAAATTAATTACGAAATCCAGCGAAAGTCACCCATGAAATAAAAATAATTGTTTGTACGGAAAGTAAGGACCTACGCACTTCAAATTGTCTGTAAATTAAATGGCCGCAGAAGAATTATCGTTGAACTTTTAAAAGGTAAGCTTAAATATTACTGCAATACTTAAATGTAGCAATCAATTTTGTGTTCTTCTATAGTATATCATTGCCTATAGCATATACTTTTCGTTACCTATTGTGATGAAGGCCTAATCAAGGGCCTCCGCAGAAACTAGCTTAAATGCCGCCTGATAGCTAGTTGTGAATAACTGTTATCTGTTCTTTCTAAACGACCCTGTCTTGTGATAATTCAGAGAATGTGTTGCAGGTCTTTTCAAAGGCATTACGGACATTTTTAAAACTAATTTTCACCCAATACAAGGCCCGAGTGCCATTTATGATAAAGTGTTACTGTGTGATGTTGCAATAGCGCAAGAAAAGGCAAGATGTCCAGTTCATGGGGTTATGTAGGAAAGATAATTATTAACCCTGCACTTGGACAGGTCAAGATTATAGAAAACGGGAAAACATCCTGCAGGGAGTCTGTTCTACAAAGCAGCAGTCGTTGTGAAGAATCTGTCGCGTTGTAACTTTCTTCTTATTAATGAATTAACGAAGAGGGATAAGGATGATTCAGTCTTGTGCAAGTGGCATAACGGGTTCCAGGTGCAAAAGGTCAGGGCCGGTGAATCCAAGGAATGCAGCTAGTCAGAACATTTGCCATAGAAATAGCGATAAAGCAGTGAGGACCTTGCGTCGTTTCGTCTCTGGGAAAAGGGATAATTAGTGTAAATTAAATCATCACCCACAAAGCCGCGTAGGCTTAAATGGATTCTATCAATACAACCAAAATATGGCATCGGTACCTCATTTTTTACCTGATCTGGCTTCTGTAAAGAAAATATAGCGGGTTTGGTTTGGTTTCTTTTACGGCATATCAGCCTCAATGGGTTATTTAATTCCGACAAAATTTTTATTGCTGGTAATATTTTTTTTGTTCAAAAATATATCGCTGGTAATATGTTTTTTTAAAATGTATTTTTGATAATATTTTTTTTCAAAAATATATTGCTGGTAATATTTTTTTCTTTAAAAATATATTGCTGGTTATAATTTTTTTTTCAAAAATAAATTGCTGGTAATTTTTTTTTCTTTTCAAAAATATATGGCTGTTAATATTTTTTTCTTTTCAAAAATATATGGCTGGTAATATTTTTTACTTTAAAAATAAATTGCTGGTTTAATTTTTTTTTCAAAAATAAATTGCTGGTAATTTTTTTTTTCAGAAATATATTGCTGGTAATATTTTTTTCTTTTCAAAAATATATGGCTGGTAATATTTTTTACTTTAAAAATAAATTGCTGGTAATATTTTTTTTCAAAAATATATTGCTGGTAATATTTTTTTCTTTTCCAAAATATATGGCTGATAATATTTTTTACTTTAAAAATAAATTGCTGGTAATATTTTTTTTCAAAAATATATTGCTGGTAATATTCTTTTCTTTTCAAAAATATATGGCTGGTAATATTTTTTTTCTTCAAAATTTTATCGCTAGTAATATTTTTTCAAAAATATATTGATGGTAATATATTTTTCATCAAAAATATATTGCTGGTAATATTTTTTTTCTTCAAAAATGTATCGCTAGTAATATTTTTTTTTTTTAAATGTATCGCTGGTATTATTTTTTCCAAAAATATATTCCTGGTAATATTTTTTTCCAAAATGTATTGCCGAAAATAATGTATTGCTGGTATTTTTTTTACAGAGTATTTCTGGTATTATTTTACATTTTCATAATGTTTTGATCCCAGTTTGGGGGTTTACTATTTACCCATAGCTGGGACACTAACAGGTGCTACCAGCCTGGATCAAGGTGAACCTGGGAACATCATCAATTAAGAGGTGGTTCCACGCTCCTCAAAACCTCCTGATCAGAGGCCTTGCTGTTGGACGTAGTTTATCGTCTTACCCAGGACGCGGATGTAGTTTATCTTCTCACCCAGGAGGGAAAGTATAGCAATGGGGAGGGGTCAGATATTTACTGAAGCACTACAATGAACCGACCATTTTCCAGCCTCTTTAGCAACAGATCGGGTATAAAAATTCCACTTGAGGTCTTGGGGTCAGTATCAATAGCCGTTCAAGGTAAGGAGGCTGTTTGAGAAAACACCTAGCCATAATGATAGGGGAAAATTCACGGTCATCTCTGTGATGATTGAACGTTATTTGTTTTGTTTTGTGCGTATTCAGTTTTATAAGCCAGTCCTTCCCCCTATCGAGGTGGAGGCGAGGGTTAGGTCTGAAGAGAGATCAGTGGTTGCGGTCTGGCCATTCAGCTTTTAATGTCGTTTTTCCATGTGCATATGATGGTTGTTGGAGGCCATCCGTGAATGTATACGGCATTAGTCTTCTTGAAGTAAAGCAACATAGCTTTATTAGCATCAAATCGCAGCACATACTCAAATAGTTTTCAGCTTAATCGGAGGATGAAAAGGTAGATGGTGTATGTGTCACTTCTTTTGTCCAAGTTGGAATTGGAGATGATGTGGGGGTATCTCTTGTCGATTAACTATTTTAACTGTTTTCGATAGAATCAAGTTTTTCTTCATCCTCGCCTAGCACCATTTTATATCAAAATTGGTTTCCCTCTTGCGTTCTAATCGACGCTTCTCATCAATACAATCTCGTCCAATCTTTCTTCAAATTATTCATACCAGCGATAAGCAATTAATGCTGAGAGATTTTCGAAACTTTTGCAGTGTTTATTAAATTTCAAATTCAATTTCGAATCTATAACGTTATAATTCTCTGCGATATTTTATACTGGTTTTGAACTGACTAAAAGTAGTCAAGGTCGTACTTAAAACGTGGTCTGTTTGTAGGATTTATAATAGCATCGGAAACAAAAGGGAAGATGAAGAGACTAAGAGGAAAATGTGTAAGCATGTACTCGACTCTCCTGTCGAATACTACGTATGAGGGTCAAGCAGATCAGTTCCTAAGAAACCGACAGCTCGACAACAGCATATGAGATTAGATTATAGTGGTGAAGGTTTCGTGCAGGATCATCCACACTTTTTGAAGGGCCGAATTTCAGAGACCTGGTGCACTAAGTGCCACAAGGTCCCCAATCGACCCTCCGCAGGTTTTGAATTCAGAGTTGTCCTTCTCCTAGACCAGTTACCATTCAAGGCTATAAAACCCAGTCTGTCCTGCTATTTACCCATAGCTGGAGGGAGAAGAGGATTCACACCTTTCCCAAGGTATTAGCGCGCAGTGTAATGGATTCGACTGGAATTCGAACTCGACTCTCCGATTCCTCAATCCAATCCATTACTCCACCGTGGCTCCTAATATATATATATATATATATATATATATATATATATATATATATATATATATATATATATATATATATATATATATATATAAGTATAGGATTGGTGTATACGGAATAAATTCCAATAACCAACAATAACTATTCTTAAAAGAGTGCTCAATACAGAGTAGAGCATATATAATTGTTTATTTTAAAATTATAAATAATAAACCTGTGTGCAGATGTGTGCGTGAATATATATATATATACACATACTCGACTCTCCCATCGATATTCAACATATGAAGATCAAGCAGATCAGTTCCTAGGAAACCTACAGCCCGACAACAGCACATGAGATTAGATTATAGTGGTGAAGGTTTCGTGCAGGATCATCCACACTTTTTGAAGGGCCGAATACAGAGACGTGCCACAGGGTACTCAAACAACTGCAGGTTTTGAATTCAGAGTTGTCTTTCTCCTAGACCAGTTGCCATCCAAGGCTATAGAACCCAGTCTCTCCTGCTATTTACCCATAGCTGGAGGGAGAAGAAGAAGATCACACCTTTCCCAAGGGTGTTAGCACGTGAGTGAATGTAATGGATTCGACTGGAATTCGAACTCGGCTCTGCGTTTCCTCAATCCAAGCCGCTATCCATTACTCCACCGTAATAATGTACAGCCATACATAAAAAGCCTATAATATATGTATATAGCTAGGCCAGTATGCACACACACACACACACACACACACTGAAAGTGACAATTATTTTAATATACTTTTTGTTTATAAGTTATTTTTATAGATGCAGATATTTATAATAAACAGTATTAACAACATTTATTGGCCTGAATGTCCGATAATTCTCAAAGAAAACATTCATCCCCGGACAGGAATCGAACCTATATCCTGCATGGAACAGCCATATAACCTGACGTGCTATACAATTTAGCTACCAACGAAGCATCTGGTGATTAAGGTGAAATTACTGTTTTTGAACAACAAACTTACCATGATCCTTCTCAAATGATCATATCTGCTCGAAGCGTATCTTAACGTAAACAAATGACATAATACATTAAGTAATGGACTAAGTCCGACAATTATTTAAATATATATATAAAGATATATACTATCGCTAGATTTATCCCTCCTACCTACTCCATCGTATTACTATCTCCTATTCCCACCTTTCCTCTCTCAAACCGTCACTCTTAGGACGCATGTGAGATGATACGCTTAAACTTTTGACCGTGGTTATCGGTAAGGAATCTTCTTTGACTAGCTAGCATTCAACACCCCATCCACCCTCACCAAACTGCTATCAACAAGCACTATTGTTTCACTTCGTCACCTTTTTGTTTTATGTATATTTTTCTCAAGCAAATGGAAAAAAGGAAGTGACGTTTCACATACGCCTGTCTTGCTTATAAGCAAGATTGTTCATAACCATTTCTGGTTCTCACCAGTCGAGGTGCAATTGAAATGCACAGAAACGAAGTTGCATCTTTGTAGTGAGTAAACTGCTTTTTCTGTTTTTATCTATACGAAAAAATTATATATATATATATATATATATATATATATATATATATATATATATATATAAGCGGACATTGAAGTTATCACCCGGAGGCGACAGTCTGCTTCATATGAAACAGAATCTCGCCTATGGGTGTTGACTTCAATGTCCACTTTTATATTTACATATCCTCTGTCCTTAATATTGATCATTTTCACCTACAATTATAGCATTCATTAAAACTATATATTATCATATATATATATATATATATATATATATATATATATATATTACAATGAATCATTCATACTAGATTTAGATTAGTAAAGTTAATAATATAAAATGGGGAAATCCCTTCGCTAACAAAATTTTAAAGGTGAATTAACCTACAAATCACTCGATGAATATTATGATCCTTGTTTTTAAAAATTATAAGCTGTATAAGGTCTTTCTTTAATACGCAATTACTTTCAACTATACATTCAGTCATCTTCAGGTATAGAAATTATTTTGTTTTTGGTAAAATTCAGGTAGCATCCGAGACGAAAAAATTAAATACGAATCGAAATATGTTTTTTTTAAAATGTGGTATTGATAACGGATACAAACTTTTGGAGCGTGCAGTTACAAAGCAAATAATTAATAAACAATAAAATCCCAAATCACCTCATATGGAGAATAAGCTTATTTCGGCAGACGAAAATACAGATCGTTTGTCTCATCAACTCCGGCATGGACTGAGTTTGTGACAGAAATAGAAATTTAACCGTGAAAGCTAAAAAAAAAACAATCGGAAAATTAATACAGAATTTATCAATTTCAATGTTTCAGTCAGACGAAAGACACGACTCAGGGGTCAGTAGAAGGTGGAAGGTATTTTCTCTTAAAGGGAAGAAGTTTTATAAAATTAAACCCGAATATTAACCTTATGACATTATTTGGGGTTATATGAAGAATGAAATATTAATTTAAAATTAAAAGAGAAATAAAAATGGGGGTTAAAAATAAATTTAAAATATATAGATTAATAGAAAGAGGGCTGGAGAGATATTAGAGTAGGGGAAAATTTATAAAGGTGGGAAATAAAATTAAAAATTGTTTTACTTTCGACATTTGAGTTAGAGGGGAGTAAATAATATGGAAATATAGTAGCTAATTAAGTAAAACCTATATTAAGAAAATTTGAATTCGTTTTTATATCGACATTTTAACACTAATTCATTCCTCTGATTCAATAGCTGGCTTTCATTATTGTATTTTATTATTGTATTTTATTTTTTTCCTCTAAGCATAAGTCATACCTATCTCTAAGACTATTAGGAGTATGTGCAGGACCTATAATCTTCTAAATTATTTGTGGATTCAAACCTTTCTCCTTCAATTCCCAAATTTTCTTTGAAAGAGCTGTCTGCTGTTTTAGTTTAGGGTTAGAAAATGAGTGCCTGTGGATATAAAATATCTGTAAACATTATAATTTTTCATATATATATATATATATATATATATATATAATAGATGCGAATGTCAGTGTATCAAACTTTTTTTCAATTTTACTCCTAGAGGCTGTAGCCCAACATATCATACCTTTTTGGAATCAGGCCGACTCCGTTGGCAAATTAAAAACCCTCCAGGTTTTGTGCCGGATCCCGCGTAGGCGGGGGCTGGGTAAATTTGGACTAGTGACCCGAGCGTTCGTGCTCGGGTTCCCCACGTTAAATAACCAAACTTGTGTGACAATTTAATCCAGTGGTGGGGAGTCTTTGGTAAATACACAGAAAAGAACGTCAGCATTATATATGTGGAATGAGTTCACAAGACTGTTCAAATTTCTGTCATCCGGCATTTTTGTCATCCGGCAGTTCTGTGGTCCGGCAGCAATGTGGTCTCAAGGGTGCCGGATTAAAAAGGTCGGACTGTAGTCGCAAATATTAATTGTATTTACCTATTCCCGAATCAAGGTACATGGGGAAATGTATGAATGTATTTTTCTTCCCAAATCTATGGGTTAAATAGCAGGACTGACTCGGTTCTCTTGCCTTGAAGTGGCAACCAATCTATGAGAAGGAAACCTGTCCATGAGAAGTCTCCATCTGTCTATCTTTTCTTCTTTCTTTTTTTTCTTAAATCATTTCCCTCTATGCAAGGTAATAAAACGACTAACACGCAAGAGGTTACTGAGTGTTAGAGAATGAGAAAAAGTACTATTAACGAGAGAGGACAATAAAAGAACAAGAATTAAGAAGAGAGAAGATAACGGTTGTCAGTGCATATGCATTATTGAAGATCAACGTTGGCTGGTTAGCAAGAAGCCGGAAGACAGTTCCACAGGCGGGAAGTACGATAGAAGTAACTGCTAGAATAGAACTTGCGGTTATATCTATTCATTTCAACTGTAAAATACGGTGGAGTAATGGGAAGTAATGGATGGCGGCACAGATTGAGGAATCGGAGAGCCGAGTTCGAATTTCAGTCGAATCCATTACATTCACTTACGTGCTAATACCCTTGGGAAAGATATGAATCTTCTTCTCCCCCCCCCACCAACTATGGGTAAATAGCAGAACAGACCTAGTTCTATAGTCTACTGCAGAAAGAAATGGCAACTTACTGCGGGAAAAAACCTGCCTCGTCAGTCATATATCGAAAGATACCTGATTGCCTGAACGTGTATCATGCATGGCTCTGAACTGAATGGGTTAGGGGACTTGTGACGTGATGTGTCAGAAGTAATGGTTGAGCAGACGACCTTGTTCAGTAGCGAGATAAACTATAAACTAAATCGTATATAATCCTTACAAACTTTCTTTCTTTCTTACGTCTTTGGTGGTCCAACATGGTAAACATAACCCTTATGCTATCTGCCAATTAGCCTTTCTGTCTATCTATCTTTGTGGTACGCACGAAATACTGTCCTCACGCCCTTCCATATTTTGATCAAACCATTAATCCGATCACACGAAATACAACACCGGGGAATTATTTCTTGGTCTCCAAACGCAAAACGCTACTTTAAAAAAAAAATAAACAAACTAAAAATAAAAATAAAAGAAGCCAAAGGAAAAAGCAAACGATATTAAAAGTAAAAGCCTGATTGGTCCGCTTGAGAGCGTGAATGGTGAGCGATAGAGGAAACGGGGTTTTCGAGTAGTGTCTCCCCACTGCCACCACGTCGGCTGTTTGTTTGACGAAGGTGACCATGGCGTCTGTGGAGTGGAGAGTTAATCACCGGCTGTTCGTCGGAGGCTATTGTCCAGTACAAGAAGGAGAAAGGACGGGCGAAAGTGCTATCGACTGTCACGGCTGAGGAGAAACACAAGAATAACATCTGCGTCCAGACAGACAGATCGATAAGAAAGTGGGGCGACATTTGTAATTAATGTCGAACAGACTCCAAACTTTCAACGCCTTCCTTTCATTTCTATATTCTTTATTAATTTTTTCTTATTCCTCTTCAGTCTTTCATCTTTTCCTTCTCCTCGGTCTTTCTTCTCTCGTTGGGTTTACTACGCTTCTTTCTTTCTCTCTTTTACTTCTTTTCTTTTCGATTTCTTACTTTGTTCAATGGTTTTTATTTTCTTCATTCTTTTCTTTTTCCTCTTTCTATCTTTTTCTTATTTCTGTATTTCTTCCTTTTCCATTTTTTTTTTGTCCTATGTCTCATATCCGGTCCTTCCTTTCTTTCTTTATTTTCTCTGTTTGTTTGTTTGTTTGATTCTTTCTTTCTTTCTTTCTTTCTTTCTTTCTTTCTTCTAGGCATTCATTTACTCTTTATTTATTTATTTCTTTCTTTCTTTCTTCCTTTCTTTCTTTCTTTCTTTCATGCATTCGTTTATCCTTCTTTCTTTCTTTCTTTCTTTCTTTCTTTCTTCTAGGCATTCATTTACTCTTTATTTCTTTCTTTCTTTCTTTCTTCCTTTCTTTCTTTCTTTCTTTCATGCATTCGTTTATCCTTCTTTCTTTCTTTCTTTCTTTCAAGCATTCGTTTATCTTTCTTTCTTTCTTTCTTGCATTCGTTTATCCTTCTTTCTTTCTTTCTTTCTTCCTTTCTTTCTTTCTTATCCATTCATTTTTCTTTTTTCCTTTTTCATTCAGTGTCTTTCGTCCTTTATTTATTTTGTCTGTTTCTTTCTTTCTTTCTTTCTTTCTTTCTTTCTTTCTTTCTTTCTTCCAGGCATTCATTTACTCTTCTTTCTTTCTTTTTTCTTTCTTTCATGCATTCGTTTATCCTTCTTTCTTTCTTTCTTTCTTTCTTTCTTTCTTTCTTTCTTTCAGGCATTCGTTTACTCTTCTTTTTTTCTTAAAATTCTCCTCTATTCTCTTTCTTTCCATTCATCTTCATTTCTTTCTTTCATTCTTTCTTTGTTTCTTTGTTTCTTTGTTTCTGTTCTCTTTCTTTCCATTTCTTTCGTTCTTTCTGTCTTTCTTTAATTCTTTCTTTCTTTCATTCTTTCTTCTGTCTGCATTTTTAATATTTTCTTCTATTTTCTTTCTTTCCCTTCATCTTCATTTCTTTCTTTCTTTCTTTCTTTCCATTCATCTTTGTATCGTTTTGCCTTATTTTCTAATTACTCATTTTCCCTCCGTTTTCTATCAGTCATTCATATTTATTTTACTCTTTTTCCTTGAAGACATTCTTTCTCTTTATATTCGCTTGTCTCCTCTTTTCTTGCTAACATTCGCTTCATCTTTTTTTTAAAAGCAGGTGGAGGAGCGTGCATCCCCACTAATCGCAGATTTACATCGAGGGGGCAAAAGAACGACTCGACGAGTAGCTAAAAATACTGAGAGAAGATAAATGCTCGCAAAATTCAGAGTTTTGTCAAAGAAATGAAAAAAAAAAAAGAAAAAACATGTTATAATTTAGTGTTACGTAAGATTTTCAGTAAATGATCAATTAATTGAGACTAGTTGGTTGGTGAGCGTGATCTCTCCCCCTCTCTCTCTCTCTCTCTCTCTCTCTCTCTCTCTCTCTCTATATATATATATATATATATATATATATATATATATATATATATATATATATATATTAATCTATTTATATGTCTATTTCTTTGTCTGATCATATCTACCTCGTCAAGTAGCTAGCCATCTCCCTACCAAGTCTATCTATCTATCTATCTATCTCTCTCTCTCTCTCTCTCTCTCTATATATATATATATATATATATATATATATATATATATATATATATATATATATATATATATTAATATCTATGTATATGCGAATAATGCATTTAGTAAATGCACTGCCAAGGATTTTCAGAGGTCAGGCTTTTGAATTCAAACTTTAGTGACAGAGTATATAATTATATATATATATATATATATATGTGTGTGTGTGTATGTGTGTGTGTGTGTGTGTGTGTGTGTGTGTGTGTGTGTGTGTGTGTGTGTGTGTGTGTTCATGTGTAAGCTGTCGGAAAGTGCCTTGGTGGACGAAAGCTTCGGAATACATTATTAATGGCTTCGTTTGTCATTGCTTTTACCATAATCTAACAAAGGTAAATAATCCAACATTTTTTTTGCGTTCATCCTCTTTCATTTTTAATCTTACTTTATTTTTTTTTTTACTCTTTTCTTACTCTTTTTTACTCTTTTCTTACTCTTGTAGATTTCAAAACCGACTTTCTTCGTCATATCTTGTTCCTGGAACAGAGAATGGAAACCTGACAAAAGACCGCTAAACTACAACATTTATTTTATAATAGTTTCCTCTTAACCATCTCCCATCCGTTCACTTGCTGATCTGATAACTACGATCTTCAAAAATTTAAATGCAACGTCAATCGCTATCTTCTGACTCCTTGAATTCTGATCATTTTTGTCCTACCCTCAAGCCTCACCATTTTCAATCTTCTCTTTTGCTTTCACATTCACTTTCAATTCTTGTCACCTCTGCGCACTACTGACATTACCGCCTTGCATAAATGGTATAAAAAAAAAGAAAACAAACGATATCATGAAATTGTTGAGACTCTTAAGACATTAACTGCGGATGGCGAAAATATCCGTCACTTACGTATATATCAATACAGGACAGCGTGAATGAGAAATATTTCGGTATTAATTTTACTGCCTCATTAGAAAATGGCTAGATAGTGGTTCCTGCCGTAGATTATGAGCTAAGGAGAGAATTTTCGAATATTTAGTCTCTTAACCCCAGGCGATGCCTACCTGTAGCTCTTGAGTTTAAAATTAAACCCACTTATCTGAAACGAAAGGAAATGATATAGATATACAATGGGGGTGTATTACTTTCATCGGGCAGGTGGAACTCATTAAACTGAGATGGCAGGAAGATTATGATTTAAATCATTCACCACTTGGTGGCTACGTAGATTCCTGTGAAAGGTTTCGGGAGTAAAAGCTGAGGTTAAAATTTGGAATGTCTAATTTGCATTCATCGCACTGGCATCTCCTGTGACGACACTGGCAGTAAGAAATATCGTCTCCTGCCTTTCCCTGGGACAATATCAATAATATTTTCTGAGAGTTGATTTTGATGGCGTACGGTTGTGGTTGATTACAGATTTACTGGTTAGTGGCGTCTTTCGAGTTGTGTCACGCACAAACAGTTCTCCATGCGCTATTATATATTACAGTGAGTTGTGATCCCAATATGATTAAATATAATTTTAAGACTGGTACATTATGCGATATTCCGCCAATAATATCTTTATCGATAGCTATTCAATCAAGTCATATAACATTAGCTGTTTTTAATTGTTTTTTCAACCGATATTAAGCACGAAATCCACTCAATGCTGACTGAATGAGGATAAATATCGGTTGACACTAAATTTGAAGAGTTTAGGATTGTCGCGATCGGACAGCACCCCCCGCCCCCGGGAGTCTTTTCCACAAAGTACAGCTTCTTGGGAAGAAGCTGTCTGAATTTAACTTCCTCCTTACATATGGAATATGAAGGGAATTGTGGATGGTTGGCTCTTTTAGCATGTCGAGTCTTAACTATAAACTGCTGAAACTAAGGAATCTAGCTCGTCTGAACATTTTTCCATGGAAATAGCTAACGAGTAACGAGGGGGTTGTGACGTGTCTGTGGGAAAGTCTGATAAGGTAGAAAACAATTAATATGTCATGCGGGGATAGGGGATGCACTGTATTGTTCATTGTCGAGTTCTCTGTGAAATAAAATCCTGCCAAGTCTTGCATCCAAGAGATGATATTCCAACGTCGCCATATCTGCGCTTGGCTGATAAAACAGACGTTTCGTTATTACCCCCAGCTGAATAATAAAAAAAAAGCTCAGTTCCATGGTTCCTCGAGAACGACGGGTGTCATATATTAACATATTTTTTGCCTGTAAGCAGGCTTCCCAAGAAAGGCTTTGAAAATGAGGTCCATGCAAATTGGATTTTCCCATAGTTTGATATAAATTGAAACCATTGAATATAAATGAGTACAAAAAAAAACAAAAAAAAAACAACCTTTTTTTTTTAAAGCGATGATTATCTCGAAAATCAAAATGGTTGTAGATGGAAAGTTTTCAATTCTGCATATCATTCATTATCGGCTCGGATTTCGGTTTGCACTTTTTGCCACGGCAATCTTGCGTAAAATCTGTTTGAAGAAAATAAATTAAACGTCGATGTCTAAGAAGTGAAGAGAAAGAAAGAGAAGAAAGAGATAAAGTGAGAGAGTAAAAAACAAATAAGAGGGTAACTCAAAAAGAGAGTATGTGACGAAAAACGAAACCAGTAAAGAGAAAAGTCAAAATCTAAATAATTCTTAGCAACTGACATATTATTATTATTATTATTATTATTATTATTATTATTATTATTATTATTATTATGTCTTTATTATTATTATGTCTTTATTATTATCATATCCTTATTATTATTATGTCCTTATTATTATTATTTCCTTATTATTATTATCATTATTTCCTTATTATTATTATTATTATTATTATTATTAATATTACTATTTCTTAATTATTATCATATCCTTATTATTATCATGGCCTTATTATTATTTCCTTATTATTATTATTATTATTATTATTATTACTATTAAAATTTCCTTATTATTATTTCCTTATTATTATTATTATTATTATTATTTCCTTATTATTACTATCATTATTATTATTTCCTTATTATTATGATTTCCTTACTATTATTATTATTTCTTTATAATTATTATTATTATTATTATTATTTCCTTATTATTATTTCCTTATTATTATTATTATTATTAAAATTTCCTTATCATTATTATTATTTCATTATTATTATTATGATTATTTCCTTATTATCATTATTATTATCATTTTATTATTAGTATTATTATTAATATTTACTTATTATTATTATTTCCTTATTATTATTATTATCATTTTCTTATTATTATTATTATTAATACTTACTTATTATTATTTCATTACTATTATTATTATTATTATTATTTCCATATTATTATTATTATTATTATTATTTCATTATTATTATTTCCTTATTATTATTATTATTATTATTATTAAAATTTCCTTATCATTATTATTATTTCATTATTATTATTATTATGATTATTTCCTTATTATCATTATTATTATCATTTTATTATTATTATTATTATTATTATTAATATTTACTTATTATTATTATTTCAATATTATTATTATTATCATTTTCTTCTTATTATTATTATTAATACTTACTTATTATTATTTCATTACTATTATTATTATTATTATTTCCTTATTATTATTATTATTATTATTTCATTATTATTATTTCCTTATTATTATTATTAAAATTTCCTTATCATTATTATTATTTCATTATTATTATTATTATGATTATTTCCTTATTATCATTATTATTATCATTTTATTATTATTATTATTATTATTAATATTTACTTATTATTATTTCCTTATTATTATTATTATTATCATTTTCTTCTTATTATTATTATTAATACTTACTTATTATTATTTCATTACTATTATTATTATTATTATTATTATTATTATTATTATTATTTCCTTATTATTATTATTATTATTATTATTATTATTATTATTATTACATCCTTTGATTTCTTTTATATACACATTTCCTCCTGGATCACAACCACAGACCTAAGGTCAGAAATGACCTCAGGATATTTTCCACTGATCACTTTTGTAGAAACAACAAGTAAGAGCTGTAAACATTAAACTTAAAAGCTACGGATTTGCGGACAAATATTTCTATCGACTTTTTCCTTGTTTTCGTGTGAGGAATCCGCCCCCAAAGTTTGTAAAAAGTATTTTTGATAGAGACTTTATATACAGGGTGCGATGGGTAAATTGTCGCAATTGTATATTTTTAATTTCGCGCATGCGCATTGTTTGTTTTTTTATTTTGTCGGCTGCACACTATAGTAGGCTCAGTTGGGCACCGTCTGTGAGAAAAAGAGCACCCTGACGCTATTCACTCCGCCAGAAATTTGGGAAAAGCTTGCTGTAATGCTTGGCATTCACGCCGGAAACTCCGAAACAAACATTCCAGACTGTTTGGGTGTCCATCTGCACAGTGCAGAGGGTTTGGAAAGAGTTGGATGAGTCTGATGGTGATTAAGAAGGTACGGCTGCTCGAAAAATTCGCTTTTATTTTTCTGATGAGAAAAGAATTCCTGAATTTGCTGGTGGGGGCCTCAGACTAAACACGGAGGCCTACATCAAGTGTCTTGAGGAAGTAGTGCTGCCCTGGATCAAAAGGGTCGCTGCTGGAAACACACATGTTTGGCAACAGGACGCTGAACCATGACACATAAGCGAAAAAACATTTGAAATCAGTTAATCTATAATATTAATGCTTGTGTAAATTTACATTGAGCACTATTTTGTAAAAATATGTATCAGAACATCGGATTATATATCTTACTGTTCTTTCTTTTTACTTATATATACATACATACATACATACATATATATATATATATATATATATATATATATATATATATATATATATACAGATAGATAGATAGATAGATAGATAGTAGTCTTTGATTGCTCGATCGGCGAGTCTTTTCAAAATACATACATACATATATATATATTCTTAAGGTGTGCTATATTTATGAGATAAAGTGCTCAATATCAGAGATAGAGCGTGTGTAAATATAAAAGTGAACATTGAAGTCAACACTTAGAGGCGACAGTCTGTTTCATGCTAGACGCAATCGTCTGGCCACCATAGTGAACATTGAATTCAAGACTTACAGGCCACAGTCTGTTTCATGCAAACGCAATCGTCAGGCCACCATATAAATACATATATATATATATATATATATATATATATATATATATATATATATGAGTGAACATTGAAGTCAACACTTAGAGGCAACAGTCTGTTTCATGCTAGAAACAATCGTCAGCCCTACATATATATATATGTATGTATTTATATAATTATATCCATACATATATATATATATATATATATATATATATATATATATATATATATAAGTGAACATTCAAGTCAACACAACATTGAAGTAAACACTTAGAGGCGGCAGACTATTTCATGCTAGACGCACACACACACACACAAATATATATATATATATATATATATATATATAAGTGAGCATTGAACTCAAACTTATAGGCGACAGTATGTTTCATGCTAGACGCAATCCGCAGGCCTACATATATATATATATATATATATATATATATATATATATATATATATATATATATATATATATATATTCATGTTTGTGTGTATACATATATATATATATATATATATATATATATATATATATATATGTATAAGTGAACATTGAAGTCAATACTTATAGGCGACAGTCTGTTTCATGCTAGGCGCAATCGTCAGGTCACCATATATATAGAAGTGAAACTTGAAGTTATCACTTATAGCATTATATATATATATATATATATATATATATATATATATATATATATATATAATACATACATAGTTGTATATTTAGGCAGCAATCCTTCTTTTATGCAAGTTTCATTAAAAACGACAGACAAGGTACTACGGTTAAGTTTTTTATTTAATTTTTCTTGTGTACGAACAAGAGCTTTCTTTGCTGGACAAAGGGTGTGTAAGAACTGTCCAAATGTTTTATTTTTCCGAGCGCTTTCGGCTATACCTTTAGCCATTATCAAGGATGATTTTATTTTTCAGCTTAATTGAGTGTGTGCATTATGCATATGTCTTAGTGTGTAGTAGTGGTGTTTTAATTTCCAAATACGGTATATATATATATATATATATATATATATATATATATATATATATATATATATATATATATATATATATGTATATATATTATAATATTTTAAAAAAATATGATTCCTTGACTATATAAGAGTTCTCATGTTTCAAAAACGAGAGCCGAAACCCTCAATATAATTATTGAAATTAAGTTAAATTAAGGTGTCGAATCCCGTTTCATCCTCAAGCGAAAATTTAGGAATAAACTATCTTGTGATTTTCGCGTGTTTATAAGTATGGTCTCTTGCAACATTAATTACTATGGAAACGGCTTGAGGCGGCCATATTGGTTAGGTGGTCAAAGAGTAAGTTCTTATCTACAGACCCGTCACCTTTGGAAAGTTTATGTCAGGTTATGGTGGTGTCCCTATTTCAAATCTGGTGTTGGCGGTCACCGTCTAGTTAGTTTAAAGCGGAATATATTTTATCGCGCGACGGCAGGTCGTTAAGTGTTGAGAGGATTCTGTTTTATTATTATCTATCTATTAATCACTTTATTTATTTGTTTATTCAAATGGCTATTTCTTATACAAACGTGTTGGACTGGACTACAATTTGTTTTTTAGGCGACTTCACATTCTATCTATCTATCTATCTATCTATCTATCTATCTATCTATCTCTCTCTCTCTCTCTCTCTCTCTCTATATATATATATATATATATATATATATATATATATATATATATATATATATATATATATATATATATACAGGGTGTCCATAATGTTCGTGTGCACTTTAAAAAAATTATACCTTTATTTGTATTTTCGATAGAAATAATTTGTAAAAAGGATTAGAAAGAAGTAAATCTATATTTTTTAAGGTTTTATTGAAATTTTATTTAAGTTTCCACATGTCCTCCATCATTAGCAATACAAAGGGTAATACGATTTTGCAGTTCACGGAAAACATTTGCCAACTGATTTACAGTAATGCCTGAAATCACATTAGTTATTTTAGCTATAGTTAAAACTAGGTACATTAAACTTTATAACATTTTTTACAGATTATTTCTATCGCAAATACAAATAAAGTTGTAAATTTTTTAAAGTGCACACGAACTTTATGGACACCCTGTATATATAGATAGATGTGAATTTATTAGGAGAGATACATTACTAAAATTCATGGCAAACTTTGTAATTGCGTTATACATAAAATCATCTATCTCTATATCTATCTCCCCATCTGTCTGTCTGTCTATCTACCTATCTACCTATCTACCTATATATATATATATATATATATATATATATATATATATATATAATCTATTCTTGTATACATCAGTTATTGGAACATCCTTTATTTCCGTCATTTTTAGGTAATGAGAGTATAAGTACAATAATATTAAATTATAAGAACTTCATATATATATATATATATATATATATATATATATATATATATATATACTAGCTTAAAGGTCGCCCTATTGAGCGGCATTATGCTAGCTGCTGCTGATGGCTCTTACTTCGGCCTTCATCACAATAGGTAGAAAAGAGTAGATGTGATAGGAAACAATAAACTACAGAAGAACTCAAAATTGAACGCTGCATTTAAGTATTGCATTAATATTTAAGCTTACCCTTTAAAAATTCAACGATAATTCTTCTGCCGCCACTTAATTTAAAGGCAATTTGGTGTATGTAGGTCTTTACTTTCCGTACAAACAATTACTTTTATTTCATGGGTTACATTCGCTAGATTTCCCAATTAATTTCGATTATTCCCAAATTTATGTCGAAGTTACAAAAAAATGTTATCGTACAAAAAAATTCGTCGCCAAAAATCACGTAAAAAATCGCCCAAAACAATCGAAGTAATGAAAACTTGAGAATCCAAAATTTCAGGATTGCGGATTGAAAAGACGGACAATTTTATTTTGAAACACTGTAATTTGAGAACAGTATTTTTTTCATTTGAACATGAGCTATTGAAAATTAGAGTTAGGTCCCTTTAATTGTGTTTGTCAGTAGAAGCGAAGATGGCGGAATCCGAAAACAATCTTAATGAAAACTTGAAAATCTAAAATTTCGGGATTGCTGGTCCAGATACACCCAGGAATGTTTTTAATTTGCTCACAGAGTTGGCCTGATCCAATAATGGTATGATATGTTGGGGTACAGCCTCTAGGAATAAAGTTGAAATAGTGTACCATAGTAACACACTGATATTCGCATATATATATATGAAGATTTCTCGGACATTCAGGCCGGTAAATGATATTTAATACTGTTTATTATAAAACAGAGCATTTGCTTAAATACTTGTATCTATAAAAAAGAACGTTAAACATAATATAAATGTCTTTAAATGAATTGTCGGACTATGTCCAATTCTAAAATATATGACGTCATTTGTTTACATTTGATACGCTAGAGCAGATATGAATAGAAGAGATTCATGGAAGATTTAAGTTTAAAGATAGTAAAATCGACCTTGCTAACCAGACTCTCGTCTGTTAACGGTTAAGGCAAATCACGCGAAATGATGGTTCCGTATAGGATACAGGTTCGATTCCTGTCGGTGAGCGAACATTTTCTATGAAAATTTCTTGGACATTCATGCCGGTAAACGTTATTTAATACTGTTTATTATAAAACAGAGCATTTGCTTGAATACTTGTATCTATAAAAAGAACGTTAAACATAATATAAATGTCTTTAAATAAATTGTCGGACTATGTCCAATTCCAAAAAAATATATATATATAATGAAGTTATAACATATATATATATATATATATATATATATATATATATATATATATATATATATATATATATATATATATATATATATATATATAAACATCTATATATATAATGATGTTATAACATGCATATATATAATAATGTTTTAACATGTTTATGTTACAATTTTTGAATATATATATATATATATATATATATATATATATTCAAGACATTACTTTCCATAACATTTTTCCAGATGGTTTGTGGCTTGTCCATGTAGTTTTTGACAAATTTGTGTCACTCCTTTCCATGTTTTTTCTTCTATAAAGCCACTTTCTGCTTCCTCGTATTCCTTCTCTTCCTCCCGCTTTTCTTAAATCCAAACATTATTATTATTGATAGCTAGGAATAAGCATAATTTATATGGCATTTTAATGTATATTTTAAAAGCTAAAAAAAAAAAAAAGAACTAGTTTCGTCCCAGCCTTATTTAGTTTATTTCTGGGATATAAAAAAATATAAACGTGTAAATTTAATTGATATTAATGATAAACAATGGAGGGGGGAAAAAAAGTATAAATTTCAACAAAGCTAGAGTCCAATAACATTCAGACCCAGTAAGCATTCCCTCTGTTTACAAAGGGAAGGCCCACGGGATCTGATATATAAGGACTGTAGAACCTTGACGTGATATGAGGAGTGGGACCTCGATAAAATAGGAAAACGGTCCACCATAAAATCAAAGACACAATTCCTACTATTGATAACATGCTCTGCAATAGAAGAGCAAGAAGCATTAATTAGTTGACTATTCCTGCTATCTGGATCAAAATCCTGGGGTGTAAGTGTTGCTTTATTCTCAGATCTAAACATTGAGACGTCCTCCCTATGAAGTCGAGTCCACAAGTACCCTTATATTTATAAATCACTGAATTAACATGATGGTGGGGGAGGGAAGGACATCCTTACGAATGGAAGAGAAAATAGGACAAGTAACAAATATTACCCGAACATTAGCCGAAAAATAACAGCTATTAATCGCACGCGAAATTCGCCTAGGTAAAGATTCGCCCTCTGAACCAATAAAGGGAAGATGCAAATACACAGAGATTATTATTATTATTATTATTTTTATTATTATTATTATTATTATTATTCCCGCCATTCCATTTCCCACCATATTCTTCCGATGTCAACGCCGCCATGTTCACTGGCAATAACATTATCTTCTCGCATGGACAGTTTTTTCATTCTCCACTGTTTTCATCAAGTACAATCTCTGTCTTTGATCATTTGAAACGTTGTTCTTCTTCAAGTCCAGCAGGTCCAATATAGTAGAACCAGTAACTATTCTCGAAAATGACCTCCAATCTGTGGCTAAATGGGACGAGAAATGGCTTGTAAATTTTAACATATTTCATTTAATCACCACAGTGAACCTTTTCTGCCTGTAATCAGCATGGCTGATGCTAATCCACAGGAGAGCAACTCTTTGCGCCTTAAATTTGACTAAATTTCATGTCCTGTGTACACTTCTTGGCATTCTTCTTCATCTGTTGTTTTTAAGATTTTACTTATAATATATAAACCATTTGTACTTATGATTTGCTTTAAACAGCTTTTGATCATTCACGTACAGAAATTCTAATCTCACACCAGAGTAAGAATAAAATCAAATTTAATAATTACAAATTCGAATTATAATTTGTAGAATTTGTTTCTTAGTCACACATTAGAATAGAATCTTTAAGTTCTTATCTGGACAGATTATTAGCTATAAATCGAATAATATTCTTCAGTTCTTTTACGAACGACATATCGATCATGCCATGCAGTTTTATGTAATTTGTGAAATCTGCTAATGTATTCTGCCGTCGTTCATTTCAAGCGGAATGTTTGTAAAATACTTAGATAACTCTGTGTTGTGAAGAACAACGTTTCAAATGATCGAAGACAGAGATTGTACTTGATGAAAACAGAGGAGAATGAAAAATCTACATGCAAGAAGAAAATGTTATGGCCAGTGAACATGGCGGCGTTGACATCGAAAGGATATGGCGGGAAATGGAATGGCGGGAATAATAATAATGATAATAATAATAAGGCTTGGATTTAAGAAAAAGAGGAAGAGTATAGGAGGAGGAGGAGAAAGATGAGGAAGGAGAAAGAAGAAGAGATGAGGAGGGTGAAAAGAAGAATAGGAATGAAGAGAATAAGGAGGAGGAAGAAGCAAGAGGAGGAGGGTGGCGATGAGGAGGGTGGAAACAAAGAAGAAGAAGAATGAGGAGGAGAAGGAGGAGGAGGAAGTGGAGAAGAAAGAGGAGAAAGAAAGGAAATGTTAAAAGAATGAAAGAAAGAATGAAAATGAGTAATTAGAAAATAAGACAAAACGATACAAAGATGAATGGAAAGAAAGAGAATAGAAGAAAGAAATAAAGAAAGAAAGAAATAAAGAAAAAATATTAACGAATGCCCGAAAGAAAGAAAGAAAGAAAGAAATGAAGATGAAGGGAAACAAATAAAACAGAAGAAAAATATTAAAAAAAAGAAGACAGAAGAAAGAATGAAAGAAAGAAAGAATGAAAAAAGACAGAAAGAACGAAAGAAATGAAGATGAATGAAAAGAAAGAAAGAAAGAAAGAATAATTAAAAGAAAGAAAGAAAAATGAAAGGAAAGAAAGAAAATAGAAGAAAATATTATAAAGAAGACAGAAGAAAGAAAGAAAGAATGAAAGAAAGACAGAAAGAAAGAACGAAAGAAATGAAGATGAATGGAAAGAAAGAGAACTGAAAGAAAGAAAGAAAGAAAACTGAAAAAGAAAAGAAAAAAATGAAAAAACGTTAATGAATAGAAAGAAAAAAACCTAAGAAAATGGTGTGAAAGAGAAAGAAAATTACAGTAAAAGAAAAAAATGGAACAAAAGAGAAAAGGAAAACCGAGAAAATGATGGAAAAAGCCGGGGTGGGGAGCTTTGAAAAAAACAGAATGAATTAAAAAATAGGCCCACTAATTAAGATGAAAGGTAACGAGATTAGCAGCAGAGAATGTCAGTTTAATCACTACCAATGGCTTGTAAAATGCAAATTCGAATGCGAAAACAAGTGCTCACAGCTATATCGACAGAAACAAAGGTGAAGAGTTAATACCCTGACTAATGCTCAGCAAATGTTTTTTGCCCCCATTGGCACGTCAGATCCTTCCCTAGTCAGTGTCCAGATTGACTCCAAACTAATGACATTCTCTGATTTATCGTTCCATAGAACGGTTTTTCGCTATGCAGAGGCAAACTAGGACAGCTTCCCACCCTCTATGACGGAAGCTTCTTTCCTGTTCTTCTTCAAACATGCTGACCCCAAGACTGCTTCGAATGTATATTTTCTGGAATAGACTGTTTTATACACCCACCCACGAAAAAATTCCAGCAAAACCCACATAGTCAGCCCTGGTTTACCACTGAATGATCTGCAGCCATAGTTAACCGGAATCACTACTTCAAAATCTATCGCAAGGATCGGTGTAGTCTGGCCCTTATTTCTTTCAGAACCTCCCATAATCGCTGTAAGAGAGTCGTGGGAAACGCAAAGTGAAGCTACTCGCGATCTGTCCTGGCTAAGGTTGAAAAGAAACAAATTGGAACTCGCGAATTCTGGAAGATCACCAACCAAATTATGGACAGAGGAAAAGCGGCTGTGACCAATATTATTAATGGCCAAGAGGTCATATCCTCCTCAACAGACAAGGCGAATCTCTTCGCCTCGATCTTTGCCTCAAACTCAACGTTAGATGACAAAGCCCATCCCCTCCCCAACTTCCCACGTCTCACTGACCACAATCTCAGTAATATACTCATTTCAGCAAGAGAAATCTCTAGACTTATGAAAAGCCTCGACCCCAAAAAGCCACTGGCCCAAACAAAATTTCAATGGTCGTCCTTAAGAATATCAACCCAGAATTATCCTCGATTCTAGCAAAGTTATTTAACCGCTGCTTGAAGGAGAAATCTTTCCCAAGCATATGGAAGTTGGCAAGCGTATGTCCCGTCTTAACGAAAGCAGGCAACCGATCTTCCCACTTCCAGTATAGACTATTATCTCAGTATCATCAGTAAGCTTTTTGAGGCCTCAATCATCGAGACGTTGAGCACCTAGATAGGAACAACCTCTTGTGCGACGAGCAGTATGGGTTTGGATCAGCCCGATTCATTGCTGATGTTCTAACTAATATTACACACAGAATTAGTGAGGCCCTTGAAGACACGCAAGGACCATAGGATTAGATATCTTGAAGGCTTTCGACAAGGTGTGACACAATGGAAGGGATTTTTTCTATCATAAAATCCTTCCTAACAGGTAAATCCCTGAAGGTTATTAACGACCCGTCCTCCGATGCCCTGGCGATCAACACAAGCGTCCCATAGTGGTCAATTCTCGGACCAACCCAATTTCTGATTTGCAAAAATGATCTACCTAAGAATATACTCCGATCATTTATAAACGTCTATGCTAATGACGGGTGCGTCTCTAAAAGTCTTGACAATCAGAGATTGGCAGCTGAACGCTCTTCCAATCTAACACTAACTTCCCAATGCGGAAAACTAGCTGGTTACATTCAGTGCTTCTAAACTAGTTACACTGCATTACCGTCAGTCACGATGAACGGATGTCCTCTAGAGGAGGCTCCGTGCCGCGAGAGAATAATGGGCCTCAAACTCACATGGACCTCAAGTGGAATTCTTGTATACGATCCATCGCTAAAGATGCAGGTCAAATGATCAGCTCCCTGTACCGCTCCAGTAAGTACCTGACTCTTTATGTTATCCTCTCCCTTTAACAGGTCAGGCCGAAAATGGAGTAATGTTGCCATATTTGGGCAGGAGATGCCTAGACTTCACTTCTCAGTCTTGATAGAGTTTAAAAATGTCTCCGAGTCCGTGTGGGGGAAGAAGTATTTTACTCTTTCCAACATCTCTCTTTCTCTCTCTCACACACACACATACACACACACACAAACACACACACACACACACACACGGGCGGGGCGTGGCGAGTCTCACTGCTCTGTCGCTACTACCATGGAAAGTGTTCGGACAAACTGCATCTCCTGCCTGGTTCCACCAGGTCTAACCTTCAGGACTAGGACCCGCCATGCCTCTTACATAGTAACAAACCACCCGCATTCCCTTCGTATTCCATCGGCGAGAAGTTCCACTCGAACAGCTTCTTCGCACGAACCACTGCCCTACGGAACAGACTCCATACAGGATGTTACCCCGATCACTACGATCTTAACCTGCTCAAGTCTAGAGTCAACAGTTATTTTCCCTTCCTATCCATATAAACTACTCCTTATCGTAAATTTCTACCTCGAGTGAACCTTACTGTTAAAAAGAGATAGATACTGTCTGTCCACCCTTCAGGGGATATCATCAATTTGCCTCATATATTTTCGATTTTTCCTTTTGTAAAATATATTTATAGATTTAATTAATTATTTATTTAGTTTTTCCAGCATGCTTACGTTTTGTAGAAGTAAGGGAGTACAAAACTTTCCATAATTATCTTTCGGCCACTTCTTTAAGCATTTTCAAGAGAAGAGTGTTATTGGCGTTGTTAGTTTTTTTAGTTTTTCATGTTTTGACAAGTTATATTTTATTTTTGTGTTGTTTTGAATAGGCGCGTTTACTCCGAGCCCTCGAATGTTGAGCGCGACTGGAAATTACGTGAACATCTTTATAATTTAAAATTAATTAACAAACCATTTGCACTGTTAAAATTTGGTGTGGTTCATAGTAAGAGACACAGATGTGTTATGGTGTAAAACCATAGAAAAGATAACACGGACTCGGAAACGTAGTACAAAGGTAAATGTGGACTGGAGAGTACCTTCTCTCACTGGTGTCCCGACTCACTCATTCACTCACTCTGTGGCTACTACTCGGTGTGCCTCACTTGGTGACTCCCCTTACTCAGACTCGGTAGCCATATTATATAGGTGTGGAAGAGTCCATTTGTAGGTAGGTCCCCACAATAAGATGTTTAATATACAGGGCCTCTCTAATAGCGAGATGTTTCCGGTAATGGGATTTATATAGAATTGTAGTGTTTTCGACCAGAATTTTTCTTAAGGTTTCCTGTAAATTGATGGTTTGTAGATGTTTTCATTTTATAGAACTTTGATTTGACAAGTGGCACTCAAGAATTAACACTAAAATTTAATTTAAATCATATTACCGCTTCTCTCAACCTTACCTTATTTAACAGTAGAAATAGAATGTTAAAATTGTTAAAAATGTTTTAAAAAATAGGAAGATGCTCACGCGAATTCCAGTCGCGATTCACATGTGAAAGCTCGGAATAAACGGTTTTTATTCAATACAACACAAAAATAAAATACAACTTAAACAGTCAAAATACATATATATATATATATATATATATATATATATATATATATATATATATATATATATATAAGTATGTGGTTTAAAACTTCTTGCATTTATAGCGGAACAGAGATCAACATCGAACGTAGAAACTTTATAGAATTAAACACTGTAGATATAGGAATCAATACTACATGGCGACTGCCAGTTTCACACTTCACTCTGATCCTCAGATCAAGTTCGTTTTTCAGAGTCTATAAATCGCACTGAGGCATGAAATAACAGTCGCCATGCATTGTTGATTACCATGTCGACATTTCTCTCTCTCTCTTTCTCTCTCTCTCATTGAATATATATAAATATATATGCGTGTGTGTATTTACGCACCAAATTTTCTAATAGGCATGTCTGACTGAATCAATTACAAACAATATGTCTGCTTATTTTTATCATAATCCTTTCATAGTCACGAATATTTTTTCGTATATTACAATTGAATAATGCACTATAACAGGGAGAATCACTTTTATTACATAGGAAATAAAAGTGATTCTCACTGTGCCAATGTATTTCTTGGCTTATTTAATTTTAATATTCGGAAAAATATCCGTGAATATGAAAGGATTATGATAAAAATAAGCAGACATAATGTTTGTAATTTATTCAAGAAGTCATATATATATATATATATATATATATATATATATATATATATATATATATATAAAGTTCTTATAATTTAATATTATTGTACTTATACTCTCATTACCTAAAAATGACGGAAATAAATGATGTTCCAATAACTTGGACCGATTTTAAATGTGAATTAAATTAAAGCGTCTAAGGATTTTTTTCTTTTTCTGTCAGATTTAACAACTTAAGTCTTTAGCAATTTCAATAATGGAAAGATTTGTTAACTTATTAAAGTTATCGAAGCCTATTACGAAAATGGACGTTCAAACAGAAAATGCATTTTTGGTCAACATAATCGACCAACCGTGAGTGCAATTGGGAACAATGTAACGTTGTTGTGGAGAGGTTAAATTCCTGCGCGCGATGACGAATAAAGGTGTCTGGATTTTCGGCTACATTCTCGTGCTCTGCATGAATGTTTTCAGCTGAACGGCGTAAACGAGCACGCATCGGTGTTTTCACATCTGCCACCGACCCAGTTTGTTTGAAGTTACGAACAATTTTTCCAATTGCACTCTTGAAACTTTAACATGTTGTTTGATTCTTAATTTTTCCATGGTTCAAATTGCCAAAGACTTAAGTTGTTAAATCTGAAAGAAAAAGAAAAACAATCATTAGATGCTTAAACTTAATTCACATTTAAAATTGTCCAAGTTATTGGAACAACCTTTATATTTCTAGCCTATTTCTGCAAGTTTTTGATATTTTATTTATACAATGGAACTATAAAATTACTATCGCTATTATCTGCGAATGTATTAAATATAATAATACAAAAATAAAACATATTTTATTTGTCAAGCTCAAAATAACAGAAAATTCTATTTCTATTACGTTATTAAGAATTTCAGAAAATTTCAGTGACGCGAGAATTGATCGGCTGAGATGTAACTATCTAATTATTATATGCAGTGTTTTAATGCGAATAAACTGTAGAATAATGAAAACCTATCACCTCAAAATTCTGACAATGCTAGTGTGGTCGGAGTGTAGGTCGACTGAGATTTTGCGATCAAAATATTAAATGTTGGGACGCTAAACCAAATATATTGGTGGAATAAAAAATAAGTCCCTTCTAAAATTCTGAAAATGATAAGAGGCCTGAAGATTTTTTTTCGGCTGGGAGATATACCGAAGAGAATAAATGGTGATATAAGGAAAATATCTAAACTGTATAATTCTGGCTTGAAATGTCGTAGAATAGATTGACTTCAACCTTGTGACCAAAAACATTATATCTAGAGACGCTAATAAAAAGAAATGGTAGAATAAGGAAAACATATCGTGTCCAAAATTGTAACAATGCTATGAAGGCCGGACAATAGATCGGCCGAGATGTAATCTTTCAAATATTAAATATGGAGACGCTAATCCGAATAAAAAACAGAATAATAAAAACATCTAATTTACAAAATTCTGACAATGCTAAAATGGCCAGAGAATAACTCGGTTGAGACATGGTAATTAAAACATTCATGTCCATAGTGAAATAACGAACACATTCCACCTCCAAATGTTTAGGAATGCTGAGAGGGCCGGAGAATACAACTGCTGATTATCTGGTGGAAGAATGAACATTTATCACCTCCGAAATACCGACAATTCTAAGTGTGACACCCGTCCTCTGTTCAGTCACGACGCCAATATGTGACGTCGGTCCTTTGTGACGGGCTAACCCTGGGACATCGGTTGAATTCTTGTTGGGTTCTAGTACCAACTTGTCGTACTCGGCTCACTTCCAACGCCTGGTCACCGAAGCAACTGCTTTGATCTCGATTCAACCTACCCACGTTGTGATTTGATTTTAGGTTGACGAGATCAATCAGACGTCGGGCCGTAGTGCCAGCCGAATCCGGGTCAAGGTGATACTGCACAATAATTGTAGACAAAAAAAAACAAAAGCACAAACAACAACTTCAAGGCGAGCGACTGGTTAGGAATAGTGATTAATTTTATGTCGGCTTGTTGAGTTACAGGAGTGCGTCTCTCTCTTTCTCTCCCAGCCCGAAGAAAAAAATGTGGATTGTAACACTTTTTGCGTTCTTAGCTACTTCTAAATATCTGGGTTGTTTTACAATAAAGTCGTCTCTGGTGGAGAATATAAGTCAGACTTCTATAATTTGTTCTTGGTTAGAAGTCTAAGTCGGAAACTTGCTTTGGTGGGAAATCTAAAGTCGGACTTCAACAAATTTGTTCTTGGTTAGAAGTCTAAGTCGGAAACTTGTTTTGGTGGGAAATCTAAAGTCGGACTTCAACAAATTTGTTCTTGGTTAGAAGTCTAAGTCGGAAGGCATGGAATCGTGCGAGGCATTATCTTCCAAGTCCTGGGTCTTGGGCTCGACTGGATCTCTCTGCGAACTGCACTGCACTGCACTGCTCTCTCTTACTGTACTGACTGTACTCTCTCTGTCTAAAACACCCGAAGACGTTTGCTTATATGGACGCCGATCAAAACCTGGCGTGGGGTTGGACGTGGTGTGGCCTCCACGTTGATTTCAAATCGCCAATAAGGATTTCCTTTATTTTCGGTCAGAAATATTTATCATTTTCCATTTTTGGAAATCTTCTTCCACTCCCACCCTCTTCTGCTCTCATATGGGTATCTCACCATACTTTAGAGGGCGTCAACGGTTTTCCCACTTCCTCGCAGTAACATCTCATACCTATCCTCTCAATGGGCGGTGGCAGGCCTCCTCTCTGCGTCACATGATCACCTCCGCCTGGCTATTCAGCCAATAGGCGTCAAATGATAATCTCAATTTTTATCCAACTTCACGGCATATGGAATTCCTCAATCAAGTTTTCGCCAACATTAAGTGGATGGAATTTTGGCGAAAATTGGGTTAATTAAGAAAGACACAATAACATGGCTTTTGTTATCACAAACGAATTTCAACAGAACACAGATGTCCTGTTCAGCCGACATCTCTTCAATCCAGGGCCGGACTCTGTGTGGGGTCGGCAGATGACCCATTGAATCATTTCCCGATAACACAAGTCTTGGCCACCATGACACAGTTAATGTTTTATCTGCCCAAAAGCTCTGGGATTCATCAACTAATTTTTACGACAATGACCATCAGAATTTTCGCCATTCCACTAACAAAACAACATCGCTTTTGTGGGTGGCCTTTTTCCTTCTTTTATCATCTAAGTTGTTAAGTCTTGTCCCTCTGTTTCTTTCTTTTCTTTTTCTTTTTCCTTCCTTTGTCCTCGCAGAGAATTTGGCATATCTCAGCATCAAACTTCAGCGAGAAAGTAAAAATGATTATCTTGATTCGCACTTGAAAATAACAAAACAAAAAATCTTTTCACCGATCCCCTGTTTTTGGGAAAATAACAGAACAAAAAGAATATCGCTCAGTATGTCTTTCGTTATATCTATCGGTTTAAGTAATCGCTCAGTATGTCTTTCGCTCTATCTATCGGTTTAAGTAATCCCCGTAATTAACTTCTGGGGTTAATTAATTGGTTAATTAACCTGCCGTTTCTAAATAGTGTTACATAAAAAGGCTGGAGATTTGTGTGGTTGAAGCAGAACTATGAAAGCATTACGAATAAACTGGCTGGACAATGAAGAAATTCCTGCCCCTAAACTTCTGACAAAAGGTCATAGAATATTGCGGTCGAAATGAAGTGATGAAAATATTTAGGCTTGTGTTAATAAATTAATGAATTTCTGGCAGTTTTAGCAATCTTGGAGAATAGACCGGACGAGCAGTTGCAATCAGAATATTAGAAGTTTTGAACGATTATTGGAATAATTTGTGGATTAATATAAACATAACAACTTCTGTCAGCATTTATATTCGTCATGAGCAAACTGTGGTACGTTTGGCTTTCCGGGTGACACGCCTAATATCATGAAGAAAATAACGTTTCTTTAAATTTTGTTTCGTTCTCACTTGTTCACTCACACTTTCTCTCTCACACACAAAAGCTCCTAAATAAAAATAATTACGTGTAATTTTTTAAGAAATTTAAACTTTTTGTTAAAGGTCATATTTTCTTCGTTTTAATTCATTGACGATTTTCACTAAGGAAGATCATACGTGTAAACATCTTTATGCATTAGAAAAAGGAAGTGTTCATAATACATTTTTTTCTCTCTCTGGAGAAATAATTATTTATTTAAAACAATTTTTTTTGTTTTGTATTTTCAATAAATAAGCTAGAAACAAATCACGGCCTAACATGCGCAAGTGAAATATTTGCGTGGTCGTCTATAAAGATTTTTACGATCGCGTCAATAACAGCAAACGTGTTCAGGAAACTTTTATTACGGATAGAAACTGCAAAGAAGAACAATCGTTTTATTTATTTCATTACAAGAATTTACAAAGAGGAACGATCAATTAGCATATCTTCATACCCTGCCTGGTGGCAAACGCTGCTGGTGGCGCCAGGGGTGGCGGTCCCGCCATAGCCACCGAAACCGTGATATCACGCCTGGTCGGCGGCTGATGAAGTCAGGGTATCGCACGTGCTAACACACGTTGTATGTTAAAAAAAACACACACATAGAAGATATCTGAATCACACTCTCATCAGGGATAACATTATAAGACATCATATTTTTAATTACAGAAAAATTACCTATTTCTAAGGCTTATGCGTATGGGCTTCCGTAGTAAAAAAAAATGATTGCAACACCTTCACCGAAATATTGCTTAGAATCTTTTTAGTCGTTCGGCACATATCATGATGAGCCATGTCTCATGCGACCCACTGGTCGAAAAAGATTGCCCATGCCTGCCTAATACAATAAAGAAATTCACCGATTTCTAAAAAATATTAGTAAAATGATTACAACTGTCGGGACCATGTTAGTAGCAGTTTAATAGGTGATAACATTGCTATGGTGGGGGTGTTATCCAAGAAAAAGTATTCTAGTATATTTATGTAGTTACCATGGTGACAGTTGTACGCAGATAGTGTCAATCTTAGGCGGCGACAATGTTTGATCATTATTAATATTACTTTTGACACCAACAAGCGTGATAGTGTCATTGGAGTGGCAGTAGTCTGAGGAAACGTGTTTAATAATAGTAATAATAATAATAGCCTGCCCGTAGACGTAGCCATAATTTCAGTTTCAAGGCTTAACCCAATCCTCACCCTGCCACAACTTCCCTCAACATCACCAATTTTCAATTACCTCTCTCATTGATACTCTCTCTCTCTTTCTCTCTTTCTCTCTCTCTCTCTCTCTCTCTCTCTCTCTCTCTCTCTCTCTCTCTCTCTCTCTCTCTCTCTCTCTTTGATTTGTTTGTTTCTTTTTTTGCTCCATCTATCTCCTACCGTATCATTTCCACCTTACACTTTGAGGCCCCAGTGCAGACCAAGATGGGAAATGATGATGGGGTGAAGAGTGGTAGCAAGAGGAGACGGAAGAGGTAGGAGAATCAGAAGAGTGCTGTCGACCCCGGTGAGTATGACGCGAGTTATTGTGCTCGTCTGTGCTCGTGTGTTTGCATTCGTGTGTATATTTGTCGCTCTGCGATGACCCAGTCGTTCACCGCACACAGACAGACGCATTACGTAACAGCGTTCCCAATTTTCACATTAACACACCGGCGTCGGCTTTTCACCACTTTCTACTTTCACTTTCACTTTCAAAATAAGCGATCGCCATTGGTCAACGCCCTTAACACGCCCCTTGATTTCTGTCTCTCTCTTTCTAAGTCTTTTTCTTTCTTTATATCTAACTCTTACACAGCTACGCACGTTTTTTCCTCTGTGTCTCTTCATTTTTCTGTGTGTTTCGTTCATTTTTATCTTATTTATTCTGTCTATCATTTTTGTCACGCTTTGAAATAGTGTGACAACTTTTCAGAGTCTTCCGCTCAATAAACATGCACACTCCTTACCTTTACCTATTTAATGTTAGATAGATAGATAGATAGATAGATAGATAGATAGATAGATAGATAGATAGATAGATAGATAGATGTGAAAAGAAGATGTAGATATAGATATAAACAGACTAAAACAAATTGAGAGAAAGGAGAGATAAAGATCTGAGATAGATACGAAAAGAAGGCATTAACAGATATATAAACAGACTGAGATAGATAGATAGATAGATAGATAGATAGATAGATAGATAGATAGATAGATAGATAGATAGATAGATAGATAGATAGATAAAGAAGACGATCAGAATGCGAGAAATGTCGGGGATACATATGAAAAGAAGAGGTTGGCAAAAATATAAAAAGACTAAAAGATAGATAGCTAGAATGAGAGAGAATGAGAAGGGGAAAAATATCAGAGATTGATATATTGAGAAGAGATCGATATATACATAAACAAACTAAAACAGATAGATAGATAGATAGATAGATAGATAGATAGATAGATAGATAGATAGATAGATAGATAGATATGAAAAGAAGATGTAGATATAGATATAAACAGAGTAAAACAAATTGAGAGAGAAAAAGAGAGATAAAGATCAGAGATATATACGAAAAGAAGGCGTTGACAGAGATGTAAGCAGACTTAGATAGATAGATAGATAGATAGATAGATAGATAGATAGATAGATAGATAGATAGATAGATAGATAGGAACAGTCTGAGATAGATAGATAGATAGATAGATAGATAGATAGATAGATAGATAGATAAACAGACTGACATATATAGATAGGATCAGCCTGAGATAGATAGATAGATAGATAGATAGATAGATAGATAGATAGATAGATAGATAGATATGAAAAGAAGATGTAGATATAGATATAAACAGAGTAAAACAAATTGAGAGAGAAAAAGAGAGATAAAGATCAGAGATATATACGAAAAGAAGGCGTTGACAGAGATATAAGCAAACTTAGATAGATAGATAGATAGATAGATAGATAGATAGATAGATAGGAACAGTCTGAGATAGATAGATAGATAGATAGGAACAGTCTGAGATAGATAGATAGATAGATAGATAGATAGATAGATAAACAGACTGACATATATAGATAGGATCAGACTGAGATAGATAGATAGATAGATAGATAGATAGATATATATATAGAGAGAGAGAGAGAAAGAAAGAAAGAAAGATACATACATACATACATACATACATACATACATACATACATACATAAGACATTGATCGATAAAAGAGTATGACCAAAAACAGGTAGAAAGAAAGCAGGAAAGAAAGTAGCCACTGATAAAGGGTTGTGAATAGAAGTACATACATATTTGTTTGGAACCGATGATAGATTGGCAAAGTATGGAGGAAGCGAAAAGGAGTTTGTGATCTGACGATAATAATAGGCAAATAGACATGGCATCTATGAATTTCCCTAACTTCCACACATCCTTTCATTTCTTCCTCACAATCACCTCATTTTACTAATCTTACCAATTACACATTACTCCCTATCTTATATTGTTTTCCAATTATTTTAGTTAATTCTGTCCGGTTACTCGCCATCCGTATTCCTATATTTAAACTTCGAGTACGGAGTTCGATCCTAAGCAAGAGCTGAACAACTATGTCTCATTGTCATGTTGCAGAGTAACAAATTTGATTTATTTGTCGTGGTCATTAAAAGTAAAAAAAAAAGAATCGGGTTTTCTGTTAAATTACCCCGATTATTTCATCGCGTGTGTCTGTGCATACGTCGACACACACAGAGAAAGAGAGAGGGGGGGAATTAGATGGAAAGCTTTACTGTCCGCATCTTTCTTCAACTTTCTATTTCGGCAGAGGTTTCAACATCCGATACGCGATCTCAGCTTAACTACTTCTGAATTCTTATTTTTATGTCGGCAATTCCATCTGTCTCTTTCTAAATACTCACTCTGTCTCGCAATGCACAATTATCTGTCTCTCTTTCTCTTTAGATCTCTCACGCAACGTCGCTTCCTACAAGTGCGAGATATTGTGCACACGAACATGCAATATTTTATCGATGCACCAAATGCTGCATTTCTTTTATAGGCATATGGTGTTACCATGAAAATAATCAAATGTCTACGGCTTTTCTTCTGTCACTTATCATCATTAACAGCCATATCGCGGTTATTCTTCATCGATATTATTAGAGTAATCAATATCAATATCATTTCCATATTAATTGTCATTATTAATCCAATCATAATCATTCCCATCAATTATTACCATCTTGATCTTCCATACAATCACCATTCTACGTATGACATATTATCATAATTTCCCAGTATATCATTGTCATTGTTAAATTATCATTATCATTTAGATCACTGTTCTTCATAGCAATTATTATCATCATAATCGTCCATATAAATATATTTCAATAGTCATTATTATTGTATCATCATTATTCCTCCCGATTCATGGTAACCATTTATTATCAACATTATCATTATCTGAATCAATTATTATCATCATAATATTCTATATGCTAATTATCACCACCATTAGCATCGATATTATCATCATTATTTCAAGCAATTATTATCGACATTATCATCGTAATAACAGTTCTTTATATCAATCATTATAATCCATATTTTCATCATTACGAACATTGCATTACATATCAATATCATTCCTCATAATAATGTTCATTGTCATCATTATCATGCACATAATCATCATTATTTTTATAAATTATTTTCATCGTCATTATCACCTCATCTTCATAATCCTTTTTCAATTTAACGATCATCATTATCACCCTTATCATCATCATCATCATCATCGTCATCGCCATCTTGCTTCATTGATATTATCATTATCATCACATTCATCATAGTCTGTCTTCATTGCAATTATCATTATTATTACTTATATCTTCATCTGTCTTCATTGCAATTGTCATCATTTCACCCCCATTATCAACACCCTTATCATCATCGACATCATCTTTCTTCATTGCAATTATCATCATAATCACCCCTATCATCATCATCATCATCATCATTGTCATCATATCCTATCATCATCATCATAATCACCCCTATCATCATCATCATCATCATCATCATCATCATCATCATCATCATCATTGTCATCATATCCTATCATCATCATAATCACCCCTATCATCATCATCATCATTGTCATCATATCCTATCATCATCATCATCATCATAACCACCCCTACCATCATCATCACCACCATCATCATCATCATCATTGTCATCATATCCTATCATCATCATCATAATCACCCCTATCATCATCATCATCATCATCATCATCATCATCATCATTGTCATCATATCCTATCATCATCATTGTCATCATATCCCATCATCATCATCATAATCATCACCATCATCATCATCATCATCATCGTCATCATTGTCATCATATCCTATCATCATCATAATCACCCCTATCATCATCATCATCATTGTCATCATATCCTATCATCATCATCATCATAATCACCCCTATCATCATCATCATCATGATCATCATCATCATCATCATCATTGTCATCATATCCTATCATCATCATCATAATCACCCCTATCATCATCATCATCATCATCATCATCATTGTCATCATATCCTATCATCATCATAATCACCCCTATCATCATCATTATCATCATCATCATCATCATCATCATCACCATCATCATCATCATTTTCATCATATCCTATCATCATCATCATCATAATCACCCCTATCATCATCATCATCATCATCATCATCATCATTGTCATCATATCCTATCATCATCATAATCCCTCCTATCATCATCATCATCATCATCATCATTGTCATCATATCATATCATCATCATCACCCCTATCATTATCATCATCATCTGCCCCCATTGCAATTATCATCATTATCACCCTTATCATCATTATCATTCTACATTGCAATTATCATCATTATTGCCTATATCATCATTTTCCCCTCCCCTATGAATTAAGAGAAACGCGCTGAAACAGGTGGCAGCTCTTCCGAAAGAAGAGTTTTGTATAATGCGATTATTGTGTGACATCAAATGTGAATGCGTATAAAGGGGTTGACGGCGATATTGTTGTTGGTGGGCTATTTGCTCAATTAATAGTCATAATTTATTTACATTATTTTACATTCGGACTAATCTCGTCATTTTTGTTGTTTGTATCTCAAAGTTTCGGTTTCTGAGCCCTCCGGCATTTTCAGTTGGTAACCGTCAGGAACTTAAGCCTTTATTTAATCTACGGCGTTAGATTGTTCTCGTTCCGCTCTCCAAATATTCTGTTTTTATTTTTATTTTTTATTTCTTGTGGGGGTTGCTCAATTATTGCTAGTCGTTTTCCCACTGAGTCCATACTATCCGACTCAGGGATTGAACTCACAAGAAGTCTGCCATAAAAATTCACCAAACCCTGTAAAAAAAAGTGTTCAGTTTGAAAGTCGCTGATAGTTACTCGGATCGACAGACACCTGAAGATGACCGAAGAACATAACGACCGAAACGTTGTGATAGCAACAACAAAGACAAAGGCATTAGACCAATGATTCCCAACGTGGGGCGGATGCCCCACCTGTGAGGTATGGTAATATTTGGGTGGGGCATGCGTAGGATGTACACCCTTCGGCTTACTATACCAACGTGAGCTCAAATTTCATTTTGCATTATTATTTCAGGATTAAAATGATCAAAATATAATACAGAATAAACTTTCATTAAATATTTTACATTTCTGCCTTTCAGTTCTCTATTATATGTTTTAAAACTATATATATTTAACTGTCTTTTTGGGGTTTTTTTTAATTTTTCTCTTTCATGGACGCCTCGGTTTTTGGAGGTTTGTTTAGAGACCAAGTTAATGGCCTTTTAAGCTACCTTCATGTGAATTGCAGTAAAATTTTGAATATGTAAGAGTTAAATATTACAGCTAGCAAAATTTTAGAAATACCAAAGTGGGGCATGGCCCAAAGTCGGTGGGAACCACTGCATTACACTGAATGGGAATAATGAAGATTGCATAATTTCAGGCAGAAAAAGTAGTCAGGGTTTAGAGAGTCTATAAATAGACATCGCGCATTTTATAAGCAATATATAAAGTAATCTTTGTTTGTATGTCGATCTGATTATGACAAATAAGTTCAATACGATATGAATGTTTTTTCAAATAAATGACATTGGCAAAATAGTCTAATTTTTAAAAAATGTTAAACCGACAGTTTTTTTTATTAATACTTTTATTACCTTTTATTATTGTTGCATTTAATCACAACACCCTAAACCAATAAGTTCTTCATTATGACGATTATTTTATATATTTATTTTATATTTTGTTACTAGCTTTATCCCATTTTATTATTGTGGCTTTTTATCCCATTACTCAGGGTCGCTATATTCTTCATTATTACTATTATTTTTTTACTAGTTTTATTCCAGCTTTTTACTGTTGCTTTTTATCACAACACTTTGGGTCAGCAAATTATTAACGTTTTTTTTATTATTACTTTTATTCCGTCTTATTGCTGCCTTTTATTCTAATATTATGGGGTCTATATACTCTTCATTATTATTATTATTTTATTACCACTTTTATTCCACGTTATTAGACATGACTTTCTCTCACTGTCCGTCCTGGGAAAGATGATAAACTACGTCCAACAGCAAGGCCTCCAATTAGGAGGTTTTGAGGAGCGTGGCACCACTTCTTAATTGCTGATGATTCCAGGTCCACCCTGACACGGTGTGTTAGGGTCCCAGCTATGGGCAAATAGTTAACCCCGAAACTGAGGTAAAAAGCATTATAAAAGTGTAAAAATAGGTTTTAATACAAGAAATATTTTGTAAAAACAAACTATTACCAGAAATAAATTTTTGAAGAAAAAAATTGTTACCAGCAATACATTTCTGAGGAAAAAATATTACCAGAAATAGATTTTTGACAAAACAAAATATTGCCAGGAAAAAAAAGTTGTCGGATATTAAATAACCGATTGCGGTTGATATGCCGTAAAACGCAACAAACCACTCACAGCTCTACGTAGATACTCATTTATTATTTTTATTATTATTATTATTATTATTATTATTATTATTATTATTATTATTATTATTATTAATAATAATAATAATAATAATAATAATAATAATAATAATAATAATAATATTCCAATTTCTGCTATGGTCACACTACCTACCAAGCCTGCAGGAAGACCTAAGCCAGGTAGTGGTGTGTTGTTATGGCTACATTTCATTTGTATTTTCAACTCCCATAATATCAAAAGCGTTACAGGGACAAAGTTCTTCTTAGAGTGTGAGCTGGACTTTTCAAGACACCTTTGTGTTTTATTATTATTATTATTATTATTATTATTATTATTATTATTATTATTATTATTATTATTATTTCCTTTGATTTCTGGTGTTTACTCATTTCCTTCCGGGTCCCAACAAGAGAGCTCAGGTCAGAAATGGCTTCAGGAGATTTCGCACTGACCATTTTTGTAAAAGAAGAAAGATTATTATTATTATTATTATTATTATTATTATTATTATTATTATTATTATTATTATTTCCTTTCATTTCTGTTGTATACTCATTTTCTTCCGGGTCCCAACAAGAGACCTAAGGTAAGAAATGGATTCAGGACATTTCTCACTCATCATTTTTGTAAAAGATAAAGTTTATTATTATTATTATTATTTCCTTTGATTTCTGGTGTTTACTCATTTCCTTCCGGGTCCCAACAAGAGACCTCAGGTCAGAAATGGCTTCAGAAGATTTCCCAGTGATCATTTTTGTAAAAGAAATAAGATTATTATTATTATTATTATTATTATTATTATTATTATTATTATTATTATTATTTCCTTTGATTTCTGGTGTATACTCATTTCCTTCCGGGTCCCAACAAGAGACCTCAGGTCAGAAATGGCTTCAGATTTCCCACTGATCATTTTTGTAAAAGAAAAAAGATTATTATTATTATTATTATTACTATTATTATTATTATTATTATTATTATTATTATTATTATTATTTCCTCGTTATTTCTAATTTATACACATTTCCTTCCGTGTCCCAACCAGAGACCTAGGGTCAGAAATAGCTTCATGACATTTTCCACTGATGATTTTTGCAAAGCAAACTAACCTAATATCATATACATTTTACATAGACGAAGCTCTTCGTAATTTTAATATCTTTCTCTTTATAATAAAATGAAAAAATAATAGTAATTATAATAATATAAAAAATGTGACACATGAGAACATCAACAATCCCCATAAAAATTATCGAGAAATGATCCAAAAACAAGGACCTGGAAATCGAGATTAACAGGATGTGGGGAATGAAGACTGAGACTGTACCAATAGTAATCGGATCACTGGGCCTCGTGAGAAAAGGAATGGACAATTTTACTAACAGTGTCCCAGGTAACATCTACATACAAGTTGCCCAGAAGATCGTACTACTACTTTCAATTAAATGACAATTCTGCCTAAGAACAATAGTTTGGACCCGGCTCTATAGGATACAAAGCAGGCAACATATTATGCACAAATAATAATAATAATAATAATAATAATTATTATTATTATTATTATTATTATTATTATTATTATATATTTGGCCATAAGACAAAATAGAAAAATAGAAAATATTTTACAAATCGGAATTTTCGGAACCTGTATCATTTTTTTTTTTTTTTTTTCGTTGGCGTGTTTGAAAATTCTGAATTTTCAAAATTTTTCTCTTATGCTCTTATTTTTTATAAATACCTAATAATAATAATAATAATTATTATTATTATTATTATTATTATTATTATCACTACTGTTATTACTACTACTACTATTAAAAAAACAAAATGATTGACGTAACACTTCCAATAATTTTTCAACAGTTAAGAGAGGAACGCAATTTAAGAAAAGAAAAAATTATGATTGACAATGTTAAACCATTCTTCGACAGAACGTCTGTCTTTTTCAAGTTATATATTTTTTTAATTTCTTGTACAAAAAATATATAAATCTATAAAAGCGCATGAAGATAGTAACGTATGCGAATGACTAACTTTCCGGTCCGGAAGAATAAACAGAATAACAGGAGAGTTCCATAAGATTTATACAAAGATTTTTGATTAATTCCTATTAGTAACTAATCAACTAACTGAAAATTCCAAGATTAGCAAAATCATCATCATATTAAGCACGTTTTAGTTTAATGCCTTCACGCTAGCTGGCGTTTCATTCGTTTTCACGCATTTTTTTCATTAAAATCAAGCCACATACCCCGACATAATTTCATTAATAAAATTTTTATACGGAATCAACTATGAATACTGCAGTAATGTTCTGAAATGCCTATAAAGGAACAATTTTTCCATGCTTTAATGCGCGTGTGACCATGACATTATAACAGAGAGAGAAAATATTCCATAATGGATAATTTTTTCACGTTCTAATGAATGTTCTGCACATTGTCAACCATTTTGCATTTAAAAGCATGATGAAAAAATTACGGTAATGGATAACAACGCACATATTTATATAAATACTTATACTAATAAACAACGTATAGTTTTGTATTACTTGCACACCTGAAGATGATCTGGGAAGAATATCGAAAGTACTTGGGAAATGAAAATAAAAGAAATTTAAACTGATATAGCACATTTCTCTCAAATTTTAACATCAATACATGGAAGGTTATTCGTGAGTATGAACGGATTTTGTTAAAAATTAGCACACATAATGTCTGTAATTTTATTCAATCAGACATGCCTAAAAGAGAATTTGCTGCCGAAATACACAAAGATATATATACACACACACGCACACGCATATATATATATATATATATATATATGTGTGTGTGTGTGTGTGGGTGTGTGTCCAGTGTGTGTGAGATATTTTGGTGTGTGAAGGAGCGAATGGTGACGGATAAATTCTTATGGTAAATAAATATATTGTAACGAATGAATGGGTTGTGAATCCGATTAGCTAGGTATAAGTTAGCTAATGTCGACCAAACTTGACCAGCTTCCCCCTTTTTTTCGGCCTTTTTACTGTATCAGTAATAAATCTTAGACAAGCAACGTTTGTAAAAAGCCTCATAATTGTTTGTAGATTTATGTATTTTAATACTTGAAAATCTTTTTAAATATAACCTGAAGAAGAGAGACATTCTGTTGAAATATTGTTTAACACTGTCAAACATAGTGTTTTTTTCTTCTTTTCTTAAATCGCGCTATTCTCTTGTAGAATGTTGTAAGAGGGACGTCAATTATTTTGTTTAATAATAATAATAATAATAATACAAGACGCTGTGTTTCAGTTTATTCATTTTAAATCGCACAAGCAATATACCTAACTTACAGGAAATGATCACATCTATGATAATGATAAACCCGTACACGGTACTAAAATAGCGCATGCATCGACAGTTTCTACCCAGGTCCTGTATTAATAGACTATAGATCGTCACTGAGAAATGTACTCCATTGTAAAAATGGCGGTTACTATTCGCCGTTGACACAATACCACAAGAGTTATAGGTGGGTTAACTCACTGTGTCGAGAGTTGTCCTATAGTCGTCCAATAGTTGTCCTACACAATAGGTAAGGAAAAAGCCATGCGATTGTATCGTCCTGTGGATATTTTGAACATCTAGACGAGCGCGGTAAACAATATGGGCAACATGCGGGCGGGTTATTATACGACTGGAAGTGCACATCGATATCTTATTGTAGGAATGGCAGTAGAAAGGCGAGCGAGAATTTTAATTTATGTCAACCAACAACAAAATGGCAGACAGTCGCGGGGTGGGTCTAAAAATATTAGTTGCCAGGGGACACCCACAATTACAATGCTATTATATTTAATTTTCATTAAAAATTATCTATGGAAAAAAAGGTCCAATTAAAACTTTTGTGTAGAAAAAATATACAGGGTGTCCATAAAGTTCGTGTGCACTTTAAAAAATGTATAACTTTATTTGTATTTGCGATAGAAATAATCTGTAAAAAATGTTATAAAGTTTAATGTACCTAGTTTTAAGTATAGCTAAAATAACTAATGTGATTTCAGGCATTACTGTAAATCAGTTGGCAAATGTTTTCCGTGAACTGCAAAATCGTATTACCCTTTGTATTGCTAATGATGGAGGACATGTGGAAACTTAAATAAAATTTCAATAAAACCTTAAAAAATATAGATTTCCTTCTTTCTAATTCTTTTTACAAATTATTTCTATCGCAAATACAAATAAAGTTATAAATTTTTTAAAGTGCACACGAATTTCATGGACACCCTATATATTTCTTAATAATTGGAGTACATATTACTGGCAGTCGATACCAAATGTAAATTCAGGATGTTATAATTGATTTTGTTTTTTATTCTATGTAAATGTAGATATTTTAAAATTTACTGCACAACTTTCATATTAACAGGTAGTTCAAAAGCACAATAGAACGAAAGAGAAAATAATTACATAAGATGTTGATATTCCACACTATTTCAAACAAAAGGTTAGGGAGGAAACCTTCATCAATACTGGAAAGAGCGATAAGAACTACTGGACTTGAGAAAAGTATTTTCCTCAAAAAGTGTTTCAAGAGAAATATTTCATAAATTTAAAACGAAAGCCATTAAGGCGGATATTCACTCGAAGAGAACATAAGGACATCATTTCAAATACCTTGGCGCATGGATCAGTTGTAATGAATTCTTTATAGGAGGCGAAAAGATCGAAGTTTCACCCAACACTTCAAATTCGATTAGTTGTCCTCCGGCCATTGTCTGCGATGGACATTACTCCAAGAAAGCAAATCAAAGTGCTATAGACTGACCCTCTCCGGATTTAAATCCAATCGAGAATCTGATACCAATCTGCAAGGAACGACTTCGTGGAATGGGCATACGAAGCACTAACATGTGCACTGGGTTATGTTTCATTGGGAAAAAGTAAATATTAACGGAATTTTTCGTTTTAATTAATTTGTGCAAGGGTGTATGTTGCTTTATCTGCGTTGTATTTTCAACTTTTCTAATGATTATGATGACGCGATAGAGGCAGTTAGGACATAGCTAAGAGAACCAAAAGAATCTTCTACATCCTTGTGTAAATTAATTGAAACAACAGCTTTAGTTTGTAACGCTGCACGAACACACAGGCAAGCCTTACTAGTGAGCAAATCAAAGTACTATAGACTAGCACGGAAACCCTCCTGATTTAAATCTAATCGAGAATCTGTGGTCACTCTGCAAGGAACGACTTCGTGGAGTGGACATAAGAAGGACTGATATGTGAACTGGGACATGTTTCGTAGGAAATATACGAAAAAATATAAATAATAACGGAATTATTCGTTTTGTTTTAATTAATTTGTCCAAGGATGTATGCTGCATTATGTGCGTTGTATTTTCAACTTGTCTAATGATTATGATGACGTGATAAAGGCAGTTAGGACATAGCTAAGAGAACCAAAAGAATCTTCTACATCCTTGTGTAAATTAATTGAAACAACCGCTTTAGTTTTGTAACGCTGCACGAACACACAGGCAAGTCTTACTAGTGAGCAAATCAAAGTACTATAAACTGGCCCGGAAACTCTGTTGATTTAAATCCAATCGAGAATCTTTGGTCAATCTGCAAGGGAAGACTTCGTAGAATGCACATACGAACTGCTGACATGTGCAATGGGTCATGTTTCATTGGAAAATAAGAAAAAATGGAAATAATAACGGAATTATTCGTTTTATTTCAATTAATTTGCATAAGGATGTATTTTATTGATCATTTAAATATGTGTACTATCTGAAAATGTTTCCATCATCAGTTGTAAGAACGCGGAATTGAATTTACCACAGAAGATTAAGAAATCAGTGCACTTTCTGTATAATTATACTTTAATAAATTACTTTTAATTTTAAATCTCATTTTTAAATTGAAATTATAGCCAGATTCATTACGATGAAATGAGATTGTTTACAAAAAAACACACTAATTCATTCAGTGTGTTCTTTTGTAAACAATCTCTTTTGGGTTCATATAATCCTTTACTTAAATTCCTCGAAGTTTCTCCCATATTTGTGTAAAACTATTACACGCTATATAGTATATTTACAGATAATACAGAAATTTATCTCAAATTCTCCGATATTCACTTTTGTAGTTCATGTAGTTAACAATCAAACAAGATTTGGCTTCAACAACAATAACCGTTGGAGATCACGCCTGCCGTAACCAATTAGGGTCGTAGGGCATCACACCTACTGAATCTTCAGTGTTGTTTCTTCGGGGAGATAACCAGAGTTCAACTCACTCTCCAGGCTGGTTTGAATTCAGAGTTTTTCTTCATCGAAAGAAAAAAGTCGCCAACCAAGGTCAATGAAGAAATACCAAACATCTCCCAATGGAAATATGAATAGAATGAAATTGACTGGAATTTGAACTCGGCCCTCTGATTCCTCAGTCCAAGGCGCTATCCACTACTCCAGCGAGATAAAAAGCAATTTAATCCTAATTCTTGCCTCCTAAGTTACAAAAAAGAATGTCCTGAAAGATCTAATTTTGTCGCTGTTCGTAATTTAATCCCAAAAGCTAACTTAATGTGCTCATCTAAAACAATTTTTCTTAAGGAATTGAGTGACATAAAACAAATATGAGTGACATAAAACAAATATGAGTGACATAAAACAAATATGACATAAAACAAATATGACTAAATAAGAACAAGATGAACAAGACCTCGTCATTGGCAGAGTGGGAAAAACAATCTTCTTCCGTCGATTAAATAAAAAATTCGGTTAGAAATTCCTCGACATACACCTGATGAAGGCCAGAAAGCAACACGTCTGAAATGTTATTATAATAACAACAAAGTTGAGCACAATAATCTGTGTGTAAATATTCACGGACAAGTTATTTGGTGTCATTCTTGAAGGACGAGAGAAAATCTCCATGTTGATACATATTTCTTTTATTCCGAGTATTTTCGCCATAGCATAATGTCATCATCAGGGTACTGTTTATTGCAAGACAAATATTGCAGTATTCATTATTGACGAAAACAAAATTGTTGTTATATATATATATATATATATATATATATATATATATATATATATATATATATTATATATGTTATATATATATATATATATATATATATATATATATGTTATATAACTGAAGAGTTGCAAATTAAAAGAAAAAAATTGGGTGTTTTTTTGTGAAAGTATTTATTTCTATGTTTTTATATATATTTAATATTTCAGACCACCTCGGTCCTTCCTCAATTAATTTCTGAAGAAGGATCGAGGCGATCTGAAATATCAAATATATAAAAACATAGAAATAAATACTTTCACAAAAAAACACCCAATTTTTTTCTTTTAATTTGCAACTTTTCAGTTCTTTTATCCATATTATATACATATCAAGAAAGTATACGTGGCTTCTCATTATGATATATGTTATATATATATATATATTATACATATGTTATATATATGTGTTATATATATTATATATGTTATATATATATGTTATATATATATTATATATGTTATATGTATATGTTATATATATATTATATATGTTACATATATATATTATATATGTTATATATATATATATTATATATAGTATATATGTTATATATATGTTATATATATATTATATGATATATGTTATATATATTTATATATTATATATGTTATATATATATATGTTATATATATATATTATATACGTTATATATATATATATATATATATATATATTATATACGTTATATATATATATATATATATATATATATATATATATATATATATATATATGTTATATATATATATGTTACATATATATATTATATATGTTATATATTTTTTTTTTAAAAGACGCGCTTGCAAAAGTCTCCTTTTGGATTATATTCACGTTCTTTTTGTATTTTTTTTTTTTTTACTAAATTTCTGTTTGTTTTCCATGTCGCCAATGTGTGAAAGTTTTCAGAACATATCTGTCGAAAAGACAAATTGAATAAAATATAGAATCGGAAAGCAATGTCCAAAAACAGACTTTCGCAGTAGCGTGTCTTAAAAAAACTTAATTTTAGACTGTACAACGTTTCGCTTTTGTTCGTCAACACTTGCCTCGATCAAGTCGAATGACGAAACGCATCGGCAAGGGCTAATTTTATTCAATTTGTCTTCTCTACAGATAAATTCTGAGAATTATCACACACACACACACACACACAGAGACACACACAGATTATATATATATATATATATATATATATATATATATATATATATATATATATATGAAAGAAAAGATGAGAAATTGGAAAAAGGTTTTGATGATGTGACTCCAAATGCGCACGAACGAGAAATGTTGAGAGTTTTAAATTTAGAAAAAATTCATACAATCTAGCCAATTTCCTTTAAATGTTTTTTTCAATTGTTTATTTAATGAGTGCGTCCAATAATAATAAGTCAACCCTTCCATAGCGTTCTTGACATCTTTCCCTCTGCTGGACATAGAAGTTACAATCGACGACCGGTATATAAACTAAGACCATCAGTTCAGAAAAGAGGCAATAGTGATTAGTTAGTTATTCTGAGGCAATGTTTCTCAACCTTTTTAAGTAACGGTACACCGAGGAACAAATGAAAATATGACGGTACAACTAGGAGGAAATAAAATTATCACGGCGCACTTAGCTAAATCTTTTAAGGGTATACATTTAAATGTTATGAAATAAAACCATAGATTTTTTAAAAATACACACACAAATATGAACATTTTCATTTTACAAATTTCAGAGTAATATACTTTTAAAAAATTGGAAAATTATTAAATCAAATGTTCAATACTGCATTTTGGAAACTTTGACAATATTAATTCATAATTCAATATAACTCTGTCAAAATTTTGAATTAAAGAATTTTGAATCCAATTATATGAAGAAAAGTTTAATAGTGGTTAGTTATCTAGGGCAGTGTTTCTCAACCTTTTTAAGTAACGGCACACCGAGCAGCAAATAAATATATCATGGCACACTTAGCTAAATTTTTAAAGGGTATACATTTGAATATTAGGAAATAAAAACATAGATTAAAAAATATGCATACAAATATGAACTCACTTTATTTCACTGTTTCTATTCAACTAATTGCGCAGCGTATTTAGTGTACCTGGTGATTTATTCCCGAGTTCTTCAATGTTTGGTCGAATGTGCGATAAGCAGACCCTCATTTCCTTTTTTGGTGACAATATTTCGCGACAGGCTTAAGAAAATCGGGCGGTACACTAGTTCTATAGTAATAAACTCTTTCTATCTCTAAGAACAAAAACGTTCATTGGAACTGAGTTTTTTGCCTTGAATGTTGAATACAATTATATGAAGAAAAGGTTAATAGTGGTTAGTTAGTTATTCTGGGGCAGTGTTTCTCAACCTTTTTAAGCGACGGCACACCTAGGAGCGAATAAAAATACCACAGCACACTTAGCTACATTTTTAAAGGGTATACATTTAAATGTTATGAAATAAAAACATAGATTTAAAAAAATATACACCCACAAATATGAACTTACTTTATTTCAATGTTTCTATTTGTGGAACTTATTTAGTGTGCAATCTGTGCCTGGTGCTTTTTTCACGATTTCTTCAATGTTTGGTCGAATGTGCGATAAGGAGATCTTCATTTCTTCTTCAGTTGAGCGTAGTCTTTCTCGCTTCTTATTTTTGATGTTATTTAGGATTGATACCTCGAGTTTACATAAATAAGTACAAAACTGAAGTAAAACTGGTATAGCCTCTTTATCTAATGGGCAATATTCCTTTTGCATTGAAATCCAAAATGCGTACTGTCGAATGTTTTATTTTGAGCCCTTAAAAATAAAAATACTTTTAAAAAATGAATATTAAAACAAAGTAATTAAAATAACGTAATGGAAGAATAGTGAAAAGAATTATTTGACTAAAAAAGTTTATTAATTTATTCAAATACTACTGTTATACCATTACTACTTCCAGACAAACACATATACGTATGGCGTGACAATATACCGCGGCACGTTTAAGAGTATCTCGCGGCACATTAGTGACATCCTTCTGTATGTATCTTTCTCAATCTGTTTATATCTAGCCGAGTCCTATTTGTACCACAGGCTCTTCATATATATCTCATCCGGATACGCTTTGTCACATTACTCGTACTTCTACTACTTTAAATAGTTACCAACATCTTTGGTTCTCATGAAGAGCCGGCACAGCAATTGACGCCATTTTGTCTTTGTTGTCGTAAAAGACACTATTCAGCGTTAAAAAATTATTTTCTCTTTTATTTTGACTTCGATACTGAGACATATGACCTGCTTTTCAGCCGAATAAAATAAATTTGCGACAGATTGTCTCTCCGCGTTATCTGCTTTATTTATCTTATGTACATCTTGTCACGAATACAATGTCTGTAAAACGTAAACAATTTGAAATGTTTAAATAAACGCATTACATCTGATACGTTATATCTGCACAGCTGATCGATGGACATTTCCTCTACGCTTTCTTGATTTGGTGGTATTTTATTATTACAGTTATATATATATATATATATATATATATATATATATATATATATATATATATATATAAGTGAACATTGAAGTCAACACTCAGAGGCGACTGCCTGTGTCATACTAAACGCAATCATCAGACCACATGTGTTGTTTTTTCTCGACTATTTATATATACGGCTCAGCGGTGCATTTTGTGTAGTTTTTCTAACGGTTATTTTGGCGGGAGTTGTTTGTTAAATTGTTTATTTATTTGGATTAATTTATTTTTACTTGTTTTTTATTTATTTTTTTATATTTTTATTTATTCTTTTCGGTTTTCGATTTTTAAGTAAGGTAGTAAAAATTTTTGAGAGGAGTTCTGATCGTTTACTTAGTAGTTTGTTTTGATCTGAGAAGGTAATTATGGTTATTTAATCGATCAATTTTTAGATTGATTGTTGTAGTCTACTCTAACGATTATTTTGGCTTGAGACTTTTGTTAATTTGTTTTTTATTTACTTTGTTTATTTATTTATTTGGGTTGGTTATTTTTACTTGTTTTTGCTTGTGAACTAGGTAAAATAGGTAAAACTATACTAAAAAGAATTAATTCTCCAGTAAGGAAAAACACAAAAGCAAATACAGACTGGTTCCACAGTATAAATAACAGCATAATTACCAATTCATGCAATTAGACATAAAATAATTCTACCCATATATAACAGAACCCATTCTAGATAAGGCCATCACCTTCGCCCAGGAACAAATAAGAATAAACAGAAACGATATCATTAAATACTCCCTAAATCACTACTATTCGACAAAGAAGGCGCATGGATAAAGAAAGAAGAATCTTTCATGTTACAATGGGAAGTTTTGACGGTGCTCTTGCGAAACCATATGTATATACTTACTACATGAACTAAGCAAAATAATAGATAGAAATGATACGGGACTCTACAGGGATGACGGTCACATAATCTTAAAACTATAATAAACAAAACACAGACAAAACTAGAAAAGCAATTATAAAGATTTTTAAAAAGAACGGATTCGACATAGTCATAAAAACTAACCTAAACGAAGTAGATTTTCTAGATATTGCTTTCAACCTAAGAAAAAGTACATATAAACCATACAGAAAACCCAATGATAAACCACTGTACATACACACATCTTCCAATCACCCGCCTTCTATAATCAAACAGATACCAAAATCGATTAAGCGCAGGCTTTCCGACAATTCTTTCAATGAAACCATATTTAACGAAGCTAAGAAAGACTACGAAACAGCCCTAAAAGAGAGTGGATTCCCGGCAACACTCACATACTCACCACAGAGCACCAAAAAAAGGCAACAGGAAGAAACAGTTTATGTGGTTCAACCCACCTTACAGCAAAACGTTAAATTAAACATAGGGAAAGTATTTATCAAACACTTGCACAAACACTTCTCGAATCAACCACTCTCCACAAAATATTCAACAAAAACACAGTCAAAATCAGCTACAGTTTCACCGAAAACATGGCACAGGTAATAAAAAAGTACAACAGGAAAACTATCAACAACCCACCCGAACAAATTAAATCCACGTGTAACTGCATGATGAGGAACGAATGTCCCTTAAGCGGTAATTGCTTACAAAACAACATAATATACCAAACTACGGTAAAATCACCAGATAATGAAGAAGCAAATATACATAGGAGTAACTGAAGGACCATGGGAACAAAGAAACTATGCACA
>OZ038490.1:14662335-14707335 GCA_964036315.1 Acanthosepion esculentum | reverse complement strand
TTCGATTCATGGTGCATATTTTCTATGAAAATTTCTCGGACATTCAGGCCGATAAAGGTTGTTAATACTGTTTATTTTAAACAGAGCATTTACTTAAATATTTGTATCTATAAAAAGAACGTATAAACATAAAAATGTTTTAATATTTATATGTTAAGCCAAATATATTTATATAATATGTATAATATTTTAAGTCAAAAGACATTCTCTTGCAAAGTAGATACAGAAACTACTAAAAGATTTCCTGGCGTCCAAACCATTACAGTTTTATGGTTAAGGCATAAATCTATGTAATGTATATATATTCAGCGTTCCTATTTTCACTGATTTAAACCCTGTTTAAACAGATTAATTCAGCAAGTTTATTCTGAAATCGAACTTTACTTTCTGAGCAACTTAAGGTGTTATGATGGTCCCAAATATTAGAAGTTTACTGCCAGCAACTGGGTGAAATGCACATTCAGTTAAGCAAAATGCAACTGGTTAATCGACGAGGTCCAATTGCGTTTTATGGTAATGCTAGACTACATGTTGCCAGAATGACATTGCAGAAACTCACCGACTTGGGATACGGGACTTTGCCACATACTCCATATTCCTCTAGTGTCTCGCCCATTGACTACAACTGTTTCAAGCATCTTGACATTTTTAAGCCAAAAGACATTCCGTTGCAAAGATGATGCAGAAACTTCAAAGTCATAAATAAACTTGTAACTCGATGACAGAAATGTATAGATGTTCAGAGTTTATATTTTGACTGATTTAAACCCTGTTTAAATAATAGATTAATTCAGGAATAAAAGTTGATTCTAAAATCGAACTTTATTTTCCGAGCAGCCAAATATGGTGTTATGATATTCCTGTATATCAGATGTATTTGTTACTAAGAATATAAATATATTTTCATTCTAATTTTCAGATTCTTCATAAAGTGCAAACGGGAAGACAACAATCAAAAGATTGTATCTTTACAATTGAGATTTATTTTGCTGACATTTCAAACGTTGGTTTAAAAGATCAGTAAATCGTGTCTTCGACAGCAAAAAGATTACAAAACTGCAGAATTTGAAACGAAAAAAAAAAGTCGTAAAAGTCGAGTGAGGTTATTATTTTCCAAAACATGTCAATCTCATGACCTTTGAAAGTATTGAAAATGTTGAAGGAAGCATTCACTAACGGCCACGACGACTTTGTTTTGTCTGTCTCTCAACAGTCGTCCATTTCGCACTGAAATAAAAAAACGACACAGACACAATAAAAGGTAAAAACGAACTGCGCATGCGTGTTTACTAAAATACTATCTCACTTGACTTTTTAAAAAATTTTATCTTTTAAGCCTATTTTTCTACAGGGCAAATAATTTAAGAAATGTATTAAAAAATAGAATCTTTTCTGTTGTTTTCCTGCCTACATAAAATTTCCTCCATCTCAATTTCTTGCTAGAATAAATATTTCAAATATGAACATTTTTTAACTTTAATTTATTTCACATGGAGGCACAATAGTGCAATGAATTGCAGCTCGGATTGAGGAATCGGAGAGTCGAGTTCGAATTCCAATCTAGTTCATTAGATTCACTTATATGCTATTAAGAACAGGTATGAAACTATCTCTTCTCCCCCAACCCCGAGCTATGGGTAAATAACAGGACAGGCTGGAACCTATAGATTTGGGTGGCAACCGATCCTGGAGAAGGAAAAATTCCGAACATAAAAACAGCCAGGAAAGACAGGCCAACGTCAGACTCTCTTGCCAAGTAAACATAGCTACTAACACCTACTATCCTCTCGTGATGGTCATATCTCTCTCTCTCCCTCCCTCCCTCCCTACACACACATATATATATATATATATATATATATATATATATATATATATATATATATATATAAGTGAACATAGAAGTCAACACTTAGAGGCGACAGTCTGTTTCATGCTAGATGCAATCGTCAGGCCTGACGATTGCATCTAGCATGAAACAGACTGCCGCCTCTAAGGGTTGACTTCTATGTTCACTTTTATATTTACACACGCTCTATCTCTGATATTGAGCACTTTATCCCATAAATATAGCACAGTGACTATTACGGCTAATAATGCAAGACTCTTCGGCAAATCGAATCGAGTTTTCTCAGTCACTGTGTGTTTATCTAAAAATAAATACGCTTAAATTCACCTTCTTCTCTGCCGTGCGCCAACGGCTCCAGGGTAAAATTTCCGACTGACGCGAATTCAGCCGGTTTTCGATACTAGCTAGAGGCAACCAGACGTCTAGCCACACTGATGAGCTGTGATACAGCGAAACAGTCTGTCTGTGGATGACAATATATATATATATATATATATATATATATATATATATATATGTTTCATTAAAAACATCAGACAAGGTACTACAACTATTTAATTTTTGTTGTGTTCAAACGTTCTATAATTCCGAGCGTATTCGGCTATAATTTTAGCCATTATCAAGGATAATTCTATTTTTCAATTTAATTGGGTGCATGGGTTGTGTGTATGTTTTTAGTATTTTATTTTCCGAACACAGTCAGCATATTGTGGCCTTGTTCGTAGTTATTATTATTAAGTGTTGGGATTTTCTTTTCTATTCCATTATTTTTAATCTTTTTTTACGTTTGGATGAGGTTATTATGTTTTTATTTTCTATTAGTATGTTTCCGATGGAGTCTGGTAGGTTTGTGCGTGTGTGTTTAAATGGATTCTAATAGAGCTGTGATCGGAAAGGTGTAAGGTAAGGCGTTTGGATAGACATGTAGTTGTGTGACCGATGTAATTATTTATGAATTCGGTTTGATCAGGAAAAAGTTCCTTAACTATTTCAACAATAAAAGGATGGGACCTAGATGCCAATCTAGTAGCACAATTAAATTCATGTAGTCGGGGGAACCAGGGAAAAAGCTCGTCAGAGCAGATGTCATGAATATATATATATATATATATATATATATATATATATATATATATATATATATATGTATATGAAAATTTCTCAGAGTTAAACTGTAGATAAGACAATATTTCTATATATGACTGAGTTGTTTTTTATGAGGTCTCTTTTGTGCTCATAAATGCGTTTTGTTTTTTTTAATTTCTACTTGTTTCTCCAGCATATTGGGAGGAACAGTTTTGGTAATTTATTTTATAAATGCCTAGAAATAAATTCAACCACAATTTTTATTTGAAAAATGCTACACTCATAAAAAAAGAAAATATTTCACTCAGAAGGAAAATCCTTGAGAGTTCCGCCATTGAATATTATCCAAATATTAATCTACGCCCAGGCTTTTTCCCTATTTCACCTTTCTTAACAGAATTACTACTCTCCCAAACACACGTACAAAACAGAAATCAAAAGAAAATAGTCGTATCCGTCAATACAGCAATAAGAACAATATCTCCATACGTGACATTAAATGACTTAATTTCAGTTAACAGTATGAAAATTGCGTTCTCTAAATTCTTCCAGTTGCTAAAGACATTTTGTTTTTGTTATTATTAGTTACTTTGTTTAAATAAATTCATTTCGTTTAGCCTTGAGAAAGTCCACATCTGACGAAACGCGTCGGCAACTATTACAGTTTTCCTATTGTCATTTATATATATATATATATATATATATATATATATATATATATCCGAGTAAAATGAGAACAAATAGAATATAATTCCGATGTACGTAACATTTAATTTAAAAGGGGGCTCACTACATAACAGAGCTAAATATTGTTTATTTTCACTCGCATTTAGCTTAATATCGCCCGAGGAGTCACATTTATGATGTCGAAACATAATTGCCATTATTTAGCGATTTTTAACATGTTTTGCTATCCTAAAATAATATATATATATATATATATATATATATATATATATATATATATATATATTTGTAAACATTGACTTCTACAGCTCATAATATATATATATATATATATATATATATATATATATATATATAAATGAACATAGAAGTCAACACTTAGAGGCGACAGTCTGTTTCATGCTAGTGCAATCGTGCTGTTATTTTTCTCGGCTATTTATATATAAGGGTCAGTGGTGCATTGTGAGTAATCTATTTTATTTTTACCGGAAGTCGCTTATTTGTTTATTTATTTATGTCAAATTATTTTGCTTGTTTTTTTTTATTTTATTTTTTTTTATCTTATATATTTATTTATTTAATTTTTGTTTTGATCTGTGTTTTTTATTAACGTAGTAAAAATTTGTTTATATAGCTTATTGTTGGTAGTCTATTATGGCGTTGTTATCAGAAAAACAATTTTATTTGAACAAATCAAAAACTGTCTTCGTCGAAATAAACACTGTTTTATTTTATTTTGTGCTGATTAAATCTTTTAATGCTTTTAAAATCGTTGTGCCAGGTTTATATTAAGTTCAGATACATTCTTCTCAGTTGTAATTGGTCTAGAGTTGGTAGGTCGGATTATGTGCCAAGTTTTATGAATGTTGTTTGTTTTTCGTGTTCATATATATGAACTATATAAGCCCGTGGCCGAGTCTGGTTTTTCGACCATTTCGAATCCCACACATTGTCGATTTGTCTGCGGCACCACAGGAAAGTGCCTGAAAATCATGACTGTTACTGAAATTGGTTCGGTGGAACTACACCCTAGTGCAAATTTAGTTTCCTTTCTTTCACCATACGGTCGGTTTTCGACCCACTGGAGTGAAAAGGTGTATTCAATTTCTATATTTTCCTCAGATTAGGTCATTTGCAGTGGTGTGCAGTAATATGAATCTATTTTCGAGGTGTATGATCAAATCTGTTTGGCCTTGAAAAATATTGCGTCATCCGTGATTGCATCAGAATTTCATAATATCACACACTATTGTCTCGACTGTTGATTACTTGTCCTACAGCCATTGTCCGCGCTGGCCGTTACTCCAAGGAAGCGCACGAAAATTGAAACGCTGCACGAACATACTGGCAGGCCTTACCAGTGAGCAAATCAAAGTACTATAGACTGGTAAGGAAACTCTCCTGATTTAAATCTAATCGAGAATCTGTGGTCAATCTGCAAGGAACGACTCCGTGGTATGGACATACAAAGTACTAACATGTGCACTGGTTCATGCTTCATTACGCATATAGTTGCAATAAAAAGCAGCAATAAAAAGCAGCAATAAAAATCAGCAGCAGCAATCAAAATATGTTAGATAGCAGCAGCAGTTGCAACCTAATCAGAAAGTAGGTTAGGTATAAACCACCATGTTTACTAAAGCAAATATCTCAATGACCTAGTGGTTGAGAGCTCAATCGCTGGGTCGAGCATGATGTACTTTCACTGAACAGTTTTATTTGGTCCGTTTTTTACGGCATATCAACACCTTAGTGGGTTATTTAATGCCAACTAGATTTTTAGGATAGGTTCGGATGAATAGAATATGTATGAATAGTATATGTATTTATTTTGTTTTACGGCATATCAACACCTCAATGGGTTATTAATGCCGACAACATTTTTAGGATAGGTTCGGATGAATAGAATATGTATCCGTTGTAAGAAATCATTTTGTAGATCAGGTTTGGTTTATTTTGTTTACGGCATATCAACATCTTAATGGGTTATTAATGCCGACAAGATTTTTAGGATAGTTTCGAAGGAATAGAATATGTATCCGTTGTAAGGAATCAGTTTGTAGATCAGGTTTCATCGACGTATTTTTGTAAAGCGGGATCTTGTCGAGAGTCAAATGTATTGTCGGTATATTTAAAAAAAATGTATTACTGGTATTTTTAATATAAAAGTCTATATTTATATTTACATAGTGTTTTCACCCCATTTTGGGGGTTAAATATTTACCCATAACTGGGGCCCTGACTAGTGCAACCAGCCGAGTTAAGGTGAATCTAATAACAACAGCAATTAAGAGGTGGTTCCACGCTCCTCAAAACCTTACGATCACCTTGCTGCCGGATATAGTTTATCATCATACTCAGGACGTCCACTGAACATTGCTAAATAAAAATAACCTTGCAAAGGTACATTAACGTGTACCATTATAGTCGAGCAGTATTTAGTAAATAGTTACACGATCTTTTATATTTACACTCCAGTATACAAACCCAATAACCAATCATTCTTTTAAATATCTGTGAATGATTGGTTGGTTGTTTGGGGTTTTATGGCATATCAACCACTATGGGTTATTTAATGCCAGATCCAGAATTTACTAAATATATCAAAAACGTATAGCTGGCAACATCATTGTTTCAAAAATGTATAGCTGGCAACATCATTGTTTCAAAAACGTATTGCTGGCAACATCATTGTTTCAAAAAACGTATAGCTGGCAACATCATTGTTTCAAAAAACGTATAGCTGGCAACATCACTGTTTCAAAAACGTATAGCTGGCAACATCATTGTTTCAAAAAAATGTAGTTGGCAACATCATTGTTTCAATGTGATGAAAAAGACCTGGAAGTTCACTATTTTCCCATAGGTGGGACCCCAACAGGTGCTACCACCCTGGGTCAGGGTGGACCTGGGAACACCAGCAATTAAGAGGTGGTTCCACGCTTTCTCAAAACCTCCTGATCAGAGGCCTTGCTGCTGGATGCAGTTTAATGTCGTACCCAGGACGATCTGTGAATGAATTTGTTCTCAGCTCGGTCACAGTGACACTAGAACAATTTTTGTGTATGCCATATCTTGTCAGAACAATTTTGCGACGTTAAAGTACCGTGTAACATAAACGGGCGGTATTTAGAAAGTAGTTAACGATCTTTTATTTTTACGTCCCAAATGTCTACAAATCAAATATTCAAACGCATTTTTAAATATCTGTGAATTAATTTGGATTCGACATAGATGCGTTGAGTCCAAATCAATACTTGTAAGACCATGTCGTCCTTAGAACAACATTGTGAAGGTTCTATAACATGTAACATCATAGTTGTTAAGGGGGTCTCCCCTTTTTACACAAATGGACTCACCCAAGGTATACATATACTACTACCAGTGAATACTCGGGCAGTCAAGTGGGAGTCGAGACGGAACGCCAGAAGAGTAGTAGAGTTCAGTAGTAGTAGAGTAAGTCACACACAGAAACGGCGGCAAGCGTCACAGTTAGCGAGCACGTAGACTCATTAAGGAGTCATCCGCGATACTTCAATACCAAGACTGTATATATTATAGTGCTACTAACCCGCATTCCTGGATCTACTAACCCGTATTACCATTTTGTATTATTACGTTAATACATTTATTTTCCTTATCCATTCCTGGCGTTTGTTATTCATTGATATCGGATTCATCCCGGAATCCACAACAATAGTTCATCGGTGTTTAGGAAATAGTTACCCCATCATTTATTTTACATTCCAGTATACAAAACAAATATCCAATCAATAATTTAAAGGTCACTTAATTAATTTGATCTTGACATAGTTGCAGTGACTCTAGGTCAATTCTCGTAATTCCAGGTCCAGATAGAAAAAAACATGGGAACCGACATTAACGTGTATTCTCATAGTCGGTCGATATATAGGAAATACCTGTCCGATCTTTTATTTCTATGCAGCTGCATACAGAATGCATGGTCATCAGTAAAAGGATGAGCCCGAAATGCGATTTGCATGTCGGGGACATCAAAATCAAGCAGGTGCGGAAATTTAATTATCTGGGAATTGTTTTGACAGAGGACGGCAAGTGCGACACTGAGATCCGCAGATGTATTAAGATGGCCAAGGACGCATTCCAAAAACTGGGCAGAGTATTGTGCGACGGGAGGATCTCTTTGGTAACAAAGAAAAGAGTACTGAGCGCCTACGTGACATCACTTCTCCTTTACAGCAGCGAATGTTGGACAATTTCCTCAAGGATGAAGAAGAGACTCGAGGCGACGGAGATGTAATTCTACAGAATGAGGCTAGGGATAACATGGACCGAGCACGTGAGCAACGATGAGGTTTTGGAGAGGATGCAAACAAGGAGGAAGCTTATACTTAACATCAGGAAGAGGCAGCTGAACTTTCTGGGACACGTAATGAGAAAGGAGTACCTGGAGAATCTGCTACTCACGGGTCGAATAGATGGAAAGTGAGACAAGGGAAAACAACGCATGATATACCTGGCAGGATTAAACAAGTGGATGACAGAACGTGATCTGCGGGAGGTGGCAGAGCGACGAAACTTATTGAGAGCTCCAAAGGATAGGGGGAAGTGGGGAGCCATGATCGCCTACGTCCTGAAGGGACACGGCACATAAAAAGAAATGATTCAAACCAAATGGACAATCATTCTTTGAAATGTCTGAATTAATTTGGCATCGACATAGTTGTTAGATCAATTCTTGTAATTCCATGTCTTGCTAAAGTACATTAATGTGTACATACCCGCGTGGTATTTAGTGTTAAGTTATTTTGAGTACATAGTGTACTAGTGAGCAAACCAAAATGAGCTGACTCATTTTATAGTACACCCATAGAAGGTTAACCAATCAGAATACTAGAAATATTCGACCCGATGTCTATAAAGGCGGCCATATTGTTTTCTTTTTCGGAATATCTACTGCTAACCTGTCAGCTGAGGATACCTGTAGAACTACGTTTTCCCATTCTTTCCAAATGCCCACTGCCAACCTCTGATATTGAAGACCTTAAGAATTCCTGAATAGCTGCTACGAGACATTGGTGCTGTTACATTGGACAAATTACTTCCTACGTCGGATTGCTACATTCAAACTACATTAAACATGTATTACATTTAGCATAACGTTACACGATCTTTTATTCTTAGGCTCTTTTATAAAAAATAAAATATCCAAGCATTCTTTTAAATATGGGGGAATAAACATAGTGCCAAGATAGTGGCAGCGACACTATATCAATTTCTTGTAAATTCCATTTGTTAAGACAAACATGAGAACTCGTGTGTATCATCATAGTTGAGCGGTGATCAGGTAATAGTTACGGGATGTTTTAATTATCCAATCATGCTTCTGTACACGGTGAGATGGGTAAATTATCGCCATGATATATTTTAATTTCGCACATGCGCGTTGTTTGGTTTTCATTTTGTCTGTATATGTTGTGACTAAGTAAATGGTTTATTAATAACAAAAACCAGGTATCGTATATTAAACAGTAAGTACACCAGAAGAGTATTACACGACCAGTGCTTAATCTATTCGACTGTTATATTTTACAGCCCCCCCCCCCCACGAGGGATGTATGTGGCACAAGGCCGAGTTTACTGTGTGTTCTCCGAGCCCGTAGGCTCGGCCAAAAATATTCCCTTAGAACCGTATAAACGGGTTCAGGACCTGTCTACCTCCGCGGACGAAACTTTGTCCTTTGCCAAAGCCTCGTCCGGATTCCTCTCTGCTCAAGGCAGAGAGTTCGACAGTTACAAACAGTCTGGTCGACTGTTCCCCCAAGGCCTTCTCGCCTATTAATCTTATAGTAGGCGGAAGAGCCTAACACAGACTGTTAAGATGGGATGGAGGACAGCATCACAGTATATTAGGGTCAGTTGGGAACCATCTGTGAGAAAAAGAGCACCATGACGTAATTCACTCCCTCCGCCAAAAATTTGGAAACGGCATGCTATACTCCTTAGCATTCTCGCCGGAAGTTCCAATACGAACATTTCAGAGTGTTTGTGTGTCAATCTAAGGACAGTGCAGAGGATTCAGAAAGAGTTGGATGAGTCTAATTGTGACTACGAAGGTGTTTGGAGGGAGCACTAGTGATGCACCCATTCGTCTTCACACAGAGCCTCAGACTCATCACGGTGGCGTACATAAAGTACCTTGAAGAAATAGTGCCGCCCTGGGTCAAAAGGGTGGCTACTGGAAGCGGATGTTGACTGGTAACAGGAATCTACACCATGCCACATCAACCCTTTCCATATGGCCCCATCATCCCATACCTCTGGCCCCAGATTGCAACACCCTTGATTATTATTTGTATGACGCAGTTGAACGAAACACCAACAAAACTCCTTGTAACACTAACGACAAACTGAATGCAAAGGTTATGGCAGCATTCACCAACTTAAACAAGGAGAGCGTCCAGAAGAGATGCAGGAGATTCTGAAGTCGTCTGGAGGCCGTGGTTGAAGCCAATGGCGATTTTACTGAATAGATTTACTCTTTTGTATTTCAAAATATTTTTGTGTAGTTTTGGAAAATGAATACAGTTTTTTGTTAAAATGAGATATTGTGGAATCTTCCACGTCTGCATGTTACCCCCGCTGGGAAATGTACTCTTCCTGTTGTGATTATCACCACCATCATACATAGAAATTATTGAAACGAGCATTCATTGGTTAATCTCCTCCAATCTAACTCGCTGATTGGTTAGTTTCGACCAATCAAATCGCCTGCACGCGACAAGTCTGTTTTCGCGCCAACTAAAGTCACGTGATACAACATACTATAAAAACCAAACACGAGTAATTCTCGCTCTCTTCTTCGTCGCTCTCGCGTCTCATCTCCGCTGCCAAAAAGTGATCCTTAAAGAACTCCCGTCTTGACTAATGCAGTCAGACGTAAAAGAACTTTACAACAATCACGCAAGTACAATTCTGAAAAACTTACCAACTTGTCCAATAGACAATCTCTAACATGCAACATACTCATTCTTATAAACTACAGTTTAATAATTAATTCTACCTTTATGAGCTCAGCTACAAATATTTCCTAATCTAAGAGACATAACTCTTTCAAACTTTTCAGTTCATATGCGTGTACATGAAACACTAATAAATTCAATTCTTATGTTTTGAATCATTATTTTTGTCTTGTATTAATTGTTGTGGATGGAAAATTATTGAACACACACAATTTTAAGTCTTCTGACCAATCAAACCTTCTGATACTTTTTCTAACATCTTCACACAATCCCAACAATATCATTTTTGGGGGGAGTGCGAAATTTAGACGACAATTTATCCATCGCATCGCATGTATAGATGCAGTGAGACTAGATAAATTCTTGTGATTCGATGTCGTGATAGAAAAGACTTGGAAAAGCACATTAAAGTGTACCATCATAATCGGGCAGTGTAAATGAAATAAATTCCCCATCTTTTATTTTTTCTTCTCGTGCTTACAAACAAAATGCCCAATTGCAGTTTTGTATATACGTGAATAAACATGATGTCGTTATAGATGCAATTACTCTAGGACAATTCTTGTAATTACATGTCTAGTTAGAAAACCTTTCGAATGAATCATAACAAGAAACATCATAGCCTGGCGGTGTTTCGGAAACAACCGATCTTTTATTTTTATTCACATCATGTATTCAATCATTCTTTTATATATATTTGAATAAATAAAGTGACGCCGTAAATGCGATGAATTTACAACAATTCTTTTAATTACATGTCTGGTCAGAACAAAATTTCGAAGGAAGCTTAACGTGAAACATCATAGACAGATAGTGTTTAGGAAATAATTACCCGGACTTTTATTTTGATTTTCTTGTATACATGGTGGACTCTCCCATCGTGTTCGACATATGAGGGTCAAGCAGCGCAACCGTCCTGGGTATGACGATAAACTACATCCGCGTCCTGGGTAAGATGATAAACTACGTCCAACAGCAAGGCCTCTGATCAGGAGGTTTTGAAGAGCCACCTCTTAATTGCTGGTGTCCCCAGGTCTAGCTTCACCCGGTGTGGTAGCACCTGTTAGGGTCCCAGCTATTGGCAAATAGTTAACTCCCAAACTTGGGTCAAAATAGTATGAAAGTGTAAAAATAGGTTTTAATACCAGAAATACTTTGCAAAAAATTATTACTAGCAATAAATATTTGAAGAAAACTTATTACCGGCAATACATTTTGGGAGAAAAAACATTACCAGCAATAAAGATCTTAGCATTAAATAACCCGTTGTTATAAAACAAACCAAACAACACAAAACAAACCAAACCAAACAAGCAGCTCAATTCATAGGAACCGACTGCCGAGACACCAGCACATGTGATTTGATTATAGTGGTGAAGGTTTTGTGCAGAATCAACCACTTTTGGAAGGGCCGAATACATAGACCTGGTGTACTACACATGTTTTGAATTCAGAGTTGTCCTTCTTCTAGACTATTTGCCATCCAAGGCTATAGAACCCAGTCTGCCGTGCTATTTACCCACAGCTGGGTGGAGAAGAAGAGGATTCATACTTTTCCCATACTGTTAAGCTTGGAGAGTAATTATACATTCTTATTACTTAAAGTAGAGTCCAATCATGCTGCGAGATACACGCTTAGGCGATGATGTATCTTTCGATGCAGGACTGACGAGGCAGATTTATTCCCGCAGTACGTTGCCATTTCTTTCTGCGGTGGACCAGTTGCCATCCAAGTCTATAGAACCAGGTCTGTCCTGCTATTTACCCATAGCTGGGTGGGGGGGAAAGAAGAGGATTCATACCTTTCCCAAGGGTATTAGCACGTAAGTGAATGTAATGGATTCACCTGGAATTCGAACTCGGCTATCCGATTACTCAATCCGAGATGCTATCCACTACTCCACCGTACCATAACACGCACGCGCACACACACACAAACTTTGATATTTATTCTCTTGTATACATACCATGGATTCAATCATTCTGTTTTATATATTTGAATAAATAGGATGTCGCCATAAATACAGTTAATCTAAAACAACTTTGTTTTTTATGCTGTTGTATAGATACAATGTATTCAAACATTCCTTTATATATCCGTCAATAAAACTGGTCTAACCATACATGAGGTAAATCGACAACAATTCTTTAATTACATGTCAGGCTAAAAAAATGTTCGAAGAAATCTTAAAGCGAGCCATCATAGACGGGTGGTATTCAGAATAATTTCAAGATCTTTTATATCCTGGAATAAATAGGGTCTCGCCATAGATGCACTGAATCTACAATCTTCGAAGAAATCTAAACGGGAACCAGCATAGTCGGAAGTGATTCGGAATAATTTCCAGATCTTTTATATCCTGGAATAAATAAGGTCTCGCCTTAGATGCACTGAATCTACAATCTTCGAAGAAATCTAAACGGGAACCAGCATAGTCGGGCAGTGATTCGGAATAATTTCCAGATCTTTTATATCCTGGAATAAATAGGGTCTCGCCTTAGATGCACTGAATCTACAATCTTCGAAGGAATCTTAACGGGAACCAGCATAGTCGGGCAGTGATTCGGAATAATTTTCAGATCTTTTATATTCTGGAATAAATAAGGTCTCGCCTTAGATGCACTGAATCTACAATCTTCGAAGAAATCTAAACGGGAACCAGCATAGTCGGGCAGTGATTCGGAATAATTTCCAGATCTTTTATATCCTGGAATAAATAGGGTCTCGCCTTAGATGCACTGAATCTACAATCTTCGTAGGAATCTTAACGGGAACCAGCATAGTCGGGCAGTGATTCGGAATAATTTCCAGATCTTTTATATCCTGGAATAAATAAGGTCTCGCCTTAGATGCACTGAATCTACAATCTTCGAAGAAATCTTAACGGGAACCAGCATAGTCGGGCAGTCATTCGGAATAATTTCCAGATCTTTTATATTCTGGAATAAATAAGGTCTCGCCTTAGATGCACTGAATCTACAATCTTCGAAGAAATCTAAACGGGAACCAGCATAGTCGGGCAGTGATTCGGAATAATTTTCAGATCTTTTATATTCTGGAATAAATAAGGTCTCGCCTTAGATGCACTGAATCTACAATCTTCGAAGAAATCTTAACGGGAACCAGCATAGTCGGGAAGTGATTCGGAATAATTTCCAGATCTTTTGTATCCTGGAATAATTAGGGTCTCGCCATAGATGCACTGAATCTACAATCTTCGAAGGAATCTTAACGGGAACCAGCATAGTCGGGCAGTGATTCGGAATAATTTCCAGATCTTTTATATCCTGGAATAAATAGGGACTCGCCTTAGATACACTGAATCTACAATCTTCGTAGGAATCTTAACGGGAACCAGCATAGTCGGGCGGTGTTTACGAAATAGTTACCCGATCTTTCATTTTTTCTCCTGGATAAATACAATATATTCAAACTTTCCTTTATATATGCTTGAGTACAGCTGGTCTCACCATAGTTGAAGTTAATCTATTACAATTCTTTTAATTACATATCATGTTATAAGAAGGTCTCGAAGAAAACGTGAATCACCATAGTCGAGCGCTGTTTTTGAAATAATTGCGTGAACTTTTATTTTTTTCTATACTTTATTAATATGGCGTTGTAATGGATGCAGTAAATCTACAATTACCGTAATTTCTTAAAATTAATACGCACCCATAAATAATACGCACCCAACAGATGATCCAAAAATTAAGAAATGTATCTATCTCTGTATAATACGCATCTATAAATTTTGTCACAAAAACAAAAAATTACGAAGACATTTTGTCGACCTTGACATTAGGAATAAAATCAAAACTAAGCGACTAAAATAATGTTGAAAATTACCATGCGGTTTTCCCGGTAATTATAACGTTTTATTTTCCCGCCAAAATAGGATTCCTTCAGTGACGATGTTATAAAGAGAGGTTTCAAGAAATGTTTTCTCACGACGACGTCTTCTTCTGAGCCATGGATGGCTCTGAAGATGACATCTTTTTGCAAGAAAATGAAGAGGCCGAAAATAATTTTGAACAGGATTGTAAATGGTAATTTATTTAATGACAATTTAGATATTGATTCTATAATAGAAAGCGGTGATGACAATGATGATGATGACGATGATGACGATGATGATGATGATGACGACGACGACGGCGATGATGATGATGATGATGATGATGACGACGACGACGGCGGCGATGATGATGATGACGACGACGACGACGACGACGATGACGATGATGATGATGATGATGATGAAAATTAAAATTTCAATAAATTCTTAACTTGATATCCTCTTTTCTTCGAAATTGGTCTTTTTATAGATTTTCTTTTGATTTTTTCGCCAAATAAAAAATGCGGTTACTAATAAACATAAATTTATTGACAAAAAATGTTACAATTATTATTGTTGGATTTAAAATGAAAATTGGGATAATATCTTTCTTATTTTAGAACAACAAGTACGTACTTATTATTATAAATCAATAACGAAAAAATATTTTGTTTAAACCTATTTATAATACGCAACCTTACTATCACCTGCAATTTATAGTAAAAAAAATGCGTATTATTTTTGCGAAAGTATGCTATTTGCATTGCATTTCGGCATAGGACAAATCTTTGAAGGAATCTTAAAGTGAAACATCAAAATTCGATCCAAGGTTACGAAATAATTAGCCGCCCTTTTTATTCTCTTTTATGCACACCAACTTTTTAATCATTCTTCGATATCGCTTTGCATAAATATGCGGTCGACATAGATACAATGAATCTAAAACAATTCTTTTAATTACATGTCAGGTTAGAACAAACCTTGGAAGGAATCTTAACGTGAACCATCATAGTCGGGCCGTGTATAGGAAATAATTACCTTATCTTTTATTTTTATCCTCCTGAATACACACCGTCTATTGAAACCTTATATTATATACTCTTCAATAAATATGGTGTCGCCTGAGATGCAATAAATCTCTCTTATTTAATTACATGTCAGGTTCGAAAAAACCTTCGAAGGAACCCTAACGTGAACCATCATAGTCGGGCAGTATTTTGGAATTTATTATCCGATCTTTTCTTTATAGTCTCTTCCATACACACCCGGAAATCATTCATTCTCTTATATATCCTTGAATAAATTTGGTGTCACAATAGAATCAAGGAATCTCAATGTGATTAATCATAAGTCGGCGGTGTTTTAGGAAATAATTACCCGAACTTTTATTTTTATTCTCTTGTGAACACACCATTTATTCGATCATTCTTTTATATATACATGAATAAAACTTTCCGAGGAATCTCAAAGTGATTAATTATAGAAGGGCAGTTTTTTAGGAAATAATTACCGGGTCTTTTATTTTTATTCTCTTGTGAACACACCATTTATTGGATCATTCTTTTATATATACATGAATAACACTTTTCAAGGAATCTCAATGTAATTAATCATAGATCGGCGGTGCTTAGGAAATAATTACCTGATCCTTTATTCTCTTGTGTACACACCATGTATTCGATCTTTTTTATATATACTTAAACAAATATGGTGTCATTATAGATGCCATGAATCTGCAACAATTATTTGCATTACATGTCTGGTTAGAACAAACATTCGATGGTATCTTAACGTGAACAACCATAGTCGGGCGGTGTTTAGCGAAACAATTACACTGTTTTTGTTTTATTCCCTTGCATAGATACCATGTATTTAATTATACTTTTATATATACTAGATGCAGTGCATCCACAACATTTATCTCATTAAATATGCTTAGAACAAAGTATCGAATATCTTTTCACATGAACCACCATTAGAGGAGCGATGTTTAAGAAATAATCCCCCGATTTCTTTCTTCTCTTGTATCCACGCCATGTATTCAATAATTCATTTGAATATCTTTAAATAATTTGGATTCGCCATAGATTATGTGAATCTACTTCAATTCTTTTAATTATAAAAGTGGTTAGAAGGAACTTTTGAAGGGTTCGTAAAGTGACTTATCATGGCCGGGCGGTGTTTAGGAAATAATGATCCGATTTTGATTTTTATTATTGTATACACTCCTTGATTCCAACCATTCTTTTATATATCCTTGAATAAATATAGTTCCACCATAGATGCATTGAATCTACAACAGCTCCTTTAATTACATGTTTGTTTAGAACAAACTTTCATCGGAATCTAATCTCGAACCGCCATAATTACTCGATCTACAATTTTTATACTCTTGTTGCGGGATGTACACGAAGTGAAATATGTCCGAAGGCAAAATTAAAATGAAGGTTATGCTTGCTTATAGTGTCCGTATCCCACAAAATATAAGTTACCCCCAAAATTTAAGAACAAATTGCATGGCAAGAAACTACTAAATACTGTTGTTAAAGAGGTAACATTAAAGAAATGTTTATAATAACAATAAAATATACATGTAAGGACAATTACAATGTTTGCTGTTGTGATAATTAAGACAATGTCATAAGGAATGTTTGTGCAGGAATGTTGTTAAGAAATGTTGGTCCTTTTTGATTGTTAATGAATTTAAAATGATTTGGTTTCTGCAAGAAAAAAGAAATTATATGTGTTCGTTTATTTATCAATGTGTGTACGTGTGTAATTTACAAGTAAGAAAAAATGTCATCAAGAGTTGCTTGCCTTTGTCTGTGTAGGCTAAGTTGGTGAAATATACAATTACTTTTTTGGTAGTGAAATCGTTTCACTTTTCAAGTCAACTGTAGATGTTGGTTAACACGCGGACAATGGTTGATGACAGTTTGTTGAGATTTCAATGTCATGTGTGAGTCAGTGAATTATCACGCGTGGAGTTTGGTAGCATTTCGTTGAACTCCGGTGGCTGACTGTCTGAATTCAGTCAGCTGCGGTAAATTTATAGATTTCTTGTGTAACGAAATCGGCTCAAAAGAGCTTGGCGGGAAATAGGATTCGTTTGGAATTTTGCTACACTTTGCTGTTTATTAACCAATAAAAAAATTGGATTTGCACAAACGAGATGATGATTGGTTAAAGGCTTTTCAGAGAAGAATACATTTTTCTGAAGGGAGTTAAAGGCGAATCTGGAAGATTCCAAACTCATGTATACAAGCCATCTATTCAATCTGTACATTATATATCTTTGTATAAATATGGTCTTATCCTACAATAAATATGTTATCGCTATAGATGCGATGAATCTACAATATTCTCTTAATTACTAGTCTGGTTAGAACACAACTTCGAAGGAATCTTAAAATGAAGAATGATTGTATCGCTGTGTTTAGGAAATAATTACCCGTTCATTTGTATATGAACCATGTATTCCATCATTATCTTATGTATACTTGAATAAATATGGCGTCATCATAGATTCAGTGAATCGACAATTATTATTTAATTACTTGTCCGTTTAAAATAAAAGGAATATTAACGTGAACCACCATAGTCGGACGGTGATTATAATATAATTACACGATCTTGTGTTTTTATTCTTTCCTAGATGCACCAAGTATTCAATTATTCATTTATATATCCTTGAATAAATATGGTGTCATCCTTGAATAAATATTGTGTCGCTATAGATGCAGTGAATTATACAATTTTTTTTAAATTACGTCTGGTTAGGACAAACTTTCGAAGTAATCTTAAAATGATCCATCATAGTCGGGTAGTGTTTAGGACATAATTACCCGATCTCTTTTTTTATTCTCTTGTATACACAATGATATATTTACATGTCCTTGAATAAATATAGTTCAATGATTCCTTTATATGTCCTTGAACAAATATAGTTCCGCCATAGATGCAGGGAATCTCCAACAATTCTTTTATTTACATGTCAGGTTAGAAGAAATATTCAGAGCAATCTTAAGGCGACATTTCAGAAATAATTACCCGATATGCTATTTTTATTCTGTTCTATACACACCATATATTCAATCACTTTCTTATATCATCATATTATAATTCTTTAGAAGAGATGGGTGTGTGTTGGGGTGGAACGGATATCGGCTCTGAGTGAGAACTCGGAGAGCCGAGTTCGAATTTCAGTCAAATTCGCTGGATTCACTTGCGCACAAATACCTTTGGGAAAGGTAAGAATCCATCTCTTCTCGAGACTATGGGCATGAATAGCAGGACAGACAAATTCTTTAGCTTTGAAGAAAGAAATGGCAACCTACTGCGGGAAAAAAATCTTACTCGTCAGTCATGTATCGAAAGATACATGATTGCCTAAGCGTGTATAACGCATAGCGCATAAAGTGTACACCATGTACCTTAGGAAAAGTACGAATCGTCTTTTCTACCCCCAGCTACGGGTAAATAACAGGACAGACCGGGTTCTATAGACTTGGATGGCAACTGGTCTACCGCAGAAAGAAATGGCAACCTACTGCGGGAAAAAAATCTGCTTCGTCAGTCATGTATCGAAAGATACTTGATCGCCCAAGCGTGTATCACGTATTGCACTTAACTGGCTGACACACACCATGTATTAAAACATTCTTTTACATATACTTCAAAAAATATGGTGTCGCCATAGATGCAATAAATATATTACTAATATTTAATTACATGTCTGGTTAGAAAAATCATCCCAAGGAGTCTTAACGTTAGCCATCATTGTCGGCTGGTGTTTAGGAAATTTTTATCCGATCTTTTCTTATTATTCTCCTTCATGCGCACATTTTATTCAATCATCCTGTTATATATCCTTGAACAAATATAGTGTTATCCCTAAATAAATATGGTTTTGACATACATGCAGTGAATCTACAACTACCATTTTCCGGCTTACAAGACGCTGCGGCTTGAAAGACGCACCCTAATATTGGAAAGAAATTTTTAAGAAAAAAATATGTCATTCTCATACAACACATTCACCATGCGTCCCTCACATACTGGCGCCACGTCTTGTTTACATTAATCACTCGTCCGATTTTGTTTGTATGGCAATGACATACTAGTCAAGAGCAGAGAGGCTCCCACCGCTGCTAGTAAACAGATTATATTTAAGCTTGTGGCTCGGCTCCAGGAAGGTCTAGGAAATACTTCTAACAGCTAAGTACTGAGGTTCCATGATATAAAAGTCTGAATTAGATAGATAGTTAACATTATAGTGTAATGACTCAACATACAAATCCACGTCCCTATCGGTCATGCCAATTAGGTGACTGTCCAAGCTTACTTGAGCCTGGGCGTTGCCTTACATTCGTCTTGAAAGACGCACACGTATTTTCAGGGTATTTTTTTTAATACTGCAATTGGATGTCTAGTTAAAGCAAACATTCGAAGGAATCTTAAGATGAACCACAATAGTCGGGTGGTGTTTAGGAAATAATTACTCCCTATTTTATTTTTATTCTCTTCTATTCACACCATGTATTCAAGCATTCTTTTATATAACCTTGAATAAATATGATGTCGCCATAGATGAAGTGAATCTACAACAATTCTCAAAATTACATACCTCCTTAGAACAAACGTCTGAATATATATAAACGTAAACAATCATAGCTGTGAGATGTTTAGAAAATTATAACCAGATTTTTTATTTTTATTCTCTTGTATACACACAATGTATTCAATCATTATTTTATATATTTTTTAATAAATATGTTGTTATCCTTGCATAAATATAGTGTCGCCATAGATGAAGTGTTCTATAACAATTCTTTTACTTACATATCTGGTTGGGAAACTTTCGAAGGAATTTTAAAATAAGTCGGGCGGTGTTTAGGAAATAATTACCAAACCTTTATATGTATTATTATTCTCTTGTATACACACCATGGATTCTGTTGTGGACAAAGAGGGAGAATTGATTTTTTTCTTCCCGTGTGAGTTCGATATCCTCGTCGCCAAGTTGTTGTGGATTCCGGGATGAAATCCGGTATCAAATAATAACAAACGCCAAGAATGAATATAGGAAAGTAAATGTATTAACATAATAATACAAACTGGTAATACAGGTTAGTAGTTCCAGGAATGCGGGGTTAGTAGACAAATATATATATATAGTCTTTGATATCGACGTATCGCTGTATGACTTCTTACTGAGTCTACGTGCTTGTTACTATGACTCTTGCCGCTACGTTATTCTACCGACCGACTCAACGTTCCACTACTACTACTACCTGACTTGACTTACCGTACTACTACTAATGTCCGGGTATTCACTGGTAGTATCATATGTATACCTTGGGTGAGTCCATTTGTGTAAAAAAGGGAAATCCCTCAACAGATTCAATAAGTCCATTATATATCCTTGAATAAATAAGTTACCGCCTTAAAATTAATATCTTGAACTATTTCTTTTAATTACATGTCCTACGAAGGGATCTTAACCTGAACCAACACCGTCGGTGGGGGGGGGGTGATTACGAAATATTTTATTTTATTTTATGTGCGGTGTTCCTTCAGGACATAGGCGATCATGGCTCTCCACTCCCTCCTATCCCTTGTAGCGCTCAATAAGTTTTGTCCCTTTGTTACTTCTCCCAGTCCATGTTCTGGCATCTACTTGCTTAAGCCTGCTTTCCCTTGACTCTCTTTCCCTCCATACGCCCTGTGAGTATCAGATTCTCCAAGCACTCCGTTCTCATTACGTGTCCCATAAATTTCAGCTGCCTCTTCCTGATGTTAAGTATAAGCTCCCTCCTTGTTTGAATCCTCTCTGAAACCTCAGCGTTGCTCACACGCTTGGTCCGTGATATCCTCAGCATCCTTCTGTAGAACCATACCTCTGTTGCCTCCAGTCTCTTCTTCATCTTTGAGGAGACTGTCCAACATTTGCTGCCGGAAAGGAGGACTGGTGACACGTATTACCTCAGTGCTCTTTTCCTTGTTACCAAAGAAATCCTTCTGTCTCGTAATACTCTGCCTAGCTTTTGGAATGCGTCTTTGGCCATCCCAATACGTCTTCGGATCTCAGTGTCACATTTTCCGTCCTCTGTCAAAACACTTCCCAGATATTGAAATTTCCGTACCTGCTAGATTTCAGTGTCCCCGACCGGTAAAGCGCATTTCGGGCTCATCCTTTTACTGACACCCGATCTTTTTTATATCCTTGAATACTTATTGTGTCGTCATAGATCCAGTAAATCTAAAACATTTCTTGTAATAACATATCTGGTGAGAACAAACATTTGATGATATCTTAACCGGAACCCTCAAAGTGGAGCGGTATTTAGGAGAGAATTACCCGACCTTTTATTTTTATTCTTTTGTATACAAACCAATTAATCAATAATCCATTAATTCTCTAAATACATGTCTTGTTAATATGGTTTCAACATGGATGCCATGTCATGGGATCGAATCTTTTAGTTTTATATCTTTTAAGAACAACCTGGCAAAGGTACATTAACGTGCACCATCATAGGCGGGCGGTGTTTAGTGAATAATTACCCGACCTTTTATTTTTATCCTTTTGTATGCTAACCAATTAATCAATAATCCATTAATTCTCTAAATACATGTCTTGTTAATATGGTTTCCACATCATCATAGTCGGGCGGTGTTTAGTGAAAAAATTACCCGATCTTTTATTTGTATGTTACACTATTCAAACAAAATATTCGATCATAGTTTTAAATGTCAGTGGTAAAAATATTTTCGTCATAAATGCTATATCATTGGATCCAATGTTGGAAGTTTGTGTGTGGCAAGAACAAACGTGTAAAGGCACATTAACTTGTCCCTTCGTAATTGGGTGGTGCTTCGGACATTGTTACACGATCTTTTAATTTTCTGCTTCTCTATTCAAACCAAATATCTAATCATACTTTTAAATATCTGTGATTAAACATGGTTTTGACATAGATGCTGTCATTCGATACAATTTTGTAATATTGTCTGTTAAGAATAATCTTGCGAAGGTATATTAACGTGTACCGTCATAGTCGGGCGGTGTGTAGGAACAAGTTACCCGGTCTTTTATTTTTATGCTCTACTCTTCAAATAAAATATCCAATTATATATATATATATATATATATATATATATATATATACCCTTGTGCAAATTAATTGAAACAAAACGAATAATTCCGTTATTATTTACTTTTTTCCTTATTTTTCCAATGAAACATGACACAATACACATGTTAGTACTTCGTATGTCCATTCCACGAAGTCGTTCCTTGCAGATTGACCACAGATTCTCGATTGGATTTAAATCGGAAAAGTTTCGGTGCCAGTCTATAGTACTTTGATTTTATCAACTGTAAGGCTTGCCAGTGTCTTCGTGCAGCGTTACGAATTTTCGTATGCTTCCTTGGAGTAACGTCCAACGCAGACAATGGCCGTAGGACAGCTAATCGACAGTCGAGTCAGTAGTGTCTGGGCGTGATAAAATCTGATGTAATCACGGATGACGCAATCTTTTTCAAGGTCAAACAAATCCCATCACAAACCCAGAAAATAAATTCATATTACTGCACACCACTGCAAATGGCCTAACCTGAAGAAAAATAGAAATCGATTAAACCCTGTCAATCCAGTGGGTCTAAAATCTGATCGTTTGGCGAAAGCAAGGAAACTAAAACAGTTGTTTCAATTATTTTACACAACGATGTACTTTTAAATATCTGTGATTTAATATTGTTTTAAACTAGATGCTATGTCCATAAATCGAATCTTGTTATTTTATGTTTGGTAAGAAAAAACTTGCGAAGGTACATTAAAGTGTACTATCATAGTCAGGCTGTGTTTAGGAAAAATTTGGAAAAGTAATCGTATCAGTCCTTCATGGATTAATAGGGCCGTTTGTGAAGCAAATTTAATAGGGCCGTAGATATATATATATATATATATATATATATATATATATATATATATATATATATATATATATATATATTTCTTTTTCTCTCTTCTCTCCTTCCCTTTCAACACATCATTTCCGTCGAGTTGACCGATTTAATAGGTCAATGCCTGATCCTTACCCCCACCTTCCTCAATATTAAGTATGATAGAAAGAAATATGAAATTAAACCCTCTATAAACTCGACCATGTCTCTCACACCACTCCTCGCTACCTTCTCTGTTAAAATACATAAACTTAATACTACCCGTCAAAAGTGTAAATTTTCAATTCATTTTTCGTTTCAACTTTTGAAAGTGATGTCTGATGATCCAGGGTACTTTAAAAGGTCTCTGGTGAAATAAAATATTACAATGGAGCCTTAAAGTGGTCTGTTTTTCTTTAAATTATTAGCTCTGAATTTACATTGACCTCTCAGGATTTCATCCTCCTTGGGACTACCCATACGGATTATCAAGTTTTTCTTAACTTAACTATATATATATATATATATATATATATATATATATATATATATATATATATATTTTAGAATTGGACATAGCCCGACAATATATATATATATATATTTCTTGTTGTAAAGAACTTTATAATAGCAAGGAACAAGCGTAATTTAAAATTTAAATTACAAGGTATATTGGTGTAAATTTAATAACTAAATAAACCGGTCTCGTCCCAGCTTATCAAGTTTTATTCTAGAAATTAAGAAAAACATGTAAATTAATTTATAGGATGACCAATGTGTACAGAAAAAAAATTCAAGGAAAACTAGAGAGCAATAATAATCAGAGCCGGCAAGCTACCACTCTGTTTACAGAGAGAAGGCTTCCGGGATCTGATATACAGGGACTCCAGGACCTTGTGATGATATAAAGAGTGTGTCCGAGACAAAATAAAGATATTAATATATCTGTCTATATTCTCCCATCCTATTCAACCAGATGGTGAGCTTGGACGTGATGAGTTTGTTCACCAAGGTACCCACGTAGTCAGAGACATATTGACCTCTGACTCATCCCTAGAAGAACGGACCAGTATTTCAATAGATAATCTGATGGAGATGTTGACTTTCTGTACACAAACAACACACTTTGGGATGGGATCACACATATATCGACAGGATGAGGGCTTAGCAATGGGCTCGCCATTATCACCAGCAATGGCGAATATATACATGGAATATTTGAGGAAATGGCATTAGAATCTATATCTCTAAAACCAACTATATGGTTAAGGTACGTAGATGACACCACCATACTCTAGGCACACCAGGAAGATGTTCAGGTTCTACTGGACCATGTGAAAATAAGACCGATACAGTTCACAATGGAGAAAGAAAGTAACAACACACTCCCATTCCTGGATGTTCTAATATCTCGAACAGAGCATGGGTTCAAGACATCCGTATACAGTAAACCAACATTCACCGGACAGTACCTTAATTTTCAACTCCCACCATCCATACAGCGTAAAGAAAGGGATCGTCCGCTGCTTACAACACCGAGCGAAAGTCATAAGTGGCGACCCAGAGACATTACATAAAGAATTGGTCAGTATAAGTAGTACCCTACAACGTAACAACTACCCTGGGTACATGGCAGCAGCCCCCAAAATAGGGATAGGCGGGTACAAGAGGAGGAAAAGGACAACAACACTCAGAAAACAGTCTCCCTGGCTTATGTGAAGGGGTTATCAGAGAAAATACAAAGGATCTGCGGTCCATATAACATCAGGACAACCTTCAAAAGCTTGACGACACTTCGCAGATATCTCTCCCGATTAAGACCCCCCTAGAGGAGAAGATGACTAAAGACTGTGTGTACGCTATCCCGTGCAGCTGCGGAAATAAATATAAAGGAGAGACAGGCCGCCCCCTTAAGGTGAGGCTTCAAGAACACCAGAAAGCTGTAACACGAGGGGAGTGGAGAATTCAGGGGTGGCTGACCACATATGGAGAGAGAAGTGAGATCACCGCCCTCTGTGGGATCAGGTTGAGATCATAGACAAGGAACACCATTGGAAAATTCATAAACTTAAGGAATAAGCACATATGCTAGACCACAAAAATATCCTGAGCCGACTAAGCATAGAAATGAATACAATATGGGAACCAGTAATAAGGAGTGCCAGAGAAAGGCGATAATAACAACAAAAGTTGCAATATGAGCTCTGGTAAAAACATGCAATGATAACAGCAAAAAATTGCAATATGAGGACTGGTAAAAATAATGCAAGTTGTTCGATGATGAATCGATGAAGAGATGTACTGCACAACACAGGTCACTGCCTCTCTAAATCATTTGCATAAACATTCTTTATACCTTGTAAGGACTGATAAGCATAATTTGATATATATATATATATATATAATTGACAAATTGGAAAAACTATGTCATAAAATTTCCTCAGTACTGTTCTTGATTATATATATATATATATATATATATATATATATATATATATATATATGTGTGTGTGTGTGTGTGTGTGTGTGTGTGTGTGTGTGTGTGTGTGTACCTCCATGAGATCGCTAAAAAAGAGCATAGCATGATGAAAAAGACGCCAAACTTGTCGAAAACAAAACTTTATCATCTAAATCTTCATGTTATTATTAAGAGAAAAGATCAAAGTATTTTGGGGGTATTTTTTTTACATTTTTAATCGTTCCTAGCACGTCCGAAATTTTCGTTAAAAATCTTGTTTTTTTTGTGTCAACAAAATTAATAGATAATCAATCATGGCATCCATTTTTTTCCATTTTATTAGAAAATGAAAATCTCAGTTTGAAATTCTTTTAAAAATCAATTACCATTTTTTCAAAACTTATTTTAAGAAAATCAGAAATTATAATGTTTTTAATGTTTTTGAAAATAAAACAAAGCAGGTCATTAACTTTCGCGTCACTTGACAGGTGTTGAATGACGTATTGACGCATTACGTAAGGATAATTTGTTCTACGGAAGGAGAAAAGTGAAGTTATTTAGATTTACGTGAACAAATTATTTACCTCGTTATTTTTAAGGAAAACTTTCAGCGCTCTATTTTTTTTGTACTTAGCTTTCACCTTTCCGTTTACGATGCTTTATGGAAAATATATTATAAAGAAATTAAAATAAGACTGTTAAGAGTGAGATTAAATTTCATAAGAGAGGTATCTAATTAATTTATAGGTATCTTTCTTATGAAATTTTATCAGAAGTGTACATAAAATACTATATTTTATGTACATTTATTACATTTTACTGTGTTATTTGTATTTCCATTCATTTTATTATTAATTTTGATATTTCATTTATGGAAAAATGTCAACTGAAATTAATATAAAAATAAGACCATATAACTTTCATAAGATACTTGTAGGTACTCTTCTCAGTTGAAAAATCAAATTAACTTCTCCACGCGTGTTTCGCAAAAGTAAAGGCCTTAACAGCGGAGAACAATGCTTAACTCAAATAACGCAACTTAATTGTATTCTGGTTGGTCTTCCGTACTTTATAATTACAGCCCGATTATAAACACAAAATTACATTTCTTAATTACTGCGGATCTTCTGATTAGTCAAAACGATACAATTTACAACGCGCTAAAAAAAGATCTATCTCATAAGGATACTTACGAAAGCAGATGCGGCTTTTAACTAATTTTATAATATTTTAACAACTTAAATGTAAAAATCAATTATAATTAAAGAAATAACAAATAATTGTATTAAAAATACATTTTTCATGGAAAAAACTTTTTGCTTTCAGAAAATATTGTCCATATTCATAAAAACAACTAAAAGCAAATAAAAGCATTTGAAATTAAATAATATATTTGTTTTATTGAGTTTTGTATATTACAATTCAGAGCTGAAAACAAAAAAAAATCATTTGCATTCCTCAAAGCCTTGTGCTTTTAATTATTGTAATCGCTAGATCGAATATCTAGCGTTTTCATAAAATTAGTTGGAGGGGGGAATAAATATAAAAAATATTTCTGCCATGACTTCAATAAAAAAAAAACATATTTATAATACTTTCGATCATCTGGGAATAGTTTCTGAAAGTTTCATTAACATCCGACAATTATTTCTATTTTTGCAAGATTTTCCAAATTAATGTGTGTCATACAAAAAAAAAACGTGCTAAAAATTGTAAATGTTATTTTACTAGTTCCGGTGATACAAAGAGAAACAAAGTTTTTATAATCAAAATTTAGAATGTTCTAAAAAGCGGGAATTTTTTTTTAAAATAATTAAAAGAAACTTTGTTTTTTTCTTCTTAATAATAACATAAGCATTTAGACGATAAAATTTTGTTTTCGTCAAGTTTGGCGTCTTTTTCATCATGCTATGCTCTTTTTTTAGCAATATCATGGAGGTACCTATAGTATAGTAGTAGCTGTAGCCTCAGAAAGGGAGAATGAACATCGCTGACATGTCCAGGCCATTAGTTAAACTCCCCCATCACAACACTGCATTCATTTGTTGAATGAACGACAGTGGCTCATAAAGCCAGCCATCAATCTGCATTTCTCGTGACATATATGGCATGTCAAATAATCTCCGGGTGGTGGAAGTTGACTTTGAACATCATGACTTCCAATGTGCCTGGTCCGGCCTGAACTTACACACTCCAGTGCAGGTCGGACATTCAAAACATGCCAATATTGATATGGTAAATTTGCTTTATAACACCCGCGCTAAATATCTCTTAAAATGTTCCCAGATCGTCATAATTCCGTGTAAATGTACATGCTGAACTCGAATTAACAATTAAATTATGAAGAAACCTACCGTTTTGGAGTTATTGCCAAGAAAAAATCGGACTTCTTGTTTGTCATTCGTCCTCCATTACAGGCTTTGTTTTAATACCTTCTGCCCTGATTACTATTCAAGATTTCCGGTATTTCCGGTGGTGCAATCATAAAATTTGGCCTATTTACTTCTTTTACACATATATGTCTTTTTGAAATCACTACGCATTATTGTATTTTTTTTTTTCTTTTTGATAAGTGTAGTCTTATTTATAACAGGAAACTTTAAACAAAAACAACTTAAATAATAACCTTTTTTCTGTGTAGAATATTAATAACAAATTAAAAGAACAAATTAAATAATAAAAATAAAGCATTTTTTATATTTTAAAATAAAACAAAAATTAATGCACAAACTTAGTAAAGTAGAAGTGTTGATTGTATTATTTAATTTTTTTAAATTTGTCCCCTTTTCTACACAGAAAGAAAACCCCACCCCTAACTTTAACACCTAACCTTAAAGTTAACCCGGTTTATTTTAATATTTAATTTTTTTTTAAATTTGTCCCCTTTTCTACACAGAAAGAAGCCAAACAAAATTTTAAGAGATATTTAGCGCGCGTGTTAAAAAGCAAATTTGCCATATCAACAGTCTATTGCATATGACGATTTCATATTGGCACGCTTTGAATGTCCGACCTGCACTAGAGTGTGCAAGTTTAGGTCGGGCCAGACACATTGGAAGTGATGAAGGCGACAGGCTGTTTCAAGCTAGACGCAATCGGCGGCCTTACGATTGCGTCTAGCTTGAAACAGCCTGTCGCCTCTGAGTATTGACTTCAATGTTCACTTTTATATTTATATTTACATACGCTTTATCTCTGATATTGAGCACTTTATCCCATAAATATAGCACACCTTAAAACTATATTTCTTCATATATTTATATATATAGTTTATAATAAACAGTATTAAATAACATTTACCGGCCTGAATGTCCGAGAAATTTTCATAGAAAATATTCGTCATCGGACAGGATTCGAACCTGTATCCTATACGGAACCGTCATATAGCCTGATGTGCCACAAAGGATCGTTCGGTTGGCAATGTCGAATTTACTGCTTATAAACTTCAATCTTCCATGAATCTCTCACGTACATTTATTTAATACTGTTTATTATAAACAGAGCATTTACTTAAATACTTGTATCTATAAAAAGAATGTTAAACATAAAAATGTCTTTAAATAATTGTCGGACACTGTCCATTTCATAATATATATATATATATATATATATATATATATATATATATATATATATATATATATATATATATATATATATATATATATATATATATATATATATATATATATATATATATATATATATATATTGTCAAGCATAAATAGCGTGTTTAGCTTTTTAGTTTAAGTCATTGTATCGGGGTCTGTTTTTTTAGCAAGCAAACTGTTTCCTGCATTGAATATCAACAAGCGTTTTTTTTTTTTTCATTGCTGTCAATAAAAGCATTGCTGTTCTTTTGAAATTACGTATGTGTTTGTCTTTACTGTCAGCAAAATTTTCTGTCTCCCCCCCCCCGCACAATTAATTTTTTTTCTTCTTCTTCTTCTTCTCCCAAAGTTTCCTTTTATCTTTTTTAAAACCCATTCGTCGTTTCCTGAGAAATAGTTTCCTATCGTTTCTCTATCTTCCAATTACAAGTCGTCTCTTTTCATTTATACCCCGCATCTCTTCTTTTCAAACAAAACCTCGTTGTTAATTTCTTTGGCTTACAAATGCAAAACTATGATTTCCTTTTAAAATCAACCTCCTCTAGCTTTCGAAACAAACAAACTGTGTATCTCTTTCACTAGATGGCTTTCAGTTTTCCATTTTCTTCTTTCTGTATATATATATAAAAAAACCTCTTTCATTTTAACATTGCTTTACCTTTCCAACCGTGAATGCGTTCTATTTTAAACCAAAATGACGTAATCCTTTCTATGCGAGTCAATATCAGTTATTCTTCCCAAACGATACTTTTCGTGCTTTTTTTAACGGCATCCCCCCCCCCATACAAGGCAGTAAAGTCACTAAGACGCAAGGTGTTACAGAGTGTGGAAGAATTAGGAACGGAAACATTAATAATGAGCAGGAAGAGGAAAGAGTAATCTGGAGAACAGTATATAGCGATTGACATTGCATTTAAATCTTTGCGGATTAAAGTTGGCTGGAAAGCATGGAGCCAGAAAAGAGTTCCACGTCCGAGAATTGCAAGAAAGGAAACTGTCAGCATAGAACTTATGGCTACATCTAGCCAACTCGACTGTAAATTGATGAGATCTCGACGCTAGTCTAATACTGCGCTTAAATTCATGAAGTCTTGCTATCATAGCGAAGAGCTCATCCGAACAATTACCATGAAAGTATTTGTAGAAAAGACACAGGGCGGCAATCTTGCGGCGTTAGGAAAGTCACTGACGCCGAGTCGCCAGATCAGGACCAGTAATATTGCTGATTCTTCTTTGGATCTTATCAAGGGGTACCGGGCCTTATATGGCAAGAATAATGCAAGCCTGGACGAATGGTAAACTTATAAATATGAAAGATAGATTCTGGATAGAAAAATTGTCTAGCACGACACAGTGAACTAACTTTCTTAGAGGCTGACCTAGCAACGAATTCAAAATAGTCTTTCTACTTCAACTGAGAACCTTAAACTCTTTTCTTGTTAGCCAGGGGTTGTTACCAGTCAAAAAGGGAAAATAACACTTGCAATACAGATGTCCATTTTTAAATTGTGTATGTGCGTTTGCGTGTTGCATTGGCAACACTCTATGAAGAAAAACTGCAGCGACTCATGGACAATTTTACAAAAGCCTTCCAAGTGTTCAGCCAGACCATCAGTCTGAAGAAAACGTACGTGATGGACCAAGGCGTTGAACAGCCTCCCACCATCAAAATCAACACCTACGACCTGGAGGGGGTTCATGAACTCACATACCTCGACTCCGCTGTTTCAGACACCCTCTTCCTAGAGACCGGGATCAATAGACGGACCGGACGAGATGCCGCACGTTCGTCAGGCTGACCTCAAGAGTCTAGGAGAACAGAAAGCTTACTACGAACACCAAAATACAGCATTTATTTTTTTTAATAGATTGCGACAGCTAATAGGGATATGTAATTAAATATACTTTAATGTTTAAAACAAAATTCAGTATTATTATTGTTTAGGTAATAAGCATTATAACATAGCATAAATATCTATATTGTGGAAAAAGGAATTTTCGACAATATACGCATTTTTTACATATTTATGGTTATTCTTTTTAACTTTTATCAAAATTGACATTCTTGTACATGTAGTTATGGATAATATTATACATTAATTACTATTATTTTTTAATTAATAATTATTTATGTTCAGTTGTTGACATTTATCTGCTGATGTGTTAAAATTTTGGAATAAGGCAAAAATAAATAAAAAACAGATGATAGATGTCGCGACCTGTATGATCAAAGTTGATTGGAAAGGAAAACAAGCGAGAAGTGCGAGAAAAAGGAACTATTAGCATAGAACTTACCCCTACATCCATCATTTTTTTTATCATTTCACCCCAAGGAAGGCAGTAAAGCCATTAAGACACAATGGTTTACTGAGTGTGAATGAGGAAGAAATAAGAGAAACATTATTAAGGAGAGAGAACAATAAAAGAACAGGAATTAAGAAAATAACGATTGACATTGAATTTAAATTTTTAAAGATCAAAGTTGGCTGGAAAATATGAAGTCGGAAGAGATTTCCACAAATGAGAAGTGCGAGAAAAGTAACAATTAGCAGAGAACTTACGATTCTCTTTAGCCAATTCAAGTGGGAATTGATGAGACCTTACCGCCAATCAAGTACTGCGCTTAAATTCCTATAGCCTAAATACAACAGCGAAGAGCGATATTTATTCTGATATATACCCAGACCTGGCTTATGTCAGAGGGTATCCCCCAGACGAGGCCTTGCCGAGGGGCAGAGTCTCGTCTCGGGAAACTGACTCCGTTTTTTCATGGTCTATAGGGAATTTTTATCCGAGCCTACGGGCTCGGATACCCCACTTTAAATTCGGCCTTGTGCCACATCTTGCTGCGTGGGGCACAAAGGGTAAATAATTATACAGAGAAATGTGGCAAAAGTCAAAAAAAAAGGGGCGGTCTTCTTCTGTCATAATATTAAACTTAGCTAGCCACAAACACTGACCCAAACATTCAACAATATTCCTTACACCAAAACAACGCATTCGTATTTAGCCCTCTTACTGCATCCACCATAATACCTCATTGTCTCTATGAAAGTCCTAACTAGTCCCCATATGTACAATTCATTGTCTGTGGAGAGATGGGAATAAACCAATAATTAAAAAACTAGCCCCAATAAGTATTTACAATAGGAAAACAAAACTATTTACAAAAAAAAAATAGTGATAGTAATACCCCCCCACCAATCCTTAAACTGTGGCAGAAACATCAGGTCACTGGATGAAATCCATGCGGGACTATAATAATATAAGAACATTTATTCATTCCAAGCACTCACTCGACCATACACACATGCAAAAACAACAACAAATACGAAAATCACACCCGAAAAGAACGGCGCCTTTCGTCCACCAGAGAATTGACATCACTGACCACCTAACGAGGGAGGGTATGGGGAATTAAAGACAAATAGGGACAGAAATAAAAGGGGCCGATAAGCATACATCCCCTAGCTAAGTTAACCATAGCGAAGAGTTCATCCGAACAGACCTAGTCATGGATTCAATACCATCTTTCCCCTTCATGTCGGCCGAACTTAAAGGATACAGAATATTAACAATTAGAAAAAGAAAGAAAATGAAACATGCTAGACTATATATCCCAAAACATTAAAAAAAAATTCAATTTAAAAATTTAAAATTTAATCTTCCCCTCTCCTTCATGCTCATGTGTAGTTACATCCGCGTAAACATCACTTTAGTCCGATGCAGTCCTAAATGAGGAAATTCGTCACAGAAAATTTTTCCCACTTTCTCATCCATTTTTCATTGAAAATATTTATAGATAAGACACGAGGTGCCAGATGAGGACCAATAATATTCCTCTTTGGCTTTAATCAAGAATCTCTACATATATAGCAGGAGCACCGGTCCATATGTGGCAGCAATATTCTAAGAATGGACGAAGCTATCAACAACTTGTTAATGGTGAGAAAATAAAAAAGTTTCATCCATCACACTCATGCGGTTCGTCTTCAGTATTTTCTTTTCTCTTGAGGCATTGAGAGATATCTAAGTGGTGAAATGCGAGTGTGTTGTCAAAATTCCTGCTCGCAAACGACAGCCTTATTTATCCTTGGCTGACAAACGCGAACTGAGTAATACATACGGATAACGGGCTGAACGTCGATTTAGCTTAATTAATCACGCCCACAAAGTCACCCTTTGTGAAACAAAGAACTTTCTATTAGCATTGCGCGTGACCCATACTTCTAAAGTACTCGAGACCGAACATTTTAGATAAGATTTCCAAATTTCGTTTTGCAGAATCTTGGCAAACATATTAATCATGTCAACACGGCCTCCTCCGACAGGCTGTTTCATACTAGACGCAATCGTCAGGCCATGACGATTGCGTCTAGCATGAAACAGCCTATCGCCTCTGAGTGTTGACTTCAATGTTCACTTTTATATTTACACACGCTCTATCTCTGATATTGAGCACTTTATCCCATAAACATAGCACACCTTAAGACTATATTTCTTCACACACACACACACACACACACACACACACACACACACACACATACATATATATATATATATATATATATATATATATATATATATATGTGTGTGTGTGTGTGTGTGTGTGTGTGTGTGCGTGTGTGTGTGTGTGTGTGATGTATCAAAATACTTTTACAAAGTTTGGGTCGGGTTCCTCATACCAAAACAAGGTCAAAAGTCCATATAAACATATATCCGCAAATCCTTCGTTTTGTGATTTATTAAGTTTAAAGAAAGCTTACGGTAGATGGCGTTCTGTTGCCATTGGGACTAGGTTACATTTGTCATTCGTGTATATTTGTATAACTAGTCAGTCTTCAACATTTAACGTGTGTAGTAGCGAGTTAACTGAGAAGTGTTCCGTTTAACAATAGCAGGATATTCACATCGTGCACAGGTCGATGTAACACTTTGGACGTTTGTTATGAGTTGCTGGGTTAAGGTACAACGATAGGCCTTGCGGTCATATGTTTATATGGACATTTTACCTCATTTTGTTTACAGAAGCCCGCCCCTAAAGTTTACATACGGCCGCACGAATGTTATTGGACGCGAAGCCTCACGGCTTTATTAGATTGCGTTTCCAGACAGCCGAGTCTTCCAACTTTTGCTCCTGTTTATCGTGGCGTTGCTGAGACAGGATCCTTGACAATACAAACTATGGATCGAGGAAGACCGAGATCCTCTCGTAAGCCTGACCACGAAGGACATATTCGACGGGCTGTTGGAGACGATCCCGGTATCAGCACACGTCAATTGGCCTTAACATGTCTTACATCGCATAGTACTGTATGGAGGGGATTTCAAGTACAGCTATATGTGTATCATTTGCAACGTGTGCAGGGACTTCACCCTCTGATCACTGACCACGGCAGAACTTTTGTTGCAGATGGTTTATTCCGTAAACAGCCGATCCATTGTTTGGTTCTTCAGCTTTATTTATACAGCAGACATTAATAATTCAAAAACGCTTCATCGACGTGTCATGGGGGCCTGCGAAACCATTCGACACTGTGTGGGAGTATCTGAAAGGGTCCGCCAGTCAATGATCTTACGTGTTCATGCGAATGTAGAAGCAAGTAGAGGACATTTTGAATATTTTGATTTGCTGTGTTAAGGTACAACGATTGGCCTTGTAGTCATATGTTTATATGGACATTTTAACTTATTTTGGTGTCAGAATCCAGCCCCCAATATTTGTCAAATTATTTTTGGAATGTATTTTGGAGTGTGCATTTAACATCATCTACCATAAACTTAAAACTTAATGACTCAAAAACGAAGAATCTACGGACATGTGCTTATATGGACTTTTGTCCTTGTTTTGGCGCGAGGAAACCATCCATAAAGTTTGTAAAAGCTAATTTTAAGGGGTCACACTATATACGACATATAAAATTAGCCTATGTACTGCGGGCCCTGGCTACGCCATTGACCAAATTATATATCCATTTACTGGAGTCAAAACGTACAGCTGTACTTAAAATAAACATGATTTTTATAAAACTGACGTTTTACTTAACTGTATCCAATAATAATGCATGTAATATTCACATATTAATATCATATTATAAAATACAAACATAGCGAATTTTTTCCAGTGTTTACGTTTATAAGATGTTTAGCTATTTCTCGTTGGGTTGTTTATGGCTGTACGAGTTTACGTAATGAGTATACTAACGATACTTTTATCATTCTCTTTTAATTTTTTAACTTATACAAATCAACCATTCGCCCTCGCATGGAATACTGCTGCCATATATGGTCTGGTGCTCCTTCTGTTTGTCTCAAGGTTCTTGATAAGATCCAGAGACGGATATGCAACGTAATTGGCCCTGATCTGACATCTCGTCTGCAGTCGCTCTCTCACAGACGTGCCGTCGCCTCCCTCAGTCTCTTTTACAAATACTTTCATGGCAACTGCTCCGATGAGCTGCTTTCGCTGGTTCCCAAACTTCATGAATTTAAGCGTTCTACTAGGCTGACATCTCGCTCACAGCCTTTCACTGTCGAAACTGTTAAATGTAGCCGTCTCTTCTACTCCAATAGCTTCATGTATCGCACCTCTCGCCCGTGGAACTTCCTCCCTTTTTCCTGTTTCCCTGATAACTATAATCTCCAACTATTCAAATGTAATGTCAATCGACATCTCCAGATGCCTTGATCTATCCCCTATTCTTCTCTTCATCCTTTCCTCTATCACTCCTATTTGCTCTCGCTCCAACTCTCTGTAACCCCTTGCGTGCTAGTGGCTTCCTGCCTTGCTTGGGGTGAAACGCTTATTAAAAAATTTAAATAGAAGATGGTATAAAGAAAGAGAGATGTTAGTCTATTTTAATATGGCCTCTCAAAAAATGAACTCACATGATACACGAGTTACATAATAAAATCATTTCTTATAAGTGAACATTTGGGGTCACACGATACGCGAGATCTCGCGTTAAACGAGGATTTACAGTGTATTTTATATATTTCATTCTACAGGGGTGAGACAAAATAAGTGGAACAGGTGCAAAATCCACTCTTATGTTTCAAAGACTTATTATATTAAGAACTTTAACTAAAACTTTGTAATTGCAGGTTATATCTATTGTAAATACGTTTATTTATCTAATTTACTGTCTTTGTCTTATTTATTTTTAGAATTTAGTAAAATTTAAGCTAAATGCGTGACCTCTCCGAGTTCGAAAAAGGGCAAATTGTTGGAGCTCGCATGGCAGGAGCCTCGATCACAAAGGTTGCTGAACTGTTTGCTTTTTCAAGAGCTACCATATCAAGAACTATGACACAATTCGAGAAACAGGGCAACACATCTAACAACCCCTGTATGTATATATGTATAGTATGTATATAGAAATTTATAATTCTTTGGAGTAGACGATATTTTGAGTGACAGGATCATCCAAGCCTAAAAGTTCCAAAATAATTTCCAAGTATATTATAGCTGAAGAAATTGAGAGTCCATTATGAACTGTAAATCTCTTCACCTTCTTATTCTCTCAACTCTTTCACTGTTCGGTTCATTCTCTTTTATCCTTTTCTTTTTTTCTTGTCTCTGGCTCTCAATTTTTCTTTCGCTTTCACCTCTCTCTCTCTCTATCTCCCTCTCTTTCTCTCTCTTCTCTCTCGCTGCTCCTTCTTACCTCTTTCTTTCTCTTTCTCTTTCTCTTTCATTTCTTTTTTTTCTCTTGATATTTAACTGTTCCGTTCTCTCTCTTTTATCCTTTTCTTTGACCCTGAATCTTTCTTTCGCTTTCATATCTTTCTCTCTCTCTCTCTCTCTCTCTCTCTCTCTCACTGTTCCTCTTTACCTCTTTCTTTCTCTTTCATCTCTTTTCCCCCTCTCTCTAGCTCTCGTTGCCTGTCGTTCTCCCCATCTCTCCGTTTCATCATTTTCCTTCTTTATTCTCTCCATCTCCCACCGTTTGTCTTTCTCTTTCATCTCTTTTTCTTCTCCTGACATTTCACTGTCCTGTCTCTAACTTTCGTCTTCTTTCTTTTTTTATTCACAAATTGCCTTTCTTTTCCTTCTTTCGCTCTCCTTTTCTGTTTTTCCTCTCTCTGTCTCTCACTGCTCTTCATTACCGCTATCTCTGTCTCTCTCCAATTTTCATGCTTCCTCTACTCTCTTTTTTGTTTTCTCTTGCTGCTTTCCTTTTTATTCTCTATTTCTCTCTCTTTCTCTCTCTCTCTCTCTCTCTCTTTCATCTTGTTTTCTTTTTTGCTCCTACTTACTCTTCTTCACTTTTACCATCTCTATTCTCTCTTTCTTTCTTTCTTTTTTTTTCATCTTTTCTTTCATTTTTGTCTCAGTCACTTTTTCGTTCGTTTTGTCTTTATTTCACTCCTGTTTTCTTATTTACTCTCTCTGTCTCTCACTAAAACACCCCCTCTCTCTTCCTATCTCTTTTTATCTCGCTCTCTCCCTCTTTCTCTCTCTGAGTATTTGTCAAACCATATTTTGGATTCTGTTTCGCTTTTCCCACATTACTTTTCCACCATTTAACAGGTTTTATCTCTCTAGATAAAAAAAAAAACAAACAATTCTTTCATTATATACGTTTCCACCCCACCCACCTCCCAATGAACTAAAAAAGTTTCCTGCCTTTTCGAACGTTGTTACAGTGATATTAAAAAAAAATAGAAAATAAGAGAGGGAGAAAAAAAAACCCCGACATAATAATGGGTATATGCTTCGCCCGAAAATTGCACTTCCGTTTCTCTGAATGACGTCATATATTCGGATCGAGAACGACATGTCCGTCTCCACCGTTCACCTTAAATATATAGAAAGGAACATCTCCACCTAAGCCAGCCGCCGTCAGTGTCTATGCATTGAGTTTCAGAATATTTTAACCTCGGCCGCTCCCATTTAACTCCCCAACTAACAAAAAGATTGACTGAATTACTTGTTCGCTTCGCAAATGTCGACCTAACCCCTGCGCAAAATGTCACCGTAACCAATTGATTGTCATCAGAAATTATCAGCAGTCTGTCTGTCGACAAGAGATTATATCAATACAAAAGGTGGGACTGATAAGTTTGCGTTCTGGACCGAAAATATACCTGATTATGTGGTCAGATTTTGACTAGTGGGTCGGGAACATTTTATCAGCACTGATATCTATCTATCTATCTATCTATCTATCTATCTATCTATCTATCTATCTATCTGTTTGTCTGTCGCCTATTCACATCTATTTCAGTGTATTCATATCTGTCTATCTATCTATCTATCTATCTATCTATCTATCTATCTGTTTTTCTGTTGCCTATTCACATCTATTTCAGTATATTCATATCTGTCTGTCTATCTATCTATCTATCTATCTATCTATCTATCTATCTATCTCCTATTCATATATATTCCAGTATATTCATATATCATCCTATTCATACCTACCTATCTTTTTTTATTTTTAAAATCAATTCTCCCAAAGTAAGGCAACAATGCCACTAAGACGCAGTGGGCTATTGCTAGTGAAAGAAAATGAGAAGATTTTAGAGGGAAACGGACACCCAGTCCTAAACAGGAAATAAGGGCTAAACCTCTACTCCTGTTCAAAAGACTGGGGATGAATTTGAACCGGGCGATAAACAAACCCACCTATCTATCTATCTATCTATCTATCTATCTATCTATCTATCTATCTATCTATCTATCTGTCTGTTTTTCTGTTGCCTATTCACATCTATTTCTATTTTTACAAAAATGTATTGCTGGTATTAAAAACTATTTTTACACTTTCATAATGTTTTGACCCTAGTTTAGGGGTTAACTATTTGCCCATACCTGGGACCCTAACAGATGGTACCACTCCGTGTCAGACCTGGGAACACCAGCAATTAAGAGGTGGTTCCACGCTCCTCAAAACCTCCTGATCAGAGGCCTCTCTGCTGGACATAATTTATCGTCTTACCCAGGCCGCGGATGAAGTTTATCGTCTTACCCAGGACGCGAATGTAGTTTCAGTTTCGGGATTAACTAATTGCCCATAGCTGGGACCCTAACAGGCGCTACCACCCCGGGTCAGGGTGGACCTGGGAACATCTGCAATTAAGAGGTGGTTCCACGCTCCTCAAAACCTCCTGATCAAAGGCATTGCTGTTGGATGTAGTTTATCGTCTTACCCAGGACGAATATTTCAAATGTATTTCATTTCTTCATGAAAAATTGTCCTTATCTCATTAAAAATAATAATTAACATGTGTAGATAATTTAAAAATGACAAACAGAATAATAGTCTAGGTTTGCCTTTTGGGAGAAGTTTATCTAAAAGAAAGCCAGACGCCTAATAAAAATATGATCTCTTTTTATTTATTGCACATTCAAAATGGTGGCATCCACCCACATGAACGTAAAGTTAAGTTCCTTTTTGCCGCCTCCCCAATTTTTATGTAGAAGTCGGATCTGCCGATCATCCGCTTTTGTCGAACTCTCTGCCTCCGGGCGGAGAGGAACCCAGACGAGGCTATACCGAAAGGCCGAGACTCGTTTGGGGAAGTAGAAAAAAACCGACCCCGTGTATAAGGGGACTACGGGAAAATTTTGCCCGAGCAAACGGGCTCAAATTTGAACCACCTAAAAATTGGCCTTGTGCCGCTTCCTGCCTTGTGGAGATACTAGGTAAATAGCGCTTGTTGTGTTGACTGGGGCATGTTTTCCAGCAAGAATCAAGACGTCGAACTCTCTGTTTTCGGGCAGAGGGGAACCCAAACGAGGATAGGCCGAGTCTCGTTTGGGGAAGTAAAAAAAAAACGACCCGTGTATAAGGGGACTACGGGGAAATTTTGCCCGAACAAACTGGCTCGAATTTTAACCACATAAAAACTGGCCTTGTGCCACTTCCTGCCCTGTGGAGATACTAGGTAAATAGAGCTTGCTGTGTTGACTGGGGCTTGTTTTCCAGCAAGAATCAAGACGTCGAACTCTCTGCAGAGGGGAACCCAGACGAGGATATACCGAAGGGCCGAGTCTTGTTTGGGGAAGTATAAAAAAACGACCCCGTGTATAAGGGGTCTACGGGGAAATTTTGCCCGAGCAAACGGGCTCGAATTTTAACCACATAAAATTGGCCTTGTGCCGCTTCCTGCCTTGTGGAGATGCTAGGTCAAGCGTCTAAACCTTTTGTTATCTTGTTTTTTAAACTATTCAGGATAAATTTAAATTTAAACCATTTGTAATTTCGGCTCTGAGTGTCAAAGATAATGTAGCAATGTTATTTCCTATGTCATAGACAGGATTTTTATTTAGGTTAATAAATATATATGTGCGCGGTACGTAGTGGAAAGTATTCAATATCTGTGACAGAGTTAACATATTCAGTTGAATGGATTCTGCGCTGGATTCAGATTCGAAATCCTGAAATTTTGGATTCCCAAGTTTTCCTTACTGCGATTGCTTTCGGATTCCGCCATCTTTGCTTCTACTGATAAAACAATTAAAGGGACGCAACTCTCTAATTTTCAATAGCTCATGTTCAAATGAAAAAATACTGTTCTCAAATTACAGTGATTCAGAATAAAATTTTCCGTGTTTTCAACTTTATTCCTAAAGGCCGTAGCCCAACATATCATACCATTTTTCAATCAGGCCGACTTCGTGAGCAAATTAAAAACATTCAGGACCCGCAATCCTAAAATTTTGGAATCCTACGTTTTCATTACTGCCATTGTTTGCGGCGATTTTTTACGTGATTTTTGGCGACGAATTTATTTCTTGTACAATAACAATTTTTATAACTTGGAAATAAATTTGGGAATAATCGAAATTAATTGCGAAATCCAGCGAAAGTCACCCATGAATTAAAAATAATTGTTTATACGGAAAGTAAGGACCTACGCACATCAAATTATACTATTAGTTGAGTAGCTTAGCAAATAAATGGATAAAAATAAATAAATAGATGAATAATAATCTTTTATGTTTTTAAATCTGGTTTCATTTAACAAAGTAGGTGTTTCTTAATAGGTCTGAATTCTATGGATTCATTTTGTTATTTACCAATTTATTTTGATGAAACTGATAATTTAGAATTTTTATTCCAAGTATAGTTGCCAGTTTTTACGATTAACATTGCTAGGTGTTATTTTTGTGATTACCATTTTTTAAGTTTAGCTTTTTTATATCAAGCGCTCTGATTACAAAAACTGTTTATCTTAAAAACGTTATCTTCCAGAAATACAATGGTCGACCTTTTACTTTTTTTTTTTTTTTTGTCGAAATACAATCTTCGTTATTTTTGTCTTTTATCATAATAATGCGAATGCAAATAACATCTACAGTGGTTACATAACCACTACATTTTCCCGTCGATTGATGTGGCATTTATATAATCATAGTTTAATTAAATCGCATATTACCAACAAAATCAACAATACCTGACAACAAAAAATTGAGCAAAGTTCTACCAATAATGCAAAAATACTATATCATATAAACTGTGAAGCAGGACTACAAACATTTAACATAACGACAACCAACTCAACAAAAAAACAACAACCAATTCCACAAAAAAACAACAACCAACCCCACAAAAAAACAACTAACCCCACAAAAAAACAACACCCAACTCCACAATAAAACAACATAATAACAATCAACCCAACATGCATAAAGTGTTATAAAATTTAAGACCAAATATACTAGATATATTTCATACATATATCGGGTGTATCAGCAAAATTCTCCAAATCGTGTAACAGCATAATTGTCCATCCCACAAAATGTTTAATATCTAAAAAACCACTAAACTAATTGTGTTTCTTTTTTTCCCAAGTTTTCAGATAAGACGTTTGGCCATCTCGATACCATTTTTCGTAAGAATCACTGAAAAACTCTGAAAAAAGCATTGTGGTGTACTTAGCCATATTAATAGGGCGTTTCTACATAAAATAAGATATTCTCGACAGTATAATTTCATTGTTTGAATAATCTGCTTTCATATTTATTAAATGTAATTGCTTCATTAAAATTTTTCTGCGAAATCTATCACACACATCTGTGTTGGTATGTACGATTTTGGCAACAGTACTTGCCTCACAAAGATATTTTTGCTCACTTGTAGCATAAACAGTTTTAACAGAAGACGGAAAATGTATTAGGATAGCCTAATATGGCTTCCAAAAAGCGAAGCAAAGTATTAAGAAACAGGAAAATTTTGTTAGAAACAAAGAACTGAAGTGTTATGTAATGTCAGTCCTCCACTACGGCAGTGAATGCTCGACAATCTCCTCACAGATGAAGAAGAAACTTGAAGCAACAGAAATATGGTTATCATTTAACCCCAAGCAAGGTAATAAAGTCACTAAGACGCAAGGGTTTACTGAGTGTTAGAGAATATGAGAAAATGCAATTAAGAGGAGACTGTATTACAAACCGTTCTCCGTATTTTGTTATGAATATTAAGGGCAGATTGTATTGCAGACCCTTCTCTGTATTTTGTCAAGAATCATGATATGCAGAGGAGTACCAGACCAGATATGGCAAGAGTATCCAATGCACAGACGTATGGTAGATTTATAAATGTGTAAGATAGGTTCTTATTTTCTGGCACAATACAGTGAAACAACGTTCCTAGCAATAGATGCAGCTATTGTTTCGATGTAGTCGCTCCACTTCATGTCGGTGGAAAACGTGACGCTAAGAAAGCGTAGAGTGTCGCTCTCTTGGAGTTCAGCATCAGCAATCCTGATGGTAAGCAGAAAAGATTCTCTGAAGTAAAAACAGATTTTGAAGATCCACTAGCTTTCCTTTTCAGGAGAAGAGAGAACGTATACTTTCATTTTAAATGTTTGTAATTATCTCTTTTCGACACGTAGATATTACCGAACCTGCGACTTATATGTTTGGTAACCAACAACATTATTCTGACTCGCACGTTTACTCGCGATTCTTTTATTGATTTCTTTGACTTTTGCAAATAAACATTACCATATTTCCTAAACCATTCCAACTAGTATCCTTATTGTTCTGACTGCTATACTGTGACCGGTGTGCTTTTCAATATTCCTCTGTTTTATCTGCAATTTTAAATCGGGGTATTACTATTATTATTCTGCTCGTTTACATGTAAACCCATTTCTAAATTGGAATTATTAGCGTTTTCTGACCGAGAAACCTACATAATCGTATCAAGCTGTAAAGAATTGTGAAAATCAATATAGATGAATAGAGAATGGAGTGTATATGAAAAATGAAAAGTAAGGAGTAAGAAAGTGTTATGGTAATTTATCCACGCACGCATGGATTCTCCCAGCTATAAATAGTAGCAGGTACTGCCTTTTGGAGAGGGAAGTTTCCAGCAGTCAGCTTTGACAGTCGGACTGAACATTCTTGCTGTAACACTCTCGTTTGTATATGTTTGTATTACTGTCATGGTAATTTATCCATGCATGCATGGACTCTCCCAGCTATAAATAAGAGTAGGTACTGCCTTTTGGAGAGGGAAGTTGCCAGCAGTCAGCTCTGACAATCGGACCGAACATTCTTGTGGTAACACTCTCGTTTGTATAGGTTTGTATTACTGTTTTTGTTAATATATTTGTTTAACTCGATTCCTCTCTTGGTGCTTTTATTTCTGGCCCTAACAAGGCCACAACAGGAAGTCAGAGAAAAACAAAAAGAAGACCAGGTGAAAGAAAAAAATAAGTATGTTTGTATATATGTAGAAAGGGGAATAACAAAAATGAAAGAAAGATATCAAAATATTTTATAGCGGTATATAGCAAAAGGAGGGTAAAAGAAAGGGTTCAATGTAAAACATTTGTGTATTCTTGCTTTCGATTTTCGTAATTGTTTCTTCCTGTCTCGTCCTTTCGGATAACGAGGATAACTAATGTTGTTATTTCGGAAAAGTAAAGAAAGGAAGTAACAATGATAGAGAAAAACGAAAAGAAAACCAGGTGAAAGGAAAAAATATGCATGTTTACATATAGAAAGAACAAGCAAAGATAGAGACAAAAATAATGTCAATATGGCTGGGAGGATATCAAGAGACATTGATTGAAAGGCAAGCAGTAACTACCTGGCTCTTTTATGCTTTATAAAAACCAGATCAAACTTGAAATGAGGCAATTTTGTCATATTTGAGCTGGAGCTTACCCACTCCTCACTCTCCAGTCTCGATAGAGCCCCAAAGCGTCTCCGAGTCCCTGTGGGTGACAAATTATTTTCCACCCTCTTGCCTCTCTCTCTCTCTCACAGGCGGGATGGGGCTCCTCCGCTACTTCCAAGTGCTCAAACGAAGTACAATCCTTAGTTCCGCCAGTTCCAACCTACATGGCTAGCACCTGCCATGCCACTCACATTCCGTCCGTGTTCCATTGGTGAGAAGTAAGTTCCACTCCAACAACAACTTCCCGAGAACCATTGCTCTGTGGAACCGGCTCCCAAGAGTATGTTTTCCCGATCATTATATTCTTAACCTGTTCAAGTCTAGGTTTAACTGTTATCTTCCCCTTTTATCCGTATAAAGTGTCTCTTAATGAAACTCT